>JAOWBP010000001.1:34276363-34322393 GCA_028571105.1 Tragopan temminckii
CTCTCTGTGACACTGAAACAGAACAGTAAAGCAATTCAGAATTATTACTGGATTCACTTTACTGTGTTTAAGCAATCCTGTAAGTACTGCAAACTGACAATAAATACCGTTAACAGTCCTGCAGCTCTTTGGCCCTGTACCGCTTCCCTTTCTTGGCTTAAGCGACTCCATGAGTACATTTACTTTCCGGTTGAATAATTTGACTGCTGGTAAAGACATACCTCTTTGGGATTTAGTAGGATAAATGTAGTAATAGTAGCGGTGGCAGGTGAACCATGTTAAATTTATTATCAAACATATTATTTCTTTTTTATACAGCCTTGCCCAGAGAGTCAGAGGTGATGAGCTTTCTACAGATGCACAGTGAGAAGCACTTGTAGCTTCAAAGAATTCTGTAAAACAAGATGGTGCAAAAGATGAACAGAGGGATGAAAAATTCACTGTTTACAATGCTTAAAAAAACCACACAACATTCTTAAAAACTTTAGGGCTAAGAAAGAACTTAGACTGTCCTGTGGTTTCATTCTGGAGAGGAATGTCTCTGGGTTGCATTTGATCTTCACGTCAAAGAGACTGGAAATTCAAAGGTGACTTTTTTAAAAACAGTCAGGGTTGCCTTGTTTCTTTCCCACTGAAGTCAAGATTTTTATAAACATAAGCTGAGACTCAGTCCTGTATTTGGTCCTTGTCAGTACCCTAGGAAACTTTAAAGGTGTCACTGTTTATTTGAAATGCTACAGACTTTAAGTAATTAGCCCTCCCAGCTCCTTCATGATTTGGATATCGTTGTGTCTGCGTTAGTAGAGAAACTGAATGCTGACTTGAACATGGTGTCGAAGCTCACTCAGTGAGCACTCTGGGATTTCAGCTCTAGCATTCTTGACTTCTCACCCTGTATTAGCAGCAGTAATTTCACTTGCCTCCACAACTATTCACTAAGGGGAAAGGTAGAAACAATAAATATTTAGTTTAACATCTCCTTAGTTCAACAAATAGAAGATGGTTTCCACTATGCACTTCATCATGCTTTTCCTTTTCCAGCTTTAAATTTCACGCATATTAGTACTTTATTTTATATCCCTTAGACTGTTTCAGAGAAAAAGAAGAGTGTCTTTTTATATTCAGCCAGTGCTTTCTTTCCCAGTTTTATTCTGTCTGCTTTCAGTGCTGATTGTGTGCCAAATATTGTCCCAGTTTCAATCTTTCAAATAGTTCTTACTCTGTTCAGCTATTTTTTTTTCTCCCCATGCTTCTCATTTCTTCCATATCTTCCTTTTGAGAGTCCTCTTTGCTTTTTTCATCATTTTCAGTTATCTGTTCAAATACTTCTTAATATTGACAAAGCAAAAACAGAAAGCAGATGTATTTTCTAAACAGGCTAAGATAAGGGTATTATCTGTAATAAGCATGGAAGATAGCAGTTGAAAGTCCTGAAAGCACACTGGTCTGCTTTGTTGTTATATCTCTTTGTAAACTCATGTTTAGGAGAGAGTACTGGGTAAATTACAAGACAGTAGATATGGATTTCACATCAAGCAGAAATTGCTTTGCAGTTGGGGTAACTTAACCTCTCTCTCCTTCTTTGCTTATTCTTAGGGATGTTGCAAGATTAAATATAAAAGAACTTTAAAGAAGTTTCTTACCGTATACTCAGAAGAGCTGTATAGTGCAAAGGAAAGCGAGGAGCAACTGTGTCTGATTTCCATTTTAGTTTAGGGAGAAGATGAAGGAGAAAGAACACAACAGAAAAGAGCAAATGAAGCCAAGGTCAGAGGAGAATACATCTGATTTCTTTGATATTTTATTTTTTTCTGACTCTCACTGGTTTTTAGTCTTACACAGACTAATTGCCTTGAATTGCCAGATCTATAATTTAAGAAAACAATTAACAAATATATTTGATTAACTGCTTTATATCCATGTACCTGAACGCGCCCTCATTTTTCTGTTTTCAGTTGTCAACTTGTTCTGTTCATGAAGCAATATTTCAAATTTCATCCCACAATCTCCCTGTATCACAGAGCTTTACAAGCAGCTGACACTGTTGTGGGTTGTGTTACTGTGTTGTAGCGGAATTAATTTAGCCTAAGAGCCCACACTTCAGATGTTCTTAAGACAGGACTGTAACCTTATAGACAAAACGCTGATTTTTGTCAAAAGGAAAAGAAGCTGACAACTCTGCCGGAGTTTGTTGAACATGCATATTTAATTTCACTGCAAAGCATAGATTAGAAAATTGTCTCCATACTTTAAGTGATAGTAGAAATTGATTAAAGCAATTGATTGTACCCTGTGCGAGGAAGTATTTATGGTCATTACATTAAAGCCAAAAAGCACCTGTCAGCTTCAGAAAGGGCATCTACTGATTTGTTGACAGGCAATTTCATATTTTCTTCTAACAGAAGCTTGTATTAAGGGCTTGCTTGAACTAGATGATCTTGAACAGATATTTCCGTTTTGCCAGATGATGAAGTGCAATTTTAGATACATCGTGTGGTGTTTTGTCGGTTTGTTTAAAATCCACACTGAGAGGTGTTGAAACAATCACTTTCCATAGCGATGTCCATTGTGTTCTCCCTTCCTACCCACAAATGCAGTTGTGCACTCACTAAACCTGTTTAGTGGGACCTGTTAGATTCTGCACTGGATAATTCAATAGAAAATTTCAGCATTTCTCTGTTAAGCAGCTTCCTTTTTGGGGGGCTATTGTGGGACCTATGGCAGGGTAGCAGTTTGCTAGAGAAAGAAGAAAGGGAAAGAACTGGACAAAGGGGTCAGAAGAACTCTCGTAACACAACTGCAGTGTTGCTTCCTTGAATGAGTCTGCCATATGTTTTCCTTCTCCAGGCCTCTCCATAAATGCATAATGCAGCTTGTGATGAGAATATACTGCAGTATGAGGTTTTCAGTGGCCAGGCTTGGTTTGTCAGTTAGAAAAATAGATGAGACATTTCGTATATTGTTCTGCTTTGAGGTAGAGTGTGTCCCTGCCTCAGGATGATTCAGACATTTGTTATGTTTTCTAACTTTGTGCTTCTGCCTCTTCTGGGCCATGAGTAGTACAGATTACTTTTGTTTTATAGTCTAAGCTAATGTGTTTGCAAATTGCAGTGAAAGAATCTCAGAAAATTACTCTATACATCAGCGGAGACAGAACAAATGTGTTGTTTTTTTTTTTTTTCCTTTCAAACTGCTCCAGTGTGCTATTTGAGTGCAAATCAGTAGTTTTTATGAAGTGGCTGAAGTTAGTTCTGAATAAGCTATATTTCAGAGAATCTAATAATCAAAAATTTAACAAGTTTCCTCAAGATGGATAGGAAGATTAAATTAAAGGGTGGTTTATGTTAACATTTGGCTCTACAAAGAGGGAGAAATATTGCTGTGTGGAATACTTAGCTTCATTAGCAAAAGTAGCCCAATTAAAATATTTGCCATATGGGTTTTGTAGGGATTTCAAATAGACCTTTCTTGAATTTTCCTTGATTCAGAGATGCTAACATTAAATGTGACACATGAGATGATAATTGCGAGGTAATTATTTGATTTTCACTAAACAGACATTTCCATTAGATTCCTTCTGGCAATATCTCGCTAAGGAAGTTCATTTTATAGCCAAATACAATATCAAGATGTCTTTTCTTTACTCAACTATGTAAGGAACAATAACCATAACTACCTCTTTTAATGTTCTTAGCCATCTGTACCTCGACACTCTGCGATGTATGATGTGCTACTTTCTGATTAGGCTATGAGATTTGCTGAATGTGGACTTGATGTTTCTCTTTTCCTTTCATGTAGACTTGCAAAAGCAGCACTTGCGTTTTATCCTGCTTTTTGTTATAGTATCTTTGCATGTAATCTACAAGGATTGGCTGTTAAGCTCTGCTGTCACAGCTTAGGGTGACACCTGTGATTAAAAGGTCTGCCTGAATTCGCCAGACTCCAGGTTTTTGCTTCTAGTTTCAAGATGAAAAAAGTCATGGTGCTTCAAAGTTTCATCTCTAGGAGTGCAAAATCAGCTGCATTTTTCAGGCAGGGGCACATAATATATAAAAAATGTTTCAAGATACTGAGATGAGACCTTTGTATGAGGTGATAGCATGAATTTAGGCCCAAATCCCTACTCCAGTAGACTGCATAAAGCTTTTACTCTGCTTCCATAGTTGTGGAGATGAATTTTACTTTAGATGCCCTGGCCAACCCTACTGAGATCACTGATCAGGTAGGGAAGCCGAGGCAGGCAGGTGGTCCCTTACTGTGTGCCACTGGCCCTGGCTCAACCCATGCTACACCGAGATACCACCTTGGTTAGAAGCTCTGAAAATCAAATTCTTCTGTCATTTGCACAACCAAATGGGCTAATGACCATTTATATCTGCTGAACTCTGCAGCTTCTGCGTGTAAAGGTAGCATTTGCAACCATGGCCGGTACAGTGCTTTGAGCAACCTGTTTTTGTCACTCAAGATTTACTCTCATCATTCAGGTGTTGTAAGTTTCATCAGTAAGTTGTAGCCTGCCTGTAAACTGTAGTTTGCACTGCTCTTGGAATTCAAGTATTTTATACACAGTGATTTTGCCTACCTCTTTTTCTGTTTGGTTTGGTTTATTTGTTGTCTGTGTGATTGCTTACTGATGTCTAGGAAAAAAGGAGAAGCACTGAAGTACTGAAACATATACAGACTGGTCATCAAGTCACTGGTGTTTGAAGATCAGGGTTGCTGATGAACGTGTCTCATTGTTGCTTCTCTAATGGCACCATGTGCAGCCTCCCTCAGGAGACAGAGCTGTCTGCTATAATGACGGTCACTGGAAAAACAATGTTCCGGACAGTAATAAACAAAAATGACACTTGTCAGTGTCAGAAGTAGACTGTGAAAAATGTGAATATAGCAGACAGTTTAAAAAACACAACACTCTTAAGTTCTCTAACCTCCACAGACAGTGTTATTATCATGCTAATCCATTTTATTTTTTGTTTCTTTAGGCCTTTGTAATATAGAACATTTATTTACTTTGTGGTTGTTTTTTTTTTTTTTTTTACTAACTGTAAGGGAAGCTAATAGTCCAGTATGCTGAGGAAAATGAAGGAGAGGGTACAAGATGGATTTGTGTTTTTCAGTTGATTGTTAATTGTGTGATTCAGTTGTTAATACAACAGACATGATAGTAATGCATTCTTGTAGCAAGTGTATCAAAGATAGAAATAACAGTTATATTTTTAACATAAATAATGAGAAAGCTGCAAATATTTCTGGATTTTTAACTTAATGGTTGTGATTTTATCATCCAAATTCTCTAGCCATGGAGTTGTAAAGAATTTTCACTGTTCATTTCATAGAATCATATCATAAAATGATGGGTTGGAAGGGACCTTTAAGATCACCAAGTTCCAACCCCCTGCTATAGGCAGGGACCAGGTTGCTCACAGCCCTAATCCAGCCTGGCCTTAAATGCTTCCAGGGAGGGGGCATCCATAGCATCTTTGGGCAACCTGTTCCAGTGTCTCACCATTCTCACAGTACGGAATTTCTTTCTACTATCTAGTCTAAATCTACCCTCTTCCAGTTTAAAGCCATTTCCCCTCATCCTGTCACTATATGCCCTTATAAAAACTCCCTCCCCAGCTTTCCTGTAGGCCACCTACAGGTACTGGAAGGCTGCTGTAAGGCCTTCCGGAGACTTCTCCAGGCTTAAGAGCCCCAGCTCTCTCTGCCTGTATGCATTATAATAATATTCACTTAATGTTAAATCAGCAAATGATCAGAAGCAATTTTTGTTCTTGTAACTGCATTAATAAAATATATGTTCTAACTGGAAAAAATCTTTCAAACATGGAAGTATATTTAGTGATTCTGTTGTTAATAGATCAGTGCTTCCAGTCCAGTTTCTAATTTGAGTTTTTCAGTTTTTGCTGCTGATGACTGCAGAAATGAATGTTTATTTCTAAAGGAAAATCATCATTTAAATTGATAGCTTTTCATCTCTTATTATTTAAAAATGTAATTCAAAAAAATCCTCACAAAAAAAAAAAAAAAAATCGTGCCAACTACAACCATGAGAACAGTGGAATTTCACATGAAGTTCAGAAAAACTATTTTTCAGATATGAGTCCTCACATAGTTTCAGGAAGATGAAAGAGAGCAGAGAGCAGTTAGTGAAGAACAAAGGATGTTGAACGGTGGGTGCAGAGCAAGCAGTGTTAAAATGATTATGAGAAAGGGTGGGCAGCAGCTTTGGGAGTTGATGTTCCTCTTCTCATAGGATGTTTTGGTGCTCACCGGGTAGTATAGAAAGGCAGTTAAAACAACTCACCCATAGTTTACATTGCTTAATCTGCTGAGGTGCTCATATCAGTATCAGGTTTCATGGTTCAATTGCTGGCCCACATTAGAATATTTTTGTAAAGCAGAACAGAGAAATAAATTTAAAAGCCTCACACCAAACTCTCAGAACATAAAGATTGGCAACGTTATGTAATGCATAATCACTTCCTGCAGTGGATATTGCAGCAAGTTCTTTTGTCCTGGAATAAAAGCAAGTTGATTGTGAATCTCTAAACACTGAAATACAGCCAAGTATGCATTGAAGGTGCTGAGGTTCTTGCAGTTACAATTAGACAACTTGTATTAGTTCCATAAAATACACCATCTATTCATGTAAAACTCTATGTTATCCTTCTAGGAAGGATTTGGGAGACTGATTAATAGCCTTCACTATACTTATAAATCCTGATCTATAGCTGTAACTAAATATGACTTCTGAAATCAATTTTTACTAGGAACTCCTTTCTGATCATTTCATATAATCAAATCTATTGTAAATACTGTTATGAAACAACTTGTGAAAGAGTGAATTTCCTTATTCTGAAATAACTTGAAAGATATTGACAATTCTTTATCTTTTTTTCACTAGCTTGAAAATATTTGGAATTAAATTTGGTAAGTGTTGTATCAGGAGTGTCGGTTGTTTTGGCTGGGCTCTTGAAAGCTTTCATTTAGGAAAGTGAAGTTACCGTCTGGTAAACTTCTTAGGGCCTTTTATTACTTTTAAATGAGAATAGTATTACCATGTGTTTATAGTTTCAAATGTAAGAATGTGTGCTTTGTGTAAAACTTGAAAATTATACAGTTTGTGAAGAAAATGGCTGAGATAGTCAGCAATCATAAAGCAGCAACAGCAAGCTCTGCACTGTGAAGATTCTGCCCAGAGCAGCTCCACAGATACTGAGTGGCAGAAGCAGCAAAGTGGTTGAAGTATCTCTATACAGTGTGAACACATCCAGCCCGTCTGCTTTAATGGAGAGATTTTCTGGGTGCCTGTGCCACATTTGGTGTATATCCATATCTTTGCCACATCTGACACCCCTTTTATACAGAAGGATTACAATAGCTTCACTGAAAAATGGGTGGTAAAAGAGGAAGAGCTATATAGGATCCTTCATACGAGCTAGAAGAAATGCAAGTACTGCCCAAAATCCTGATGGTCTTTTGATGTTCCTGTGAGTGGTCAAGAGGTGTCCTGGGAGCATAAACTGAAGTTGGTTCAGATACTGATTTGTCACTGTACTGTCATTGGCCATATTATCATTCAATAGGTTTTCTTTCATAAAAAGGGAATCTTTGGTGTCTACTGATTCATATGATTGTTTATTGATCATGTAGTTATAATACTGCCCTATGTATGCTTGATTAAAATATCAGAGTGGATGGCTCTTTTGACATCAAGTCAAGCGTGAGGGTAAAGCAGAAGTTGGGAAAGGCCATTGCCAAGCAACAGGAGATCTGCCTGTGACAAGTGTTTCACTCCCTCTTTGTATGTCCTTTCATTTTGGTTTCTTTTCTGTTTATCCTTTTGTTATATTTTATTTTCCATTCTCTTGCCCTAGATTTCTCTCTTGTGTTGAAAAAGCAGCACATTTTACTTGTTTGTTTTTTCTCTTTCATTTCCCGCTCCAGTAGCCTTTTTCTTTCCCTTAGGAAAACCAGCAGCTTGCATCCACTAACTTGCTCCTTGTCCTCTTTTTTCTTTCTGGTTTTGAGAGGACAGAGAATTTGGTATCAGGCTCTGACAGGCAGACGTTTCCTGTCTCTACTTTGTACACTGACACCTAATGGCAGGCACACATCTCTGAAACTTTTTAATGCTTTGGGTTGTTTTAAAACCTGCCGGACCATTGCAATCCAAGTTGTGAGAGCTGTTGAGTGATTTCTTTGTGATTTTCACTGAATTAATCCCATTCTGTGTACAGTCTGAGAGGCTTTCCAGAAGTGGTCCATAGAAGTGCTTAGCTATCCCACTACTATTATTCCCTAATCAGACTGGCTATTTGCCAGACTTCTCACTAAACTTGCTATAAATATGACAATAAACACTTTTTTCCAGTTTATTAGAGAAGTTTCTACTTGAGATTTTTTGACTCATAAAATACTGAAGACCACTGAGTCTCTGTCCATTTTTCTGCAACTTGATGTTTATATTTTATCACCTCCACCAACATGTGTGTATCTCCTTCAAATAACGTGCGTGTTGTTTTTTACTATTCTGTACTGTTGTCCATCAATTCTTACTGGCAAGGAGTCACGGGAGATGGGTAAGGGAAAGATTGCTATTATGTAATATATGGTAGCTTAGATGAATGCTATTTTGTTATTTTTGTGGAAGTATATTTAAAATTAGTTGCTGTTCTGCTATATTAAAGGCCTGAATTCAGCCAGTAATGACCTCAATAGTGCCTGTTTTGATGTAATCCCTGCTTGCTGACTGCTGTTCCAAGAATAAAAATTTAAGCCAAAAGATTTAATGAAATCCTTTGGGATTAGTGCTCGCTGGGCTGGGGAAATTGCATATCAACCTCTTCTCTGTACTCTAACCATAAGGTTTGGTATTTGAATAGGAGGGTGTCCAAGAGCGACAACTCTGAGTTCATCAATAATTTACATTTTTGTTAGTCACAAACCTGGTATTTGGGATTCTGTTGCCATAGTAATCCATCTGGGCCTGAACGGATAGTGTTTTAAGTGGTGGTTGTATAGGGATTCACAGTGTGTGCTTTAAATCCCTTCTAAACTAATCCTCAGATCTGTTCTGTGTCTTATTTGAGGCTTTGACAAAATCAGTGTTATTCACAGGAAAAAGTTTATGCTGAGCAAATTAAACCCATAAAGTATTAGAATATGCATATGATCAAGAACTTCAAAGTTTATCAAGTATGACAATTTCTGTTTCAAAATGTGGAGCAATTAATAAATGCCCACAACTCCTTTTTTTTTTTTCAAAATAGATTTAATTTATTGCACATTATGCAACCAGAAATTACCCAGACTCAGTCCTGGTTTATTAGCTAATTTATACTTCATAACCAAATGCTAGCCTCATTTTCCCAGATTTCAGTTTTAAGTCTAACAGGACATCGGTCTATTCATAATACTGTATAACATCTACTTTCAATTAATCTTTTTTTTCTCTCTTATAAGTTAGTGTAAGGCTGACAGAAAATTTTTGAAATTCCCATTTTCATTTCTAGCACTGCTGAAGTTGAATATTGAGGCGGCACTGCTAAACTCAGTAGGCAAAACACCAGCTGCTTTTAGTCTGAAACTTGGTTTGTATTTTTCATTTTACCACCCAGCGCTTCTGTGGTTTATTGAAAACCTCCCAGATATGCCAGATGAAAAGAGGTGCTCAGACCTGAAGGACAACCAGTAAACTCCCTGGCAAAACTGGACTCAGTTTCAGCTCTCACAAAACCAAAACTCTCCCAAAACTGCCTGATTGCCAGGCCTTTTATTTTTTTTCATAGAAAAACCGTTGCCCAGTTGTCCTTCTGAATGGTCAGAAAACCATAATACCATTATATTGTTACTCCAGACTATAGAGATTCAGTATGCAAGATTACTCCTCAGTTTCTGAAAGAAGAGAGAAAAAAATGCTCAAATAATATTCATATGCTCTACTAATGAGGTTTTAGTCCATAATCCTGAACAGACAAAAACTGTTTCTTCATACACTTTATAAAAGGTCACACATCTCTTCCTGGCTGTAAAGCTAGGAATAGAATAATAAAACTGCAGATGGCTCAAGAGATCTTGACAAAAACTTTATTTACCAGGCTGCTTTCCTTTTGTCTTTCATATTGTGGCTCACAGTGAATAATGAAGCATGTCATAGCCTTATGTGACTTATTTTTGTCATTTGGGATACTGAAAATGTTCTTTGTCACCTGTAATAAATGCAAATCTACTGTTTCTACAAGAGTTAAATGAGTTTCCTGAGAAAAAGTACAAATGTCTCCCTTGCAGTGGAGTGGGATTTCATTTCAAAGACAACAGTGTGCATGTATATTATTAAATTCAGTGTGGCTGACTGAACTTTGTTTCTTTTAGAGGTCTCATTCCTCTATCCCAGTTTAATGGGGCTATTGCTGTAATTGTGTGATTACCGCTAAATGTAACAGGGAACAGAGAACTTAAAATCAACTAAAAAGGTTTTGTTTTGATTGATTTTGCATATCCTTATGACTAACTGAAACATAAGTTGCAGATCGTTTACATGATTACTTACCCTAAAATTACATGTCCTAAAGTATCTTCTGTAGATATCATTTGTGAAGTATAGATTGTGTTCCAAGGGCATATTACAAGCTGTATGCAAGCATATCAAAATGTGTTTCTGTTGATATTTCCTATGGTTTTCATTAGGAAAAGTCTTCTCCTGCAAATATTACTGAAATGAAAAGGGAGCCGTGAAGATACTAGCAGTGTGACAGGTGCTATTTGTGACTCTAGAAATATAGTTGTCACTGCAGGGGATCTCCTGCACTGAAGACCCACAGGAATCCATAACCAAGGGTGAATGAATTAATCTTCCAACACTTCTCATAAAAAATAACTTGTGTTTAATAGGAAGTAATAGAAACACCATTGAATTTCTGTGATATTTCCTTTATCTTTCTCTACAAATACAAGTCTTTGGTTTCCTTTACTTCTCTCTGTATATTTTAGCTTTGCAGATCATTGCAAGGAGTTCTGCTTTTTAGCCCCCATGACTATTGTTAGATGATATTGATTGGTTTTTACTCATTTGTTCCAGATCTACATTATGGTTTCTGTATGTTTCAGAAACTCTGCCAGTGAACTTCATGAGGGCAGGCAGCCTGGCTGTTCTCACTTAATGGCACTCTACAGTTACTCCCACTTTTGCTTAAATTTGCTTCTCTAATCTAGAATTTGAACTGTATTCTTGTTTGGTTATTTCCAACTAATGCTCCAGTAAACATCTATCTTCTCTTTCTTTACACTTTCTGTCTGCAGCAGAAGGAAATAGTTAATCTTCTGAAAGGCTAAGTAATAATACAACACAGCTTGACACAGACAGCTTAGAGAAACAGGGAAAGATTGAGACAGTGTGCCACAGAGCAGGTGTGACTCTGTGTTAATTTCTCTAAGGCACTTGGAGCTACCTCTATTCAAATGCAAGATGTACCCAGGGACCTGAACCAAAACCTTGGCTCTGAACCCTCAGAGAAGGTTGGGATTAGATCTTTTAATTTAAACCTCTCACTGAATAGATCTGAATTTCAGATCCCTCAGTTTGGGAGGACGTGGATGGTAGGGTGAGGCAAATTTGTGTTGGATTCCTTCAATAGGCATTTGAGTACAGTAGTCTAGAGCAGGTCTTTTACAGCCTGTAGCACTTCATTTTGTACAGCTGATAAGGAGCACTACGCCTGCTAAGACTATTTCCAGATGTCTTACAAATCCTACGAAAGAATTGACTTTATCCCAGAGCTGTGTTCTGCATCTGCATCTGAATTATTAAAAACCCTTTCGAAACAGGGATTTCTTTGCATCATCCTACTAACTTCACACTGTTTATAGCTCCACAACTCCTCATGGATCTCTAGGGCATAACAAAGTAGGCACTTAGAAGAGCTAATCCATATAGTCTTAGAAAGTTTAAAAGTCAATATCAAAGTAATGCGGTCTGCTTCAGACTCACGGACCTTACAGTCCAGAGCAGAAACACGTGTTGCCTAACGGGTATTTTCAGTCGACTTACATGAAAATGAGTACTTTCTGGGATATATTGGGTACTGAAGGAACCATACAGAGAGCAACATTAACTTGCTATCAAAAAGAAGGGAAAAATAGATTTTTAAATGAATTATGTTCTGAATATTTTATTGTTTGGGTCATTAAAGATGGTTGCTGAGTTAATTTAGAGTATGTTGTTGGATGAAAGCACAATTTGACTTTTTTAAAGTGCAGAGTAAGGGTCGATATGATGTACTTTGACAATTGCAGGTAATGGCAATTTTGTTATCCTCTGAAAAAGTTGGTGTAAAATTGAAAATACATTTACCTATCTTGAGAACTGTTCATTTGCCTCCCTTTTTTAACCACATTGAACAAATTAGTCATCTTTGCCCTTAAGTGCCTTCACAGTTTGATCCTGCCTGCTCTTTCACATCACTGCTGCCCTAACTGCAACCCTTATTGCACATCAGTCCCAATTTTCTCCCTTCTCTCATGCAACCTTTATTCGAGAAAACTGTTCATAGTAAAAATCTGAAGAGCCAGTATGCTGTGTTCCTTCAAATCCTGCCTTAAAATTCATCTCTGCTGTGATGCTGTAAACTGCCAAAGACTCAGCAGCTGGTGTGCTGTGATCGTTGCTTATGATGGTAATTGTCTGCATGAAGCAGTGGGAGTGAAGAATCAAACACCCCTCTGCTGCCCATCCCCCTGCCCTTTGGAAGCAGTGTAGAGCTGTGGCTGTCTTTGGAGGTACACGATGCTTCTTCCTTGCCTTCTCAGCCTCATGGGGTAATCCAGCTAAGGTCTAATACAGTACGAGAAATTAGTTTTGAGCAGAGGTTTGCTAGTGTGGTGAATGTGAAAACCTGTCTTTTTTTCTGAACTGGGGAGAGCCACAGGTGTTCAAATGCAAATCAGGTGCCCAGAATTTGTGTGAGGTTTCAAAAGGGATTTGTCCCCCAGAACCTGTGGATTTCCCCTGTCTGCTCCTATTGTATTGTGTAAGAGTAGCAAGTTTGTTTTTTTTAAGGAAATGAAGCTGTATGGATTTTGTTCTTTTCTGGGATCTTTCACAAAACCCAAGGCTTCAAATCTTGGAGTAAACTAAAGCTTTATATAAAAATGGTAAACAATTTTGTTACAAATGAAACCAAGTAATTAACTTTATGTGGATGATAAATGCATCTATTTGTTTTTCTTACAGAAAAGTGGAATCCTGAGTAAACAAAGAGAAGAAAGCTGAGCAAACAGTCTGCATTGTGAACAGTAAGTGAACTGACTACATACTCTGAAATTGATCATTATCTGTACTTCCATTTTCATGTTTTTCCTGTTCACAGTTCTTTTAGCAAGTGTAAAAAATGACTGCAGTGAGCATCTCTTCCCTTTATTCAACTCAGTTTCATGTCACAGGAGTAGGTTTTTATTAATCCTATAATCATCTTAGGTAAGGGGCCCAGATAATCCATGCGCTGTACCTTCATCACTGCCCATACTGAAAATATTGCAATTGCTTTTTTCTTCTCGGTAGAAGTGAATTGTAACACTAGAAGCTACTATGATAAAGTAGTATGACACTAACATTTGCTCACACTGGAAATTTTGCAGAGGAGTAGTTAGGTTTTGGATCAGTATAATAGTCAGATCCTGTTGGGGGGATACCTGAACAAGAGAGTTTTATGGCTTTGTATTATCCACCTAATCACTGATTAATTGCTCTGAGTTGCACTGGTCAGTATGAACAATCACCAGCAAGCTTACAGTGTTTGTCTGCATGGGCTGTGAAGAGAATGAATCATGAGAACGAGCCATGTTTGTGTTGTGGAGGATGCTATTGATGTAGTTGTCTGAAAAACATCTCAGCTTCCTGGTGAAGTATCAGTTGGGATACAGCAGAGAACACGCACTGCTTTTACTGCCCTGGGAAAAGCAGTAGCGTGTATGCTTGAACTACATTACTGGGTAATGAAAGGCAGTAATATCTTCCAAGAATCAAAACTGATGAATGTGTATTAAGGTATTTCTGTTAACAGTTTACGCTTAATGGTTCCTCTGTGTTATGCGCTAGTAGACACTGCAACTTTGTTTAAGAAGGTAGTGGACAGTATGTAATGTGCAGAGAATATGTGCTATCCAGCACCATTCTACTTATAGTGTATACGGTTGACAGTAAAACTGAAGGAATTTCTCTGATCAGTGATGAGTTTCAATGTTCCATTTCATCAGACATCATGAAAGGAAAAGTGTGACATTTTTCTGAACTTGAGGGCAGTGTAATACTTTTTTGAAAAATTGATGCTGGGTATGTATAGTTATTTATACAATGTACCAAACTACCAGTAGGCATTTAATAGGCTTATAATGAAACGTACATATTGCGGTTTATATTTCATGCATGCATCATAGCTCTGTTCACCCTATAGCTTTCCACTTATATACCTACGCAACTAACCTGCTCTGACTTCGTAGCATTTCCTCACATCTCCCACACAGGGTCATCTTGTTCGCAGAACTGCCTTGCAGGATGTTTCTGCTTTGTGGAATGCAGATCCTTGGAAAGCTTTGAGCTTGCTATTTCTAGCATGAAACACTACACACGAAGGCATTACTGGTGTTACTGGATAATATTGCGCTGAATAATGCCCTGTACTATATCTGAGGATTTTGTGAAGGGTTGCAATATACAGTAATATGCATCATCTCCAATGGTTTTTACTAGTGGAAAGTTATGCTGGAAGTTTGGAGAGTTGTTGTTTGATGCATGGGGTATCTTGAAAACAAAGCAGTTATGCTATTGCCCAGGATCTGAAATTTTGGCAGTGGGTTACTGATAGAAACATGTATAAATAATAGCAATTTCAAGCAATTCATAGAAATCAAATGATACATGAATATAAAAAATCCCAAGGTCATTTTAGGTCTGTTTGTAGAAAGCAAATGTCATTATTGCAGACACTCAGACATTTTCTCTTCACTGTTATTCCTCTGTCAAGTGGCCAGAGCTCACAGGCAGCTGTTTCAGAATAGCATGGATTTATTTGTGTACAGTGAAAAAAAATTAATCAACTCTTATTGGTACTCCATCTCATACAAATTCTCTCTCTTCTGCTGGCAGAATAGGTTGATGGAACCTTTTCATAGCGTCCATCAGTTAATTTTATCAGTCATGGCATTATGATTATAAACCTCAAATGACCTAACAATGAATATATAATTACAGAAATGAAACTGTACTGTGGTTATTTAACATTTGTAATGTGTAATTTATTTAATACTCTCTTTGGAATATACATGGGAAATTAGAATAATAAAACAGAAATAAAATGGCATTTAACTTTCATCCATCATCAGTGAGAAGCAATGTTACCAGCTTGAATCAGGCTATACTTTCACCATGTTCATGTGTGCTACCTTTGAGCCTGCTTCAAACCGTCCTTGTAAACTGTATGTTATTCATACACTAAGCTATGAATCATTCTTCTGACACTGGGATCGATGAATTGTCCTCATTTTAAAATGTTTTTCTCAACTGTTTTCCTGAAATAAAAGCTAAATTATAAAATATCCAATGCCAAAGGCAAAACTACTGGATTCCAGATATAGAAAGAAGATAAAATTATTTAAGGTCTTATATAAGCAAGAGATATTTGATAGGTTTAAATAGTTCTTGTTTTTATTTTAAATGCAAGAGTCTTTGTCTACATTGAATACTGTAAAAGATCAATCAGGCTCTTGTGGAGGAGGGAAAAAATCTGGCTGTAAGCTTTCCAAAAAAGTAGTTAACAGCAATCAAACTTCATCTGCCATATACTTTAGTTTGTTATAATTGATGTCTTTGGTGCCTGTCAACTTTTTCATTTTTCCTTTGCAATTAAGACAAGTTCAAGTAAAGTGACATGAATTAGGAGACTGCACAGATGAACAGCTAACACAAAGCGAACGGCCCAGCCGTGCTCTGCTGCCGTTGGCCCAGAGAAGGTTAGACTTGCCAAGAATGACTGTGCGGGTGGTGTGACCCCAGTACTTTGAGAGGAACTAAGCTCATATTACAGTTATCATTAGCTCATGAGCATGCAGTATTGTCATTGTTTATCCTAAAAGGTATTTCAAACGCCTGCTGTGTTTGATATTGTACCATTCTACATTTTATATTCAGAGGTATGTAATGTACCAGAGACGAAGCAGCTAAATGAAAGGTTCCTTGGTTTTGGAAGGGTCAGTTTTGTTCAGTTTTGTAAAAGTTGAATTTATGAGCCTTCAAAGGGAAATGAGCCTATGGTTTCTGAATGTTCTCTGTTAATCACAATAATCTTCCCTTATATTGCAATTTCAATCTTTCATTGCAGTGCAATAATCTAGAAGCAGCATGGAAGTGCCCTCATTCCCTGTGCTCCCAGGTTTTCTCATTGCCCATTAAAATTCATGTGCATATACTGCAGGCTTGGATAAAAGAGTTCATTTGAGCATTCACACTACCTGAATTCTTTAATGAGGTCTTCCCCTAAATTAGTTTCACTTCTCCATTAATTTATTTTTTTTCCACGGTGGAAGTATGAATTTCTGGCAAAGTATATAGTAACATTTGCATGATGTTAGAACTGTTTTTAATTTTGTCTCTGTTTTGGTTACGATGTTAAGACTCATCAGAATGCTATATTCTCTGTGAATCTTTGGCTTAAAATTCTGTGCCTCAGAACCTGATTTTTCCTTTTTTTATTGATTGTGTATTAGAGCTACAGCTTTGCATTTTTTAATGTGAGATCTCTGACACGGATTTAGATTCTGTAGTGCTTTGAGATAGGCTAGTTATGCAACCTAATTTTGCAAAATGGCTCTGTGTATGTACTTCCCCGGGGCTTCAGTTTAGTTGTCATCTATCATTTTAGCACCGTGAGTGATTACTCTCTACTATTTAATTTATCTTCTGCAGCTTCTCAGTTTTTTCTTCAATTGGTAAACACATACCTTTCTAGACACATTTTCAAATGATGTGTTTTCCAAGTGCCCCAGAAGTCATATAATCTTATTTTTTTTCAGCTAGGAATTTAACCATTTAAATAAATTATCGGTGGATATTTTGAGTACTGTTTGGAAGTTCTGTATTTCAAATCTGTGATGCACGATCCATTTTTCAATGTTAGTGTAATTATTTATATTCTGAAACATGCATATCTGATAACTGCTTCAACGTCTATGAAAAAATAGCAAAATAAATGAGCACCTTTTTAAGTGTATGAGCCAAAAGCATTGGCTGATGCTACTGCAGTAGGCTTTAAGCCACCTTTGCACATTACATTTCAAACGCAAAATCTTTGCTAGCTCTGTTGGAATTTTACAAGACAGTTTCAGTCATAGGGTTAGTGTATAAGCATTTTCTTATGTGCTGTGTTCTTGTACTATAATTTGCTTTTTTTGGACGTTACATGGAATATCAACTTGGCTATTTTATTTTATTTTATTTTTTTAAATGATCAGGATCTTTCAGTCGCATTCAGCTTTTCATTTAAAAGAGGTTTATTTTGCATTAAATCATAGTGTGTATGCTGACCACTTTAAACAGTTACTGTGGCAACTCCCAGGAATCTAGTATAATCAACAGCTTCTGCGGTCCACATAAGAAAGAATTTTTACCTTTAAGTTTCCCTTTCTTTTACAGTTTTTATTATGCCTCTGAGTTATCTATGGGGAGTTTGATTATTTGTTTAAATTATTATTTTTTTTTACCTTTTAGTTAACAGTTGTACTTAGTATTTGTGATTAAAATCTCTCTGTAAGAATTATACTGTGTCATCACAGTGCAGCTTTGACAACTACTCTTGTAGCTCTGTCTTAAGTACAGTCAGGCGTTGACATCTCCCATGTTGCATGCTTCTGGGTGATATTTTTGTATTCTTTCTTGTGAAAAAGAATTTTAGTCAATACTTACCTTTTGTTTGTAATTCTTACTATCCTTGCACAATCCTCTTTTAAAGACTACCAGTTCATGATAGGTGAATTCCAGCCACCATTTCGTAAAGCAGTAGAGATAGCCAATTTTGTCACTGTTCTTGTAGTGATGTAACTTTGATTAGGAACTGGAAGGATACAATTTTTATTAACTCAGATATTTGGCATTTATGATTAATTCAAAAAATAGCTAAGATGATACAAGTGATAACACACATAAAAACTAAGGTGACTCCCACATATGGAGTTGGTGGTAGCTGGGTAACACTTTGGATCATCTCCAAGTATGAATTTGTTCTTCAGTGATGGCCTTGTTTATTTCTTTCTTTCAAAGTTTCACACTATAAGTCTTATTTTGAAGACATATAGCTATCATAAACATCACATTTTGACAGCTTTTTCTTATGTGAATGAAACTCATTCAAGTAAGTCTATGCAATAATAAAGAGATTCATCATCTTTGACCTGTATGCAGTGATATCTTTAAGTAACTAGTATGTTGACAGCATTGACTTGATTGAATGTACACCAGATTTAAAATATACTTTATGATATAATACATATATTTATCTTGATTATCTAAATGTACAAAAATGTGCTTTGAATTTTTCTTCTTGCAATAAATACTAGGAAAATTCAAAATGAAGGATTGGGAAAATGTTATTCCTTGGTTTGGTCATGGGAAATTAATATAGCATGGGATTTTTTCAGGTATTTTTATTGCATAAAATCGGCAAGAATTTTGGAATTCTCTAGAATATATTGAATATAAAGGTAGTGGAACTGCTGTGTGCTTCTGCTGCTGTACTTTCAGTTTTGTACTAAGCTAAAGAAGCAAAGATGTGGTTTTCTCATAAGAGGAGCCTCTGTACAAGGTCTGTTTCACCAAATTTGGTCAATATATTCACTACTCGTGACTCTTGTAGCTATGCTAATTAATGTAACAACAGTGATTTGAGCTGAAGGCACACACAGCAATAGAACTAAGAATGGCTTCAAGTTGTGCCAGGGGGGATTCAGCTCGGACATCAGGAAATGCTGCTTCTTGAGAGAGTGGTCAGGCACTGGAATGGGCTGCCCAGGGAGGTGGTGGAGTCACTGACCCCGGAGGTGTTCAAGAAACGTTTAGGTACTGAGGGACATTGTTTAGTGGGAAATACTGGTGATGGGTGGGTGGTTGGACTGGATGATCTTAGCAGACCTTTCCAACCTTGGTGATGCTATGATTCCATTTCTGAACATGGTGGTTGTAATGCACATAACATGTAGGCCATGTTTCTAATCTCAACTGGAAACATGCTTTAGTTAATCATGAAAGCCATTAAGATCGTTTTTTAAGTGAGCCATTTTTTGGGAATTTTTCTCATCACTACCTGATTTCCATGACTGTGCTTCAGTCTCTCCAAAATGTAAAGATTTGAAGTGCATTTTTCATTGAAAGGTGAGATTCTCATGCAGTCACATGGATCCAGGAGTGGGAGCTTCCAGAGATAACTTCCAAACATTTATTGTAGTCTGGCAATCCTAAATGCATGATAGCCTGGAGGTCTCTGCCAGTACTGTACAGCAGTATACTTTGATCTTTCCTATAATCGGTCTCCCAATACCTTTTCATTTCTAACAGAAATAGTGCCCAGGCTGCACTTACACCATAAGCCGATTTTACTCATCCTTATAACTTGTGATGCCAAGTGAAAACATTTGTTTTAGAAAGAAAGATAAGAAAAAAAGGAGTAAGATGTCATTTAGAGTGTACAACCTTAACCATCTTTAATGGGATTTTGCTCTTAGAAGTGTGTCTCAGTGCTTGAATCATTAAATGAAATGCTTAACACCAACAGAGTTTATTTAAAGATCTAATTCTACTTCAGGGAAAATAATTTTAGGGACTTTAAACTGCGTTAAACTATTAGTTATTTAACCACTAGCTATTTAACTGTTAATAGTTTATCCTGCAGATAACAATGATTCCTTTTGGAGAGTTATGGTCTATTGGGCAAATATGCATTGAGGGAGGTTTTAAAATGGGAATTACATCTAAACTTTGTAATTATGCACTTAGATATTTCTTAAGGAGAATAAAAGCAGTGGCTGTTTATACATAAAGCCATTTGCTCTTCAGAAAGATCTAAACGCTATGTCTCAGCCTGCATCATTGTCAATTTTGTATTTTCTCTAAATTTTGCCTATTTGCAGCCTCAGTGCCTGGAGCTGTGACCTGTGTAGACTCTCCAGTTGCACTCTGGAACCAGTCCACACCCTAGTGTTTAACAGATTAATTTCATATCCATTTATTAATAGTAGTTAATACTGAAAGAAATTAAAAACTGAGTCCCTTTTAAAAACAGTTGTTTAAAAAAGGTAGGTTATATATAGGTTGTAGGCCATCAGTAGTACAAAAAAGTTTCACAAGCTGTCTGTATGTAAAATTTTCACATATATTTTAAAGATTGTTTCCACCGGAAGAAATAATTGTCCTTTATATTAATAATCTGCTGAGCAGGATCGCTGTATTGAATGAGAACTAGAACTTTGCATGCACTAATTGCCTCTGAAGATGGATCAGTGACTTCAGGCATGTGGAAAGCTGTGCAATGCTGTCCTGCCCAACCTTGGATCTTACACGATGGCTTTCACAGCTTTATGTCATTCAGCGACAGTGTGAAATCTGTACTTTCCCTTTCGTAAGTGAGCTGTACTTTGTGGCTGATAAATTAGTATTTTTTTGATGTGATTGCTGGAAGTTTGTTTTTTCTTCATGTGTTTCTCTTGTTTAACATTTAAATAGTATTTTTCCAAAAAAGATTCAGTTAACCAACTTTCAGTTAATATAAGGATTCTTCCCTCCTGACATTTTCCTTCACATTTTGGGACATGCTTATGTGGACAGGGGGGAGAAAAAGAAGAAAAAAGGAGAGGATTTGTGGCATGGAACATATCCAAATGTCTAATACTGGAATTTTCCAAGAATATATTGATATGAACAACTTGTTTAAGCCCCTCCCCAGTCACTTTTCTTTCAAACATGGATGTGGTGGCACATAATAACTGTCAGGGGGTTTGGAATTCACTCTGTAGTGACATTGATAGTATTTTGAATGGAATGCTAATAGCATGATAAGAATGAGCCAATATCATTCCAGTATTGCAAAGACCTTGAAGAGCTACAGATCTATGTGCTGCTATTACTTATCATTACCATTTCAGATTCTGAGGCTGTTCTGAATATTGGTTTGTCCAATAGAGCATACTTCTTAGAAGATGCCATTGTATTATTTTTTATGTGTGCTAAAAGAAGCCAAGATTGTCTCTGTTGTTAAATGTGACTTAGAAAAAAAATACTGGTTCACTTGGTATTTTCTCATGTTGAAAATGCCTGTGTAAGTTTGTGAACAGATCTTGCAAACATCAGAGTTCCTTGCTGGATTTTTTTACTAATATAAGCTTTCCCTGCCTCCTCTACTCATTCTTCTCAGGAAAGCAGCAGACTTCACAGATAAAGCCTGAATAATGATATGGGGGTAGGGAAGAGGAAAATAGTGGTATAATTACCCTTATCTGCTACATACTACCATAACATCTAGCTCTGTATTGTTTCTGATGGTTCTTTTGCCTTTCATTTTTGTTTATATACCCTTGTTTTGCCCTTCACTACTCACTTCTTTGCAGTTCAGCTTAAATCTTTGTTCCCCTTCTAGAGCTACCTTGACATGCAGTCCTCTGGAAAAAGTCTCTCATTTCCCACAGTTACTCCACTTGTCTTCTTGAAATTTCTACTGTCCCTTATCTTCTTAATGATACTTGCAAAAGCAAGACAACAGGGATAAACTAGGTCTTCTTTCACCTCACATCTTCTGGAGCTCTGCGAGGAGGCTGTGCCTGGCCTTGCAAAGAGGTACAATGGCTGGAACAGTGCCCATTCCCATCATCAGCCATGTATCTTGGCAGAGAGAGAGCAGCTGTTTTTGCATATATATTTCTTCCTCCCGATGCCCAGGTGTCTTGCTGTTGTGCTATAGAACAGTGAGTGAACCAGACTTTTGTATCTGCACCAAGTGTGCTCTTTGACATCAGCTTGAAGTTATATGGGCATTCCTTCATCCCAGTCAGCAAACAGTCTTTGTAGCTTTGTTTCTGCAGTTCCTTCCTGATCTGTCTACTGTGGCAGGAGGCTGCAGCTTACATTGCCTCAGACAGAACACTTTACTTAGGGATGATCCATGAATATATTATCTCGGTGCCCTTTTGTTGGTAGTTAAACCCTTAACTTTAGCATATAGTACTTTCCCTAATATGTCTGTGTATTGCATGCTAGTTTTGATCTGTCTGAAGAGCTGCTGTTTTTTGCTGATTAGATATTTTAGTAAGAGTGAAAAAAAAAAGTTTATGCTTCTTCCTTTTCTTTTAGCATGCGTGTATGAGTGCTTATTCTCTCTCCCTCTTGTGCTTGCTGTCTCTCTCTCTCTCCCTTTTTCTCTGTTTCGCTGGAACATTATGTTCTTAGTTGTCAAATAGCTTCCTCTCAGCTGAAGGTCCTGTGCTGATTCAAAAGAAATCAACCAGAAGCCCCAGAAAAGGTTTCTTTTTCTCAGAGAAAATGAATGTTAGGAGTTTTAAACGAGTAAAAGTATATTACTGAAAACATAGTAATAGGCTTCTGAAATGGGGTCTCTAAGAGTTAGTATACAAGACCAGAAATATTCTGATTAGATTCTGAAACCTTGAGGGCTTATTTGAATGATCTGCTTGTTTCTACCAACCAAAGAAATAAAACTCCATTTTATTAATCCTAAGTGTCCTTTTATTTATTATGATAAAATAAATCAAGGCTATAGCATCTCTTCAGCATTAGCTTCTCCAAAATAGCAACACCAAAGTGCAACTATCAGTCAACTGAGTGGTACAGATACAACATGTATAACACATGTGGATAATTAGGCAGGTCACTATTTTTTCCAGAAATAGCATTTCTATTTCTGTGCAATACCAATAGGAGGTTTTAAGTGTGTGTGTGTGTGTGTGTACAGAGAGAGACTTCAATAAAACTGTTGAACAGGCTGCTTACTGACCAATAAGCCAGTTTTCTGAGTTAATATCTTGGTAAATAAAGGCAGAAAAGACAGACTGTAAGTTGGAGAACGTCATGAGTTGCTTGGTACAAGGAAAGCAGTTCATAGTGTAAGAGCTGTATGACAACTGTGAATCATTGCTGCTTTAAGACATCACGGCTATAGGAGACATTAAAGCATTCTCTGGGGATTCTATGTGAAGTTGATTGAGATCTGAGTAAAGGCATTTCTGTAGCATTGCTGTGACTAAATGTAATGAGTGGCTTTCAGGTGAACCTGGATGCATCTGGCCCTGTTCAGCCTCGCATATTTCTAAACATATATTCTGGTTACCAAAATATTGCTTCATCAGTTTATTAGGAATACAATATAAGCGCTGTCACAACTTCTTTAGCAGAAGATGCCTATGAAAATTATGACAGGTTAATTGGACAATTCATTTAAGAACTTGAAACTCACAGATTTAAAATGAACTGAGCTGTGTCAGTTGATAATACACTACAGTGCAACCTGCCTTATGGGAGTCTTCTCAAAGAGTGGATTAAGAAATAATTTTCAAGAGATTAAGGTTATGTGTATAAGATTTTTTTTTACAAGTGAATTGAAATACAATTAGTACTTCTCATAGAATTAAGCAGGCGGAGACAGTGAACCCTGGGCTCCAGTTACAATTTTAGATGTAATAAGAAAACAAGCACATGACCTGTACCGTACCAAGAGAAAATCCAAAAATATGAGAACAGAAAATATCTGAATATTGCTGAATAAAAGCATTCATCACCTCTCATGTTGTTTTCTTCATAAGTCCAGTTTTCATGCTTGGTCTTAGTGTGGTGCCAGTAGAAACAATTTGCACATTTTGTAGGTCACTTATAGTTAGTAAATATGGTACATTGAGCTAGACACAAAAGAAAGAATTAGGGACTTGCAGTGATAATGCAGAGAAGAAGGATGAAATATCACAGTTATGTATGTTAAAAAGAATCTCCATAGTAACTGCATTTATTTAAGGTCCTTAACACATGTATTATTACCTCTTCTCTGACTGGGTGAAATTAGTTGGTCTTCTAATATTTGATGAAACTGGTACCCTCAGTTTCTCTCAGAGAGCCTCAGAAATTGAAATTAAAGGAATAAGAGTGAGCAGAAACTAACGCTGAGAAAGTGGTAAATAAATATATGTAAGTAAAGAAGAAGCTTGAGAACTATGTTCTTAAGCTCCTAAAAATACAGAAAAGGTATAGTGAAAAGGATAGCTGTGTTGGCTAGCTATATTGGTAAACAAAAGCAGCGACAAAGATAGAAGAATGCACCTGCAGGTTTTGTCAAAATATGAGTAAGATCAGTAAGCTCCTTCAGATACCCTAATGAAAAATTGCTGGTTGTCATTTTTCCCTTATGGTTTCCTTGACCTTCTGTAGATTTTCTGTAGAAGGTCTGTCACTTCTACCCAAATAAAAGTAGCCATTCAGAATGCTTTACATTTTTCTTTTAGAGTGTGCCTGGTAAAAATAAATAAATAAGAGTATTTGGCAGTAACAAATGGTGTCTGATCCGTAAGCAATGTTTGTTGCAATAATGTAGAAAGCCATCTCAAATGTATTTATGGTTAGATGTCTGTGGCTTATAGTAATGTTTGTTCACGGATTAAGTTGTTTCACGTCTGTCTTGTATATTGTATATCTGTATACTGTTAATAAGCAATTATAATTCAGTAGGGTTTGGGAGAGCTGCACATCATTCGTTTTCAGTACCTTTAAGGAATGCATGCTTGAGTAACTTGACTGCAAAAGAGGGTGTGTGTATTTCTGTGTAGCTGGACTTCACTGTCTATTTAATATATACAAATACATTTTCCTTAGTATTCACAATCTTCTGTCTCTTAACTGTGTTTTGTTCTTTGCAGTTTGGTTTCCTTGCCGTTATCTGATGCTGCTGAGTCAGTGATGCTTCTCTCTGGGCTGAAATTTACAGACATATTTTTTTTTTTAATATTTTTTTTTAATTCTTTTTTGGCACAACTCACGATCTACGGAAATGTTCACTTGAGAAATGCTTGCTGATATGGGGAAGTTTTGTGGCTAGATACTCCAATTCAGTTCCCTGGTGGCTTTTCACGAAACTCTTACTTAATTTTCCAAGAGAAGGCAGTTCCTCTTGTTCGGTGAAGTATAAAGCACATTTCCACAGCAGTTAATAGTTGTTGCGAGGTAAGATGTGACTTCTGGCTAGAAGAAGCTGCCTGCTTGCTAAAAAAGAAGATGATAGCTGTTCTAGTGGCTTTTATTCCCTTCAATTATGGTAGTTTTTTCTTCACAGTTATTTTGGTATTTTTTCTTTTTTATTCTTTCTTTTCCTTGTGTTTTTTTTTTCTCCTGTTTATTTATACTTGATTTACATTATTCTTGTCTTTATCTATCTTAGTTTGTGTGTTCTATAGGAAATTCTACTTTTTCAGTGGAATGGGCTGCCCAGGGAGGTGGTGGAGTCACTGACCCTGGACGGGGACGAGGAATGTTTAGACATTGTGTTTGAGGGACATGGTTTAGTGAGAGCTATTGGTGATCAGTGGATGGTTGGACTGGATGATCTTGTACGTCTTTTCCAACTTTGGTGATGCTATGATTCTATGATATTCTATACATTTAATGATTTATTCTGTGTTTATTTATTGAATTTGGATGCGCAGATGGTTGGTAGATCTTTTCAGTATCCATATTGCCTATCTTTGTAAACCTAGAAACTCTAGATCTTGAAAATATCTTCACGAAATTTTAATTAGCACTGTATATGCCAGGAGACCCTACACTTTAAGGAGGTTGGCTTTCTGTTTCTGTCATCACTGGAAGATAGACAGCTGCTAAAGCTGTCACATACCTGGCAGGAAGTCAGGTAATGTGTTGCAATCTACTTGTGTTTGCTCCTGCACCTTCCTGGCACTTAAGCATTTGTCTACATGGCTGGTTATGGAAACATGCGCAGTGTTTTCTCCGGTGCTTGCAGTGAATAGCATGTTATCAAGACAGGCAATCAGTTCGCCCCCAGGTTACAATAATGCTGCTTTTTAAACTGAGCTAAGCTTACTTAAGGAGAGCCCAGAGGATGGCTCTTCCCCAGAGATTGAACAAAAGATTCAGGTCAGATTCAAAGCATTATGTGATGCCTTTGAAATACAGCGACTAAAATGCCACCTGTTTGTCCCAGCAGAGCTGTCATGACACACAGGTAACATTTTTAGCTTTTTAATTAAAGTTACATATCAGAGATAACCTAAAAGAAGGAGTTTTATTAATTAACTTCCTCTAGTTCATCATTCTGTCACTTGTTGGCTATTAATAAATATTTGGTTTTGTCAAGCCTGATTTCTCTAGATGGGTGATTTAGATATTTAAAATGATAGAAGACATTAATTTATTTCTATGTCTTTTAACAGTGATATCTACATGTAAATTTTATCTCAAGATGTTATCCTAGCTATCTAGTATGAGAATCAAAAATACCTTTCCATATAAAAGAGTTAAATTCTGTAATTCTGTAAACTTCTCCAAGTGACACTTGAAAAGGTGGCTTTTTATTTTTAAAATTCATGACTGTGTTTTTAAAAGGCTGTTTACTGTAGGGCATGTTCATGGTCTCTTGAAATTTCAGAACATAAAAGGGAGTGAATAATGGACTTTATTAGAAGTGCGAACAATAGGTGAAAGCCCTATATCAAAAGTCACTATATATTGCAGTTGTTTTGTGGGTTGTGTATAATTATCTCAATTTCAGTGGGGGGTAGAATGCAGCTGTTAAAAGGATCTGTTCTTATTGCCTTCACTGCTATTTTCCATTCCATAGTGAAAGTTAAATTCATTCTTTATACCTAAATTAATATTTTATGTCGAGGCCTGGGGAAGAAAGACAGGGCTTTGGAAGAGAAGAGATGAAGTATATATGTATAATTGAAAGCTTTGCTTAAAAGGATGTTTTGGTTAAGTTGGTTCCCATGGTTACTTGCAAATAATTATGCAATTTTAAAAACACAAAACTTTTTTTGCAGTCTTACTTCCAGGCAGATAAGTGTCCACCAGCTAATTACCATTAGCTATGTAAGAAGTATATTAGCAGCCTTGATAGTCAAAATTAATCTTAGCCTACGTATTTTACACCTGTGTACTGCATCTTTATTGGCTTCACTAAGATTAGATTCCCAAGTTAGGCAGTTCTGTCTGACTAGAGTAATCGTTTCAGTTCACTCTCATGGTTTATTTTTACTTCCCCAAGTTTTATGGTAAGCTCTAAATGCCTTTAGAGAAACAGTTACTGTTTTCTAAAACAGCATCTATTATACATATAAGAGTTTCAGTCTTTTCTCTCAGGGCCTTTTTTTATTATGTACCTAATTTTATTAAAATCATTCAGATCATGGAGACTGCAGCGATGAGAATAGAGCCTGCATGAAAGCTGGTCATAAGAGGCTACTGTTCTTTTTTGTTTCATTAATAACAAATGTAAGTTTGTCTTGTTAATAATAGTAGTAATATGATTATTATGTTTGTAATACCTTATTAACATGATGTGAAAAATAAACAAATTAAATTCAACTGCCCCATTTTTTCTAAATGAAACAAAACTGTCATTTTTCGTTTGTTTAGCTGCCCTATGTTGCCCTGAAACTGCGTATTAAACATCGTTGCAGAATTGGGGGAGAGCAACAAATAGCTTAAAGCTTAGGCTGATCACAATTCTGATCTTTTTTTCCAAGAAGATTTTGGCAGTTCTGATTTGTGATTTCTAAACAGTATTTTAGTAATAAAAATTGTACAGAGAGTTGGTTTTAGGTGTGTTTTTTTTCTGTTTGGGTATGTGTGAATTTCTTTATGTTTGCAGCGTTACTTTTATTATTAGTCAGAAATACAAATAAGAAGATATTTCATTTCATTATCAGCACTACTGGATGTCAGAAATACTTCTTCTCTGACAGAGAGGTCAAGCACTGGAATGGGCTGCCCAGGGAGGTGGTGGAGTCACCAACCCTGGAGGCGTTCAAGGAACGTTTGGATTTTGTGTTGAGGGACGTGGTTTGGTGAGAGCTATTGGTGATCTGTGGATGGTTGGACTGGATGATCTTATAGATCTTTTCCAACCTTGGTCATTCTGTGATGCTATTCCATGATTCTGTGTGTCCTGCCTATCTCTTTTTCATTAAGGGATGTATTACTATTTTTGTGATTAATACCTGTGATAAAATATTCTATGTAACTATTTTATCTAATTTCATTTTTGAAGCGTAGGAATCATTTTATACTTACAATAGCTACTCTTTCCCAGCAGAACATAGATACAATTGTTTTTCACATAGTAGTTTGAGTCTTATTTTTGCATTCAAAATCTAAGTTTCAAACATTCTCATTAACAGGGGATGTGGTGGTGATTTCAGGGTGATGGTAAATGATAAAGCTGTGAGGATGAGGAAATACTTTTTGGTCATAATACTTTTTCCTCATTTTATTTCGGAAGTCATGACTTTCAACGTTCATATTTTTCTCAAACAGAAAAATAACCACAACATTAGTATGAGGATTATAAATTGAAATGTACTGAATAATTTTTATTATCTGTATGCTCACAGAGGGAAGGACTTGTATGCTCTGTGAAGGAAGACCAACTGAATCCAAGGATTTTCGAAATAAAATATACAATGGGTTTATTAATAAAAGTATGGTAAGGAATAAAGAAAATATAAAATTATGTACTCATCATGCTAGAATGTGAATTCTCAGTGACAATTTTGGGAGTTGAGAAAGTGATACCTTGTCAGAATGCAGGGTAGGTGTGGCATTGGAAGTTAAGGGCAACATGGGAACATGGGAAAAGATCCAACTGGGCCTTCAGTGGTCAGTGGAACAAGGGGAGCTGGGATCAACGTAACATAAGAATAAGGGAAACTTTCTGAAGTAGAGACAAAATTTTGGCAAAGCAGTATCTTTTTTTACGTACAATCAAAATACTGCATCTTTTTTTCTAATTTGTACCTTTCTGACAGTATTGTAAATGTATGTGTTTAAGGAACCAAACAACATTCCCACTAAGTGACCTGTGGAGATAATTCTTTTGACTTTAAACCTCATAATCACATTATCACTTCAGTTGGAAGGGACCTTGAGAGTCGTTCAGCCTGACCTCCTGCCCAAAAGCACTGTTACAAGTATGGAAAAAACTGATAGAACAGATTCTGTATTCTCTCTGGGCAACCTGTGCCAATGTTTAATTGTCATTTTGTGATTTATTCATTTATTTTAGCCTCATATCCTGTTAGAAATTCCTTGTTTTAATTTATGATCATTATCTCATAGTGCTCATGATATACATGTTGTGTCGTGTTTTAACCTGAATTAATACACAAAATATACAAACCAAGTTATATGAAAATTGTTTTTTTAAAACAGATCTCTGACATTATCTCAATATAATATTTAAATAATCTGAATTTTATTTTCAAATCTTTATTTTAAGGAAGTTTTATTCAAGGTCAATGTAATTTCACAAACCTTGATATTTTGGTGGTTTTTTTCTCTCCAATGAAGGGATTTCCTGACTAAAATGTGCAAGATGAGATCCTCAGAAAGACACTCTCCTTACAGCTTTTCAGAACAGCTGCTTTATGAAAGCACAAACTGGGTTGTATTATGAAAAATATATTTTAAACTGCCATTCAATCAAAATGAAAGTTCTTTATCACCAATAGATCCTTTAACCATCTGGAAAGCACGCATTCTGAATCACTGGAAAAACAGATGTAAAACATGTCTGGACTTTAGTCATATTAATGAACTTGAAAGGGAATTCATATCTATTTTTCAAGCAGGGAATAACTAGAATGGCCACACAGATATGTAGAATAAGTTCCAGAGGGTAATGTGTCATCCTTTTACTGTCAAAAATCATCAGTCTTATTATATTTTTGTTGCTAGAAATGGCTAGATACTTAATAAGCATTAAATTCAAACAGCTGGATAAGGCAGCTTTCTCTAAAATAAATAAATAAATTTCACTTTCCTTATTCTGTGTTTATTTTTCTACATGATGCTACTCTTCTTCTCACAAATTTTCCACTGAGGAGTATTTTATTCCCTGTTAAGTAATCACTGTATAATCTCCCGTTCTTCCTTTTTTCTTTCTTTTTTTTTTTTCTTTTTTTCCCTGACTTCAGTACTCAGTATTTTCTCCTCTTTTCTCCTGTCTTTGTTCCAGTTTCTTATTGCCAGGTCTCCTTCACCTGTCAGGTTCCAGATAAAACAAAACATGACCATCGACACTTACCCATGCAGTGTGCTGTAGGGAGCCTGTTTTGGAAGGGGGGTTGGACTCGATCTCTAGAGGTCCCTCCCAACCCCTACAATTTTGTGAATCTGTGATTCTGCGGTAGAGGTTTTGTCCCCTACAAATGTTGTGCAGGACTTGCTGAAAAAGAGCTTGAATTTTGAATTTTTCTGAATGTAAGAATTAGTTTATAGGCTTCACAAAGCTGGCTCAGAAAAATTTTGTTGTCTGTTAGACTGGAAAAACCAAACTCAATTTGGCTAAATGAAGTTGCGGGATAAACTACCCTGGACAACAGAACCTAAATACTCCATAACCCTCTGCATATTGCTACTTATCAAACCTGAGGCTGAAAAGAAAAGCAGCTTGCCGCATCAGTTCCCTTGAAAATGCTACTGAATGTGTAAAGCACAGGCATTGTTCAAATAACTCAGTTGCTCTGTGGTAAATTCTTACTGTCCAGATTATCTGGTGTAATCAACGCAGTAGTAGTTGATCAAGGGGAAATCATGGTGGTAGCCTTCTGCGATGTCACGACTGGCTGGGTGGATGAGAGAAGAGCAGTGGATATTGTCTGCCTTGATTTCAGCATGTCTTTTGACACTGTCTCCCATAACATCATTGGTAAGCTTGGAAAGTGTGGGATAAATGAGTGGACATTTCAGGTGAATTGAGAACTGGCTGACTGACAGAGCTCAGAGGATTCTGATCACTGGCACAGTGTATTTGGAGGCCTGTAGCTAGTGAGTTCCCCAGGGATTGGTAACTGGTCCAGTCTTATTTATCATCTTCATAAATGACCCGAATGAAGGAATAAAGAGCACCCTCAACAAGGGTGCTGATGGTACAAGGGTGCTAGGAGGAATGCCTGACACACCAGGAAGCTGTGCTGCCATTCAGAAGACCTGGACGGGCTGGAGAATTGGGCAGAAAGAAATCTTATGAAGGTTCAGCAATGGCAAGTGTAGAGTCCTGCACCTGGGGAGGAATTGCTGCATGCATCAGTACAGGTTAGGTGCTGACCTGCTGGAAAGCAGCTCTGCAGAGAAGGAGCTGGATGTCCTGGTGGACAGCAGGTCATTCATGAGCCAGCAGTGTGCCCTTGTGGCCAGAAGGCCTGTGGTATCCATTGGTGGAGGGATGTTATCCTCCCCCTCTACTCCGGTGAGGCCACGTCTGGAGCACTGTGACCAGTTCTGATCTCCTAGGTTCAAGAAAGGCAGGGAACTACTTGAATGAATCCAGTGGAGGGCCACGAAGATAATGAGGGGCCTGGAACATCTCCCGTATGAGGAAAGGCAGAGGGACCTGGGGCTGTTCGGTCTGGAGGAGACTGAGAGGGAATCTTATCAATGCTTATAAATATCCAAAGGGCAGGTAGCCTGGCTATTTTTGGTGGTGCTCAGTGACAAAACAAGGGGCAGTGGGCACAAACGATTATACTGGGATACACTGAACGTTTAAAATGAACTAATGGGTTACAGATCAATGATTTTATTGGCTTGAAAATGCTCTATGATATATCACATCTGACATATCGTATGTCTGAATAAAATGTGATGCAATGAGTGGTTCAGGTGAGAAAACACATGGAACAGTTTCCAAAAGATATGAATATATGATTTCAAAACTATCTAAAAATATGCAAGTGAATTCTGTGTTGTCATAACTTATTTCATTGTGAATTAGTGTTATTCTTCATATTTGAATAACAACAAAGTAGAATGGATGGTTAGTGAATATATAATGAGTGTGAACACCCAGAACAGGTAAGAAGCTCAGTTGTAGCAGAATATTCTTTGTGTTGCAGTATTTTTAAATATTCATCCTGTATTCTGCAATAACATTAGAAACAGGAGAGCCTGGATCTTACATGTCACAACAGAAGTAATGTTCTATAGATGATTTCCTTATCGTTATAAAGACTGCTTTCATGATACTATGATTTTTTATTATTCAATATTATGTATCCAACAAGTATTCTTTATGAAAGGGCAACAGTCTTTTCAAGATAGGAAACAAAACACATTTTCAGTTCTATAGAAAAAGAAAATGAATGTTCAGTATGTTGTACTTAGAAAAAGACTGAATTTGGGCTTTGTGATTGTGGTGATAAGCCAAATGGACTGTTTGTCCACAGAGATATACAAGGTTGTAGCAGAAGGGTGTGTGAGGGGGTAAAATGTACATCTATTATTTTTATTTATGAAAGTTTGTTTATATATCTATTAAATTATGCATGTATCTTAACATTTGTGTATTTTGATATGTGTCTGTTCCTGTCCATGAGGATGCAACATGAATGGTTTCTCTTGTTTTGATGTTAAAACAGCAAACTAATAAGGTATAGCTGTGTAATGATGAAAATACTGAAAGAAGTATTAATATTTAGTGGCCACAAGCTGAAGCGTGGAATGGAAATAATTTGTTACTAAAAACCCTCCAACAAATTCTTCGTGTATTTTTCATATAATTCGTTGAGCTTCATCACACTATAGCGTTATTGTAAACGCATGTAACACATAGACTAAAATCGGTGCAGTTTTTAAATCTGAAATTTAAAACTGGGGATTGGTAGTAATAAGCAAGTCTTTCCACTAGCTTCAGTATAAGTGATTTTAGTTGTATGATCGTATCCTAAACTGACTGAGGCAAAGCATGGCAGAATACGAGCAAAATGGACAATACACAGGAAAAGAGCAGACGCTCAGAGTTTTGTTTTTCCTCATTGTTTAGGGAAATATTTACATGTGCTATTCAAGTCATTATCTGAAGATGAGGTTATTATTTTTATTTCTGTGTTACTTAACTTTATAATCTGGTTCCCAGACGCTAAGAAACTTGCAGCATGCATGTGAAAAGAGTACAGGGTTTGGGTTCCATTTTATAAATGGATCAGCAAGGCACATAATGCACAAGAGTGACAAGAGTGTCCATTCACTGCGTGTCCAGTGAGCACAAGACCTTTAACATTTTTATTCTTGTAGAATACTGGTTTTTTGGGGTTTGTTTTCTTTTTTTTTTTTTGTTTGGTTTTTTTTTTTTTTTTTTTTTTTTTTGGTAGCATAAAATGCATTAAAAGCCTCACTTGGAGGGATTTAAAATTGGAAGGGAGCAAGGCACACAGCAGGTTTCACAGTTATTTGAGGAGAACAGAAGAGTACTAAGAAATTGAATTCAAAGCCATATACTTGTAGGGGAGTGCTTCTATATGGAATTGCACTTTGCTTCTATTTCAGCAATTACTGATCCTTTTCTCTGAAATTCTTCCATCTGTAACAGTTCTTCTACATACGCACAGTCTTCCCTGCATTCTTCATAATAGCTTGCCACATTCTTCTGTGCTCTTGTCAGTCTGTATGCCTGTCCATTATTCTGTCCCAGATCCTTCCCGCCTTCTGTCCCTTCTCTCCTTTGACTCACCTTTCCATCATGGGCTGTTGGTCTGGCTGTTTCCATCGACACTGCCAGCAGTTTCCATTCATTCTCCCTGTCTAGTCTTCTTGCCTAGTCTTGATGCCAGGACATATATGCATATATGCAACGTCCAACCATCCCCCTAGGAAACAATTCTGTCCTTATCTAAACCTTTGTTTCTGATTGAAAATCAATCAGGTCCGTCTTCCTTGCTTTTTCATACCTTCTAATTTGCCTGTATGGCATCAAATAGGAAAGACAGTTCTTTTACTCTAGGTTTCTGTACTGTAATTTCGGGTTTTCTCCTGTGCAGTAGAAGTCCTTGGTCCTTCCAGTTCTTAGCTGGAAAAAGTGGATGGCAGATGGAAATTTGGTGATAGGAACAAGCTGCTGATCTCTTGTCTGCACTGCAAATAGATGAACTGAGAATTATTTAGAAGTTCGTTGATTAGCCAAATTTAGACACTTCACAGAAATCAACACATTTCTGGTACCAAGGTGAACCTTCTGCCAGAGTGGAAACAGGTGGGAAAGCAAAACTTCTTCATGAAAGATTTGAAAGACTTTTTTCTCCAAAATGTCTTTTTCCCAAGTAGTATATTTTAATCAATTTGAGGAAGATAGGCAGTGTGGATATTTCAGTGGCAAACAGATTTGGCACAGTAAACAGTCACATAATCAGAACTACTGACAGTTCTTAAGAATAGGCCTGAAATTGCTGCCTATCACATAGTGTTTAAAATAGTTTCTTCTGCATCTCTCCATATGACAAAATTCATAAGCTGTGGATTGGAGATAAACATCTTTCACAGTATAATTCTGAATTTACATCTTTATTAAATTCAGTATATAAATCATACTCATTAAGCAGTAGGGCAAAGCAAGAAAAAAATCAATTATAGGATTTAATAGAGCATTGTGTTGAGATTTAAATGACTGCCATGAAAGCATAAAGAATCTGTTTGACTTTCATTAAGTGACAGTTTACTTCTATTGAAGAAGTTAAGCCTATTTTCAAAAACTCATTTAATATTGTGCCATCTTCCTTTCTCAAGAAATCTGGTTAGTACTTGTTTACAGCAAACTGTTTTGCTGTTTTGATTGTCAGAACCTTGGAAAATATCAAGGTCAAATATAGAATTGCAAATTAATGCAAAAATGCATTTAATTTACTGATAGATGATCTACTCAAATGTTCCTATTTTTACACTTATAATTTTTTAATTGTAAAAGAGAGGAGTGAATTTAATGAGATGAAACTGATGGCTTAGTGTTATTAGTTGGAGCTAAAACATTTTGCTTGAGTAATATGCAGTTTTCCTCATAGAACTCTGCCAATATAATTCAGTTTAAAAATGAAAATAAAATTACAAACCTAACTTAGCTTAACACAGCTTTTACTGAACATCATAGCAGTATGTGGAAAAGAAACAAAACAAGCAAATACTAAGCTATTGTAGGTCGTAACACTATCTAGTAGGCATTGTGATAAGGCTAAACTTAGGACATATTTTTTTAAATAGTAGATACCAGCTCTAAAACCTTTCTCCATCCTAAGCAAAAATCTTTTGTCTCCTTATTTTCTAAATTTCTTGAGAATTCATAATTCTGTAGAAGTATGTTGTGGAAAAATTTATGTTGGCTTCTTACACACACAGAGTTTGTTTTTAGGCATTTTCCTGTTGAGTGTCCTTTATAATGAGGCAAAAGAGTTTGAGTCCATGTTCATGAGGTTCTCTTCCTTGTGTATTTGAAGATGTAAGTTAAATGAAATGAATTCTGTAATTAATTATTTGGTGTCTTTAGAAGATCCTATTATATTGTTTTCTGTACTAAGACTACAAATCATGGATCTACAGTAATACCAAGCTATTTTCATTTATAAACTTTCAAAAATTAAACCACAATGTTAATTACAGTGTAACTTAAAATATGTTCTCCCACAGTGGCAGTTGTATTGAAGGATTAGAGAGTACGATGCCAAAAGTGTTGGGTAAGAAAATCTAAACAAACGTGAGCTTGTGATTGATATAGAAAAATTCAATTTGGAATTTACTTAAATCTTTACAGCAGTATAAAAGCTGAATGTAGAAAAGTGAGAAGTAACAAAATTGCTAATCTGAGTATTACAGACCAGTGGGAGGCTGGAAGCTAGGAAAATCAATATCAGATTTTGAACAAAGCTGACAGCATTCTGCTCCTCCAGCCCCTCCAGCTCTCTTTTGTACTTGAATTCTTGGGGAGAAGTAGTAAAAATGTAAAAAACAAAAAAACAAAAAAACAAACAAAAAAAAACACCCCAAAACAACAACAGAAAAACTTATTCTGAACTCTGACTGGTCAAACTAATTGTTATAAATGAAAACCTGCTTTAGCAGGAGGGTTGGACTCAATGATCTCTTTGGAAGTCCCTTATAACTCCTACAATTCTGTAACTCCTACAATTCTGTGATTCTGTGAAAACCTCTACAGCTCGTGTTTGGCTATTTGCCATAGTGATCTTAGGTTGTCTTTGATTATGGTCTCTGACTATGGAAGATGAACAGCTCCACATATTTGTAAAAATCTGAAGAGTTAATTAGTGCAGTGTTTTTTGTCTTAACCTCATATTTTCATTTAAACCCTTCATCCTGTTTGCTGTATGTGTCGGTGAAGCTGGGAGAGAGAACTGTTTGAGAGTATCCTCATAGCGACTGAAAGTACAGCCTGTCCCCAGCAGGCAGACAGAATGAGGCTGGGCTGTCAATCAGGATGCAGTTTTAAGTTAGAGACAGGATAATTTCAGACAAAATAGATAACTTGGGCACAGGTCAGATGTCTTTTCCTAGTTCCCTTCCAAACTGCACTAATTTCCAGGCACATCTTGTGGCCTCATCCTTTTCCTTTCCTACTCCTTGCTATTCCCTTCTCCCACATAGCTGTACATGCCGTTTCATTAGGAGAAGCTGAACAACAGAAATAGTTCTTAAACAACTTGGTGCCAAATTCCTTGTCAACCCCTGCTTCACTATTACTTAACCTTTAACAATTTGGCACCAAATTTCTAGTCAGTTTGTGCTGCACTATAACTATATAGAATGAGTTTTATCAGACTTGTCTCCAGAAATACTCTGAACCTTTGATCCCTATAACTGACCAATGTAGTCAGCAAAAAAAATTAGGTAATTCTTTTGGATTATTTCTTAGCATGTTTAAGGTTTTTAGACATTGGGGGAAGAATCATATAAACAGAGAATACTTGAGGTTGATAGGGCCCTTTGGGTCCATCTGGTCCAACCTCTGCACAAGCCAGGGACACCCAGAGCAAAGTGACCAGGCTCATGTTCTGGTGGCTTTTGAAGATCTCCAAGAAGGAAAATCCAGGACCTCTCTGGGCAGCCTGTGCCAATTCACCATCACCTGCATAGTAAAGAAGTGCTTCCTAATATACAAACCAGAATCGAGTGTTCCAGTTTGTGCCCATTGCCTCTTTTCCTGTTGCTGGGCTACTGAACCCTCCCTTCAGGTAGCTGTAGACATTGATAACGTCCCTTCTGAGCCTCCTCTTCTCCAGGCTGAACAGTCCCAGCTCTCTCAGCCTCTCCTCATGGGAGAGGTGCTCCAGTCCCTTTGTCATCTTGGTGGCCCTCTGTTGGACTCCTTCCAGTATTTCTGTGTCTCTCTTGTACTGGGGACCCAGAACTGGACACAGTGCTGCAGGTACTCAGCCTCACCAGTGCAAAGTAGAGTGGAAGGATCACCTCTCTTGATCTGCTGGTGACACTTGTCTTCCAAATGCAGTAAAGTCACATTGCTGACTCATGTTCAACTTTGTGCCCATCAAGACCCCAGGTCCTCTTCTACAGAGTTGTGCTGGCAGAGACTGAGGCAGATCCTGAGCCTTTTCACTGTCCCAGGTAACCAGGCCTCCCATTTCCTTCAGGAAAGGGCCTATGTTTACCCTAGTCTTTCTTTTGTCATTGAGGTACTTGTAGAGTAGCCCTTCATGTTGCCCATGATGTTCTTGGCCAGATTAAATTATTTCTGGGCTTTCACTTTCCTAATCTGAACCCTTGTTGCTCAGACAATTTGTCTGTATTCCTCCCAGGCTACCTGTCCTCGCTTGTATCATCTGTAGGCTTCATTTCTGTGTTTGAGCTTGGCCAGTAGGTCCTTGTTCATCCATGCAGGCCTCCTGGCATTTTTGCTTCACTTCCTCTATGTTTGGATGCATGACTTCTGATCTTGGAGATGATCCTTGAATATTAACTACTTGTCATGGGCCTCTCTTTCCTAAAGTTAGCCCTAAATTTCTGTACCTCCTCTTGTGCTAGATGCACTTTCCTAGATCAAGAGCTTCCCTTGCAGAAAAGTGATGTAATCTAACTGTTACGTTTTAGTGATTTAGTAATGGTATTGACTACCTGATGCCATTTTGATAATAAACAAATATAGTTAATATTAAGTACCCAGGGTCAATTTGAACATAAACAGAGTGGTAGCTTAGTACTGATTATTTAATATTAGAACACAGGCTTGAAGAAGCTACATATAGTACAACACTGTTATATCTACATGTGAGCAGGAAAGAGGAGGGAAATCAAATGTGAAATTTGATGCACAGCGTGAAATATAGCTAGGCCTAATTCGGCTCCACATGTATTACTCAAATCTATCACCAAAGATGAGTTTCTTCCATATTCTTTTCACATGGGATGCGTCTTTATTCTCTGGAGCTGAAGGATGCTAGGAACAGAACTCCCGGGAGGGGTGGAATGGAGGCGGCGGGAAGAAGCTATGAAGTAGTCTGACATAACAACATCAATAGAAAAATTTGTTCTTTCTTTCCTCACTTCTCTGGTGAACGCTAGGTACTGGCAAGGGAGAGAGGGGCAGCATTCATTTAGATGATACTTACAAATGAGTTGTACTTTCCAAACAGTGAGACCCTGAAACACTGTGTGAGTGTTAGCAGTAATGACTGATGGGCTGCTGGCTGGAACTGTTTAAACCAGGCTTTTGAATCCTCCAGTTCTCCAGCTGGATGATTAGTTACCCTTAAGCCATACTGTCCCATTGCTTTCATTTGCAGAATCAGGGAAAGCCCCAAGTGAATTGTTTCTGAATTCTTGGAGCTTGGCTGGCCTTTGTAAAGTTCAGTCTAGAGTGCCCCTGTGCCATGGCTGAAGCTGCCTGACAGCACTTCTGTGCATCTGAAGAAAGGCTTTTGGGTATGGAGCATTTCCAAGCTACAACTGCTTAAATGAGACTGAAAGTGAATAAAGTCACTGGAAAGATGTCATCATGAGAGTAGTTCAAGTCGCTCACTTTTTGATTTGCCCTGAACTGGTATGAGAGCTAACGCCTTGTTACTATCCCCATACAATAGCAGAGACATTACAGCTTTTTAAGTTCAACCATCACTTCCCAAAGGACTGCAGAAGTTCCTGGGACTCTGCATCAATGTCCCAGTTCGGAAAGACCTCAGTCTCTTTCTGGAGTGTTGCTGATCAGAGCTTCTTTGGTGGGTTAGATAGGGTCAAACATCTCAGGCCAAGGAGAAGCCTGGGAGGGCCCTGGGCTGAAACCTCTGTCAAACATCAAGTATCTTCATGCTCCTCCTCTGACTCCAGCATCAGGGAAAGACAAAAGAAAACACAAAGGATGGTGTGCAAACCAAACTGTATTGTTGCTGTAGCCTAAGAATAGAAATACTTTTGTTGAGAATAGACCAAAGTGATTCATTGTTGTGACTGTGGAAGTTGTAGAAGGAGTCTGTCCCTTCCTGACTTCAGCACACATCATTCTCATAATGCATATAAATTACACTATACAGGAAATTATTCATGTCTCAAGCTTCCTTATTATGTTGTTACAAAGCTTGGTATTTTTCCTTACCAGTGGTTACGAAAATACAGCTACCAAAATCAGTACTTTGAGCTGCCTCCACTTCTGAATGTGAAGTGAAAGCCATTTTACTGGATGCTCTGTCGAGCTGTACCCTGTAGTTGCTGGGGAAAAAAATAAGTGCATTGGAACCACCGCTGAAAAAAAATATAAGTGCTTACTGGACATTAAAGCTGAATGTCAAGCTAAGTGTTGGTAATTTTGTTTTCACATTATGTCTTTTTGATGGCCCAAGGCTAGTTAGATTTCTCTTCTTCCCCTTCTTGTTATTTCATCGGTTCAAACCTGAAATGTGAAGTATGTTTATTAGGAAACCAGTGTGGTCATTGCGTTGAATGGATGATGCTGACAGTGTAGCTGCTTATATGCTATTTGTGTGTTGCTTTGCATGGGATTTGGACAAGCTTGCCACTGAAGCAGAAAAAGCACAGCCAGTGTTGTCAAATATTATTGGTGCAATGTGCCTTTATATGTGCCTGGCTGAGCAGCATCAAATGGTATTTGACATGGCTCTTACCCAGGGCCATAACTTGCTGCATACTGCAGACTCTCAGTGAAATCATTTATTTTATTTTAGATTTACACACATATTTATAATCCATCAGGGTGGTTTGCATGAATTTGTAAAATATTCCTCCACCTACCCTACTTAATCTTTTCATTTCATATTAATAAACTACTTTGAAAAAACCAAAGCATCTTTCCCTAAATAGTATCCTTGACTTGAATAGTCTCAATGCATCTATGATATACAGCAGTCACAAATAGATTTGAAGCATTAAAAAGACCTAAAATTAGCACTGTAGCAGCTTTTATCCACACAAGTGTTTGGATTATTTTTATTCTCAGCTGTTTCTTGGATGAAGACTTTCGGACCTGTAAGGTTTTTCATTTTGTTTTGTGTTGTTTGCTTTGGCTCAGTTTTTTTCTGAAGCACTGAACACTTTCTGTTAGCTCTAATTATAAAGAAATTTAAACAGGGTTTACCATGTCTGTCCTCAATGCAAATAGAAATCCAACTACATTATGTAACATATTCTACACAGAAATCATGGGGAAATGCCACAGTAGCATTATTTTGGAACAAGCTGCTCCTTTAACAGTATTTTTAAATGCTACTTTGATTCCTTACAAAAGCTGTATTTTTAGGATTCTTCTGTTGAATGTTCATTTTGAAATTCATAAAATATTTTAGTGGTCTAATAACTTTGATGCATACCTTTGCAAATTTAAAATGTAATAGATGTTGACTTCCCCTATTTTTCTTTTTGTACAAGTCTCCTCTATTCCAATAAATGATGTGAAAAATAGATGTCAGCAATGAGTTGTAAGGGTGTGAAGAATTATTTCTGTTTTAGCTGAATTTTGACTGATCTAGACCGAATAATAGTGGCATCTTTTCTGCATGCTGTTTTTATTTTTCTGTTCTCTTTAAACGGAGATGAAAAACACCTGCCAATCCATACTGAAACGTTTGTGTCTCATTGATTGCTACCTGCAGAGACCGTCCCAGTAATGACAGTATAACAACTTGGTGGTGAAAATGATCTTTCTGTCTAGTCTTGTGTGGGATAACTCCCTACAGAGAAGGACAAAATGGTCAAAGCCTCAGTGCTGCTTTGCCTTAGACTTGTCTTTTCACTAAGATTTTGTCCATTGTACCTCCTGATTGCTGCTGGCTGTAGATGTTGGGTTTTTTTTTAGCCTAGGTTATGAAATTGTAGTTTTATTAAAGTCTGTAGAGTATGTTGTTAACTTGGTAAGACAAATCTCTGCATTATCATTAAACTCAGATAATAGCCTAGCCTGTTTTGTTTTAATTCAAAATCAAGTTCCAGCAAAAATAACATGGAATGGATTTTTTAATAAGCTAAAACAAATTTTAGTGGGGACATCTTGTCAAGCTATGTAGGATTTATCACCTTGTCAACTGTTTGTTGAACTGAATTATTATAAGTTGGTAGTCATAAATGTACCATTAGTATATAATATGTTGCCACTTTAAATAAAGACTTGTATTTAAAAGTAATTTCAAGAACACCGCTGCTGCTTGAGTCTTCCTCCTAATTTAGGCGATATAATTTATTTTTGCAGTGTTCTTTTCTTCCCTTGAAGACTGAAGGAGGGAAGGGAAGGCAGGAAAGGGGAAAGAATATGTCAAAAAAATTATTCATCAGCTGTTGTTAAATGTTGGGAACAAACCAGCTGGATCAGAAGCAAACGAGGAAACCTATAATCTTTTCCAGTTATAGCAATATTGGAACATTATTTCTAGAATTAGCTAAAAAATATTTCAGACATGAACGTAGTGTTTTTTTTAAACACTGCATATCATGAAAAATGTTGAGATAGAAATAACTGTTTGCTTGTTCAAACTAACTGTGGTCCAATATTGTTTAATAGGAATACATAAAAACCATGCCACTGCATGCTCAGTGTTCACCTAAGAAAGACATGGTGAATTACAGAAGATACTAGAATTTCTAGCTGTTTTTAGCTTTCATTCTAACGTAAAAATCATGCTTTCTACATACGTCATTTTAATGGAAGTTATTTTTTATTTTCTAACTGTGACATGGTTCTCATATTTTAATTCAAGCTTCATAATTTCTGAAACTGATTAATCAACATTGAGTTGAATCTCCAATGTCCTACTTTTTTTTTTATATATATATATTGATCAAGTCTTACAAATAGTAAATTTGTTTCCAGTGGGCATATTCTGCTCTTTTAAGTGACCACTTGTATGTGAGGATTGTCATAATCTTTCCTAAACTACCATCATTACTATAATTCCTATGAAATTGTATTTCCAAAAGAGAATGACATTCAGTTCTATTTCTTATATTTCTTTCCCTATTCTGTTCCTCCCTACATCTACTTGCCTTCACACTATTACGGCTGGATCTCTACCAGAGATGCTTTCTTTTTTCTTTTTCCTTTTGTTTTGTTTTCTAATCACTTAAGAGTTAGGCATGCTTGCCAAGATTTTCAGAAAATGTAGTATTTTATGAGTATCCTAGTTCCAGGTTTAAAGGAACATAATTTTCAGTACACACTGAACATTAGTTCTATGAAAAATAAGATCTCTTTAACATGAGCTAAATAGTGCCAGCAGTCATCAGCTTAGAAAGTCGTGGATCTAGTACATTTATTGTGGTCTGGGTGAAGAACTACAGCTTGTCGGTGGTGACTTCTAAATGATTTCTTTATGCAATTGCTTTCTGCTGGTCTTTTCTGAGCTAAGATGCATTTTTCTAAGGTGGATCTGATTTAAGAAAAACAAGACTTGTTATGATCTGAAAATTGATGACTTACCACATATGATTTCAGACTATGTGAGTCGCACAGTAAGCAAGATATTCCGGAGAACAATTTTCAATTGATCCAGTATATTAGTATTGATTTTTTTGTCCTTTGGAGCTTTGCTGCTACAAATGTGGAAATAACTGCATGAAGCATAAACCAGAAGCCAATGTCTGTGTAAGTGCACTACTTAGCAGTGGTCTGCTTGTGTTTAACATTTGTTTAATATCAAGAAAACAATTAGATTAAGTCAGGGTTAGTATTCAGTCTAGCTCACGTTTTCAGAGTGGGATCTCCAGTTAATTCCATTGTTTTCCAACTGTCAGTTATAGCCAGAGTAAAGCAAAGCAAGCTTTAGCAGTGAAAATGCATTTTATTTCATTTCATGAAAACAGTTTACCCTAGACAACTCATAATGGGAAATGTTATGGTACGTTGTTCAAATATTGTCTTCCATCCAAATCACTGAAATTGTGTTAAAACAAAATTCAGAAAAATATCATTGCAAGTATGCAATTTTGAGAATAATAATTTAAAAAAAAAAAAAAAAAAAAAAGAGGTAATGGTTCTACCATTACCAAAAGGAACAAAAGTTAAAGTGTCTGATTTCCAAGTCTGGAAACTCCTCATAGTTTCCCTTTATAAATGCACAAAAACCTTAAATAATCAAATTAAGAGTGCCTTTTTGAGGAAAATGAGTGTTATATGTTATATTTATTATAGTAAATCATTTATTGTCTCCAAACAGTATGAATTACTTTTTTTTTTTTTTAATTGGATTCTAGCCATCATATTTCCTATGATGATAGAATACCTCTTAAGAAAGTAGAAATACATTAGAAAAGAATGAATTTTTATGATTAAGTTTTAGGTTTGTTTTAATAACTCAGACCAAACAAAATGGGATAAATTAAACATTTTTTAATATCATCACTGAATTAATTTTAGTATTTATGAAATTATAAAATCTGTGTTTCCTATCGCATTTGAATATTGCAAAACTTTTTCATCTCTACATTCATCAGGCAAGCTTAAACTTCCCTTCTATTTATTTCCCTCAAATAGAAAGTTAAAACACAAGAATATGAAAGAATCTTGTGGTAACATGTAGTGTTTTCTGCTCATAAAACACATATATGAGTATATGAAGAGTATAAAAACTAGCAAGGGAATGTAATTCTTTTGGAAGGATTCTGTGAAGAAACTTAAGGCTCAAATAACCTGTTTGCTCTCGGTATTCAGGGCTGACCCAAGTATTGGAGTGAATACTGAAGTATTCTGCACTTGCATTGCTCCAGGATCTATTGACGTGGGCAGGTGGAGGATTTACGGGACTTAAGAATCATTTCACATATTCATTAGGACACATTCGTATTTTCCAAGAATTTTTATTCCCAAAGAGTTTATTCAGCTATTGAATATCTATTAACAGTAAAGGCCTAAGCATGCATCGGTACATTTTGTAAATTGTATAAAGATTCGTAAATCTTGAAAGACAGAAGAACACTGAAACTAAATGATTTATAAGACTAAGCTGATTTATAAGGCTTTTATTTGTGTGAAGCTTATTGTTTGACCACAACTTAGAAGAGCTCTGAGACAAAACAAACTAGCTAGTGATCTTCTTTCAAATAATTACATTTGTTTTCCCTAGTGATGAACAGAGTATCCCATCACTCTCATTTGTGAGTTCCTAATCTTCTTCATGTGTTTTAGGATTGTGTTGGGTCTACGATTACCAAGAAAATATCTATCTGTTGTAAAGGGAAACTAGGCAGATCCAAAATACCATGTTTTGGAGATAACAAGAAAGCCTTCTTGTTACCTGTCACATAATCAACACTGAATCCAGTAGCAAACTATAAAGAGGAGCCAGAATCAACAGAAGTAAGAAAGTGATGACAAGAGAGAGGGTTAACCTTGTAGTGCTAATTCTGTTTGGATTGGAAAGCTCCTTTACTGCATCCTATGTTTCATTTTTGAGGATTAGATTTACCAGTTTGGGGGCAGAGGGGGGTGGAATGAGCAAGAAGATGAAACAGGAACCCCACAGAATATTGAAATTTTACTGTATAGATAGTAGGTGGATTTGTAAAGAGACTAAGAGCAAGCTGACTCATAAAACACTCTATCAATCAAATAATAATTTAAATAAATTCTGAAACATGTATAAACAAAAAATTGCAGCATCTTATCCAAATTATTGATTTAGCAACTTTTCTTATGTTAAGCCTTTTATTGATGAATTTATGTAATATCTCAGTAGAAGTATTTATTGCGGTATTCCTCAGATATCCCTTTTAAATATAAAATAGTTATTTGATGGTGTTGTGCTTACGTAAAAGTCAAGTACTAATGGAGTTATCTTAATAGTTATAGAAACATTACTTGCTAAGTGAGAAAGGATTTGTGGGAAACGATTAAAGAGTCCGATAAACTTGAAATATATGAAACGGCATTGATTTAAATTGCTCAGGATAGGGGCTTTTTTACTCTTATTTTTGAGGATGTTATATACAGTGGAATATTACTTAAAAGAAACAGTAAGTAAACAATATAACAGAGTGATGAAAGGGTTCTGAAGTATTTCTATTGGAAGAAAAAAAAATGCAACATTCAATAACAAATGCTATTTTGTAAAAAATGATGTCTTAATGAATCTGTAGCCATTTTAAGCCCGTGATGAAACTCACCATAACTAGTTTTGTAAATTATACTCCATTTTCACAGTAAGATGAAGGTGGAAGTTTAAGGTTGCAATTTTTACTATTTCCAAAGAAAATTATGTTAACCCAAGTCCAAAATTTATTCTGCCTTGTATATTTTCAGGAAGTTTAGTTGAATTGTGTTATATCAAAGTAATTGTTCTGCAGGGAATCAAGTTTACTGGAGCCAGATAGAGCTGTTCTGTCCTCAGTCTCGTTATTCAGGGCAGTAGTTGAACTTCTCATGAGTTTCTGCTATTATACTTGAATAAGATAACAGGTGCAGTGGAAAATGTGCTTTCTAGTGAACTATTGTAATCCACAATACTGTGCCAGTCTTCTAGTGTTTGATATTGAAAG
>JAOWBP010000001.1:34345495-34379801 GCA_028571105.1 Tragopan temminckii
AGGCCATTTCCCCTCGTCCTGTCACCTGTCACCAGTGAGAAGAGACCAACCCCGCTCTCACTGTAAGCACCTTTCAGGTATTGGAAGAGAGCAATTAGGTCTCCTCTCAGCCTCCTCTTCCCCAGACTAAACAACCTCAGTTCTTTTAGTTGCTCGTTTACCCCAATTTAAATACTAAGGAATGATGAATTTGCTTCAAGAGTGTCATAAAATCTTTAGAATAATGTCTTTTCTTTTCCTAAGACTTTCTCAGATATTAAAATGGCGAAGTCTGTTGTTTTATAACTTAAGCAGAAGTTGTAGAAAAGAAACGAATTCACAAAGATAAGATTGACCTAATTTTGTAGTACAACTACTCTCCAACGTGATTTTAATTATTCATCATTAAAGCATATCCATATTTGCATATGTGTATGTGTGTGTATTATGTGTGATATTATGACATGGTAATAATATATTATCTTACCATTACTGTTCATTAGGTTAAGCAGTCTGTGTCATTGATTTTAGTTTCCTTTGCTGGTGGATTTGGATGTGCATGAGGACCCAGCTTCACTACAGATAGGGAATTAGCATATTGTTTCTTGGGGAATGCCCTTGAATGTGCCTGAGTAGCTGTCTTATGTAAGACGTGAGCAGCATTGCTTAAGGAAAGAGTGGAAGCGTGTTTCGAACAGTATGCAGCAATCCTGTGTTGCTGTGCATGCTTTGAAACCTCAGGAAAGCTCTTTAAACCTTTAGGATCATTGTTCAGTGAGTAGCAAGCAGCAGCGGTGGGCAGGTTTGTCACCCGGAAAGTCGGTGCGAGGTCACTTTGCACAGCATTTTAGTAGAGATTCAAAGAGGGTCCATGCAGGGGGCCAGGAACAAATCTGATCTCACTCTTTCACTCTGTGGAATGAAAAGGAAGCCTAAGGTTTTTCTACTGCCTCTATGTGGAGGGTGACGGCAGGGTGTGATGTGCTGGGGGAATAATATACAATGTAAATTTTCTAAATTTGGCTTTTTTTTTTCATATTTGTAATTATTTTCAGAAGTGTATTATTTAAGTAAGTATGCGACTGACAATCTTGCTGAACATTAAATGCTACCAAAAAATCAACCTTGATGTGACCAACTAAGAGAGACAGGCAACATGACTTTTTATTAATATCACATGCCAAGGAACATTGTGTCACCTGCTAAGATGAATAGAACAAAGTGTTTCTTTTTGGCACAAAGCTTAGGAATGGAGAAAATTGCAATCAATCAATTACAGCAGCGTTAGTGAAAATTAGGTGAAAAAATTTAAGAGAAACCAAGAAACGTAACTGTGTAACTGTCTCCCATTATATCTCGTTCAGCTCATATGCAATCCATGTGAGATTTTTTTATTCTCATCATACTTTTAATCAACACTTTATTGTAAGAAATAGAATTCCATTGAAATGCCCATAAACTATTGCTTGAAGGCCCTTTTTCCTATGTATGTCAAATTTGAGAATGTCTGCATGTGCATACAATGTAGCATATTTTAATATATTTATTCATGGTAGTCACATCAGACACAGAAGGAAGTATGAAATTTGTCTTTGACCTTGGTAATAAAAGATGGCAGGCTGCAAAGCTATAAGGAACTATGGTCCATATCAACGTGTGCCTCTTTGTACTTGGAGCAAATCCAGCTGGTGACAGCAGGTGTTTGAATCAGGTACACAAAACAAGAAGCCAAACATACAGTTTGTAGGTGTGTTTAATTTTCAATTGAGAAAGAACTCTTATTGCTGTGTAATTTATTTGAGATAGCATTTCACTATATAGAGATATTTCTATGGTATCCTTGTTGCATTAATTTTCCATTAAATAATATTACCAAGAGCTTTTTATTTCCCACTGAGAAACAGCACCTGTAAGTACACTTGTGCCTCCCTGTATGTGTAACCGAATGATCATTTGTATGCTGTGCTCTCAGTATTTCTACTTGATTAAAAATTGGCATCGCACCTGCGAAGGAAAGAAGAGCTGGCATTAGATTAAACTTGCAAACAAATAATGACACTTCATTTTAATGTTATTTTTCTTCTTACTTTATTATAATACAACAACTGTTTGCTGTTTGTAGATTTTCCTTCTCTTAATGAAGAAAACATCTCTGCCATTGTAATCTATTTATGATCAATAGCCTTGGCAAGCATTCAGACCAGTTGTCACTGTGACTGTTACCACAGGTATGGCCTTTTTTCCTCTTGAAAATCAAGAGGGCTAAACATCACTTGGCTTTGCCTTTCTCCATAAACATTAAAAATAAGAATCAAAAGTACTGGGAAAACCAAAATTACACTGATGAGAGAAAATACATTCAAGCTCAAAGTCACAGGGTATTTCTAAGTCTTGATTCAGGAGATTTTAGAATTCCTAAAGACCTTTGTAACTATGGGTCATCATGCTCCAGCAGCAAAAAATGACATCTGTAATAAAAGAGATTTTGAGAGTCTCTCTGGAACAAAAGCTGGTATACGTGACACCTGAAGAATCCAAAGTTATCATCTGGAATCGATTGTTGTGTGTTTTGTATTTTTTCTTACAGTGAATGGAGGCAGTTTCTGGTCTTACAGAATTGTTATTTGCAGAATTGTTATGTGCAGGTCTTACAGAATTTGTTATTAGCAATTATTAATTGCTAATGAAGCAATTTCTGATTTTAATTACTTCTCAAAAACAATGCTATGTTACAGATGAAGTTCTGATTCTCTTTCAGATAATATGTCATACACTGGGCTAGATTTCATATATATTCATATAGTTATGTAATTGTAAATCTGGATTAGCTATATTGTAATTAATGTAATTTTTTTTTTAGTTCCTATGTGTTCACAGTACATATGTGTTCTCACATGAGATTTCTTAACATTTGTAGATGAAAAATGTTAAAAAAAAGACTATAGAAATGACATCTAATATTTACTCACTCAGAATCTCAGTGATTAAATTAAGTAAAGGAACATTTAGGGGTTTATTTCCTTCAAGTGTATACTTTCATTGCAGCTAAGCTGTTTTTACAAGCACTGAGACCTGATAAAAGTGCTTGTTTACTTCCTTCCCTGTTACAGACTTTCTTTCTAGTACTACAGAATAATTCTCTCATTTGGGAATCTGGTTTTTATCTGATTAATAATTTTGTTTTTCCATTTTTCACTACTGAATAACTTGCAATCTTTCACTTAATTTCCTGGATAAAATACATCTCCTAATCCCTAACTCCAAATCAAAGCATTTCAAATTAACATATTTACGTTAATTTCCATCACAGTTTTGTTCATTCTATTATCAAACAGTAGGAAACAGTGCTTTTTGGAAAAAGCAAAGCAAGTAATCATAAATTTTATTTCATCTGATATTTATTCTTCCCCATCCATTCCTATACAAATTGTAGTTGGCTTTGGTCATATATTGTAGTTTGCTTATGACTTTGTTTACAAACTAGGTAAAAGGCAAGAGCATATTTACCGTAGTGATTTCCAGTACCTCACCAAATGGGACATAATGTTTTGAGCTGCTAGCCCAGCCAAATATAAAATAAATCTGCCCATGGAAGTTTGGGGAGAACTTTTGCTCCTTGTTTATGATACCACACAAATTTTATTAGCTTTATCCTATGTAAAATAAATAAATATAAAGGCAGGTTTAGGCGTACAGATGAATTCAAGCACACATGCAGACACACATCCATGTATGCACACAAATAGTTATTTGCAAATATTCTTATAGCAAACTTCCAGCCACAGTGTCATTTTGCCTTCCAAAATGACTGTACGTAGCTGGAATATTGTGAATACTGTGGCAACAAAACTTGGGAGTGTTTTAGCTGTGTATGACCGGACTGCTGGGACTTCTGAGCATTGTGATATTGTCTGCTTTATTGTCTGTCTCGCTTACCAGTTCCCTAATGATTACATGTGCTTTAATTTTCTCCCCTTAAAGACAGGTAAGTCCGAAAAAAAAATCTATTTTGCATTTTCTAATATACTGTATTGTTTTCTATTGAAAGATAAATTTAAACAAAAGTATAGCAATAAAATTTATCCTTGAAATAATATTTCACCTTGTGACATGCATAAGCTCTTACAAATAACACTATTATTATTATAGGATAAGTGTTGGAACAGGGAGATAAACTGGAGGAAAACAATAAGTATTAAAGAAAAATGTATCAATTTTTGGAAATTCTGATAACAGACTCGATAACTACAGATCCTGAAATCTCCCTCCCAGTTCTGAATGCCAACAGATGAGGTATTTCTTAAAGAGCATTGTTGATTAATAAGAGATATAAGAGCATATATATATTTTTATATATTTTCAATGCAAGAGTCTGGAAAACATTTACAGAAACAATAGAGAACCTGTCTGCTTATGGCTGCTACTGTTTTATGTTGAAAAAGAGCAATACAACTATCATTCAGAATATGACATTTTGTTCAGTGAGATAATAAAAGTCGGTGGAACATGGACTAAACTTTATTATCTCATGTATTCTTTTTCTTCTCTATGTGAAAAAGAAAAGGAAAAAAAAAGCGAGGTCCATATGTAAAGTAAGGCAGCCTCGCTCAGCAGAAGCAATACAAGGGATCAGTGTTCTGTACGTGCTGCAGGAGGGACAAAAAAAGTCCTTCAATTGGAAAGATCTGTTTAAAGTCTTTAGTGATAGAGGAGGAGAAAAAATTAACATCAATATTAAGGTGCAGTTGGGTTGGATCAGAAATCTTGATGATGCATCTGGGAAAAGAATAATGTAAATCGCTGCAGGTATAATTATGAAGGTAATTGCACTGCGATACAAGTACTACAAAAAAAAAAAAAAGAAAGAAAGAAAGAAAGAAATTAAAGAATTGCAAAGCAAATAAAATCATGAGCAGCCAAAAGACAAAAAGTTTGTGATAAATGGTTCATTTAGACCTGCAGTGCTGTGTGGGCAAAATTGGATTGCAATCATAGCCATTTCAAAAATGAAAACATTAAGAGAAAAGGAAATTGGACAGAAATGGCATGGAAATTACAGCCTTTGATCCGTTTTTGAAGAACCTTTTATGAGACATCATCATGAGTGGGCAGCAAATTCTTTCCAATCTCCTCTTAAAGCACTTGTGAAAGCTTGGAGACCACGAGACTGAAATAGCGTTTAAGCACAGACTGTGGAAGCGTATCTCTCTCTTCTGACCTTTTTTAGCTTTTAAGCAGCACAAAATTTTTAGCGCTGCAATACAGAATGTATATAATATGTGCAATTACATAGAACACAGCCCAGTAAAAAAGAAAGGAAAATATTTTCTGTAGTGGCATTAGACTTTCATCAATTTTCTGTTAATAATTAAGAATTATAGGTTGGGAATGGCTGCATGCTATTTTTAGAGATGTGTTAGATAGAAGTGCAGGGGTTTTTTTTTTGCAGGTTAAGCTTTTGAGGGCTCACTTAGTCCTCCCTGTCCAAACTTGCCAGGAGTTATGTACCTGAACAAGGATGTGTCTTCTTAATAATGCATTGGTTTCCGCCTTCCGGGTTTTCCACCTCTCTTGAGGTAATTATGAATTCTAAATGTGAAAATTCAGTGTATATTCAGAGAAAAGAGGTAAATTGTTAACATGAATAATATACTGTAATTGCCAAAGCATAGTCCAGCTCTGTATTAGCTAAAATTAGATTAAGCTCTGAGGCTATAAAACAAAGATGATCATAGACTTGTTCAATCACTATTAAAATATCTGTAATTCTGTTGTAAAACATTAATGTATGGATGTATTTGGCAGTGTTCCTTATTAAATACCAGTAATTAAAATCAAAATACATTGGGTTAGCTGTCCCATTCTGTAAAGTCTGAGTAATTATCTTTCAGGTAATCGGTCGGATTAGTAACAGCACATAAAATGAACTTAGATAATTGTCGATGAGAAGAAATATGTTACATCCTGATTTGAAGGATCATGATTGCTGTCACATAAAAGAATAAGCATGCTATTTTACATTTCAGTAAACAACAGCTGGATTCTTCCAAGAGTGCTGCTTAAATCAGATTCAAGCTGCCTGAAGCAAAATCTCTGTTTATTTTCTTATTTTATTTGACTTGACTGGGTTCTGTTTTCATTAACATTTTCTATCTGACCTTTTGAATTAGAGAACCTTTTTATTGTACAGAAAAAGTCAAGTTTTCTTTGAATTTATGGAATTTAGGATCTCTTCTACTTTTTATCTTTCCATAGCATTGTTAAGGTGGAAAATACTGTCCAGTATACCCAAATAAAGATTACAGAAGAACTAAAAATAAACAAAGAAAAAAAAATGTTTCCTCATTTGTGGACTGTTTGATTTTTTATTTTATTATTGGTTTATTAAATGGAAGGTAGAGACAGAGCTCTGTTTTGCTCTTCTGCTGCTGCTATTATCATTCTTAATCATTTATATAGTTTATATATAGCTACTGTTCACATCTTAGGCAAATAAATGTGTCATCCATGACCTAAAGTGTTTGCAATCTAAAATTACACAAAAAAGCAAAAAAAAAAAAAAAAAAAAAAAAAAACAACAAAACAACCAAAAAAAACCCAAAAAACCCCAAAAAAAAAAAAAAAAAAAAAAAAAAAAAAAAAAAAAAAAAAACCAACAAAACAACCAAAAAAAACCCAAAACACCCAAAAAATAACAGTTGGCTGTAGGGGTGGGAGACTTGGAAGAATAATGTCACTGTTTACATGCTGTCTTCTTACCATGTTCAGGTTGAAATTCCTGCTTCTCACAGACTCACAGAATAGTTAAAATTGAAAGTGATCACTTGAAATCTAGTCAGGGTCTAGTCCAATGAAGTCTGCAAGCTCGTACTTTTCAGCCAAGCAGCCCCCAGCTCCTGCTGGGTTGTTCCTTCCCAAGTGCAGAATTTTTACTTCTCTTAGCTGAATTTCATGAAGTTCCTAACAGCCCATTTCTCCAGCCAATCAAGATCTTTCTGGATGTCAGTATGAACCTCTGTTGTATCCACCACTCCCCCCCAGTTTTATGTCATCTGCACACGTGCTGATGGTACACTCTACCTCATCATCCAGATCGTTAATGATTATGTTAAACAGGAGTGGACCCAGTACTGACCTCTAGAGTGCAACTGCTAGTTAGTTATTGGTCTTCCAATGAGAATGAATGTTCCACTAATCAACAACACCCTCTGGGCTCAAGCATTCAGTTAATTTTCAGTCTTCACTGCCTACCCACCAGCACATAATTCATCTGTTTCTCTATGAGGATCTTAAAATAGATAGTGTTGAAAGCCTTATTGAAGTGAAGGTTGACAAGATCCACTGCTCTTCCATCATCTACCAAGCTGTTTAGAAGGCCATCAGTTTGGTCAAGCATGTCTACCCATTGGTGAATCTATGCTGACTACTCCCAGTCATCCTCCATTTCTTCATGAGTCTAGAAATGGTTTCAAGAATCAATTATTCCATCACCTTCCCAGAGATGAATGTGAGAGGGCTCTTCTTCCTGCCCATCTTGACGTGGAGCCCAGTCTTTGTGTTGTTCTCCTAATTTGTGTGGTCATTCTAAGGTTTTGAAGAGTATCCTTTGGAATCAGACAGCTCCCTCTGCATTTGTGGATGCATCCAGTCAAGGCCCATGGACTCATTTATGTCCTCTTTGGACAAGGGTCCATCTTCCTTGCTCTGACCTTTCTCACTGGTCTCCAGGACCTGGGATTCCTAAAGGCTGGTCTTGCTAGCAAAGATCAGGGTAAAGAAGGCATACAGTACCTCGGTGTACTGAGGTTTCCCCTTCCTTTTGACACCTTTGTATTTAAAGAAGCCCTTCTTGCTGCCTTTGACGTACCTTGCAAGGTTCAATTCCAGGTAGGGTTTGACTTCCCAGACTGCATCTCTTCTTGCATGCTCAAGATGTCTTCTTCCTCCCAGGTTGTCACTGCCTGCTTCCACCCTCAGTAGGCTTCCTTTTTGCATCTGAATTTTACTCTTTGTTCATCCAGGCAGTCCTCCTGGCATTTTTGCCTCACTTCCAGTTCTTTGGGATGAAGCAGTCACAGCTTTTGCCATGGACAGTCTCAGCTCTCTCAGTCTGTCTTTATATGACAGATGTTCCAGTCCCTGAATAATCTTTGTGGCGCTTCTCTGGGCTCGTTCCAACTCGTCCATGTCTCTCTTGAATTGAGGAGCACAGAACTGGATGCAGTCCTCCAGGTGTTGTCTCACCACTGCTTTTTTACAGGTGGTCATAGAAAGAGTTTTAAGTAATGAACGTGGTGAGAGCAGACTGATTAACATGTAACTAGGGAGCACTTTCATAAGCTTGAAAGAAAAGGGAATGCAAAAAAGGTCTGAACAGCCGACAGAGGAAAGTCAGTGGAGTAGAAAGCACAACTAATTGGAAGCAGTGAAATAGAGCAGAAGGATGAGATAGATATATTGGGAAGGTGAGTGGGAGGGTAAGAGGAAGTAGCTAAAGCTTGATTTAAAGTTAATTGAAGGCGATGGGAATCTTTTATGTTTATTTCAGCAAATCCTTGTTAGAGAACAGGTTGTGTAAGTGGCAGGTTGTTAGAAATAAGACAAACCCTTGTTTAGACCTCCAGTTTCCTGAAGTTCAACCTAACAAGTGTCTCTGGGGCTTTGAACCTGATTTCTTAGGTTGGTGGCTGATGGTTGCCTTGGTACCTCATTGGGATGTGCTTGCAGGAGGGACTGGTTGTAATAAGAGCTGTTTCAGAACAATCTAATTTGTAATGGTAGTTCTTCCTGTTAAAAAAATAATCTGCTTGATTGTGACCAAAGTAGATTAATCCTATTTTCCAAAGAGTGAGTACATTAACATATCTCTTCAGAACACAGAAAAGCTGCACAAAATGAAAACAGTGCCAAAGAAATGTTTTAAACTCTGAAAGTCCTCACCAGGAAAATAAAAGCCAAATTTGGATTTACTGCTTAAATTATACCTATTTTTGTACTGAGCCACAGAACTGTTAAGAAATTAAATGGTTCTAATGTGAGTAGCATCAGATTTAAGCAGACCTATTGTATGAGAACAGCACAACATGTTTTCTGTATGTGTGAGTCCTGAACTCTGGTAGGACCACCCTTTGTCCTGTTTGCTTGTTTTGCTTTTCTACTATTTCCATGTCTTTTTAATGTTGTTTTATAGATAACTTGAGATTCAATCCTAATGTGCAAAACACATGCCAGTTCTTCTGTTTTGCTGCTATAAGCTCCAACTCTAAATCTTCAAAAACTGTTTCGGTTCTCTACTGAAATCTCCTTGTTCAGGATCATTGCTGCTATAGTCATCTTGAGACAGGAAATTGCTAACTTGATAGCAAATCTGTGTTTGGTCTTCCTGAAAAGCCATGATAAATACCTGTTTTGTTTGCTTAGCCTTCTATGTAGAATCCACTAATCTTTGATTTGCAAGTCATGAGGATCTAGTTCACCATTTTAAAACAATCAAGTTTCTCAAAATTCTGCTTCTGAGTGTCACATGCTCTGGTATACATAAGAGATTTATGTAAATTGTCCAGATTGTTGGCACATCAGATCTCTATAGATGGAAGAGAAGAGAATGTTTATGAACAAAGTTAATGAACAAGTAAAATACTTGTGCTTTCCATCAAATAAAAGCAGTTCTTGCTACACCATTTCTATTGAACCACTGCTACAGATTTCCATGGATGTGGGAATATAGTATCTCCAGTGAAAAATACTTTCTTCTAGAGCACAAGTATAAATAGTTATTAACGTACATATCACTGCATGCAAGTATGTGGAAAAAGGAGTCACTTATGACAGATCACTCACTGAAGCAATACTGTTCAATCAAGGATTTCATATAATTGCATAGGATTAAGTAGTAATAGGAAGTGAGGTACGTTCCCTAAACATATCTCTGTTTCTTCTATCTCTTCTATCTGGAGCAGTGTGAAAGCATTTCAGCCTCTGATTATAAAATGGGGAATTACTTTAGTGGTAACTGAAAACACACTGTACTTTATTTGTTTTGTTTTGAGGAGATGATGGGAGTCTGGGGTCAATTCCTTTTTTTTCCCATTCTTACTAAAATGTTGTTTTAAGTTAGGGATTCTTATATTCTTTTCAAACTTCAAGCAGAATATATGAAAAAATTGCTTTTAGTATCATTACAGGAATATCTCATAAAAAGATATCTGAAGTTTTAACATACTGACTTTTTCATTACCATAGCAGGTGGTCATTTTCATATAAATGAAACTTGTAAATAGCAACCCACCTTTTTCACATGGATTCAATTACAGTGAAGGCCAAGCGCATGGAGAAAAAATCTTCCTTTTCATTCTCTCTCTAGCCAAACAAAATGAATTTTTAGATCTTATTTTTTTATATACTGGTCATAGTCTAAATGCAAGAAAATATATCTTTTTTCTTCTTTCTATTTTTCTTCCTCTTAGTTGATACTAAAGGTATACATAGAATAATTCAAGCCAAAGTGAAATTTACTTTTTCTGTTTATAAGCTTTTAACATAACTTTCAGGTTTCTGACAGAAACATATTAACTTGTGCTATGCTTTTCCATTTTCCTCACTTATTTTCTTCTTAAGAGTCACTCTCTTCATTTGGGTGAGTCATTATTTCCCTGGCATTATTATTTCCCTGACTGCTGTCTTCTGGAGAACAAATTACAGTTTAATGCATGGCACCTCATAAACTTGGATTAATCTGATCTCATTTTAGGTGTATAAAAGTTAGACATCACATAAAGACATGATAGAAAAAGAGAGAGAATTATATAAAATATCCTCTGTAGATCTCTGTTTTCTCCATTCTCTTTTTCCTTCCCAGTCTGCTGTTAGCTCAAACTCAGTATCCAAAGTCAAGTGAGGAAAGCTCTCTTTACCTGAAAAGCTCTGGTTAAAATGCTCATCTATCTACAGATCATTGAAGTTAAATGAAGAACAGGCAACACAAAGTAATGATTTCTAATGATGCCACTATCACTTTGAAATGTGTTGTGAAAGTTCATAGTATTTTATAGGGCCCGTGAAAGTTTAAATTATAGTTCCAAGTAAAATGGAATGTTTCTTGGAAAAGCACTGTAAGGTGCCCAGGCAACATTTTAAATAATAATTCTTAAGTGCAGCTTAGGAGACAAGAATACATCTTATCTTAGCAGTACAGCTTTTAACCTGTATGCCACTAACACCAGCAATGAAAATAAATACCACTTATGCTAGGATTCCCTATTTAAACAGCACTTAAAGAAATTATTCCCCAGGATGAATTTACAAAGGTACTATTGGTATAGGCAAATGAAAGCGCTGTCCTGGCTCAGTGCTGGAGCTGCTATCATCAACTCATTGGGTTCTGCTGTAGAAAAGAGATAAAATAGCATGAAGAGTTTACACAAAATTGGTCAATTTAATTGGGGTCCTTCCAGCTCTTTAAATCCTTGTCTATAGCAACCTGCTGGCAGACAAAGGTGGCAGTTTAAATCCTTGGCATTTCAGATCGGTCTAATCACAGCAGATGCAGACTTCCTCCATCAATGCCTGTTCTATTGCATTTATTGTGGTTCAGAAGAGTTCTAAAGAAGCAAGTACCTATTCTTTGTTAAGAGTGATTCCCAAGATGGCCAATATATGTAGTAATTAGATTTCAGTTTCCCTGTCAAGTGCATCATGATTTAAATTGCCACGCTAACACCACTGAATTGTGTTCTAAGCATGAATTCTGTCCCAGGTACACAGGCAAGAACGTGAATGTTGGAATGCATTTAAAAAAGGGTTTGATATTACTTTAACATACAATTTGTACCTTTTGAAAATTACTGTTACTAAGCTCAACTGCTGATGAAACATATGTACGCATTAATTAGTATGAGGACCAATAAGCATATTAAATCAGGCACGTTATTTTTTTGCATATAAATTATGATATTATGGAAGAAAGGTTGCTGAGCTGGACACAGAAGTGCTAACAGCGATTTGTAAAACAATTTTTCTAATGAAGCTGATGATAAAAGGCTGTCTCAGAAGTAGACATTTAGCTTTAGGGAATCTTCCTCTTCTCTGTCTTTACCCTTCTGCACTCTATACCATCCTCATCCTATAGCATTGGAGCACCTATATAGCACCTAGTTCTGTACTTACTCTATTTGTAGTTCTCTACACTGTCTTTAAATAATAAAGATTCTGGAGTTCCATTCTAGGTAGTTTAGGGGTACAAATTTCTTGTCTGTAGAGACATGAATGAGCTTGTTCCAGTGCCTGTGATAGGGAAGTGTGATATTACTCTGTTTTGCAATTTCTCACCACAAACAGAACACATGAATCTATTGTGCTTTCTAGCTAAATAACCCATAAACTGGTACTTGAACTACAGAGTTGTCTATGAGTTTTACATTCCTCTCACATAAACATTTACTGAAATCTAAGCCATAGGCAGTTTTAAATATTACATTCACACCATTTCACATAATTCTTAACTAACAAACCTTGCAAACCTTTCTACAGAATTGTAACACAACATTGATTTGTCACTAAAGAACAGTATCACTTATTTATATGGAGTACTTTATGAGTGGACATAGTTACACTAAACCTAATAGAAAAATATATTTACTTTCATTGTTTATATGTATATACAATATTCAACTCAGTCTAGAAAACTTCAGAGGTAAAATTACTGTTTACTTTAATAATTCCTCAGAAAAGCAAGATTAAGGATTAACTATTTTATTTTAGCTTTCATTTTGATATTTCAGAATTCATTTTAATAATCAAGAAAAATAATTAACACACATTTTTTGTTTTTAGGTGATGTGAATAATGAGCAATAATAATCCAGACAAGTTTTCTGAAATTATGACATATTTGGTTGAAGTTTTTTGCTGGATATTTAATTATTATTTTTCATGCCTATTTTAATTTTCTATTGCCTGTATTGTATTTAAAATAAAATAATAATAATTAGAAAACCCACATCTGTTAATAATTTAGAGATGTCCAAGACTCAGAAAATGTTTTAAAAAATTGTGGTTTAAAGCGTGCCTGGAGAAGGCAATTTACATAAAAATCATTTTTTTGTTTTCATATTCAGAGGTGACTTGGGCAAAAATAGACCATTAGTCTGACCTCAGTAATATACAAGGGTTTAGAAGATAATTTAACAGTAACTTTGATTAGGAGCATTGAGTCCTACTGGAATTAGCAAATACAGAGCATGCCAGACTAAGTTCACTGTGTTCTTTCATGAAATAACTGCTTTTGTCTCAAGAAAGAAACCTCAGTAAACTTACCTGTATGGATTTTACATCGTTTGATATGGGAACATCTTAGTTGTGTTGTGAATGTGTACAAGAGCAGTGACGTGATTAACAAACTAGCAAAGAGGAGGAAACATGATGCTGAGCTTTGTTTACAATTTTGGGGCAGGGAGAAGGGCATCAACACAATTCTTAAAGGAGAACAGGTCTTGGATCGTTATTTTTCCTGAACAACTGTTCCCAGAAAGTAAGAAAACTAAAACAATTTGCTCCTGATACAAATTGGAAAGAGATGGCAGCTTGTAAAAGGAATGTGATCTCATCAAGGAAAGGGAGTAAGACTGAGGAGAGAGTAATTAGAAACTCGTAGTATGTAAAAATACAGAATGAAAGGGAGTCAGTGATAAAATGTTTTACCTTGTCTGGGTTCTCATCCCTTGAAAACAACAAGGAAGGAAAAGAAAATATCTATCAGTTCGTAGATGACTAGAGAAGCCACCATGCAAAACTGCAGCACTTCTAGAAGTTATTGATCAAGATACTCAGTAAAAATGGAAATCTGTCAATTAGCAACACAAGTAAATTGCACTTGGGATGCTATCTACAATTCTTGCTATCATTCTTCCAGAGAGATAAATCTATATGAGAGCAGATGAAAGTTTATTAAAACGATCAGGGGAAGAGAGAAACTCATTGCATAATCAAGATCAGTTATGATCAGATGGCCATCGCAGTTGTCTTAATAGCCAGTGGTTGGAAGGGGACTCTGGTGGTCAACACAGCCTCAAATGAATTTCGATGAACTTCAAATGGAAAATATAAATTTAATGTACTGTTTGAATCCCTGTGCTGTGTTTCCTATGTTCCTTAAAATGCTATGTAAGAAATTGTTTGATACCAACTTTGACAATTTCTTAATCTTAGCTTTGTGCCAATTGTTTATAAACCCTACTTCAAACTTTTTTTGTGTGTGGTGATTAAACAGTATTGTTCTGATCTAACATTTTAGTAGCTTGCAGCAGTGAATAGATATCTAAACTCTGTGCTGTACCAAGGTATTCAGAATCTACTAAGACATACTTAGGAAATAAATCCTTTAGTGTCCCATCAAAGCTCATATGAGCTTTCTTGGTAGATGACTGCTGTGATAGAGCTAAATCCAAAGTTCAAGGCTAACATTTTAACTGCGGGATGGTACTTCTGGTTGCATTTATGCAGTTGCAAATTAGGTATAACTTCATTAGCAAAAAGATAGTAGTAGAGAATCCCTGGGAGCTCAGTCTTATCCCTTCTAAGTGTTGTACTGCCCAGCTGTATTATTTCAGTATTCTTGTTAGGGGCTGTTCAGTAAAGCACTCAGCTAAGTGCTAAATGGAGAAAGCAGCAACAGTACTTGCTGAATGAAGTACCTTTTCTACTAAAGAACTTCATTCTGGAATAATGTTAGGCTACTCTAGTATTAAGGGCCAGATTTTGGAGGAAGAAGTAGTCTAGTAATTTATTTAGAAATTTATACTGAGGTGGACCTCCCACACATTTTCTGTTGTTCAGGATTGTTCCAGGACTATAAACTCAGTACGCATCACATACTGCAGCTCTGGAAATACCAAATATGAGTCAATATTTATGGTATTAATCTGGGCAACTCCAGCCAAGCACAGAAAAAAAATTTGAAAAATATTGAAATTCAGATAGTGTAAAAAGCCATGTCAGACTGAACTGCTTAGGCCAGGCCTTCATGGGGAGATGCAGATGGGTAAAGAACAAGAAAAACCAGCAAAATAAATAATTTCACACAGATAATTGATCCTATTGCTCTGCTTCTGTGTAGAAGAGGGCCTGCACTATTTAAAATGCTTGCTTTCATCTGGTAATTTGAGTTTGCTTCACAAATCCAAGGAAGTTGTATTAGCTGGGTAGCTTCTTCATTGTTAAGGGCATACAGATACATACAGATACATACAGGTCCTCATATAGAAAAGTATAGTAACATTAATTTGCACATTATATGAGATATTCAGGGTATTCAGACATGGCACTAAATTGTCAACAGATTTTTCAGTTATTGAAAATCTCAAATATGGAAATAACAATTAAAAAAAAATAACGATCTATTGTAATGACTCATTTTGAATTTGAAGAATTGCGTGGGAGGCTTTTTTCTGTTTTGAAAAGAGTCAAGGTGCTTGTTTGATCTAATCACCTTTTCTCTTGTCCTAGTGTGTGGAGGTTTTATTGTCATTGCATTGTTCAGGGAATTAAGTATACACAGATGATTATCTGTCTTATCTAGACATGTGTTGGTATCTGAGAGCACCTGATATTCTCCTTCTTGCCTTGAAATTTCATTCCTTCCAATTTTCCTTCTAAGATATCAAACACAGGTTTCTATGCTGAAAAAATAGTTCTAGAATGATCACTCCTGTAAATCTTTCTAAGTTCTTCATTTCCCTTCAGAACTGGATCTCTTCATTTGTTCTTTATGCATTGTGAGCTGCCTGGCAAAGTCATTTTATTAAGCTTTCAGCTTTTCTGTCATTGAATTTAAGAACAGCAGCTCAGGCCTTCTGCCAAGTCAGTGTTTTGGGACTGAAATTGTCACTGTTTTTCTTTGTTGTTAAAAATAATATGATGTTCAAAGTTGAAGCCAAAGTCCTTTTTTGTAGACTAAATAATTATCTTGACATAATTTGTGGTTTTTACATCTGGCGTTTTGTGAGAGCAGAGCAAGAAGGGTTACAATCCTGAAGAGTCTCATTTCTATTTTCTTGGTTTATTTCGGTAATAACTTCTCATCATCTTTAAATGAGTATTCCTTTCGGAAACGTAGTTTCTATATTGTGAACTTGCTAGTCTGGTGCCATATGTAGGCTGACAAGAATTGTTGTGTTTCCAGTGCTGGATGTTTTAATGGCTGGACACAAAATCTTTTACCCTTGATGAAATGGTATATTGGGTTTCTGCATACTCAGGAGATTTTTTATCCTCCTGTTTCTCCAGTTCAGATTACTGTCTGGAGGACTGACTTTGAAAAAAGCAGTATCACACCCTTGAGTTCTACCTAGCCAGCCATTTATTAATGTCTCAATTAAATGTTAAACTCATATTTACCTCCAAGTTATGAAGATGTTTTGCTACTCTGCTAGTCATTACAGCAAACTGATACATCAGAAATGCTGAAGGTTGAAGAGGAAATGCACTTGCTAGGAAACTGCATCAGGCAGCATTTCAAGGTTTGTCTCCATTTCACTGTGCTGCTGAATTTCCTTATTGTTTTTATGTCCTTACTTTATCTTTCAGTGTAACATTTTTGTTTTATATTGGCACTAAGAGAGCTATGGATGGCAACATATTTGCAATGTTTCAAAGTAAAGATGCTGGAATGGGAAATGTGGGAATAAGCTTTCTCGTACTACTCTATGGAAACTTCATGCAGTCCCAGTTTTCCCATGCTTCAGTTACCTACATACAAAACCAAGATAATATTTCCCTGCTGGCTGCCATACTATTTCTCCACTTCGCTGCAACGAAAGAACACTCAGAACTGCTAGGTAAGGGAGCTCTATACATATATATCTAGAGGGCTGTAGGAGGATTAATCCCGCTAATTCAGAAAAGGGAGAATTTGTTACTTGTTTAGAACAAGTTAGTTTCAGTTGTTCTTCATGCCAGTGTGAAAAACTCTTAACTTGTAGCCCAGTGAAAGGCAATAATATCATCCACCCCTTTCCCTTCCCTGTGTTTTCCAAACACACTGCCCCTTCCACAAACTACGAGCGTCGTACTGGTTTCAGGAGTAGCACCTACAGATTGAAAGCATTCTGGCGGAATATATGCACTGGTTTGAAAGGACTGATAAAAAAACAGATTTCCAGACTGAAAAGAGGCTGCAGACCTGCAAAGTGCATCGGACATACACTGGGGTGCAGAAACCCACTGGCACATCTTTGATGTCTTGCATGTCCCCAGGGCCTGTTCTCATTGCTGGCTGCGGGAGCAGGGAGTGGAAGCATTTCAAACTTTGTAGGAAAGGACTTTGAAGTTTGTCAAATTCACCTCAGTATGGAAGGGGAAGAAAAAATCTGCTTGAATTATTTTTACATGAGGAGAGAATTGCTTCCTGCTCAGCACTAGGCAATTTCAGATTGTGGCTCTCAAATGTGCACAAACACACTTTTATGGTGTTTAACTGCAGGGTTTGGGTTGGCATCACTTCAGAGGAATATTTGAACATTCCCACTGGATATTTGAATAATGAAGGATTAAGATTTTGTCTATGATATCTATACGTGCATGTAGTTTTACAACATAAGTCTTATAAAGAAAACTGGAAAATATCCTTTTAAAAAACTCCTAGGTGTAAAAAAATCTGTAAAATATAAGTCAAGCCAATCAGTTTACATCCAACTTTGACATCTGACATGCCTCCCTCTTCATTAAGAGAAGTCAGGGGGAGGCAGACAGAGCAGGAGGGTAAGAGGAGGGTAGAGCTGTGTCAGCTGCCTTTCCCCTCATCTCTTTGAACGGTTTTGCTGTCCTTGCAGCCTTCGTGCCAACCCCCTGTAACCCTGAGCAGTACCTACAGCTGAAGGATTGCTGGCTGTGCACAAACGTCTGTGCTGCTTCTTACACTGTGATCTGAAGATATGTGCCTACTGGTGAATCTGTTCCTTATAGTCTAATTATATTGTCCAGTGAAACAACTAAAATATGGCAAGGGTAATTAACAAAAGAAAACAAAATCTTTTTTTTTTTTTTTTTTTTTATTCCTCAGCCTGCTGGGAGCATCCACACAGCCACAGGCTGTAGCTGACCCACTTCTTGATAAATCATACAGCAGAAATGACACTGAGGCAGCTAATGCCATCTACTGACTGAAGTAACACTGCCATCGGGATAGTCTGCCTCAAACGACACTACTGGGCTGGCAGCATTAGTGATAATCAGAAAATTATGTACACCTCTCTGATTACATAGAAGCTGAGACTGAGAATTTAAACCACATGCTTCAGAAATTATCATTTGTCTTAAGCTTGTTCTATAGCAATGCTGCTAAGAAGCTAAAACAGTCCACCACTGGAAAAGCCTTTCAATAACCTGATTTTCAGAATTTAGAAGTACCCTCTCTCTCATGGCCTTCTGTGAGATTTGTGTCCTCCCAGAATCTCTGAAAATGTGATCTGCTATGAATATATGCTGTAACCCATTTAAAAAGGAAAACAGGCATTTGCCCCTTTTCATCTCCTTTCATTGTTTTAATGGGTTATACTCAAGTGTTATAAAGCTGTTTTCACATTGGAGGTGAAACTGGGCTTTTTATTTTTGCTACCTCCATCTACACTAAGACATTATCAGTGTTAGGTGAGTCTCTGCTTTGTGCTGCCTGCAAATAAGCCTTTAATTTTCAATACCTTTTTTGTGTTTATCTTATCAAATATATTGCTTCAGTGCAATATGCAGAGAAAATCTGCATTTGAAATAAGAGTCACATTTCCTGCTAAAAATCATTGACTGAGCAAGTTGGATTACATATATCAGCAGCCTCCAGGTTAATAACAGAGAACATTCTCTCTAATAATGAATAATCACTTCTACACAGTAAAGTAAATCAGTGTGCTCAGCTCTTCCATAACTGTTTTACTATCGCTACCACTCTTTAAGTCCTTCAGTTTTTATCCCTTGATACATACTCCATTCAGGATTTCCTTTTCCTTCCCATCATAGACATTTTTAGATTAGCATTTTCCCAGAAGGTTTGTCTCCTCTCCTTCAGCATTACTCCTGAATTCCCTGTGCAGGAGGAGGAATGGGGGTGGGTAGATAGCAATTCTGTTCTTGGGTAGCGTCACCTGTGAAGAGGAGATGGAAACCTGCATCTTAATTCAGCTGAATTCAGTGTTCTTTCTGTATTTGGTAGCCCCAGTGTCAGGGACAGACCTGTCCTCAGAAGGCTGAAATGCCAGTCTGAAATATCAGTTAAGGTCAAAGAGGTACACAGCTCTAGTCCTTTTAGATTCTCACCAAGTTTAAATGTTAATATTGAGCTCTGTGAAACACAGAGCTGAGGGATTTACAGACTTACAAGTTTTTGAATCCATGGCCATTACTATTTAATTAGTTATTTCTCATAACAGAAGTTGACTTCTGCTTTTGCTTTTTCTAGTGTTTGATCACTACACTCCACAGTCTTCTCATCTGAAGTCTGTTAATAAATATTACATGATAACAGAAGATGGTGGAAAAAAATGGCTCCAGTGGGGTGCACCGAATATTCAAATATTGCATTAGGTTCCACTGCTAAGCCATTACTTTGTCCAAGTCTCCACTGATTTTGTATACATAATCTAAACTTTTGTGTACCTCTTTTTTCTCCTCCAAAGGAGAACAGGAACAATAGATAAAAATTTAACAGTCTAGAGCAGACATGGCTGGAAAGATACTGCTTGGGAATCCAGGTGCTGTCAGTCCTTGTATGCAGTTCTTGAGATGTATCCATCCTCATGTACAAATGTAAATAGGCTTTTTTAATTTTTGTCTTCAGAAAGAAAGCTGTGTTTTGGTCAGAAAAAATACTTAGCTTCAGGTAAGGGAATTATTCTTCTGCTTTTAAAGGTTATTTTCTACTCTGTCTCTTCAGTGCCTTACAAGTGCTTCACAAAGCCAGCTCCTGAGGTGCCTGGGAAGGGGTTCAGTAAGAAGGGCCTAAAATAACACCTAAATGTAGGTGCATAATGAAGAGAAGATAAAGATGATCGCAGGTAGCAGCTGCACAAGGCAAAACTACATTTCACAGTAATTGTAGTGGCCTACTTGTGTCATTATAGGTTCAGGGCCTCTCTGCTTCTGAGTTTCTGTTTCTCTCGTCTCTTGGCAGTGACAGCAGATGCTCTCAGGACTAGTACGATGTGTCCAGATTAAGAAGAAAATGCTGAAAAATAGCAGAAAGTCTACTAAGATCAGCAAGGGACTGAATAAGTTGAATTTTACAAAAAGAACAAGCTTGTTCACTCTAATAAAAAGACTAAGAACATTATTGAAAAATACTGATGATATAAATATTAGCAGGGGAAAAGTACTTATGAAGCTAAGAGGCAACAATGGCCATGAGTAAAGTTAGATCAGGAGTTAAAGATTTCCAACTGTCAGAGCAATGAAGTTCAGTAAGAGTAGGAAGAGAAACAAGCTGAAGTGAATTTTTTGATAGATTGCTGAAAAGGACTGTATGATACCCTCGACTGCAGCAGCTGAGTACTGGAATCTAGATTTAATTGCCACATCTCCTAACGAAGTTTCAGTTAGGACTACATTCTTCAAACATAGAGGAGCTTGAGAACATTTTTCTGGAATGCTGGTTTTCCACACAGGTGCATCATCTTTTACAAAGGTTCTCATGGGAAGCATTTTTTGTAACAGTCTGTCTGCGAGAGCACACAGTTGACCCTGTTCATGTCCTGCTGTTTTCACAGAGTTTAGGTTTCTCGTAGTTTTTCTTAAGGATAAGTAGGGGGTGTTCTGTTCTGTAAGTTGGAATTATTTCAGAACATATGCAAAAATGTTCTAGACATCAAAATACGGGAGCTGCTCCAAAAGTAATGCTTCCTCTTTTATTATGTTGGCCCACAACTTCAGAGGCAGATGGTGGTGGTATGGCAGTAGAGGTTGAGCCTTCCCACCGATATTCCATTACATTTTGTTATCCTGTGACAGATGGCAGCAGAGGGGCAGTCTGAGAAAATGCTGTCTGACTTGGAAGTGTATTTCTTCCATGCATTAAAAATGGCACTCACTGACATTTATCAACACTGAACGTTTATGGAGGCCAGGGAGTAGATGTGAGCACAGTAAGGGTGGTGCATTTCAGTAGTAGTGACAGCAGTGGGTCACCTCCGCTGCTGCAGATTTTTAGGAGCTCAGCATGCAGGCTCTTGATCATTGCCGGCGAAAATGCACAGCTAATGGTAGTGACTATATTGAAAAACAGTATTATTGTGCTCTTTGTATCTGTTGTAGTTTCCGTGGAAATAAATAGGAGGCATTACTTTCACGGCAGCCTACATTTGCCCATCCATATATCCTATCCATCTGATACAATTAGGCTGAGTTATTTTACCATGGGAGCAGTGAACTAAGCTTTCACAACTCTATGAAACATTTATTCTTGATATCAACAGTTTTCAGAAGCTTTATTCTTTTCTCTTCACTTGCTTTTCAGTATAATTGGGATGAATGATGCTTAAGCTTATCCACATGTTACAATGACATGTCATGTTCCAGCAAATAAGAACTTCAGTTGTAGACTGTACCTGTAACAATCTCCAATCCATAACTCCAGTGCATGACCCTATTTTGTCTGCAATTGTCACTGGGTTGCCCTTAATTATTTTGATATATTCACAGTTCCCATATATAGAACTCTAAAATGCTGCATCATATTTTGCTACTGTGTTTTCCCTTGCATTTAAATTTCTTAAAATGCCTTGGAATTTTGTCACGGTGCCTTCATACATATGCATGATATGCCACTGCAGAAGACAGAACTCTTTATTTTTAGAACTTATGAAAAATGCATCCAAACTTCAAAGTTGAATTAGAAATCAAGATTTCTGATTAGATATTTTAGGATTCAAATCATACAAGACCACTAGAATGTAGACAATAAAAAGGGTGCTATTAATGTGTCTTTAGAGAGAGGGGGGGAAAAAAAAAAGGAAAAAAAAAAACTTTTGTAAATCTCAAGCATTTGGAAGATTGGAAATACATAACTGAAGCAAAATTGACAATTTGGCTGCCTACATTTTGTAGGCAGCTTGTGATAGTTTTAATATGATTGCATATTGTTTCTTTCCAACTACATCACCAAGGATTTGAAGTGTCCAAGAATGATCTGTTTTATACATCAGAATTCACTGAAACACAAACAGAAACAAAACATGGTGTAGCCTAATGATTTCTGTATTATTTGATGGCATAGAAAAAATTCAAGATTGGACTCCTTTCTTAATACATTTGTAATAAATATTATATAGATACATATTGGTCGTATTTATTCATACCAAGCAAAAATGCACTAACAGTTTTTGTAAAGCTGAAAATGTTTTACTGACTTTCAACTGCCAGAGATGTACAAGTTTAAACTCCTTACAAGTGACTGAAACTAGGAGTTTGAAATGTAAATCAAATAGCAGAGCCCATTGCTAGTCTGTGCTTAATAGATTTTGCAGCATTTTGTATTACAAATATTTCACCTGACTTCTCAAAAAGAATTCCTGCAGATCCTGTTGTGACACTTGTTTTGCTTATATACTTATTGAACTGAAGTCATGTGCTACCTAAATGGTAGCAGTATCAAATGAAAAAATTACTGAAAATTTTGAAACATTATCAACTTGGCATGAACCAATAGAAATGTCAGAAATGTATTCCCAGAGGTAGAATTTGCAAACAAACTTGTCATCTTCTTCGTACCTTCCAGTCCCACATTTTATTTGCCTGTTTTCATGGATAAAATCTGAAGTTGTTAAATTTGTGAAGCTTGTAATGTCTTTGAACTGTGTCCAATGCCTCCAGCTTGCAGAATTCATAAGCTTCACCATTTGAAAGTGATTCACCAGTTTGCCCTTCCAATGAATTTCCAGTACGCCAGAGGAAGCCCCTCTTCTGTGCTTAGGAACTGCATGCACAAAAACACCCTGCTGTGCAGTTTACAAGCTGTGCAGTAGAACAAAGATGTCAACACAGAATCTAATTCCTTTTTTTTTTATTTTTTAACAAAGAAAGTTTTCTTGGGTGAAAACTGCTTTATGCACAGCTCATTAACAGATTAATGTTTGCCTACCCAGAGCAATGCTCATTTACAGAACCTGCATATTAGCTATAGTATTTAGTTAGTTCCTGCTCCCAGAACTCAAAGCTCCTCCCAGAACAGGAGGGTGATTGATGCATACATGACAAATTGCATTTTTAGCTCCTTATGATTTATTCTCTCCAAACAGCAAAGCATTTAAATCATACCTATCCTAAACGTTACACATTTGCTACATTCTGCAGTTTGAGATATGCTCACAAAATATTGTCTTTGTGCATTCAAAGTGGGAATTCTGATTATTACTGTCTAATGTGAAGAGATTCTTTTCAAACATTAGGTCTTCCTTTTCTTACCTGCTCTATATACCCCTGCCCTACTCAATAAGAAATAAAGCAAAAATCAAAACAAAAATTTCCACACCAGACAATAAGAATAGCATTTTTTAAAAGAAATGATGATCACAGAATCATAGAATTGCTTAGGTTGGAAAAGACCTTAAAGATCATCAAGTCCAACCACAGCCTAACCATACTACCCTAACAACCCACTGCTAAATCATGTCCCTGAGCACCACATCCAAATGGTTTTTAAATACATTCAGGAATGGTGACTCAACCACCTCCCTGGGAAGCCCATTCCAGTGCTTAACAGCCCTTTCTGTAAAGAATTGTTTTCTGATATCCAACCTAAACTTACCCTGGCATAACTTGAGGCCATTTCCCCTCGTCCTGTCACCTGTCACCAGTGAGAAGAGACCAACCCCACTCTCCCTGCAATCACCTTTCAGGTATTGGAAGAGAGCAATAATGTCTCCCCTCAGCATCCTCTTCTCCAAACTAAACAGCCCCAGTTCCTTCAGTTGCTCCTCACAGAGTATATTCTCCAAGCCCTTCACAAGAACATATGAAAAAAAGTCCTGTATTGCTTTGAATATAGCAGGCACTAGGTGGTGGCCACTTTAGTGACTTTAAAGCAATGTCTAATGCAGTTGGGTGTGAGAAGCAGTTATTCCAACAGCAGAAGTGAATTGGGTTGTTAAACTTATTGGCTTGTTTAACTTATTGGCTTCTTGAGCATTATAGCTATTTTAGTATAATTAAATGAAGATGAGTTGGATGACTATTACTTTCCCGTATTTACAGAGTTTAACCATGATTCATACTTTGTGTGTAAAGTATGCAACAGAAATGTAGTAGATCTTGGAATATAGCCAAGCGCTGTTCCACGTTTATGAGTATACAGAAATATAGAGACTTACTATACTAGATTAAACCTGCATTCCATCAAGTTTAATATAAGTGAGTACCCATTCAATATAGCATATAGTGTCTGTCAGTATTTAGAATCAGCTGCTTCAAATAGACGTGCAAGAACTCCTAAAGCAACCTGTTGTGGAGTAATTTGTTGTACAGGAAATCACTCCGTACCATTTACTGCTCAGGGTGTGATATGTGCATAAAGGAGCAAGGCTTTGTAGCTTTCCAAGGATGGCAAACATAGTTCCAGGAGAAAGGATTCAGTGTGTGGGAGAAGACTGTTTAGGTCACATTGCAGTTCACTTTCCAAAGGATAAATAGAAATGTCTCTCTCTTCACACAAAATATATTCTTCTAATCTCTCATGTGTCTCAGAAGGAGGTTCTTGGCTGTGTATGCCTAAAATATATTAAATAAATAAACAAACTTGTTAAAACATAAGCCCTAAAGAGTGTACAGAGATTTCTGCTAAGAAAAGTTACGAATTGTTCGTGATAGGTGCCCAAGACACAGTTTCCTACTACCTTTCCAGTACTAGTTTCCATTGCAAGTGCCAGTGGTGGGATAACAATATAGCCAATTAAATTTTGTACAGCATCATTAGGCTACAGTATGCAGTGCAATGAACAGGTTTGCTAAAAAGTCCCTTATTTTCTAGGCTATATAATGAATTTTCTTACACAAATCTTTTAACAGTCCCATGTTCTAATGAAACAGCCATTCTGAATTAAAATTTCCATCACTCCTAAGCAGTTGTGTCTTACAAAAAAAAGTCTGAGAAGAATTGCTTATTATTCATTCCAGCTATGGTAAATGAACAGATCTACTTTCATCTGTTGAAGCGCTGAGCAGCTGAAGCTATATTTTGCAAACTGAAGCATGTCCTTAGCCCATTAGTTAGATGCAGAGCACCAAAATCAATAAATGTGTTCTATCAAATATTTATTTTGCACCACAACCACCATTCTTTGTTATTTTGGGGTTGGTTTTTTGTTTCGCCTTTTTTGTTGTTGTTCTAAATGGCCATTATGCATCAAGGACTTCTGGAACTGTGCTGAGCAATTCCTGCATGAGTAGGTAGAGCTTATACTGAAGAAGTGGCATGTTTGCCGGTAAAGTCCCACTTCCTTCCAAAATTGGGTAATGCAGGCTGACAAAAGCTGCTTCTGTTGGGATCACCGCATACCTTACAAGTTCTGCTGATGTTTCTGCACTGCAGAGATCTGCTGGCACAGCTGTGGCTTAAGCTAGGTAGGCAAAAAAAGAATAAAGAGAGGAAGGAAGGGATCGTTGATGAGAGAGAGGAGAGCTAGAAGTCTGTGAAGCTGTAGGAGGAGATTTGGAGATTTTTCAAAGACATGAATGGTTGCTGTGTCTAAATCTCCTTTTCTGCTTTTGAAAGTCTCTCTCGTTAATATGACACACAAACCAAGGTAAGATAGAGGGGAAGACTAAAGAACAAGAGAGAATATGCTTGGAGAAGGGATCTAAAGAAAGAGGCTGAAGACAGTTAATGAAACTGAGAAACATAATCCTTGGGATAGCAGATCAGCACCAGTCAGAGTCCAGATGAGACAACAGGGAGCAAAGAGACAGCCACAAGTGTGAGAGAGGACATGCGACACACAGCTGACAACCCCAAGTAGACAGAAGCAGAAACTTGGCCTTGAAAAAATGCAAGTAGTCAAAGTTAAAAGAAACACACTTTAACGCAGATAGTGCTGGGAAATCTAGTGATGATAAGGAGGGTGTCTGTTTAACCTCTCTGCACACAGATACTGCTGCAGTGCAGCGCCAGGAGCTGGTTCTGATTTCCCTAACTGAACACCCATTACAACATGTTGTGGCTTCCACTCTGGCTACATACGTAGATCTCAGGAGTAAATGTAGCTCTAAATGCCTTTTAGGCTAGCATGCATATTTCTGCATAACTCAACCATTATTACTGACCTCATTCTCACTTCACAGCGGTTACCAATTGCCCATATCACAGGATGGCTAGTAGCCAGAAGTGTACGTAGGCATCAACAAAAAAAAAGCAGACCTGTACCACCTTCCCTTGTCAGAAAGAATTAAATAGACAAATACATAGCCCTAACTCTCATATTTCTAACTGCTGCTCCAAATGCAAGGCAATAGTCGCCTGTATTAAGCAGAATACAGACACCTGAGACCGCAGTATCCATTGTATCATTGCTATCTCACAAGGCAAAGTGGGTACTGTTCTCTTCCCATATGGGCTAGATATGAGAGATACATGAGCTTCCGCTGCTCTGTAAATCCATATTTTTGATTCAAGTATTGCAAATGACCCAACAAAACTTGTAGTGATTGTGTAACTAGATATTCTTGTTATGTTGGATGAAGAAGCAGAAATATCAAGGCTTCAAGATTATCTTTTGAAAGATTGAGATTATAATTTCAGTGTTCCTGCAACACAGAATCTCAGCTCTGATTTGATCTATGACCACAGGACTGGGTGTCGCAGAGCAATGCTCACCAGCTGTGGTCCCACACTTATCAGGTCCCCACTTTGAGTCTGCTCCAGTCTGTCGGGAGGAAAAGCTGCTGTGTTGAGCTATTCCTATGTTGCAGGCAACGTTTTTTGTTGTTTTTTTTAATGTTGTGCCATCTCAGCTTGATTCGTGAAGTTGCACTAAAGGGCTCCATCACCATCTCCCTGAGTTTTGTTCCTTAAATTGTCCCCTGATAATTATGAACTCCTGGGACTGGAGTGGAGGATAAACAGATAATGAGTGAAGCGCTTCCCAAGCTTTAGTGAAGATTCTGCAACACAAGGAAATGGCTGAGTGAGAGAGGTGAAGAGAATTTGCTGAATCCAGATTAGGCAAAAAGGCATCTTTATACCACACAGTTCTGACTGCGGTTTCACTGTGCAGGCAGACAAAGGCATCCCAGTACTTCTGCCAGCACTCCTTACCTTTCCTTCTGCTGCTTACTAACACCCTCTGATTTGTGCCTGTTAGCAGTGCCCACTCTCAACTGGTGCCGGGCTGATGTGTGCAGTCCTTTGCTCTTCAGCATTTCTTCTGCGAGAGCTGGCAGTGTGTCACAGAGATGTCACTCTCCCTTTTTAAAGACAGCCAGCTGACACTAAATTTTCTTCGCTCCCAATGGTGTATTTTGGCAGTGGGTTTCCTTTGCAGCTGTGAAGACAATATGCATTTGGAGAGCATTGCTTTAGAAAGAGAAGGTATTTAACAGAGCTAACAATTATTGTTTTCAAATGGTGGAAAGGTGATGAAAATTTCAGGCATTACTTTTGCTCGTGGATTAAAAACAAATACCACTGTTTGCCATAAATGCTGCTTCTCTATTTCCTGTGGTGATAACTGATAGCAGCTGAAACACACATGCTGCCTTAGCCCTGGTTTCAGTAAGAGGGGACTGCCACTGGAGACTGACTCCAGGTTTCAAAACTTGAAGGAGTCAGGCTGCACAGGGGAAGGACAAGGGAGCTGTGATTGTTGCTAACTTCCAAGGAGTTGCTTTGGCCTCTGGTCTTTAGGTACTCTGTGAACTTAAAACTGTTGGTTTTGTAGTGAGCAGAAGGTGAGAAAAAAGTGCTGCTCTATTGTGCATTAAAAGAACTAGATAATACACTTTAACATATAAAGTCTATTTTTCTTAGTTTAAACAATTTTATATTACCCTCTTTAGGGTGAATGAATAGAATGAATAGAATGAAGTTCTAAAATACGTTGTTTAAAGATTCTCTCTCTTTTTCTAGCAATTTGTATTAAACAAACAAGAAATACAAGGTTATAATTAAAGGACTAGTAGTTGCTGCTTGTTTTAGAATGACCTTGAAGTGGTATTCTTTTCATCTTTCATTTTCCTTTGCTAATGTACATTCCAGTAGGGCTAATTCCTCTTTTTTCCTCCAAGGGCTTTGTCAAAGTGAAGGCAAAACTCCAACTTTCGTCTCTTCATATTTATAATAATCTTTTTCTTGTCACGTTCTTAACATTATATTGCATCCACTTTCATTCCATTGTGAATGTCCCTTGTGCTCTAAGTCCAATTTTCTGCTTTTACCTCACAGTGCTTAAACTATCCATTCTCTTCTGCTCTGTTTTCAGAGAACCAGCTCTTAGCAACTAGATAACGGCCTGATACTGAAGGTTTCTTCTTTTCACACAGTATAATACATCTTTTCTCTTCCAAAGAGATTTCTGGAGCTCAGATACCTGTGCTACAGAACAAAGCATCCACGTGCTCTCTTTAATATCTCTTCACAGAATTCTGAAATGCTAACTTATTTATTACTCTGCTAAAGAGAAAGCAAACAATTTCATCAATCATGTTGAATCCTTTTGTGTTCCCTTTTTGTATTGTAGGTATAATCTCTGGAAAGCTCTTGGCTGCAAATTCGATAAAGAAAGCCAAGGGTTTCTTTAATAATTAGCACTGCATTCATTCTGCAGGACTAAGCTCTTGAAAGTCGGTGCTGGCATTATCATTGGATTCCAGTCCTGTGTTTACTTGCTTTCATGAAGACAAAATGTCCACACAACAGCACAGAAACGCGTGTGCTGGAAGAGTCTTAAAGGTTGTGCTGGCCTCCCTGCATCCTGCTTCTGTTTTGGCTCAGTATCCTCATCCTTTCCAGAGCAATGCACTGTGATTTACAGATTGCAAAGGGCAGAAAGATAGCTACCAGAGGCTGGATATGAAATGAAAATTATCACTTCTCTGTCTCAGCAACTTCCTCCTCTTGAGCACATGGAGCAGCAGGGAGCATGAGCATGGAGTTATCCTGCCCATCAGCCAAGCTCACCAGCCAGGCAGGGCCAGCACACAGCCTCACAGGATTTGTGCCTTGATGGCTGAAGCTCCCCCGGTTGACACTATTTTCAGCTAAAAGTTTGATAAAGAGGCATACACCAGCTATGGTGACCTAGAAAAGTTGGAGCTCACTGTGTAAGTATCTTTGTTCTGTGCTCTGTGGCAACAGATTGTTTTCCTGCCCATGTATGCTCAGGGTTTATTAGTTTTCATTTTTAAACGTATTGTGTTTATAGGTTGAGGTTCAGACCAACACATGGTTATAATGCGATAACTGAGTGTAGAGCTTCACAATAAACAAAGTAGGGGAGAAAAGAGAAAATTGAATAAGCAAAAAAAAAAAGCAACCAATCATAATCACATTGAAGCATTCAGTAAACAATGTGAATATCATCATCGTCGTCAAAGAAATTAAGATCTGAAACAGATTTTTTTAACTATATATGTAAGATGTCAATACAAAGTAGAACTTGGTTTCTACCACATTTTGCTCTCTTAAAACTGCTGTTTTTCTGCATGAATGTTAACTGTAGAGCACTTCCTGTATGTGCAGCCCTTCTTCTGATGTCTCATTTGGACAGTCAGCTCAATCACCTAAATCTAAAAGAAAACTTAGATTATGTGGCAATGTGGACAAGGGTGTTTAACTGCGAGACATCTAACCTGCTGTATTGTGCTGAAAAATAACCACACTGTACCCAGCAGTCCAAATTTAATTATTTCTGGAAAGCAGAAGTAAAATTTGCTCAAGTTTGCATCCACAGACTAGAAAAACTGAGTAATCCTACTTACAGGCTTTTAACAGCATTTTCCCACCAACAAGCACTGAGTCAGTGACTTAAAACAAGAACTGTACAGAAGGAAGAAGCACAGAACAAAATTGGGAAAGCCAACAGTAGCAATAAATCAGCCATGCCTATTAAGTAGGATTTCTATCTCCCCGGGTTGTTTTGGCAATAGTGCTAACCTTAGTTGCCCTCCTGCAGCAGTAAGTGGCTAATGAGGCACAGTGCTCTATCAATCACTGCCTCAGTCAGAATTCTTCTGCACACTATTGTCCAAATTTAGGGTAGATCCATCCCTCGGTCTAAAAGGGCATGATGCTCTGGGACTTCACCTGCCAGCCTAGATGAAGCACACAGGAGTACGGTTTTCAGAATTCAGCCCCGGCATCTCAGTTGGTCTCTGTCCAACTGAGAGCTTGGAGGATACAGACAGATGAAGAATTTCTTTCAAAGCTGTGCCGAGCTTCCAGACAGAAATGGGTGATATGACCCACAGCCAGAGACTCCTGACTGCTTTAGACATCTCATATATGCAAGCAGAGCAAATCCAGGTTGAGGGACCCCAATGCTGTACATATAAACACCCCTACTCTCTACAACCTTGGACTGTGTCCAAGGCTGTTGACCAAGCTTCCTGTATGATTTCCAAGATGTATGTGCCTCCAAATGGGAGCCAGCACCCTGAGTGAGGAGCTGCCTGATCAGCAGGATGTGCTAAAAACGGGAGTAACTCATAAATCCTGCTTGTCCTGTAAACAGTCTCTACCACCTTCTTCCAGGTAAGGTGTGTGTCCTCTCCTGGCAGGCACCCAAAATCTTCTTTTTCAACAAATAGAACAGGGATGACTCTTCCCTTTCAGAGCATAAGCAGAGGCTACAACACCATTGTGTGCAAGAGTCAGCGATGAGAGAGCTCACTCGTGAAGGAAGCCTTAGGCCAAAGTCTATCCAAAGGGCCTTCTTTGGTCTAGAGAGATGGGTCACAATGAGCATTTGCATGTGTGAAGAAACTCAAAGTTTTAAATGTATGAAAATCCCTAGTGGTATTCAGTCCTTAACTATAATAGAATTTTAAAAATCCGAGTTGTTGGTTTTTTTTCATTTACTTTTGTTACTTCTTTACATTTATTTTGAAATTGCTTTCTTTAGTATTGTTGATGTGTGAGTTAGATACAAAATTCTTGTGAATGGGACCCTTGCTAAATTGTTCACCTATAGAAATAACTGCAGAACGGGAAGCCGTCGTACAAAAAACAGAATAATGTTTACACTAAGATTTTATAAACTGTCTCAGTTTAAGCTTAGAAACGTTGAAAATAATTTCAGGTATTTACAAGGACAACTTTTAAAGAGACAGCTTTCCAAAACACTATAGGGAATGCATAATTTTTAATCTCAAATTAGGATCTTTTTTTTTCCTTTTCAGTAGAAAAATGTTACAAGTTAGGAATTAATTGTCTCGTAATTGATTGATAATTTTCCCTCCCGCTGTGTGCGGAAAGCTATTGGATGATGGCATATCATTCTCAACAGCAGGAAAAAGTATCAGTCATTATGGGACAATTAGTTCCAATTTCAACTATTTCTCTTTCTGCAAGCTGATAAGACTGCCTTCAGAGAGTAAGCATAGTAATTAACCATAAATATCAGGATGTTTTTTAATTTTATTTTTAACTTTAAAAACAAATCTCATTGGGGATGCTTCCTGCGCCCCATGCTCTTCTTTCCTGGATTGACAATGTTCATGAAATAGTAATTTCCATGTAGCTGCAGTTACCAGAACCTGTCACAGCCAGTCAGCTTTCATTGATGGTTTTGCCAGGTTGGCCCTCATTTCAGTGCTGCTCTGATGTGGTTGAAGAAAACCCTAACCATTTTTTTATCAGTGTCTGTTTCTGGTAAGTGTGTATTTCCTCACAAAACTGCTATTTGTTTAGTCAAGACAACAGTCACCTCAAAGCAAGCACTGTAGCATACTATTTGTTCATACATGAGAGATGTACACCCATGACAGATATACAGACAGGTGTATCTGTGCATGCATGGATATTTTACATGCACCTGATTGATCCTGAGATTTTTAAGTCTAGAATGTGTGTGTCTGAAAAATCTGAATCCTTTATCACACAGAATTTGCAAAGTTTGATGTACATAATTCAGTCACATGTGAGTACTTTTCCCATTAGTACACTTAGGTGACACATCTTGGAGCCAGATACCAATTGTTTACATTTTTCTAAATGCCAGCCTTGTAATTTTATCCTGAGGTCTGAAAAACTAGCTGAGCTCCTTCCTTCTCCCACCTACCAGCAGCAATGCAGCCCAAACTTTATGTGCCTGACTGTAAAATACAATCCTGTGCTTTCATGTATAACTGTAGTCTGCAGTAGCTTCCCACAGATCTCACAGTAATCAACTGGTCTTTGAAATTTAGTTAATAATTGTATTCATGATGGACAGGAGGAATAAAGTCTTGCTCGTTTTCTCTTAGCTTTTTATGCTGAAGATGTAACGGGGAACTTGGAATGTGTTACTTATTAAATTCAGCGTAAATGACTGAATATACATGGAGAGCAGATCTTTTTCAGAAGGAAGGTGCCATTTTTATATAGTAACTTGTCAGAATCGCACTCAAAGTTGCCAATTATTTCACAACCTAAACCCAAGATTTAACTAAACTGTGAGGTAGCAGTGAACTGCACATCTCAGGTTCCTCCATTTTGCTCTTTGCTGCATGTACCTTCCTGCATGTTCCTAATTAATTTCACTAATCCCGTGATAACTGAGTGCTGAAATTCGGGTGTATAGGGAATCTCAACACAAGGAAAAGTCAAAGATATCAAGCCAGATATTAATAGCATCCCTCTCCATATTATTTTACGATTTCTGTTGTTTTGTTCCTTATGAATCTTCCACGTCACAGCAAATCTCTGTGACACTTCCCAAGCTATAGGCTTTATTAGAGACATTGATCGGACAGTAGCCCAATATGTGAATATAATTGATTTTTTGCAGTGTACACAACAAGGACTTTATTGATATAAAGGGCTTCATTATTTGCAGGATTACTTTAAAATGGTTTTGGAACGAGAAGAATTCTCTGTGGACTGTGTTAGAATTTCATGCGTAAATGCAATTGAACACTAATTTTTATATAAATTCTTTTGTCTTACACTGCTGTGTAAGGGAAGTCTGGAAGTGAATACCAGGGGAGTAGAAATGCAGATTACAGCTTCGGGTAACAAGATGCAAGTGGGAAAGATGACAGAATGATCATGTGGGAGGAAATTGCTGCAGTTTCTCTCTCATTCCTATTCATAACTCTATCTGGTATCAAGGACTTCAGTCATTCTGAAGCAGCATTTGCTGCAGTAGAGGAAGGCAGAGGGGTTAAATTATACATATTCTGATGCTTTGACAGTTTTGGTAACCTCACTGCTGCTGAAACATTACCACGGTGTCAACATCCAGAGAGACAGGCCTGTCTCCAGCCCCATTACCTCTAAAAGTCAGAAGAAATGCATGACTAAGAAATATTGTGTACTTAGGGGAAAATTACAGTTTTAAAATGCAGCCAGGGAAACAGGCATTTTATACAGCGAACGTGTGCGTGGGGCCTGCCACTCTTGACTTGCCACATTGCTCCTTGCTCTCAATTTTTATGTTTCTTTGTGAGCTGCTGTGGCTTCTCTGGCTCCAGCATCAAGGAATGCAACTTCGCTGCACAAAAAATGATGGCTTTTAGCTGGAAAATAATTAGCATTTGCCTCATTATTATCACTTAAATTAACAGCAATCTTATCAACAATTTAAAGTTAAAAATGAAAATATCATTCTGCATTGCTTGGTACTGCAAAGCACACAGTGATTAGCTGTTCACAGATTACATCAGACTGCTCTTCTGCAGGAGGCAAGGTTTCCCCTGCATGGACTCTGCAGCATGAGAGATTTCGGAGCCCTGCACATTGAACAGTTCCACCTTATTTAATAATGGGTAATCAGGAAGCTGAGGGAGAAGAACATAGATTTTGCCTTGTAGTGAGGATTTTGTCTTACTCCAACTGTCAGTGTCCATGCTTCTTATAAAATACTGTTTTCCATTGTGCAGATAATTTCATGCGACGTTATACGGTTAGCTTCGAAATATGGTTGGAGATGAAATCATACTTTTTAATCATTTCAGTTAAATAAAATGTTTATCATTACAGGCATCTGTGGACAATTCTATGCCTATCCTACGTATATGCTATATTTTTTAATTATAAAGCAAATAAAAAGTGAATCAGGTTAAGAAGAGTACCCAAAGGTAGGGTTTGGATTTAAGCCATGCTAAGGTAACAGATTTTCAGTATGAATATTAGCCAGGAAATCTTGCCAGATTTCATTTTCTCC
>JAOWBP010000001.1:34379901-34391463 GCA_028571105.1 Tragopan temminckii
GGATTTAAGCCATGCTAAGGTAACAGATTTTCAGTATGAATATTAGCCAGGAAATCTTGCCAGATTTCATTTTCTCCCGGCTTTTCAGGTGCTTCTTATCCCCTCATGTGCAGACATGCGTGCTTTGTGTGGCCGTTAGAAGTTCTACAGGTGAAATTCATATCTACATACACAAAACTTCTGGACAGTTGCACTGCCAGAAGCGCCTTGGATAATAACTGAATAGATGTTTGAGCAGAGGAGCAAAACTCTTACAAGCCTACAAAAAAGAAAATGCTTTGATTTGGATATTAAGTTACTTTCTTTTAGCTGTTACTCTAAAATATTTGTTGCAATTTTAAGGAAATTCTGGAGACTGATACTGAGCTCAATAGGGGGAAGATGTGTTGCGTGCTCCAGGACTGTGCTGTAGATAATTCAGAGTACCAGTTGTTGGCTCCCTCAACTAACAGTTTTGATGAACTGTCACGAAGCATTTCTGCCAAGCTCTCCTGTCTTGGAGCTGCAGTGCTGCTGCCTGTCTTGGTATGTCTTCTGCCACTCTCAGACTTGCTCAAACTTGTGCTCAGAGGTCCTTCCCTCTGTGTGTGCCATGTCTTCATCCACAGTGGCCAGCCACCTCTTGGACTCTTCCTATCTACAGTACTGTGTTCCTTTGTCCTGCTCCAGACTCAGTGGCAGGACTCCGCTCACATCAACATTTCTAAACCTCAGCAATAAAGTAGCCATGGAATGTAGGAGAGATTTAGGTGATTTGTCTTGCTTTTTCAGTCAGGACAACAAAAGTGTTGATGTGATATTAGCAGTGAGCATTAGAAGACGGTTTTACAGAGCTGATGCACAGGTGGGATCTAGAAAGTTTCAGCTGGACTGATGCTTTACATATGGCAACAGAAGAAATGTTTCTTCTCTACTCAAAGAGGGGCAGAGAGGCAATTTGGGGTGTAGAAGAGCAGTTGCTGGGGCAGTACTTGTGCATCCAGACCAGCATGGGTGGGGCATCTGAATTATCCCACCCAAGCTCTTCATCAAACCTTTTATTCCCATGACATGTCGGGCCTGAGCAGTACTAAATATGGATTGCACTGTAAGCCTCTGTGGTAGTGGTGAAAAGGCTGTTTTGATATGTCATCTTTACTGTGACCTTCCATTCTTCTGAAAATGTAGTTACAGATCCATCTTTAGAAAAAGCCAAGAAAGTCTCTTTTCTGAGCTTGTCTTTTAAAATAAATGTCTATTACTGAAGCTAGAAAGATAGCATATTTCATTAGTAAGAAAATGAATGAGTATAAAATGTATTATTAACATCCCAGAATACTTCAATCTAGGAAGAGATCGTTTATTGTAGATATCTTTAGACATTCTAGTAATGTTCCCATCTTCTTAATGATGAATTAATTTCATTAAAACGGTCTAATGGAGTAGGGTAAATTTTCACTGTGGTGTCAAATCTTTCTCTGGTACTTACCCTGGCTATAGCACCATTGAAAGCCAATAATTTCTTCCTCTCAGTGCATGGCAGCTGCAAACAAAAACAACAGAGTAATGTGATATTTCTGTGTGATTTTTTTTTTCTCAGATGACATGATCATATTCCAAGTTTTATGTAACTACTGGGATGCTGAAAAGATAAAGGTGTGTAGGAAATACCATTTAGCAGTCTAGATGCCAGTTTACAGCTTTGCATGCTAATGGACATACAGTGACTGTAGCTGCTACAGCTACTGCAGTATGCATCAAATAAATGGTGACAGTTACCTCTGAGAACTTACACAGTTACTCACCGTAACACTGCATCTGTATAATTTAAATTTTTAGTGTGGCAGAAAAATCTGAGCAGCAGCAAAGTAAAAGGACAGTCTCTAATAAATACCTCATGATACCTCCTCTGGTCAGCATGGGATGTCTGACCTATTCACCATCTCATTGTATCCTGTTTGTATTCAGCAAGTAAGGGAAGAAGTAAGCAAAATTATATTGACTGAAATACACCATGCAGAAAATTTCTGTCCATGGGATTAAGTATACACTAAGTCCTTTGGTATCTGCTGAGGTGTACGTGCTGTCAGTTAACCACAGAGGAACCATACAAACTCTATTTGCTGTCATTTGAACCTTCCCTTCTCCCCACTTTTTTTTAATTCTAGTATAAAAGTCTCCATTATTTGGCAGAAGATCACAGAATCATAGAATATCACAGGTTGGAAGGTACCCACAAGGATAAATCAAGTCCAACACAGGACCACACAAAATTTAAACCCTATTTCTGACAGCACTGTTCAAATACTTCTTGGACTTAAGTGGGTTTGGTGCTGTGACCACTGCCCTGGAGACCCTGCTCAAGATGGTACACTGTTCTGCTTTCACTCCATATCCTGAAGAATTTCACAAGAATCACTGTGAAAATTCCACATCTCTCTCATTAATGCTGTTGCATTATTCAGATTATTTTTCAAAAACCATTTAAAACAAGTATCGGTTTCCCCTGGGATTTGTCCTTCCAAGTGGAGCACGTCCCACTTCAGATAGGCCTGAATGTTTGCAAAGAGAAGTTGTTGCCCCTGGAACACGAGTTTTTCTGAGGCTACTCCATGCTCTGTAATCAGCCACATCTGAAGTCTGACTCTCTTCTTTACTCCTCTCTCAAGAGGTGTTTTCCAACAAGTCTTCACCAGCAGGTTCCATACCAGAATGCAGAGGCAGTCAGCCAGAACTTTGTACCTCCATAAGGAAATATATTCCTTTCTGTAAATCTCCAGGCTGCATTTGTAAATTCTTCAGATCCTTCTTTTTCAGAGGAAATGATGTAGAAATTCTGTAGACTTTGGAGCTGATAGTCATTTTTGTCAGGATTTCTCTTGCATAGGCAACAGTAGGGTTCTAAATCCCCGACTTCCTCAAGGCTTTAAATCACCATGTCTGCATTTTCAGTCAACACTTGCCGATTTCTGTATGGAAATGACAGGCATTACTTCCATGGGTTCTGTGTGTTTTTTCAGGGATTCGGTTTGTTTGTTCGTTCGCTTCACAACTGTTTCATAAGGATTTTATGGCACTATTCAGGATGGGCAGTGTATACCAAAGAATCAGCATGCGCAGGGACTATGCTCTGTGTTGTGTTTTATAGAAGCATGTAAATGAAATAGGTATTTTATTTATGACCATAAATGTGCTCTTACTTATGACTGCACGTTACACATGCACCATGTATTGTTTCATGACTGGCAGTATCATCACAGTAGTGAACACTGCACTAGAAGCATAATTGAATTCTATGACTCTCCATTTTTTAACCTATACGAAATTTTTACTTGCAACTGCCATTTCATAAATGGCAGATAATCTGCTCGTCTTTTGTAGATCTTTACCTTTAGCAATGCACTGCAGCACTAAAGTAACCTCTTTTTTTTTCTTGTAAAAGGCCAATTTAAATCTAATTATCCAGTACTCTGCAGTCTCTAATAATACTACTGTGTTTATACCATTATGGTGGGAAGCTGCGGCATTACAATAATAGAAGCTATCAGATGTTATCTCTGTGAGGGAGTGGGCATGTGCTCTTCAGAAAATTCTTTCCTGCAGACAGCTTTTTCTGAGAGGAGATGCTTCTTCAGCCTCTTCACACCTATTTAAAATATCAGGACAGTGTCATTGGCGTGTAAAGGTCAAAGGCTCTCTAGCAAGTCTCAAAGCATTTGTGCATGCCTCATTAGATGTAGTAACCTCTATCTGCACCAGGGCTCTGCTGAGGGTTGTTCCTGGAGATCAGAGAAGTACAGTAGTTTGTTACTTTTTCCTTTTTTTTTTTAATAAATGAAAGTGTAGCACCTCAAATTTATTCTCCTAACATATTTTCAAAATACAGCTCCAAAACTAGAAGCAAATAAATTACATTTGCCTTAATTTTTAATTAGCTGAAAGTCATCACTGCAAATTGTGTCTTCCGTTACAAAATAAAATAGTCGACTGCCAGGCCTGAAATAATTAACCAATATATTATAATTAAGCAATTTAATTTTGATTTAATTATGATATATCATACAACTTTTCTTCTGATGTAACTGACATTCACTGACAAAATGCTATAATATAAAACAGCATTAATGTTTACAGCTGATGGCTCTGCATGTTTTGCTTCATAGTATTTGGCATTCATCAGAGCATATGGAGAAAGTCTCCTAGCCTGAAAGAGCTGGCACGTAATTCTGTACTACACAAATTATGCACTACATGTTTTTCCCAATAGTTATTGTGAGAGGCAAGGGGGGAAATCTTTACAGACATCAAGCTTGAGCCAAAGTTCATGGATATTAACTGGAATCTTTCCATCAGCTTTGGTCTGCTTTAGATAGCAAACTGCTCCCATGTTGTTACAGGCAAATAGATAAGACCGCATGTGTATGAAATATTTATGTAGCTATCTCACATACACATACTTCGTCAACATCAACATGATTTTATATTAGGCTAGAGACTGTGAGGACAAAGGCAGAAGCAATGGGCAGGCAGGGAATACTGCTCCATTCAGTGCTGCCTCAATAAAATTGCTGCAAAATATCCATCAAATTGCTTCTTCAGAACAAGGTCAATCCTCTATTTAGTAAACATTTTTTTATTCAAATGGTGCGTTAAAGGATGACTTCTGTTCCAGAATACACTTATGTGCAGACCCCTGTGTAATGACTGGTGATTTCCATAGGTTCGTCTGCCTGCAATTGGGCACGCACTGAATCTTCCTAACTGAGGGCTTACACAAGAAAAGTTGAAGGACAGAAAGCCAATCCTCATTCGGATCTAGTGATTTGAGCACTCTCAGTGTATCAGAAATGCTAAGTCACAGCTTGAAACAGTGACTGAGAGTCTGGTGGGAAGGCAGGGCCAACCCAGGGGAGCTCCAATGTATGCAATGCATCTCAGTGTCTGGAGAGAGTGGAGCCAAGATCCACCCCTTCCCAAACCTCATTTAAGGGTTGGCAGTGGAGGCAAGGGTATCTTGTTGGAGATGCTTACCTAGTTGAGGCCTTCCCAGGATAAGCAGATTCTTTCCTTTGTTTCAGCGTCTACAGCTGCTGCATTTAGGCATATCCACACTTGCTGCAGCGTAGGATTTTGCTACCCCACTGTTATTGCTGCGCTTTCCATCACATTATAGCGTTACACTTAGCAGCATCTATGAAAGTGGTCACATAGGGCAGGAAAGTTCACAGTCTATCATGTTGCATGCAGTCAGATGCTTCTATGCCCCTTTCATTTTGATGCGTTGCCTTTTTTGCATGATGTTTGAATTTCTCAGAAGAAGGTCCAAGGCCAAGTTTCTTTTGGGACTGAGAGCAGTTGTGCACTCAGAGCAATAATGAGTGTTTGTTATCTTTCAAACTCTTTCTCCCTCTGGTTTTCTGAAGAATAACAAAGCATGATTAGTCAGATTAGTGCTGTTTAGGAAGCAACAGAAATTCAGAACAATGTGTTCAAACCAATGTGAACATTTCAGCCAGCCTTCTGATAGTACTGAAGTTGCACTGTGTAATCACCTTCACCCCGCTGGCCCCAAATTCTCTGCTTCATACCATAAGCTCAAGCAGAGGTTTTACAAAATGCCCATTAAATGAAAAATATGGCGATGTGTTATGTTTGTGACAGCCTTTCAGATTCTTCAATATGGCTGCATTTAGATACCCCACAGATGTCATAGCTTCATGAATACACCAATGAGACATGTGAATAATTTAACAGAATATTGTCAGTAGCAAATGTCACACATAATAACTGGAAGGAAAATTGCCTTCAATAAATAAAGATAAAAACAGATGCAAATCAATTCTTGTTTAATATACAACTTGCTTAAGTATAGAACAATAGCTTATTACTTTGGCAGGGAGGTATGAAGTGTTTTTACTACATCCTTATCACTTCATTTGTTTGATATTGAAACTCTGACTGTAATCTGCACTTCTGTAACTCTCCTAGGTAAGTAATTCTGTACATCATTGTGAAATCTGCACGTAGGGAGCACTAATTACCCTTTGTGCCTTTACTTTCAGAATTGAAGAGCAAAAGGTAAACCTGTGTGAGTTTTACAAGAATTCTGAGTTTTCAATTGCAACAGTTCAGAATTCAGTGTGATTGAAGAAGAACACTAAGCACTAAAATGATTCCGGCTGAAATTAACCCTCCAAGAGACTTTTCTCTCTGTTCTAATAAATACTGTATGAAGAACATGAAGCAGTGCGTTGACACAGTCGTATTTACTTAGTAAGCATGAGCACCAAGTGATATCCTGCCTATTTAGTCTTTGATTGATATGAGATCCTTTTTCATAACGTAAACATGTTCTCTGTTTTCTGTTGCTCTTGTTTTCACGATGTAAACGTGTTCTTCTTTATTTGTTGTTTTTTTTGTTTTGTTTTGTTTTTGTTTTTCCAACAGCAGCTTCCACAGGGGTTACAATGGTGAGCGAAAGTCATCATGAGGCCCTGGCAGCCCCGCCAGCGACCACAGTAGCAGCAGCTCCTCCAAGCAATGTCACCGAGCCAGCCGCTCCCGGAGGAGGGGGAGGAAAAGAAGATGCGTTTTCTAAGTTAAAAGAGAAGTTCATGAATGAACTGAACAAAATTCCATGTGAGTAAAGCTTGACTGATTAAAAGCTTCTGCTGGCAGATTAGATTTAACAGAAATGTCTTGACGTTTATTTAGAGAATGTACTAAATGTTTTCAAATCAAGCTAAAATAATCAGAAGATAAACTCAGTTTAGCGAACTCCTCAGAATTAATTGTAGTGGAAAATACTGAGACAAACTCACATGGGATTTCAGACTATTCTTGATGCGTCAGATCATCGTTGCAACTTTTACTGATAAATTATTGCTGGGTCATTAAAACTGGACAGGCTGGAGGACTTCACAGTGGTAATGGGGACAAGGAGCGAAGTATTTCCTAACAGTAACACTTATGGTTTTGTGTTTATTACGAATGGTGTATGCATACTACCTGAAAGCCAAATTTGACCCTACTTCTTAAGTCTTGTGAAAATAAAGGTACTGTGTACCTTTGGAGATCAGAAAATGTAGAAACGGAGGGGAAAAGAATGACTTTCCAACAAGGAGATAACTCTATGAAAATGTCATTCTTTGAGATCTGTCCCTCAGTAATTCTTTGAGATCTGTCACTGAACTTTATTGGCATGAGTTCTTAGACCTGTGCTGGATATTTTAAAAGTACCAGTTCATATTTCCATCAAGTCAATAGGTTTCAAGTCATTAGTGTTCTTTTGGTCTTTGCTAGAAATTGCTGATTCAGAGTTGAGTCATTGGTTTGTACATATTTGTTAGCTTTCTGCTGTTCATGATAATTACTGTCTGCTTGAACCTGTGTGGTATATTTTAGTACCACACATCAATGTGTGTTAAATATGCAACTAACTCAGCACTTACCATATCATTTTATATAAGTTAGATTTATTTTTTTTTAACCAAATCATACAAGCAGATAATGTTGGCACTTTTCTATAAATGGAGGTTAAACTCTATGTGTGTCTGTGCTTCCATAGCAGGCAATACAGAGAAACTGAATCTCTAATAATTTTTACTTCAGAGTAATGTAAATGAAAAATATTTTCAAGGAAATGTTTTAACATATAGAGTAGTTTTCATTTTTAGAACATTATAATTTGTGCAAAGAAATGCTGTATGAATGATAAAGATGGGAAACAAATCGGAATATTAATCTATTTTTTTTTTTTATCTCTGAGATGGATCTTGGCAATCTGGCAGATGCAATTTTTGCAGAATTGATAACAAACAGCTTTGCTCTGTCGCTCAAAAGTCTCACTTGCAGGAGTAGATGTGTTACAGTGGTAAGAAGTCCATATGTCATTAGTTTGGTAATCTGCACAATCCAGTGCAGACCATACTGAAATGAAATTGCTCGATGATATCATGGGAAAAACAAAACTGCTAGAATTAAAAAAGAAGAGGGGAAAAAAAAATGAGACACTGAGGGAGAAATAGTCAGCATTTGAGCCATATTCTTTTAATTTACAGCTCCCCATTCTATTTAAACAAGGTGAATTACACTTTTATATAAATATTATTTTATTTTGTAAGCTTTGATCCCAGTATATGAACAACTGGAAATGTGCTAGGAAAACAGAGGAATTTTGAATGCACTGCTACCTATTTTTTTAAAATAACAATGAAAACAAATGGAAACTCCACTTTTGAGAATCTTTCCAAAGAAAGCTTCTTTTCTTTATTCATGCAAAGAAATAACTTACTTTTATGTGACTGAATTATTTCCAGAGGAAAGTGTACTATGCCATAAGACAACTGTATGATGAAATACATTTTAGTAATTATAAAATATGGTGCCTTCTGCTAAGAGTGCAAACACAGTGTGTTGCATCTTTCTTTTCCTAATGTAGAGAAGTACTCTGAATGTAACGTTAAACTAAAGGGGAATCTGCTTCTTTAGAGAACTGTGGAGGTTGTTGGTAATCCTGCCATAGCTGAGAAGACTTAATACAAAAGAGCTGCCTTTGTTTGATCATTATTCCAGACAGTGGTAAATGACTAGCTTGGTCATTTTTGTCTTTGGTAATTGTATTAACTTCTCCTATTAGTTTTCCCCAGCTATCTGTAAGATTCTCCTACTTAATTTTTTGACAGAACAATATCTTAAAGTTTTCACCAGATCCCTGTCTTGAAACACCAGCCCAAAGTCTTTCAAACATAAGACTATCAACATATCTCCTATTGTCTTTTAGTTTTTATGCTTCTTCCTTTTTCCTTCAGTAACAATGTTGCTTCAGCAGTTACCCCACACTGCTTGTTGGTACTAATGTCTTTTAGTTTTGAGATGACTGCTTTTAATTCCTCAAAGACAAAAACAAAAACAAAAACAACAACAAAAAAAACCCACCTTTTATTTTAAACAGTTTTTGTTTAAAACAGGCAACTACTTTCAAGAAATAAATATGGTCAAGGCTGTCTGTGCAACTTTTAATGTAAGTAGGTCACTCCAAAAGTAATGCCTCCTGTTTACTTCCATGAGAATTACCACAGATGTGCAAAGCACTAGAACACTATTTGATAGAGCACATTCTCAGCTACAAAACACTACTTCTCAACACAGTCACCACCATTAGCTTTGCATATTACCCAGCAATAACAAGAACCTGCATGCCACCGTCATAAAAATCTGCACCACTGGAGATAACCCACTGTCACCGTTGCCACTGCTGAAACACAACATCTACTGTCTCACTGTGCTCACATCCACTGTTTGGTCTCCAAATGTTCAGCAAGTGTCAAGGACTGTCAGTGGGTGCCATTTTTTCTGCATGGAAGAACTGTGCGACACCTTTGCTTCATGTGCACTTCCATGTCAGATGCCATTCTGTCAGACTGCCCCTCTGCTGCCATCTGTCATATGGCAACAACACGTAACAGAGTAGTGGCAGGAAAATTCAGCCTCTACTACCGTACCATCATTCACCTCTGATATTGTGGGCAAACATAATAAAATAGGAGACATTACTTTCATAATGATACAAGCAGATCTTGGATCTGTGGGAGGAGAGGACACCTCATTTTCCTATCAGAAGATTATAACATTCCCTTACCATTTTTTTCTTTTTATGTCAGTAGGAAGTTTTCAATGAGGTGTTGTTAGCCAGTTACAAAGCTTAAGAATTCATTTTAGTAGAAAAATGATCAGACCTTCCTTCTTTCAGCTGATTGCAAATTTTTTTTAGAATCTCTCTTAGAGCAGAAAATAAATTTGTTCCAACAGGATCATTTTTAGAGGGTTTTTCTGTCAATTTCTTGCCATATGAGAGAGAAAAAAGTAGAAAAATGGTGTACCAGCCTTTTTGGGATAATGCGGATACTTGGGTCTAAGAACACTTCTGACATGTGGAAGACTTTGGAGCAGTATTTTTTCTGGTAGATTCAGACTGGATAGCTGAAATTGAGTCTTAGACCTAGTAGAGAAATGTGATGGTCAGCAATTCTCTGATATTTGCCAATGGGAGACAAGTATGGACCAGCATGTTTTTTATCTCATATACTTTCTCATTAAAATCTTCCAAAGGTTTAGTGTTCATCTCTACATGACAGGGGAGTCTTTCAAAGCTTGCTGGTTACCTTGAAAAGATGTTTTTCCACTTCTTTTTTGTCTGTATGCAAGAGAAAAATAATTACATGTTTTAGTTCTAGTTTTAGCCTTTGCCTAAAATGTTTGAAGATGAAAAATAAGCCATGATGATTTAATGGATGTCTAATAAGATATAATGTAGCCATATTGTGAAAAAGCTCACCTGCAATCAACTTACAGCCATGAAAAGCCCAGCTGTTGTAGGGTCTAATTTATAGTCTTCTCTTTCTGGATTTCCATGGAAGTTCTGTAATGTCAAGTCATGTTTCTTTAAAAAAAAAAAAAATCCAATAATGGTGATAAAAATAAAGGTACAACAAAGTATACCCAGCTGAATAAATAACTGTCCCTTCCACATGGCTTGTAATAGGACAGTCATCTTTCAAAAATAATGTTTTATAGAACACATAAATGTCACAAGTTAAGTAGGCTAGACATATTTATCTAACTAAAAATATCATTATTCCTTTTAAGATTTCATCTACAAAACTACAGTATGGGGTCTATGCAATTTAAATGACACTGATGTTTCCTCCCATGATATAAGCACCAGCAAAGCCTTATTTTATCAAAAAATGATGAATTTAATAAAATGAGGAAATAGAAGTTCCAAGTAGAAGGAAGGGACCATTTGTATCAATATACATTTGATACAAGAACAGTGATGCAGTATGTAAACCCAGCTCAATTTTTGATTGATACAAGCAGGAATCCTAGCTTTGCATTTATTTCTTTCTCTTTAAAGAAGCACATACCTCACATTTTGTGGCAGGACAGGGTAGGCTTCCAAAAACACACAAATCATACAAAATGGAGATTTCCTAACGTATATTTCACTCTGAATAAAGAGAGTGGGATCATTTTATTACAATGAGTCACACAATTAAAGTGCAAGAATCCTGTAAGGTTACTGAGGCATAACTGTGAAGAATTTTGTTCTCCGTTATGTAAATCTCTGCATTTTGGTGAGTGGCTGATTTGCATAATCACAGTACAGTTGTTTTTGAACTGCACTGGGTATGAAAGTCACACTGTCTTCATTGATTCTTATATTTTTTATCCCAGTTTGCCTTTAATCAGCTGAATTCTTAAGCTGTTAATCAGAAAAAAGATACCATCTCAGTTTTTACATTCTTCATTTTAAACGTGCAATTCTGACGCCTTAAACGGGGGAAAAACAAAGCAGCTAAAATATAAGAAAGACGTAAAGCATAAAGAGAGTTTCTAAAGAAAGGCTATGAAGATGGTGAAGGCTATAGAGGGCATGAGGTAAGCGGAGCAGCTGGGGTTCTTGGTTAGTTCAGCCCAGAGCAGAGGAGCTGAGGGGAGGCCTGATGGCGGCTGCAGCTCCTCACAGGAAGCGGAGGGGCAGCGCTGAGCTCTGCTCTGTGTGACAGCGACAGGGCCCGA
>JAOWBP010000001.1:34400217-34441230 GCA_028571105.1 Tragopan temminckii
ACATAGGACTGAAACAAGTGAAATACTGTTGTTAGCCTTATTGTTCAGTTCCCAAACTCAGTGAGCCTATCCCAGATGGTAAGGATGTTGAGTTACAGCAGTTTGTTTCTCGTTAGGTATTGTCAGAATAATGGTTGGGAGCCACTATCAGACTGAAGCATTTACTACTTCATCTAGTAAAGCAGTGCTGATATTGTCTGCTTTCCCACAATATTAATGAGACAAGAAAAATAAGGAGGTTTTGCACAATTGTGCTGCCATCTGAGGAGTGGAGAATGATGATCTAAATATTTGAGTTCCTGTCCTGATGCACTGATTTTTCCAATTGAATAAAATAAAAATGAAGAATTAGAAATTCCTTCTTCAAGAAACTGCAACATTTGCTTCCACCAGACACACGACCATTAGTGGCATTGTATGTCTTCACAATCTCCGTATCAATAGATTTGATGTTATCAGAGCTGCTATTGCAGAATATGTTGGCAAGATGTATGGCTTGCAAGCACAAGAGGTCACATCTGTGATCTGAGAGTAAATAAGAACAAATTTGTGACTAAACAGCTGCAATTCCTCTCACCAGCTTTCATCTTCTGCTTCTTTTCCTTACTTTCTGCTGGTTCTCTCATCAGACACCACCTTCTCTTCTCATTTCAGCCTCCTACCTCTCTGGAAAGAAACAGTTTTGCAACGCTAAGACTTTCAGAGAATACAGCTGGCTCTGTATCTACTTGAGGACAGAAAAAAGTTAGGGTCTGTGAAACTTTTTTTGACATATGGCTTGGAGAGACATAAGGCTCCCTGCCAGTGCAAGTCCCTGCTCTGTTCTGCAGGCTGTCTGCCATAGGGTACTTCTGAAGAAAAGGAACAAATATAAACCAATCTCTCTCTACTTTTCTCTCTATTTCACATAAAGCATGCTATGAGAGAGTAAAAATCATTCAGCTTTCCATCAAAGCAGATGACTAAATATGGATATTTTATTTTTTAGTAACTTCAGGGCTAATGTACTGTAAACTACACAGTTTTTCTTGTCATAATGGCAGAAGCAATGAGGGCAGGACTAGCTGGGTTTTTTGTACAGGACTAACAAGGCTCCTGATAGCGGTTGTTCCTTACCTCATTAATATATGTCGGACATATTCTTCCACTGACCCATGAGCTGGAAATCTTATATCCTTGCCCAAGTGTTTTCCAGCTGCTACTAACTATACTTCTAGTTGGACAAAAAGCATTTCGGAAGCAGAGTCAGAAAAGCGTGTTGTGTATGGCCCTGCAATGTTAATAGCAGTCAGCAAAGACCTCAAATAAGAACCAAAATGAAGAGACAAACCAGGATAAATTTCAGCACTGCCATGTTTAGAGAGATGCCAAAGGAAAATTGGTTCAAGTGCTGGCTTCTATAACGTCTTTTCCTGGCATGATCTGAGTTACCTTGAAGGCATATGAGGTCAGTTAAGTGACTACTAGCCACTTGAAAGGGATATGCCCGTCGGAAACCAATTTCATAACAGGATAAAAGAGCTATCAATCAACATTGTCTAACATATTGGTTATGATTACAGTATATTGACTGACTGTGTGGAGAGATGTTAAACAGGGCTTAGTTGTATCAGTATTTTTAACTTTTCAGTGGTTGGATTTGTGGAAACCATTGTCGAGATATCTGATTTCTGAACCATCAGCAGTGAAGTAAATGGCATTTAGCTCTGCTCCAGGGAAGGACTTACTTTTTTGTCAAGTGTCACCTCTACCATGATGTGCCTGAATAAATATAAGTATGCGCTTTGGCTTTAGTAGAGTCTCCTGGGAGCGCAGTGTGAATGTAAGTTATTTATGATTTAGGATGGATTGAATGCTAGTCACAGCACAAAAATATTACCTTATAACCTCGCTACACTTGCCAGTGATGGAGACAAAAATTTTACCCTTATTAAAGGACCATTTCACCATAAAAATATAATTGAAAAGCCCACTTTTACTTCTGCCAACTGCACTTTTCAGACAGCATGTTGTTCCTGCACACAGCCATGATTCTGAAGCTGTACAGCTCAAGGACAGGCTCCTTACCACTGAGCAGATCTGGGAGTTTGTGACAAGTCTGATCAGAAACACTTAAACTGACATTCAGAATGAGCTGCTTATCTCTTAGTTCCTGGAAACCCCATTAGAGTTTTTACCAAGTCAGTCCTAATTTTGCTGTACTGCAGAGTGATGTGCTGGCATCAGCGATCAGAAAGTGAGGGAAATATTCACAGATTTGTTTCTGAGAGAGTTGAACAAATTAATACTGATTTTGCTACTTTCCTTCATCCTTGAAAATACAACAAGATATTAGAAACTTTGCATCGGATACACGGTGTTGTTTTTAAAACTAATTTACATCTTGCTGTATCTTGTATCTTATCAGCTTTTTGTGATATATAAGTTACCATTTTACATTTAAGGTGGCTGTGTTGATTTAAAGAAAATTCTCAAGTGACTGAGCTTGCAGTACTAATAATAGTAGTAATAGAAGTAGTTTGTGTTGTAGATATTACATATTGAGCTAGCATAGGAGAATAGTAATACAAAAAGATGCAAGATAGGTAATAAAGATAATAAATAACTAAGAATGCACAAGCAATAAATAAATAATGACTAATTAGTAAACTAAATAATAAATATCGAAGAGTAAAATAAGTAAATGCAAAGTCCTTGACGAACTGCATATATAGCCATATGTTCGTACCACACTCTAAAAGCTACAAATTGCACTGAAATCAAAATGTGGTGTAAAAATAACAATATACTTTACAGTCTATTTCTCATTTTTTAAGTAAATATGTGATAACCTAGATAAAATATAACATTCAGAAAATCTAGACCAGAATAATATTCCCCTCACATAAAGTGCTTTTCCATTCAAACTTTTCTGTATGTAACATATTTAAGAGAAGGAAAACACAAGTTTTTTTGAAGTCCCTGTTACCCTCAGGCTTTTTATTGTAGTGCACAACGCTGTTAACCATCAGTGCACATGTTCACATGTGGGCATATTCATTCTGGTGCAGGGGCCTCTGTGACAGCCCATGCAGTGCATAAACCTCACATGAAAGTAGATTTTGAATTACAGAAGATGCCATTTGCTTGTTTCTGCAATGGAGTAAATTTCAAACTGGCATAGAGAAAAATACCATGAAGTGACTGATAAGCAATTTCAGGCTGACATTTGTTTCGAAAATAAGTTGTGACTTACCAGAATAACCCTTTTCTATGAATAACTCACATATCTTTCCTAGGTTAAAGTCATGCCATCAAAATATCCAGTGCTTTTTTCCTATATTATTAGTAATTTCACCTTAAGGCCTAGTCCTACAAACACTGTTGATCATAGTTTTGCTGAAATTAATGGAACTATTTACAATCGAAAGGACTCATGCTCTACTTCTCCAGAAACATCAGACAGCATGGAAAATTATTTTAATGGGACAATTTTCAGAATTTTTCATCATTTTTATTTCTCTTTGATAATACAACCCTCTGTGTGCATTTTTCAAATAACAGACCCAATTTTCAGTATGGGATTAATCTATTTTCTTTATTGCTCTTTTACTTGAAGATTGTGTTTTCATTCTTGGAACTCTAGTGGAACCGGCAAAAGAAGGAAAGGGAAATGCTGATAGTGTTGTCACCCATTTTATTATGCAATAAGGGTAGGCATTAAGGTGCTGTCATGAGAGAAGGAAGAACATGGCTTGTGTCTTGCTTAGCTTAAGCAAAATTAAGCCCCTGTATCTCACCCTTAAAGAGCTCTAAGTTAGAATGTATGGAGAATGCATTACTCATGCTTCCCATTGAAGCTGCTGCAGAGCTCCTCCATGGGAGACACATGGAATCAGGAAGATCGTTCTGCGGGAGGGTTTTCTAACAAAGTTTTGTAACGGATTTTGTGGGTGAAAGATGCAGTGTTGAATTTTATTCTTGTATATTGCTGTCAGAACCTGTAGAACATGTGCTGGGTGGAGAGTAGCATGCGTTATTTTACTGTCTCATGGCCATTTTAATTCTCAGTGCTAAAGTTGCTTACGACAGAACTTCAGTTGTGAGCATTAAGTTTTCATACTGAATACAGAGTCCACAGAATGTTTATTCACCTGGGAAAATAAGCGATTCTGCTGTAAGATTATTTTGAAATAAATCTCTTGACAAGGCAAGGTTTTGATCATGCCTGATTTTGCTGTGGACGACTCATATCAGTAATGTTACACATCTGCAGAAGTGTCTTTTTGTAGTTGAGTTCTGCCTTAGTGAGCAAGGCTGAAGGATGACATACGGCTTGAAGCTTTTTTCTTTTTTGAAGCTGTATCATTTTGTCTAATGAAAGGCCATTACTTCCCCTTTCAGTGTAGCCTCCGTTGCTGTAGTAATGCATCTGTGTGTACATTATCACTGCTTCTGCTTCTGTGAATGAACAATTCCAAAGAGGCTACATAGAATTTATTTGTTGATTACTCACCTGCTATTAAAGTGGTTCCAAATAAAGTGGAATGGCAGACACTGCCACTTGGAAGCTTTTTTCAACTATAAAAGGAATTCTGCGTGTTATCTGCAGTGCTCAAGCTGCTTTACAGATGCACCATTTTTAATTAGATTAGTTTTAATTAGACTACAGATGCAAAGTTGCATCTGTGTATCACTATTAGTCTGTTTTGAGGCACTTTCAGCCAATAACAAACCACCATCTTATTTGCATTCACTTAAGTGTTTCAACCATTTGTTTAACTGTTTGCTTGCTGGACTAATAACCGTGGAAGAGCATATATAACTTGTGTTGTTACTGTTATGTGGAACCAGATACAGAAAGCAAAGTAGCCTAAGAGAAAATCATGCAAGGGAAGAGAGAAGGAAATTGCACTGAAAAATTAATTCACTCTTAAATCTTTCTGTGAATTCCATTTGTACTTATTTAAATTCCTTTAGAGTACTTATTTTCCAAGACAATCTTGCGAGCTTTGGACTTTATTGATTGCTCTTTTACCCTTAATGTTTGTTTTCTTTATGATCTTTTCATTTTTATTTCTTCATGCTTCACAGAGCCCATTTTCTTTTGCTGCCTTTCCCTTTCTATTCTGAGCTTAACACAGTCCTAAGGAGACAGAGGATTAATCGTTCATTACTGGTAATGCTACAGGTTTGAAAGAATTTTCAATTAGCTACTGCAAACTTTTTTATTATCAAGAAAGAGCACAGCTGCTTCTTTAGCTAATGATAGAAGGCTAGCAAGAGAAACTGGGAAGTTGGGGCAGAATCCTTGTTGGGTAGAAGTCACCAGAACTGCAGTCATTGATTTCAGCAGAATTATTTTTTTACTCTGACTTCTAATTCCAGCAGAGATTATTTTCCTATGATAAGCGTCTGCATTCTTTTTTTAATTTTTGTTGCTCTGTTTTGGACGAGCTTCAGATTAATGACTGCAGATTCAATTGTATTTAAATAGGGACAGAAGCAAGAACTCTGCTATGTACTTTTAATTTTAAGATTTGATAATCATTCGTCTTCTTTGATCAGTAGCAATGAAATTAAACTGGTGAGAAAATATGGCTTTTAATTAAATGATTCTAACCGGGAGAATGCGCGTAAGAGCAAGAAGGGGATGCACAGGTGGTTAGATAGCAATAAGAGAATGTGCCCATGTAAAGGAGCTGCTAAGGTTGACTATAAATACTGGAACAAAATATTACTTAAGTGGCAATATACTGATCTCAGAGGAGCATGCTCTGAGCAAGCAGCTAGATTGACTATTCTCAGATTTTAGTGACATTCTTTGTAACCGCTAGAGCAAGTCATAGGCCATCTTCTCTTGGCTTTCTTTCTCTAAAAGGAAAATAAAACTTATCTCTGATTATACCAATTAGCAACTCAATATTCTGAAAGCATTTCATAGATAAAAAGCAATGAACATGGAGTTAGTCCAGAGACTAAAGATCCTAGTTTCATATAAAACTTGAGTCAGACCCTGATGACCATTTGCTGAATTAAAAGTCAAAGAAGAACATCAGATAATTGATTTTCAGAGTTAGTGTAAGGTTCTGCTTCCAGTTTTCTTTTCAGTGAATAGGGGAAGCTGGTAACATTTTAGCACTGAGTTTTCAGTATGCCCTTAAAGGGATGCTTAACTTAGTGAAAAAAGTCTGTCTTGGACATACCTGTAGGATCAATCTGTGCTGAGCACACTTAGTATCAATAAGACACTACAGAAGGAGACAGAGGAAGGTGATGCTCTTTCTGTCAGTGGAGCTTGTACAATTAGCTCCCACAAGGGATGTAAGTGCCCAGAATGTGTCTGGTTTTCATCTGAGCACTGTAAGGCAAAACTGACACCTAGTGCAGATAATCGAAGGTGGACTCTGGTACTGAGAGAGGATTTATTTCTTTCTGTCATATCCAGGAAAATATATATATATATATTGACATATTTTGGAACAGCTTGCAGCCTGTATTCAGTATTACATGGTTGGACTTCAAACTCAGCACAGGTAGGAGTCAAGGGGTCTCACAACAACGGAAAGCCTTGCAGGCTGGCTGTCCAGCAGCAAGCCAGATGCAGGGATTAAGACAGAGGGCTTCCATCCAAAACCCTCAGCACATATCTCAGAACAGCAGACAGGTTCATCTGTCCACCCAACACTGGGAAATGAAAATTTCCCTTTGAAGGACAGATGCCTGTAGCTCTTTTTTTCAGGAGAGGGAGTTGGTAAGGGTAGGAATAGGAATGGAAGAAGGCCAAGTTTTCTGATACAATTCTGGTAGCACAGCTCTCCAATTCTTATATATTAGTCTGAAAGTCAGAGCATTCCTTCTGGAAACTGAGAGGCTTAGATTAAATTCCTTCATCAAGCCAGAAGCTATAATGGTTGACAGCACTTTTAACTTGTGTTGAAATCATGCCATTATGTAGAAAATAATTCAGAATATAGGCTACAGTGAGAGGGCAGAACTGTTTTCTTGTTCCCATTCTCAGCATTGCTAAATTTTAAAATAACGAACAATCACCAAGTAGAATACAGAAACTGATGAAAAGGGTCATCTTTTTATGGTTCTTGCTCTATGCCAAAGCTTGCGGTATCATATCTCACCTCTATTTTATGTCCAGTTTAAAAAGAAAAAAAAAACAAAGGCACTCAAACAGATATTTTAGGGAGACTTGCTGTCTTAAAAGACAAACTGATAGTAGTTGCTTTTGCTGATAGCTCACAATATTAACAGGACAAAGTAAGCATCGGGCAAACTGCCTGCTTTCATCTACACTGGATGGGAACATTGTGTGCTGTCTCCCAAGATGGTATGTGTGCTTAGAAAACAGTCCTTCTTTCAGATCCACATCATCTCCAAAACTGTCAGCTTTGGTGTAACACACAGTCGTGGCCAAGCTGAATACAGGGGCTGACTAGAGCTTGCATGAATTAATTATTCAGGCTAATTAGCAGAAGACCAAAGCACAACATGTGAGAAAACATATTCCAGGCTTGCTAAATTAATAAGTTCTAACATTCCTAGATTGCAAAGTCAGAAGCACAGCAAGAGTGATGAGTGTACCTCGCAGAAGTAAAGATGAAGAATACAGGAAACAATTTGCAGATAGTATGAAGGAAATCTGGATTAAGAGATCAAAATGTAGTCTGCAGCTTTTTCCTTCACCGATCTGAAGGACTAAAACCATACACCAACCGTATGATTTTGATGCAGATCTCAATGTGCTAACCATAGAATTCCAAACACGTACAAACAAAAGCCATGTTCTTGTTTCCTTCAGCAAAGTGAGCACTTTTCCAAGAAATGCAGCTTCCCTCAGCCTGGCAAAAAGGAGAGACGTGGGTAGCTTTTAATGCCTGCTAAAAACAGTTTTGAATTGTCCGACCCTGAAAAAGAAGGGCAAAATGAATGTATAGCATTGGCCTTACCTCAGTGTAACAAAATTTCAACTTCTGTATTTATAGGAACCAGAAAAAAAAAACGCTCTGAGTTGCCATTCTAAAAAGGACAGTCTTCCTTCTTAGGGAGCATAGCTCCAGATTTGATTAGAGCTATTAATGAGGTCAAATGATGCTTTTAGGCTGGTAGCTAATGTAAACCAAATCTATTTATCACTTTGGCAGTAGTTCCTGCAACAAAGTTAATGACCATTACCGCATTTCTAGTTAGCCAATCAGAAATGGTGCTTTTTTGTGCAAAAAGGCAGAAGTCAGTAATCAATCATCATCATCCTCATCATAATAGTGCTGCTAAATGAGCTTCTGAAAAAGAACAACATAGCTATTAACCTTAACCGTATCTTGAAAATAGATTTCTCCCTACGAAGGCTGTTCCCGATATATGGCTTGCAGCCTTGATAGCTTCTTGAGGAATAAAGAGGTTGAAATACTTGGCAAGGGCACAAACCACATTTAGATTCTTTTCTTCAGTCTTTTGAAATAAAACTGAACATATAAAAAAAGAAAGGTCAATTTTTTTAAATAGCAGGTGAAAACAACATTTTGCCTAATAGACTTGGGTTATATACAGTCAATGAATAATGCAATTTTTTTTTTTTTTTTTTTTGTATTAGCAGTATAATAACATGAATCCCACCAAACTTTATCTTTCTAATATCTTACGATACATATCTCCGTATTGACAGCCATGTGCTAGTAGAACAGGGTTCTGCAACAGCTGTTGTGCAGACTCATGTCAGTGGTGTTTTCTTGGGAAGTTTGCTCAGCCAAGGAGGACTGAGGGGAGTTATCTTTTGCTGTGCTTATTATGGCACAGGTAAGGCGTGCAGTGGCAATGGCTCTCTCTTTTCATCTCAAGGCTTGCGGTGACTGTACTGTTGGGACTATCTCCTTCTCGATAGGCAAAGCTGGTACAAATATCCTGATCAGCAATGAGAGGCTAATAGTTATGAAAACGTTCCAGGAAGCATGTCTGAGGAAAGCTTGGATTGACTCAGCCTTTCAGGCTTTTTGGCAGACTACTCACACCCTCAATCACAACACTGTGTCACCCTTATACCATTCCCAAGACTTCTGCAATGTGGTTTACTCTCTGCTCTTTGCTGGGCTGAATGTGATGCCTCACCAGTGACAGAGGTGCCTGTCAGGAATACTCTCTTACATACCCTGCACTGCTTGTTTCTATGGAGAGATCAGACACACAGGCACACTTACCCACCCGGATCAACAGTCAACCCACGCATGGAATAGCACATGTGTTTGAATGTGAGCCTACTCCTGAAGTGCCTCAGGAACTCACATGCTAGAAATGCCTTCTGGGAAAGAGTGGAGGTCACAACCTAGATTGTGTGGTATTATTGATGTACTGTATTTTTGCTTGGGGCATTCATATTACAAGCTGCCCTCTGCCAACTGTTTTCATAGTTGCCTGAGAGCCTGGGGAACAATTTCTGTTTTGATTTCAAGCTTGATCTGGAAGACCAGAAAGGGCCACGGTCGAAAGCTGGGTTGTCTGGTGCTAACTGCTATTGCTTCAAGAATGCAGCTGACTTGAGCACTTATTTTGAAGGATTCTGCCAAAGAAGACCTCTAGTTTTTCATTCTCTTATGCTCAGGGCCTAGTCTTGGCTGTAACCTTGGCCACTGGCATGCTATGAAGGTGCCACGCTGGCAAGCTGGGTGTCCTCCAGAAAGAGGGCATTCGTGTCAGAAGTGAACATTATCCTAGGAGGATCTTGTGAGGTGAAAAAAGGTTTTATTAGAAAGGGCTGCACACAACGCTGTGCTGGGTGATGTGCTTGGCTGGACTGAATCTGATAAGCGTACAAGCCTGGTACATTCTCCTAGACTGATGTATGAGTAAGGGTCTGGCCCTGTGAGCAATTGGTTGGACTGAGTTGCCCACATATGTGGCTGAAGACTTGAGACCTTACACTGCAAAGCCTCTCAGGTCAGTCTGTCATTTGATTTCATCTGTCTGCAGTATCTAATCTGGTGAGGCATTTCTTCTGAGTCAGTGCCTTTGGGCACTACCCACACACAAATGAGTGTCTATTAATAATGATAATATTTAATTAAATAATCTTGTTCAAAGTTATATCTGTATATTTTAAGTAACAGATCGAGAAATGCTGACATCCAGTTGATTTCATTAGGCATACACTATTGCCCAGAAAAAGGAATATACTTTTACAGATACATTCCTATCACAGAAAAAAATACATGGTTTTTCATATTCGCTATTATTGCTGCCTATATACTGCAGTTGACCTAACATTCCTGAAAAAAAAGTATTTAAAACAAAGCTGTCTGGAAGAAGGAGATTGGCTTTTGTTTGCTTCTTGATTGTTTTTATAATTGATTTTTCACTATTACTGGTATGAAATTAATTTTTTTAATCGTTCTGGACATTGAAGGTATGAAAAAGTTCCCAAAGTTATTAGAAATTAGCCTTTTCACTACTTGTCATGCTTAAGTATGCAAATGCATTCCCGTTGAAATGATTAAAAAGAAGAAAAACAACAGCGAAGACTCATGCATATATCTGAAAATATTAATCAGTTTTAGAAGTGGACTGTTTCCATGATTTTTAACTGCAGAATGCATGTTTCTTGAATAATTTAATGGCAGATATAATACGTATATATAAATATATGCACATATCTATACATTTTTTTATATATATACACACATATATATAAAGGAACTACCCTCTGTGCTGTAGATGAGTCTTTAACCTGTTCTGATCTTGTAAATCAGAGAGTAAAAAACAGGTTAATCCCAGGCCTGTTAAAGGAGTTAATAAAAGCAAATATATAAACCTGCTTAGTATCTGTTCAAAGTCAATAATACTGAGCTGTGTAGTGGGTAGAGGCAAAAGATCATATCCTAAGGGAAATGGTGTCATACTTTTTATAAATAGAAAGAGGTTGATTATTCACAAGTTAGAAATACTTTGCATTTTGACATATGGTCTTTTTTTACATAGACAGGTAGTAAAGTTCACTAAGAAATTTCAATAAGGAGACAAATGAAAATCTGATCTGGCAACAAATCTAGAGAACAGAAGGATTCTTTCAATGGTAAATTTATCACTTTGGTATAGATGAGAAATGAGTAAAATCTGTTTACCATTTACCATCCCTTCCTTTAGTGCTTTGAGCGTATGGGCACAGTATTGCTGTCTGGATAATAAAATGGCAGGAGTCAGAAAGAAAAGCTATTGTCATTAAAGCTTTAAATGAGATACAAAAAACTGTTATCGAAGTAGCACATAATGGGAACTTGAGTCTCTTAGTTTATGCTACAGCTCTAAAGTGAAAAGCGTCCAGACACCCTGCAAGCCTAGAGCACAGAACTGGACCAGTGGTCACCCTGCTGGCCATTGTTCCACACCCACGGTTCTGTATGAAACAGCAGGGCAGAAAACCTGGAAATACTCCTCCGGCTTAGGAAGAAGCAAAGTGGAAGAGGTGCCCTAATGGTACAGGCTGGAGAGCAGCCCTGCAGAAAGAGGTCTGTAGATTCTGATTGGCAGCAGGTTGAATAAGTCAGCAGCATGCCCTGCAGCCAAAAGGGACAACTATATCCTGGGGTGCTTCAGGCCCAGCACTGCCAGCAGGGTGAGGGGAGGAGTTATCCTGCTCTGCGCTGTGCAGCCTCACCTCCAGCACTGCGTGCAGTTTGGGTGCCACAATATCAGAGAGATATATGAGGAGCCAGGGGTTGGACAGGATAATTCCTCTGGATCGCTTCCAACTCGCGATATTCAGTGATTCTAAGAAACCTGCATGCAGTAGCATCCTGTGTTACGTTTATGTATGTTAACGGAACGTTGGCATAAAGACAGATCCTTTCTGTAATTTAATCTTGTTAGAAATCATAAATCAGTCCCTTTTTTAAAGAATTTTATATCTGCATAATATTTTATACAAAATGTGCCAAATTAGCTTTTTCTTTGTTGGCAATAGGTTTTTTTATCTAATTTTAAAAGTTGTAGCATTTAACATGTACAGTAAATGACTAATTCTGGTGAGGAATGCAATTCCTTTTTTCAGAAAATGAAATTCAACCTGGTCCTCGTATTTGCAGAGAAAGCCTTGAAAATGTGACAAAAATATATTCCCAAGTGCTTAGAAACTGAGAAGTAAAATAAAAACAGTTCATAGCATACAATGAATGAAATCAGTTAAGAAAATCAACTCTCTTGATTTCTGAGTCCTAAGATTGATATGAAGGGAGTATTTTGTCCATTTTCAAATTCCAGTTAGAAGTCAGAGACAGTTTCATGACTTTTTGTTGAATTCTTCCTTTAAACTATCATCAGAGTAAAACATGCAGTATGTGTCATGGGAAAAGTGAAATGCTCTTTAATTGCAAATTGCCATTGTCCACATGATGGAAAACATCTCAGGCTTCTGCAGATTTGTTTGTCAGTGTTGAATATTAGCTTCATGAGTTGTTTTGTGCCTTCTCAGGAAAGTATTTGGACTCAACTGCTGTTGATACATACACTGTTTTTGGAAAGCCTTCAGCAAACCTGTCTGGCTTCCAGATCCACTTCGAGGCTCCAGCTTGCTTCATCTTCGCCAGCTGCTGACTGTGTCCGGTGCTTTCTCTGGCAATTATCTACAGCCTAAATTCATTTATTTTATTTTAAAAGCTGTATGGCAGTAGATACAATGAACTGATAGGAAGCATCAATCTAAAAATATTATCCACTTGATTAGAAAGCGTTTTCCACCAAAGTTTTTCCTTTCTCTGCTCCATTTTCTGTAGTAAGTGACCTAGTGGTTCTGTTGGACAGGGAAAGGTGCTACATTTGTTGAACTGGCCAGCACTGCGGCCCTTTGCAAGGGACATGCTACGCAGCAGGGAACTGGGCTGCTGGTTTCTCCCTTGGGCTGCTGCATGCCAACTGGTATAGACATGATGGAAGCAGTGGGGTTACACCCCTCTGTAGAAGTCAATGGGTGAAACATACTGGAGCTGCTGAATTTGCCCAAGGAAGGGGAAGGTAGCAGCAGGTGGGAGGGCTGGGAACTGTAGGAGGATGAGAGCTCTGGTAGCACTGTGTTGTGGCTCCCAGGGGCTGTGGCTGATGGTGGCTGAGCTGAAGTCAAGCCTGAGAGAGCAGCCCAGACTAGAAGCAACACAACCAGCAGAGGGGAAATTTTTTTTAACTCTCTTTTGCCTGTATTCTGATTCATTTTGAGTTCAAGAGTGGATGAGCTGGTTGACAGAGGATCTATTTCTGGTTTAGTATTTATTCAGATGAAACCTGACACTTGAGCTTGAAAGCCCTGCTTATCTCTCTGAAATACTTCTGTCAAGGAGACATCTCAGCAGCTTCGCTGCCTCACTGTCCAGTCTCACCTGGAGACTCCTTAGTCTTGCCTTTTCAGCCATATATCTCAGGAGATGAGGGGAAAGGAGCTGCTGAGACTGAGCAGTGAGGACCTGAGGGAGAAAAGGCGCAGAATGCATAGGTGAGAGAGAGGGAAAGCAACAGAGATAGAAATAGTTCTGCTCTGCTGGGTAGATGGTTTTACCGTAAACAGCAGCTTCCATGTGCCCTAAAAGGTGAATTAATACTAACAATAATAAATGTAATAGACTTGGAAATTCTCATAGTAGATGTGGTTCACTTTCAGGTAAATATTTTGGTCATTTAAAGCATTTTGACTCCCAGCTCTGGGGTATTCATCAGGTTCTGGAGTGGATCAACCTCTTCAGCTAAATTTGTAGCAGTATCTAGGATTCCTGCTAAATTCAGTGTCAGTTTATTTGGAAAGACATGAATGCTCAACCATGTGATGTTGGCATAATTTCACATGAGTATATCTAACAAACAAGATATAGGCAGGAGTATATTCAGTGAGTGAAACCCATGTAATCAGTGTAGTTTCACAGACTATTTTCATGTGGGGAACTTTCACTGTCAAAATGTTCATCTCTTAGCTCAGTTAAAGCCTCAGTAACTTCCAGAAAGTATTCATGACAAGAGTATTGTGCAACAGCACATTGCTCAAGAAGTAGAGGAGGGACAATACAGCATGAGAGCATTTTATTTTTAACAGAAACCTTAGTAAAGGTTCCTTTTAGTAATAGGTCAAAGCCATTAACTCAAACACATAAAAAATCTGAGATAAATGTAAGAATGTGAAAATAGTGTTCTGCAAACAGGCTGTTAAAGCAAGGTTTCACATAGAAGAGTGTTTGGGGAGAATATATAGCTGTGTAAGCCTGAAGGTTAGCATTTAATCACCAGTATTTTTAAGCACATATTTGCAGTTTTTCTCTGCCTCCTTTACAAGTATTTCTACCATGTATCAGTTTTTCCTTTTCTTTCCATTGATCACCATTGTATTCCTTCTGCTGTGAATAGTGGCATCCACTGGGTTTTTGCTCTTAGTACACATTCTTTTTTTTTAAAGTAATTTCTAATGAAAGTTGAATGGATTCCCAGAATGTTGCCCCTTGGGAGTTGCTATAGAGAAAGAATATGGCTGTATATTATTTTTGCTTTCTGAATGGAAGCTGTAAATGCAGAAAATCTACAATAAAGCTGCAGTTTAATAAATGAAAACTGCCACTACTCTCATGCTTAGGTGACCAGAGATTTAACTTAATATGTAGCACTTCACATACAGCTATGTGACAGTTGCATCTTCCTGTTAAGTATCATGCTCCCTCTGAAACGTAGGTTATTAATATTTATCAATTGCAACATACCATGAGCCTCCTTTGTACTATAGCATGGAATCTGCCATCATCTGATAGTCCTTTGCTGTCACAGTTTAAATGGGGCTGTTAATTGCTTAATTGGGAGTTGTCATTAGATAGCTTCCTTGGTATGGAAGTCTTTGCTTTTTAATTCAGCTTTCTCTCTTCAGTTCTTTCTTGACCTTCCTTCTCTTCGGATTGTTTTTTAAGCTAATGAGGTTTCCTCTGACATTACACGCAGAAAGGGAGGAAAATTATTAGGATGAAGGATTTTATTCTCTTTTACAGACTATAGCACTTTGATGCTGTTACACATTTTGTGACTTCCCTTTACTGCCTTTCCTCGGGAGCCAAATGTCCTCCGAGGCATTTGATAATTTTAGATCGTCTGACAGGAATGTCAGTTTTAGACCCAAGACCTGTGTCTCTCCAAGCATTTTGTGTAAGGCTAAGTAAGGATATGTTTATATAAAGGGCACCATTTGTAGCTCTTAAATGGAGTAACTCGGAATACGTATTTTCCTTTGCATCTAGCATATTTGGTAGAACAAGATTTAATGACAGGGTGGGATACAAGCTATATTTAGTACAATGAAACAAAACCAAATCTGTGGTATGAAGCACTTTGTCCTGAGGGCCCAGTGCCACACTGCAAACTTTGTAGGGGTAATGGTTCAGATTATGTATGCTCCCATGGGCTGAGTGCCCTTTGCAGTTTGGAGCTCAATAAGGGTAGGTCTATGAGCAAGTATTGCCACTACTTCCATCCATGCCCTCTCAGATCTTGCACACTGTGAGTCTAAGCATGATAAGTGGGGATGGTCTGGAGATCTGCCTCATCAACGCACTGTTAAGTCCAAACTGAAATGGTAATGTCAGTGCACCACAGCTGCCATGTTTGTGAAATGGATACAGACACATCAAATGGCCCACAGTATGCACTCAACCCTAGCTGACCTTAATGGTAGGAAACAGCACAGAGAAAGAGAGAGAGAGCTTACAGTTCCTTTAGCTGCTTCCATTTCTAACTGACGTTCAGCATGAGTGAAGGATGCAGTGTTTGTACCAAAAATGCCTCCATTATCAACGCAATCCTGGAGAGTTTATTCTTTTCAGTGCCCTAATATTGCTCAGGGAAAAGCCATGCATTTCATTTTCCCTGCAATTTCCTTTTACTCCACTCCTGCATTTCTGAGTGTACACTGTTTGGATTGGATCAATAAGACTAATTAAAAACTTTGCTTACTAACTATGCTACCTCAGCAGATCTCCTCTGTAGATCTGTCTGTACAAGCCTTGGAGGTTCACCAAATCATGTAGTGATTCATGACAGTGTCTTTAAGACCACAGGAGCAGAACAAAGAAAATAGCACTGAAATACCAGAAAGCTTATGCACATATTAATTATACTTAAAGCTACAGCTTTTCCTTGACAGCTTACTTAAGTATTGCTTGTTTCAAAGCACCCCCTTGTGCTGGCACTAGGTAAGACAAATTGTACAAGAAGCTTCTGGCTCTCTGATACCTCTCTATCACTTGGTCAGGATCTGTGTTTTTTATGTCACCCAAACCCTTTTTTTCTGCTGCAGAGGCCTTTTGCTTAATGGCTCATGTCCAAAGTCCTCCTGAGGTTTCCAAAGTACACTACTGAACCCAATCAAACTGATTGAATATAGATGGAGGTAGCCTTCAAACTGTAGATTCTTATTGTTGATGACTAGGAAAATGAAATTACGTGAGCATCGTATGTGTGGGAAAGTCTAACTAGATTTAAGCATTATGAATTTCTGAAGGGAGCCACTTGCCAAGAACAAGTTCATATGCTGTCCATAAAGTTTTTGTATATGTTATTCACAGTTTGTATGCCAAAGTATTAAAGACTGTAGTTTTGAGTCTTCCAAAGATTGAGTGACTTTGGTCATTTCCTTCTGGGCTGTCCAAAACTGATTTTTAGAAATATCTTTTTTCTGGAATTCAGGCTCCTCCGGCAGTGTCATGAATTGAGAGGAACAAATATGAAAACCCTCTAAGTCTATAATAATTTTGGCAAATCTTGCCTGAATTATGTAATAATGATTAACATTTATTTAGAAAAGCAACAACCATCATTTCAAAGCTAGTGATAACAATGATAACAATATATTTCACTTCTCTTAAATCTAACACATGTATCCACTGCCAGCAATATTAGATTGGGCAATCTCTGTCAGTGGCAATGTTCTACTTGAGACATCTCCTTGACAGAGACAGTGCACTTTCATTGGGGAAAAAAATCCTTTCCTTTTTGTTTTTTCAGACTTGAATGTTGAATATGTTTTGAAAAATGTCCAGATTCTGGGTTTCCTCAATTTTTTATTCTTTATTTCTTATGCTTTCTGTAATAAAAATAGAGCACATTTTCCTTGAGGGACTCTGTATAATTCTTGGTGTCTCAGATATTAATTTGGCGATCATTTAATTGCATCACAAGAGCTATTGGATGAAATTAAATTACAAATAGATGAAAGCAGACAATGCATTATAAAAAAAAAAAAAAAAAAAAAGTGAGGTATCTGCAAGTGTTTGAAATTTTCCCCAAGGCACCCTATGTTGTTCATCCTCCAGAGAACCACATTCTGGCAGCAGAGCCAGAATACCACTTTGTGCAACAGCTACAGCACACAGGCACCTGACTTCACTACCTACACAGGCTTTTTCATCTGTAGCATGCATATTTATATATCCTACACACATTCCCCATCTCCTCAGTTCCTTGGTTCTCCCATCTTAGCTGCATGTGATGTGCTCTGCCTCTCTTTCCTCCCACGGTGCCATACTGCCAGCAGAACCCATCCCATACTCTCGTTACTCCCTGTGTTGCCTTACATTGTGCTTTGAGCACTCCTGGCAAGGCAGCAAAACAAATAGCTGATAGGTTTAGGCACATCAATCATTTCATTATTGACATAACTCTTAAGAATTAGCTTAGGTAAAAAATGCAACATTCTATAAATGCTATCTCCAAGGCTATGTGTTTAATACAGTTTAAGTGCACCAGTGAAGTTTAAATTTGAGAAGGGCACACTGCCTGTGAAAGGCAATGATTTTACATTTGCATGTGCTGAGTGAAAAGACAACATTCTTTGGAAGTCAGGTGTGCTATGAAGTGTTACTGTTGCACCTGATCTGAAGCAAAAATGAAAGCAGTAGTGCATGAAATACAGATTTTAAGCTGTGACAAGTGCAGATCTAATACAACTTTTATTGCAGAATTCTTACTGCTGACTCCATAAAATACATCACATAAACAGCTGTTAATCTGTTCACTTTATCTTTTAACATTCATTTGTTTAGTAATCAGTTCTCATTTGTTCTACATATGGTATAGCTTCTCTTTTATAGCAGCTGCATATAATGAACATTTGGAGGCTCAAAATGTATTACAAAAATTACTGTTTAACATTTTTCTACATTATTTTTGTATCTGTCACCAAGGACTTTTGAACGAAACTTAGAAATTAAAATCATTAAACACAGAATAAGGAAAGTTTAGGTGCTTTGTCCTCTTTCTGAACTGATAATTTGTAGTTGAATTTTCTGTGACCGTGCTTCACACTCTGCTTAGCTCCTTTAAGCAATTAATTTTCTCTATTTATACTGTCCATTCCCTTCTGTGATTCACTGACGTCAACATGTCAAATTTGATTCACTTGTCAGTTTTGTTCTGTATTGTATGAGAGACCTCTTGGTAACGCTCTCAGAGTAACTTACAGACCTGGTAGACTGAGTGCATTTAGAGATTTTAGAAAATGACAGTTTAAAATATTTAAAGTATTATCAAGTGTTCTGGTTCAATGTCGGGATCCGTGGTCATTAAAACTGAGCTGTATGAACATAGTTCCCTCCTGGACTGTTTGAGTCTCATCTTAACTCCTTTTTTTCCAATATTCTGATCTTTAACAAGACCATTTTATTACAGTAAGTGTTCTTTATTGTTTATTCATAATTCAGTTGTTTGAGATTCCTGGAAAGAATGAATAAATTGAACAAATGCTTTTCTTGATAGCAAAATACGGATGAAAATCTAGCTATGTACTGCAACTCTGCTAATATTAGGGTATGATGACTAATAGCACACATGCCCTTGGATTGGCCAGTAGTACGTCCTTGGTCAGTGTTTACTGGTGACCTTGACCTGCACTGTGTTGTGCGGAGTCTACACAGCAGCAGGCAGAGAAGAAGTCCATCAAAACTGACTGCTGGATCTGATGCCATTCTGAAAACAGGAAATTCCTGGCCAGTTCTGCCCAATTCAGTCACAATGCCAGGTGGGTTGTGGAGATGATTAAAGAAAGCAAACTACTGCCTAAGTATGCCGAACATATCGTATGCTGTTTTCAGATGGTTGATTTATTCCGAATAGCTGCAAGTTAATTTGATATGTGTCACCAGTCACGTAAATAGATAGATATTGACACTGTGTGTGCAAATGCTCAGTTGGGGGAAATATACAAAAGATGATAGTGTTTTAGAAAGAATTTCAGGCATTTCTGCAAGGCATTTTCTTTGCAAAAGATTTAGCTGTAAGAGAACTGTGCTTGTTTCTAAATTTAACCCTACTAACAGTTTATCACCTTCTCTTTTTTGTTTCTTTTTCTCTTCCAGTGCCACCTTGGGCCTTAATAGCCATAGCCATAGTTGCAGTCCTATTAATCCTTACCTGCTGCTTTTGTCTCTGTAAGAAATGCTTGTTCAAAAAGAAGAACAAGAAGAAGGGGAAGGAGAAGGGAGGGAAGAATGCTATTAACATGAAAGATGTTAAAGATTTAGGGAAAACCATGAAAGACCAGGTAAAGTACCTCTCCTTTTCTTCAACTCTTGAGTTATGTTTGCAGAATTCTGCCTGATGTGTCTGACAAAAAATGTTGTGCTTGTTGCTTTGATAGTTGCTCTGTGAAGAGAGGACTGATTGTCAGCATCTTCTCAGTAGTATCTTAAAGCGTGAATATGGGTATGGCATCACTGATAAAGCAGCCAACCAGCTTCTCTCTGCTAATAAAATGAACAGATTTGTAATGATTCATCTGGAAGGAGAAAGTTTATTGAGAGTATCTTGGCTGTCACAGAAATGTAGCAAAAGTGTACAATTTTCAACAGTCTATTTTCAGGACTTTGACGAAGAACAAGTATAGCATTTATATCTTTCTAGCAGCAGTTCTGAGCACAGGTGATAAACAAACATAGATCTTTACTCTGAATCTCCTTTTACACAAAAGCATAAGGTCAACTGAGAAACAAACAACAGCATAGAAGAGAAAATGAGAAACATGGAAACAAAGGAAAACAGAAAGAAATTGCATAGAGCTTTCGGCACAGTGATGCTGAGAGAATTTATTTTGTGCAAGAGGTGGAGCTTAAAGATATCAGAATATACTTGTAGCTGTAAGTCAGTGGAGTAACTTAGAGGAATAAACTAGCATAATGCCCTTTGAGTAGTATCATCTTTGTGAGAGCAGACAAACTTGTCCTTTAGATCTGCTTCATTAAAGAGAAGCAAAAGTTGCAGGACCTAATCCTCAGTGCAACAGACTTCATTAATATGTTCCTGAAATATTACTTTTTTTAATCAGGATTTTATTATTGTCCTTCTTCCTTACAATTCTGGTGTTAAAAATTCATAGGTAAAGCTACTGAGAATAAACAGAAGAATAGGGAAATAAATGCAAAGAATTCATGTGTTCTTATTGCATTGCCAGATTTCTTAAGCAAAGACAAAGGGCTCTATTTTTCAAACAAAAAGCACTGAGGAGACTTAGAGAATTGCTATATGGAACCCCTTCAGTAGTTGACAATAACTGTAAAGATATTGCATGTGTCTGTGCTCCCAAGACCTCTCGTAAGATTTAGCCAGAGTAATTCTGAAGTGCTTATCCAGCCAATGAGAAAAGATAAAAGCAAAGTAAGGAATGAGTAGTTCCTCACATTGGCTGGAATCTAGTGTGTGAGGAAAGACAGGTTGATTAGTAATAGACACCAAATCTGGGAGCCTGAGGAGTAGTGGCATCAGATCAAGAGCAAGATCCAGGAAAAGCCTAGAGAAGAGTAGCTAAGAGTTGTATGGAGCAGACCAGCACAAGTGGTGGGATGTGGCTGTATACTGATGGAACAGCCATCGATGAGGCTCGTCAGCCAGTCCTCAAGAGTCCTGCTACAGGCTAGCATAATTTTCCAGGCATGTAAGTCATGATAGGGGAAGAATATCATAAGTGGGTGAGGAGATCTTGTAATTTTGCTGGCTGGCTGCAGCTATATCCAGTTTCCAAAAGAACAGTTTTTGTTGTTGCTCGGTGGATAGTAGTCATTGCTGAAATGTCAATGCACAGGGCTGCAGTTAATTTTTCTAGGCTATACACTATATCAATAGAATAAACTTTAGGTGGTGCCCTGGTGCACAGCTTCAACCTTGGTTCCACTAGGAGGGAAGATGCTTTTCATGTACCATGCTGGCGTATTGAAGTGCAAAGCTTCAAGTATAGACACAAGGCAAATTCATATCTGCAAACAACTTCAGCAGCATGCAAAGTCACTAATGTAGATGTACCTGTTTCAAGGTCAGAAAGATAAGTGAGGTTGGACTCGGAATACAACAGAGGAGAAATTTGGTGTTTTCCTTTGAAAAATATTTTGTATTTTACTGATTTTGTTTTCTCCGTATGATGAATATGAAACAAACCCTTTTACTTTAAGCAGCCAGATTTAGGATTCATCAATTCCCTGTACTTAATTTAGAGATTGTATTATTAAGGAATTGTGAGTTATTTCCCCACAAGCCATACATGGTAAGTCACTTCATCAGTTGTTGGTTTACCCAGGGCTACTTTTGGCTAGCTTCTTTCCATTGAAGCAAGGGTAATTTGAAAGAACTCTGATTATGTCTGTGGAAAAATCCCTTGCAATGTTGTTTGCTGTGTTCTACCAGTGTTACTAATTATAACAAACCTAATACTTCCTTGCAGGATAAATAATGTGCAGTTTGTTTATTGATATTAATGTGTAGTTTCTTCCATATCATTTAAGATCACTGCTGTATTGATAATATATTATTAAGTGTTTTTAATTGTATTTGTTAGGACCTGGATAAATGACCATGGATTCTTGGAAAATAAACATATAAAATGCAAAATTTTATTATGTATTTAGTATTGAATTTAATAACTTTATTTTTTCTGGGAAATTTTGATAAAAAGCTGATTCGTGGCTCCTTACTTATCAAAAAAGTAGCTCAAACTTTGAAATGTTACACCGTTAGGTATTTCAAGATGTTTCCATGCAAAGTGTTCTGGATTGGGATTTAAACATACCTTTGCCCAAATATTTTGTGTTTTAACTGACGTGGTTTGGTCTGCGCAGTAAACCTGATGAGGATAGATTCTCAGCTGAGAAATATAAATGTTGGACCCTTAGTGAGTGACTGCATGACCAGCTCTCTAGCCAGTTTTCCTCTTAAGTGTTTGGGATTTCTAAAACAGGTTGATTGAGTTACTTCCCTTAATTTCATACTAGTCAGTAACGTGTACATTTTAGGTCCTTGGCATTGAATAGTTTCTAACAACTTAATTCCTGATTTTTCAAAACTCAGCTGTCTTTTTTTTTTCTTTTTTTTCAGATGAGTGATTTTTTTATTCTGGCAGTTTAATCTGGAATTATTAGTGCAGGTTTTATTATACCTAGCTGAGCTCAGTGCAATGTTAAATGTAAAATACTTCACAAAAAAGGGATGAATCACTTTCAAGGTTCTGTCATAGAACAGAAAGGGGTGAAAAATAAAAAAAGTAATTGTAAATCAGGATGTTATTCTATTGCCTTTATAAAGGGCAACGTACAGTACCAAAAATCTTAAATGTTGTCAAAAAGCAATAAGCTTAGTTCAGTCATCATTAAGCCTGAACGTACGAGTGCTAATTACCTGCTGCCTTCAGCTGAGAGTACATAATAGCAGTTGATAGACTCTTGGCATCTTGCAAGATCCTAGTTCCCTAGGCGCACAAAACTTGAAAGGGAGCAGCATTTGGCAGTATCAGCCTCTGGAAGTGTAATTTTCAGCTTAGCCTGGTTTAGTTTGTCAAAGAGAACTTCTGGCTTACATGTGCCCGTGCTGACCTGCATGTCCATGCCAAACCCTTATAGAGTCGTATAATTTGGCACAGGTGAAGATCCTTTTGACACAGCGATTCAGTTGGATCAATACTCAAGCACAATAGCTAGATATTATAGAAAGTGAAATGATTTTTCTTCTGTTAGACTTACACTTCAGAATGACCACTTTCCTGAACACAACTTTTAGTCTGATTTTTAAATGAGAAACTGTGAAATAATATAGGTTACGAGCAAATTTGATTGCAATGAAGTGAGAGAAAAGTTGAAAATAAGACAAGGCTTTCAGTCTTCAAACACATTTCTACAGCTCTCCATGGTTACTTTTTCAAGTAGAGTACACAACTCTGCCAAGAACTGGGGGGAGAAGATTCTGTCTGGGGAGCCGAATTATTATAAGAATGTACTAAAAAAGGTCATTTCTCCATGGTTTTTGCTGATGTTTGTATGTGGATGTTTTAATTTTTATTTCTTCCTTCTATGTCCTCCTTGTCTGTGTTGTGTCTCATGACTGTTCTGGATTGTCACTTGCGGTAGGTTTACTTTGCTATTCGGACGCACCTAGCCTAAAGCTCTGATACATATAGTCTTCTGACAGCTCTGGCTCCTCAGCTGAGATTTATATGTAGTAGCTTTGGTACACACATCAAGAGGCTGAACCAAACTGATTGGGTATTTTCTTGGTGGGGGAAGGCTAGAGGAGGTGAAAAGAAGAGGTTGTTTTTTTTTTCTGTAGTTCAAATATTTCGTCAAACTGTACTAGAAAGCTCAAGTTTGAAATCGATGGGTACCTAAAAATAACTTGCTAGTGTTATTTTCTTCTGCTATAAATGTCACCGTATCAACAGTAGACAAAAGCAGTGAGTGTTTTTTACTGTCTTTTTCTTAGCATCAGTAAAATTATTGGTACCCCATGAAACTTGCTATGGGCTGTCACATCATCCCAGTACAGTGCACATGCTTTAAGTTCATAGTACTCCATGACAAACTCTTCTGTGTGATCTTACTGCAGATTTCGCTGGGTGCACCAGCATTTTTATGAGATCTTCCCATCACACTTTTCACCTTTGTAACTTCCCAGTCTCTTCCATGCCTCCAGTGGCTACTTTTTACCTTAGGAAAAAAAGGCCCCAAACACCCAGCCTTAGAGACACTGTAATAGCTGCTGATTTATTGGGTCTGAATATAATGCATTGGTACAGCAAAATTCTTGCTTAAGCTCAGCCTATGGGCTGAGGAAAGGAATAGACTTAATCATTTCAGTCATGAACAGTGGCACAGAAAAATTACTAGAATTTAGCTCTGTTGCTTAGAGAACAGTTGCTATGGTCATCTGAACCTTTTATTAGGTCACAAAGCATTTTTGGAGAAGGTGATTTAATATCTCAGTCATGTCTCATTGCATCAGGCTGAAACACTGTCACTAGTGAAACATTTTTTTTTACAATGAATGCGTCTGCTAAATGAAACAGGAGACGTAGGATCAGATATATTTGCTATACCCTGAAATATATAGAGTATACTTCTGACTTGCTGTGGCCTTCAGTTGTTCACAAACTTCTTTGGATCTTTGTTTTTCCTTTATGTAGGCCTTTCCTTTTCATTGGGGTTAAGTACTAACTTCATCACAATATTATGGTTAGTTTTCATGTATTAATTGCAGGGAAATTATGGGACGTTATAAAGTAATACAGTAGTGAGAGCTGCAGTTGCAACAGACAATTTCAGCAGTAAACCCTTTTTCCTTCAAAGAAACAAAACACTGAAGAGCTTTTTAATGTTAGGAACCTTCAGAAATATTTCAAAGTCACATGTGTTGACCTGGTAGCTTGAGGAAAGTTGGTAAAATGAAGTCAGTAAAATCTGCACCAGCTTCCAAAGAGCCTGTATTTCACTCAGAGGAACCCAAGCCTTTATTGCCAAGTATAGTCCAGTAGGATCTTCTGTGAGGATAGGAACACTTCCTGGCAGCAGTCTTTTCTTCTGCAGTGTTTCTTTGTATTTATTTGTTTTTCCAAGAACGGTGAGAATTAGAGAAGGCCACCTGTCAGACTCAGCAAGCCAATTCCCATTTGCTGGTATCTTCAGCTCATGCTGATGTTACTGTTCACCACGGTTTATCTGCAGTGCAGTGAAGTATCTTAATTCACACTCAGAAAGACAGCATGTGCTGCAGACACAGTACAGTGCAGAAAATTAGTCAAACAATGTGAACAGGTCTTTGCTAGAAAACGAGCCTAATTACTATACTATGATGGTCAAAATGGGTTGATTTATGTGTTAATTCAACCTCAGGTTCAAACAACTGTCCTACTGCCTTTTTTTTTACCCCTCTCAGAAGCCAACTGTTCTGGATGCATAAAATTTCCTGAGAAAATGTGAAAACAACATGTTTATGAAGATACAATGTTATATATGAGTACATTCTACAAAGTTTTCTGCAAAATTCTTATTTAGCGTGGGTTAATATTAGACTTCATAACCTTGGAACTATGAAAGCAACATCTATGAGCCACATGGCTGAGCTTATTTGCATTCCTATCTCTTCCTCTCAGCCACTCCCAAGAAGACAGAGGAGCCTGCCATGCATGATTTTTACATTTCTTTTTCCCCCCTTTCAAAAATATTTTTCCTATAAAATAACTACTGTTACTTTTATTGTAACGTATTGTACTGTTAGGATGAAATGAAGATATAGACTTACATGTCTTGTTTTCTGTACTGAAGGTCTTACCATAGGAATCTTCTATAGTCAAGGATGTTTATATCTTGCATTCTTTTGATTAACAGACCAGGTTTTGAATTGTTTATTCAAGACCAGAGTCTGCAGGTTCCTAATGAGTTGTGTCTAGGAGGTATGCAATTATTCCATAAATTAAGTGATTTGAATCACACTCTCAAGACATTCACATGTATCCACTGATTATCTGGAGAGCTGAGTTCCTACACTAAGTGCCTGAAGTTATTGGAAATGAGTAACCTACAACAGGAACAGCAGTTCATATTAATGAGGTATGAACTTCAAACCCTATTGGGAGTATTTATTTGTTTAATTTTTAAGCAAAGGCATGTAGTCTTTACAAACAGAAAGGTGGATAATGTCTATGGATAGTAGAATAACCTTCAGGTACGAGAATATCAGATCTTGATAAAGTTCCGTTTAAAGGATGGCCAAAGCTTATCTCTTTTTATGTAAATAAGCCAAAAAGACAGTTCTTTGCCAACTCTTTCTTCTTTATATCAGTGTAGCACCCAATAAATCATGTCCAGCTAAATTTAGATTAATTTGCATTGTTAAATAGATGTAGCACTAATTATATAGTATGACAAATTTTAAGCAGAAATAAATTTAGTACTCAGAGTGGTCCTCCCGTGCCCAGGAGCCAGCTCTATCCCAAAGCATGCTTCCATTTGGCTGTCTGCCATTCGTTTGGGAACGATGGAGAACAATTGATTGAGCAGCATGCACTGGCCAAGCAGCCTAAATCTGCCTCCTACTCACAGCCTGCTGCTTAGCACAACGAACCACTGCCATATGGGAAGTGGGGGCAGAGCCTGCTAGCAGACTTGCACAAGCACTTGCATCTTTTTGTTCATGCACATGGGCCCTGTGATCAACGCACAGCCATGATCCACAGGGTGAGCTTCCAAAATAGACCCCCGGGTTGACACTGACACTGCCTGAATCTTTTTTTGAGCAAATAAACACTGGCAACAAGAAAAAAAAATGTTAATTTGAGGACTTAGAAGTTCCAACTTGAATCCATGTATCTGTATTTTACAATTGCTACATCCCTCTGTTGAGCCAAAAGAAATCAGTATTTCAGTACTCCAACAATTCAGTGAGCTCTTAAACTGAACGTGATGGCCTCATGTCAGAGAGGTCCTAAAGAAAGCAAGCCTCTGGGTAATCCAGCAGACCATTTAAAACCTGGATAACAAGCAAGGAAGTAGTGTCAGGGCATCGCATGCTGGACGCAGCAGGGTCATTCTGTGCATCAGTGTGGCCCACTGCTGGTGAGTGAGGCCAACAGTCTTACAGCATTAATGGCAAAGTCAGTTTCACAGAGGCCAAAACCTGGCTCAGCCACTGGAAACCCATGCACAACATGCTCTTTAAATTAATTCATGGAGAGAAAGCAGATGCTGAAAGAGTGAAATGTTGCCTTTCCTTCTGAGGGACTCTGGTAGAAAATGTGTTACAATCGCAGTCTTTTCTGTTTTGTGAGAGGGAATCAGCCAAGAATTTTTAAAGGCTTTTCTTTTGCCCCAGGATAAAAATTGGCCACATCAGAACGGTGGTGTACTTGAATGTGAAAGAAATTGATAAGAAATGCACCACCATTAGGTGCAGCCATTCCTAACTATGGACATCAATAGGAGGAAAAATTGCCTTTCTGATAAATTCATTGTTGGACATGGCACAGAACATTCTCGCTACAAAATAATATTGTTTTCTTCCATTCAACTCAGCAGGCATTGCACAAGCCTGAGGACTGGACATCACTCATATGTTAAAAAAACCTCCTTTACCACGTGAACAAGAAGACTGATTGACAGGGCAGGTGTAGAAGGAAATCAGACTGCAGCATGCACCATGGTGAAAAAACCTTGCAGGCTGCAGTCAACATTATGTTTTCCTTCCTAACATGTCTCCTTGCTTACTGGTGACTTTTTTCCTTACAACGGAGGCCATAGGTCACCCCATGAATGGAATCAACCCTTAAACACTGCTAATGAAAATCTTTCCGTACCTACAACAGTGAAAGACACTCTGCTTGCAGTCCTAAATAAACCGTGAAGTGAGCATTAACAAAGACGCAAAGATAACTGAGACCAGAATCAAAGAGCAAAGTGCACCTTCTTGGGTCTTTTCATCCTCACAGTGACTCAGATGAGATTGCGACCTCTGCCTTGCTTTGCAGGAGGCTGTGAAGTACACTTTGGGGAGACATTAAATAAAAAAGATACATGGAGCTGTTTTAATCCCATGTGGATTGTGCTTTGTGGTGGATAGCAGTAGTAAAAACCCATTGACACGGTGTGGGTCCACTGGTGGAGCTGAGCTGGAAGCAAAGGGTGTTCACAGCACCAGAAGGGCAGCATCAATGCCAAGAGGCTTTCACTGCCTGCTGCAGTGAAGCAGGGAAGAAGCCCAGAAATGCAAGAATCCAATGCAAGACATGGAGTCTGCAGAACTGCAATCATAGGCACTGCTTTGGGTTTTCTTTCCCTTTTTTTTTTTTATGCAAAAGATGAAGCTACAGAAAAAAAAAATTGAAAATGAAGCATTTTCTTTATAAACCCAGAAGAGGAGACTGTAAAACCACCCTTAATTATGTTACAGAAGCGAAGAAAGAACCAGTAAATTGAACTGTGGATCTCTGCTGTAATTTAGCTCTATTTGTTGTAGAAGCCACCACAGAGTAGATGAGCTTGGGAACAATTGACTGAGCATGGCACAGAAAAGAAAATCCTAATGGCATATGTAAATTTATGTCTGCACCCTTGGTTCAAACAAGTTACAGAGCTCGTTCAAATAAGGATTAAATGAGGGGTTGCTCAAAGAATTCGTTTTCCAGCTCTAAGGAAACATATTATATATTGTGCGGCTCTGTTATAGTCCCTGGCACAACAGAACTTTTCCGACTTGCTGATTTCATTACATGTGAATGTGTCACCTTGTAATGGTTGTATTAGACTAGCAAAATAATAATATTTTTTTTTACATTCTTATTTACATACAAGCATACACCAAGAATTTTCAGATGCTTACACACATATAAGAGGATATAGACATTTCTTTGCAGTTTATTTCTGTATCTTCACCTGAGTGAACTTCTTGGTCTTTCATAATTAGAAAAAATAAATGTTTTTCAGCGTGATGAAGTAATAGATTTCTGTGCTGCATATTTCACATGAAAGGAATTAAAGATGTCATAGAATTAAAAGAATGTTTAGAAACCAAAGAGGCTTATATTTCTCTGCACTATAATTCAGGCTTTCTGATCACAGTCATGTCTGCTGAAGAGGCTTGAATTGGAAGTTAGTTTATAATTAAAAATATTTTACTTATTTTAAAACCAGTAAAATATAGCTGCTTATTTTAATTGATTGTAGCAATACAGCAATAAGAACCAGCATAGTGTGATGTTGTGTACTTAAATTGAGGGTTGCAGTGCTATTCCATTATTGATCTTTCAGAAAATCTCAATACAAAATGAGAATCTCTGTGGGGTGTTTCATGTACTTTGAAGCAATTCAATTTCTCTTCCTCTTTGGAACACAGCAGCAGCATCACACATGAGAAAATTCTGTGCTTCCCTTGACCCATCTTCTTAAAGCATTGTCCTCTAATCTGAAAGCAAATTTCTCTCCTGAACTTAAAAACTGTTACATGCAGACAGCTTTAGAAGTAACCAATTGTCATTTCTTCCCTCCTCCTCCTACTCCTAAACCTTGGACAAATCTGAACGCCATCTCATTCTTAGTGTTTCTTAGTTCTTCGGTGTTTCTGAGTCAAGGTCAAGAAGAATAATATAGCTACTCGGCTGATGTGAGTAACATGAAACATCTTCCCTCTCTCCTGGGAAATAGCTTTCACCTTCCAATAGGACTCTCATAACCTATGGAGAAGAGTTTACCAATCATGCAATGTTTTGTGTCTGCACTTCAGCACTCCCTTGCAAGAGTTCCAAGAACTCCTTAGCCTCCCTTTGTATTTTCTGAAGACATAGTAAGAATTTTTTCACAATGATATAGCCAAACCTCTCACATCTCCTGATGTGATCAGCTATGCAGAAGAGTATATAATTTTTCTGAAGAGAATATGGATATGTAATTTTTGCCTTGTTGCAGTAGTTACAGATGCCTCACAGCTGGAAAGGGTCACGGAAGGTTCCCTTTGCAGTCTCCATTTTGTTCCTGAGGAATGGCTGCAGGATTGTTCTGCTCAAACCGAATCCAAGTCAAAAGCAGGTGTAATAGCGGAAAGGACAGCGCTTATCCCAGAGTCAGGGATATCCTGGAGCTGTTTATCACTCTTCTGTCACGCAGTCCTCTGCTAGGGTAATACTGAGATGATTCAGTGGGTCTTGGAGTTCACATCCCATTCTGAGTTAATGCTTCATGTTGTCTCCAGGCTCTGATCAATGTGATTGCTTCACTTGGATTGAGTCACATCTTTTTTTTTTTTTCTTCTTTTTTTCCCCTTTAATTTGTGATTACAGAATCTCAAGATTATTTTTATTACCAGTGAAAGAAAGGTGTTTGGTATAATCATGTCACTCCATATTCTGAAATTCCCATGTATAGTCCTGCAGGATTTGTGTCCAGGCTGGCTGTGCTCCAACATTATTTTCTTGCTACGTTTGTTGTTGTATCAACAAAAATGCTGTTTTGCCACAGCCAGGGAACTCAGCTCTGCAATTAAAATATCTCAGAATACTATTAGATAGTCCAGTCCTTCCAAACACAAATGGTTTAGTTTGGAAAGTATTATTTTTCCAACATTAGGGGTGATTCTCATCCGCTGTCAACCTTTCCCACTGATTGCAACATCGCGGTACGCTGTAATTTGTATTCCTAGTAAAGAGGCCATCATTCACTAACATTCAGATATTTAACTCTAACACAGCTCCTCAGCTTGCATCAATCAATGTTGCTGCATTGATTTCAGTTGAGCCATGCCAGCTGAGTTGCTATCTTTTTTTCAAAAAGTAGAAAAATAATTGCTTAATACTGTACAGTTTTCAGCTTGACCTTTTGAATTTTAGATCCGGCTTCTGAAAAATAACGTTTTCTACTTCAGAGATCAATCTTTCCTCTTACCACACCCACGCCACTATTGCGTGGCCCCCGCTTCCTTCATGGCTGACTGAGAATGCTAATGCTTTTCTGCAGTTTTTATTTTGTTTTCACAAACCACCATCAGCAGTAGGTATTGCTACTTCCCAGCCTCACTGTCTCTTCAGCTATAAAGCTCCAGCTGCAACCTATTGTATATAAATGCTGTTGATTTCTTCAGACCACATCACATTGTGAAAAAAAGAAGGAACAAAATAAAACAGATCAAATCTTATTATTGCACTCAATAGTCTGTCTGTGCAGGCAGAAGCTCCATATTGAAGGAACTTTCATCCAGACAGGGCTCTTTTAGATAAACATATTCTATACCATCGTGTGCAAATCAGAATTCTGGCTGAATGCTTTCAGTATCATTTCCTTGCTTTAACAATCTAAACTTTATTTTCACATTTTCCACAATAATTTCTCATCACTTTTGTCCATTTTTCAGTTCTTACACAGTATAAAACTGCATATATAGGTGTAGTTTGTATGGTTTAATAGTTGTATAAATTCCCCTTTTCACAATGCAAATACTTCTGCTTTCTGGTACAGCAAAACAAAACAAAAAAATATGACATTATTTAGTATTTTCACCATGTAACTGCTGCCTCTTTTGAAAATAGCAGGTTTTATTTAATAGTCAAAATTGTAAGCAGTTCATTATTTCTTTTTTTTTTTTTTTTTTTTTTTTTTGTTTTTTCCAAGCAAACTACAATCAGTTTTCAATCAATTTGGTTCAGCTATGCTTTACAGGAAGAATGAATAAAAAGGAAACTGGTCTCGGGAGGGAGGGAAAAGGAGAAACATGCATTTGCTAATGGCATGGTGATACCTTTGCTTCCATATTCATTCTAAATAAACATGAAAAATGTTTGGCATATGATTGTAGGAAGAACTCATCCACAACACATGCTCTTTATCATAGTAATCCTACAGAAGCGTGTTGCCAATTGCAAGTGATTCACAGCATGCACAATCAGGTTTCACATTGCCAAGATATCCTTAAGTTGAATGAATGCGTGACTTTGCTTATTTAATAGCATGTTTGCCTCCTTGTGCCTCTTTAAGAGACGGTGTGAGCCCAGAACAATTCTTTGGTATGAAGATGATATTTTCTTTCTACTTTCAGGTTTTATGACAATTGTTGCTTGTAATATTCCAAGAAGCTTTCTTCCTATTTGCATTGCTTGCTTGCTGATTTACTACATATTGAGCAACCTAAATAGTATAAATATATATATGTAAACTGCACATTTGGATTTCGGCCATCATGCTTGCTTTTAACGGCTTCAAACTTTGTCTGATTTATACTAGTACTTAGGAGTTAGCTTTATTTATTAGTTCTACATTCCTCCTTTCTAGGCTCTCAAGGATGATGATGCTGAGACTGGGCTGACTGATGGGGAAGAGAAAGAAGAGCCGAAAGAAGTGGAGAAACTAGGGAAAATCCAATATTCTTTGGATTATGACTTCCAGAACAATCAGGTTTGAAACAACCAACCTGTAACATTTCAGTTGTCTGTATGCAAGGGGAGAATGAACTTATACCTGTAGGTACAGTAGAATTTTCTGAAATCCTTACTGAGTAAAGGAAGAATGCAAGACTGAAGATGCATGACAGAAGTACTACTAAATTAGCATTCAGCGTACTCTGAATTCATAACTTTAATCAAAATTGAGGACAGTTTCAGCTAATTATTATTAATAATGTATAAAAAGTGTCACCAGTCGATATCAAGCTACATTATACTATGAAGCTTACATGTGAACAGCAAAAGATAGCTTCTGCCTCTAGGTATTTAAAACATAAGCAAACAAAAGATGGGAGAAAAGAAAGGGACATAAAAGTAATTGTCCCAATTTATTCTTCAGTAGATGTTTTAACAAATTACCAGAAGTAGCTTTCTCTCACTGCTTCGTGTCCACTTTGCCTTATTAACTTGTTATCTCAAATTCTGTTGTTCTCCATGAAAGCACACCTTTTTGATAAAGCAAATTTTATTAGGAACTGAAAAGCAAATAAAAAGTTCTGTCCCTCACAGAACAGTAAAGTTGAACAGGAAGAATCTCTAGTCAAGAGCTGATTTTGAGAACTGTATTTTATGAAAGGATACGCAATAGGAAAGATACAAATCCATGGGTGCATGTAGTATTTAATTAACACAGTAAATTCTCGAGGTATGGATTCCTGTTTTATTTTGCTATTCTAAAATGTGCTGCACTTTGGAATTTATTAGAGAATAGATGATTAGAAGAGTGGAAAAGGTGATTTAAATTCCTAGAGAGAACAGTATAGGTTTGGTATTGCTTGAAACTGAAAACCAAAATTGAGGTTATTAATTTGTTGCAAGGTTAAAACTGAAGACAAGATAATTAACATACTTCCTAGAGTGTGTTGCCCCTGTTTTAAAGAGACAGATTTTAGTAGGGAATTGAATTGCTTTTCCAATCTGTTAACTACATACCATAGATTTGTTTTTCACTCTTTGATTTAAAAGACTGACGTATGTTGATCCTGAACCTATCCATGTATTTATGAAATATGCATCTAGAATAAGAATATGAGAGAAGAGGAAAGGTTCTCTACTTATGACTAAATTAAATGATCTCTAGAGGTCCATACTTTGGAAATCATGCAGGCCACACAGTGGATTTAAAACTAGGAAAAATAAGTCCAGCTTTGAGGAATCTCCCAGAAGCCAGGAGTTGCTTTCCTTGTTTGGCTGTAATGTTCTTTATTCCATTTGTTCAATCTTCTGTTTCCAATTTTAAGCAGTTCATCCATGAGAGGGGCCAATATGTTGTGCCTGAAAAACTGATATAGAAGAAAGTATTCTCCCAGCTCCTAATCACTTGTCTCTAGATTGACCTTGAAGAGTCACTTGAATACTTACTTTAGTTTCATGTCCATGAAATAAGAACGAAAAGTATTTTCTTTCTTTTCACTTCATTATTCTGATGCAGCCTAGTGTAGGCTGGGATGTCTAGACAACATATCATATGACTTCATCTGTTACACTAAAAAATGGCTGTGGCATTTACATGTTTGAAATGTGCTTCAATCCTATTTTAAAAATGTATTAAGAGATTTAAGATACTAACTTTTCTATCTTACAGTCAGGTTAAGAATTGTCATTAGGACGTAGTTAACAATGGTTAGTTTTCATGGGATTTCATTTTGAAAATGTTGTCCCTAGATTACTGCCTAAATCAACCTATATACACACCAAGAGAAATTAAATGTAAGGAAGACTGCAAGACCCGTTTGTTTTCAGTCAAGCTCTACCTTAAATCTGCTTTTGATATATTACCTTTTTATGTTTTGAGGGGAAAGGTTAAGTGTTGGTGATTTAGAACACAAATTCTGTAGTCAAAATTAGACATTCTTGATTGTTTAATAATGTGATTTCTATTCATGGTGCCCAGCGTAGAAAAATAATGCATAAGAGGAAATAGCAATTGAAAGTTATTTGATTGCAGTCTTTAAAAAGATGAAGTCTGTATTTATCTGTAATCAGCTGCCCTTTGAAAACCTCTTTTCCGCTTAAAAACAGCTTTTGTACTGTCTGCATCTGCCATAATTGGTTTTCAAAAGTCTTTAGTGTTGCTTCGTTTGCCTTCCTTGAAGGTCGGGGGGAACTGTTTTTCATAGCCCAGAAATAGAGTGTGGATGTGTACTTCTCTGTTTTTTTTAGTTGTTTGGGTTTTTTTTAATAAACATCTCTTTGAAATTTTGTTTTGCTCTTTTTCTGTCTTTTCAGCTTCTGGTTGGAATTATTCAAGCAGCTGAGCTGCCTGCATTAGATATGGGTGGTACATCTGATCCCTATGTGAAAGTGTTCCTGCTGCCTGATAAGAAGAAGAAATATGAAACAAAAGTCCACAGAAAGACTCTTAACCCTGTTTTCAATGAGCAATTTACATTCAAGGTATTATTTTTTATATATGATTATTGAAACATTTTTATTTACCCACTATGTATCTCATGCTGGACTACTAAGTTAGATAACCTAGATAATTGGTAACTGCAGCACAGTGTAGTGATTTTCCCTGTTCTTCCTCTGATGTTCAATCTTATGATGAAAATGATGTAACACAAGGACAGATCTCAGCAAGTATAAAAGGCACAGTTTAATTTTAGGCATTTCAGTTATCCTGATTTATGACAATCTGATCCATACTTTATGACTGGATGAAACTTACAAGAAAGTAGGAAAACAGTGCCACTTCAGCAAATGTCAGGTGAATTTCACTAAACCGGCATTTGCTTTAAATAGCTCTGTAGCCTGATTTATGAATTTCAGTATACCATTTCTTTTTGCCTCAAAAATAAATTAAAACTCAAGGAAGGTAAATGAATGAAGGAATATGTGACAGATTAATCTTACTAGACTTTGTCATAGCTATTCTTTACCGTGCTACTTTACACGTGAATAGAAATCACGTCTTGGCTTAATAATATATATATTACATAAATGTAGCTAACACCCCTACACTGTAATGTTTAAGTTGTTCCAATCGTTCCCCTCAATTGTGTCTTTCTAAAACTGTAGCCATACCTATACTCCCGTTAAATGAAATAAAGGAATACTATTCAGTATGTTTCAAAGGGCTTCTCCTAATATACATTCCTCTGCTGTTACTGGAGGCCTTTCTATCTTATAACGACAGCCACAGATTGAAAACAGGAACAGTGAAAGACTCAGGCTATGTAATCATTCAATGAGAAAGATATCCCTGGAGGCCAGAACTACTACTGCATATATAAGCTTATGTTTTCCCTTGAAGATGTTCATAAAAATAATCTTTTGTGGAAAGTTATTTTTTTCTTGAGCTTTCCTAAGAGACTATTTAAAAGAAAACAGTGTTATAAATTACAGATTCCCATGCAGCTCACAAAAGAAAAGAAAGAATCAATAACACTGTCATCTAAAATGAAGACACAAAATATAAATCAGAGCATCCACTCCTGGACTATAATGTCCACTTGTTTTAAGTCACATCATAACATGCAAATTTTATTCTACAGAAAAAATGTTTGTTTTCCAAGCAAGACATGACAGGAGTGTTTAGGTGCTTATCAATATGGTACTGATCATTCACTGTGTAATGTGGTCTGTACTCGAGAGAAAACTCATGGAGCACGCCAAGTACTATCACTGTAGTGGGACTACAGTAAAACAAAATAAGTGACCATTTAAATAGTGCTGCAGCTTTAATTAGTAATTTCCCTGGGAACTACCAAAGGTATCACACTTAAAGGGTGCACGTGTTCACGAGGCTGCAGCTATATTAAGTATGTACATGCATTGAGCTGCTGAAAGGAAGCAGAAATCCAAACTGGACTGCACCAGAAGTATTATGTATTTTTATATATGAGGATATATACAGATATATATCCTCATTCCCAGGATGGTGATTAAATGATCCCACAGAAAGGTTCCTGCACCAGACCCAAGGCAGGAACAAGGTTCCTGTCTGGGAGGGTGACATGTCTGTGCTGGAAGAAGGCTCTTCTGTGTGTCTTTTAGCAAGGTCTCACCTGCACTCAGAGGCTGTCTCTCTCTGAGCAGAGCAGAAGGCAGGGAGCAGGAGCAATCCTTTACAAGAGCTGGGAGCGTCCTTGGTTGTCCCAAACAAAGCTGTGGGCTAAGGCTGCTGTAGAGATAATGAATGGGGGAAGCGCTGCTACTAGATCTTCTTTAAAAATGAAGGTAGCTAAAATAAGCTTTACTGAGGTCAAGTTAATGATAAAAAATACATAGCAGTAAATGTAGTCTCCTCCTGCATTCCAAATGACCAGGATCCATTAGGTGCAATTGTAAACTGATGGAGAAGGGAGCTGTAGAACATTTCTCTTCTCCTGTTTTTGATGCTGCATAAAAATAAAAGTGAAATTTTCCAGAATTTTGCCTTCCACATACATTTACCTTCTATAGCTTTTTAGAAGCTATAAATAATTTACAGAATCAAAACAGCTTTTGCGGTAGTATTTGTGTATTTTTACTACAATGCACCCACCCTGTACCCACTGAAATTACGGTACTCAGTAATGGAAGCTGGAGCTGGCTCTCAACTTGAAAAGGTTCTTAAATGTCAGGAAAAAAAATGAACTACTCATGTTATTAGGTAGTATTTTAAAGAACAAGTGGAAGCCAAACAAACAACAAAAGACAGCAATCCTATGGTTTAAACAGACCAGAACATACAACAGTTAACAAGGCCAGTGACAGTGCTATGCTTTCGGTTCTCTTTTCATATAGACAATTAACAGAGGAATGTTTACTGAAGCCCATGGAAACCATTTATACTTGCAGAATATGTTCAAATTGACCAAGTGTTCAATGTTAAGTGTAAACAATTCCTAAATTAGAGTTTTCTAGACGGCCACTCAAGTATAGCTTACCTGAACTGCACTTCTTCATCTGTATATTAAAAATGGGACTCATAAACGTCCAAACCCACAGCATCTGTCTGAAACACATCAGAACAGCTGGAGAATTAGACAGAAGTTGGCCTACTGCCACACAATTTCTAACTGTGCACTGTGACTTACAGGTAGTGTCTGCAGTGTGAAAGGTATCATAATGAAAAATATGCTGTGGTAAGTAATAGGTAGTGGAGCCATAAGAAAACTATTTGGTGTCTAATTACTTTGTGTCAGATACAGCAAGCCAGTTCTGTTTTTTCATCAGTCTGGGAACTACCCATTTCTGAGTGATGACGGTTGATTTATAGGGGAAAAGACACCATTGTGTGAAAAGTTCGTGTGTCTTCAGTGCAAATAATTGGGCTTCCTGTTTCTGTTTCATCACCCACAATATAATTTGAAGTAGAAAGAGAAAACCCTGTAGAGTGATGAGTGAGCTGCCACATTGTTCTATTGAGTGTCATAGTCTGGACTCAAAAAATACTGCATTTGGTGACTCTGGAACAAATACACCTCATAATTTTCTCTGCTTTTCAATTTATCTGAGATGACAGCTGATAAACTAAAGAAATAGATTTGCATTGTAGTGAACTGATCTTTACTGTCAGAAATACTGAGTTTGTCATTTTCTCTTCTTTACAGGTGCCATACTCCGAGCTGGGTGGAAAAACTTTAGTGATGGCAGTTTATGATTTTGATCGCTTCTCCAAACATGATATTATTGGGGAATATAAGGTTGCGATGAACACAGTGGACTTTGGCCATGTGACTGAGGAGTGGAGGGACTTGCAAAGCGCAGAGAAAGAAGAGGTAATAAAAATTATCTGCTGCTTTTTTTCAGGACACTTTTATTCTCAGCTGGAGAAACATTCAAACTAGCTACATTATTTTTGCCAAGACAGTTCCCATCTGTTATCAGCATTTCTCAGACTTCACCTGATAAATTTTGATAAGCATCTTTTCCAGTACTCACTGAAAAGATGCATTCTCCTTTGCTAATCCTATTTTCAATCTTTCTGATACTTTATGCAGCATATTAAGGGAAGTTTTTATGAGTTTGACTTTTTCTTGGGTTGTTGCACTTACAATACATGGAATTTGTATTTTAATTATAAGAATAATTGCATTTAGGCTTTTTTGTGGCCCTAAATTCTGAATGTTTTCATCTCAAAGCATCTTACTGTGCATGGAAATAATGGTAGGCTTTCATTTAAATAATTTAAAATTTTATTGAACTGCTATGCAATAATATCCATTGAGTAGAACTGTGGATTTAACAAAGACCTTGGAGGGTATGGCATCTCACTCAAATATTAATCACCTTTTATTTCTTTCCTCTCTGTGCTAACATACAGTACATCCATTATTTAATAGGTGTAGTTCAGCATGTATACAAGGCACTTTTTGGAAATATTTCACCATTAAATTGTGTGTTCTGTGAGGTTTGTCACACTGGCACATCCACCTTTTTTACTTATTATAAGACTATTTTGTACTCAGTTTTTCATTATTTTTTGTTTTGATTGCCCACTCTTAGTAATAAGAGTGCACAGCATGCTTCAATTCTCTGGTGAGAGAAGAAGGAATCTGAATCTGAGTTCCTCATTGTCTGATGTAGCTAACAAGCTGCTCTGGATTCAAACCACAGTTTCCGTAACTGAAAGGACAATATCTGAATGAAATCTTACTGTAATACAAGTGACAAAAAACTGAATATTGAATTAAGACTACAAGTTATGGAAAACTGAGCAAATATTGTATCGTGTTGCCTTCTAAGAATTTCAAAAGTGGTAGATTTCAGTCTTGCCATTTTGAGTGTTTGCTTTTAAGCACAGTATTTTCAAATGGATTTCTTCTGCTGCTTACTGATTTAAAGTCAGAGTTACATTGAGACTATTCTGCATGACATTATTTCATTGTGACAATGTGTGGCTCTCTTACTACGTGTGGCATTGGTAACCATGCTATGGGATGTTTTTCTTCCCATCTTAGAGATAAAGATGAAATAGCAATTTGGAAAAGAAATCTCCAGCAAGAACCAAGAGAGTTACATCTGTCAGTGGTTTGGGGAGCTGCATTTCACAGGAAATGTCATTCATATTTCCAGATTTGACTACTGCCAAGTACCTCACCACCTTCAAAGTTCCAGCCTCTTTGCTCAGCAGCAAAGATCCCAAGCAAATTCTGATAGATTTTATGCAGTAATTAGCAAGAGACAGGGCTGAGAGAGGTCCTTTTTTTATAAACCTGTTATTGGTTGACACAGCAGACATTTGAGAATTCATAGCAGATATAGCTGTGACCAAGCAGTTTTCTAGCTTCAGAATTAGCAAATACAGTACGACACATACGAAGACTAATATGATTTACATAGGGCAGACATGTAGCAACTGAAACATGCACGTGTCTTGGTAGTGATCATATGGCAGCCTAGCTAACTGATTGTAAGAAAACATGATACAAATTGAATTAAAACCCTAAGCAACTGGAGTTCATCCAAAATCGTGTGATAAATGAAATTCTATTACCACAAAAAAATCTTTTGTAGACTATTCTACATTTTATAGTTGCATAATGAATTCATACCTGAAAAGTGCATCTATATGTAATCTGCATTATTTGAAGAATAACATGATCTATTTCCTTTTTTGCCCTTACAACATTTAGATAGGTTTGTCAGTTCTTAACAAGCTACTGCTAATTAGAATTCTAAATATGTTGGCAATTAAGTACCAGATACCAAAATATCTTTAATATCCTGATTATGATGCCAAAACAAGATTTTTGCCGAAGCATATCAGTGGCAAATGCCACCAGTCACCTTGAAAGAGCCATATAGGTGGCATCAGTCAAATGGAGTATAAAAATCTTATTTTCATTTCACTTGATGTAGGATTCAGTTGTTGACACCATAGAATACACAATTTAATTAACTCTGTTATCACAGAGGGCAAAATCATTTTACAAGCTGTTACTCCTCTATTTGTTCATAAAGTTCCGCTGTACTTTCCATCTTTTTTTTCTAACTGGGCTTGAAATTGATGGCAGAGGATGAAGGTTTAATGAAATATTTGAAGCTCTACTTCTCAAAGCCCAGCCATTTGAATGCCATCTCTCTGATACTCCCTTCTCTTCTGGAAAAGGTCTTATTAATATATTTATGTTGGTGAAGCACTTGAAAGGTACAAGACTTCATCTAAGTATTTGTTATGGCTGAGAGAGGGCTTTGTGAATATATGATGGTGATTTTCTAGTAGTCCTTCAGTCTCCTGTGTCTGAGAGCATGGGAGGGAAGAGCGGTAGATACTGAATGATTAGTCACTTCTACTAAGTCTGACATAGAATGGTTCGGGCACAGAACATTAAAGAAACAGATGACAGGAGTTTTCTCCTCTCTGTCACCTACCAGATGTCATTACCATTAACTTTATCGGAATACAGACTGCACCCAGTGTCTGTTATCACTCCAGTACAGAAGGCCAGACAGACCTCTGCTTTGCTCACCGCAGTATGATTCACACTGAGAGTCATCTCTCACGTACTTCAACTGATTTTGCTTCAGCCATTTTTGCTATATTGGTACTTCAATTGAAAACCTGTTGTAGCAAACATTCAAAGAAATTTTGGTAAGTGGGGAAAGGATGAACAGAAACAACTCTTTCTTTTGAAAGCAGTTGAGAAATAGAGCCTCCTTCCACGACGATAAAGATCTTCAAACTGACACTATCTACTGTCAAGACTTCTGCAGACCTCTAATGACTGCAATCATGTTACTCCATGCATTACCTGACAAGGAACCTGCTGCAGATAGATCACTTGATCATTTGGGAGGGGAGATTTAGGTTGGATGTCAGGGGAAAATTCTTTACAGAGATAGTGGTCAGGTGCTGGAGCAGGCTGCCCAGA
>JAOWBP010000001.1:34454388-34468977 GCA_028571105.1 Tragopan temminckii
GATTCCCCTCCTCTATGTAGGCTCCCTTTAGGTATTGAAAGGCTGCAATGAGGTCACCCCGCAGCCTTCTTTTCTCCTTCTTTTTCACCTCCTGATACCTTTAATAAATTCACTTTATTTGAAAGAATGTTCCCTGTCTGCACTAAAACTCTCTTTTAAAACTTACCTCCTGGACCTTTGCTTCTATTTCTGTTCACTGTTCACCTAGCATCAGCCTCCTTTACATCTCTTCTTTAGACCGTTGTCACTGCTAATGCCTTTTTTAACAGCATTCAAAGCAAGCCCTTTGGATCCTTGCCTCAAGAACCTTCTGTTTCTTTGAGATCTCCTGCTGTAACCTATTTGGCTTGGCTTTGCTTCTTAATTTACTTGCTATGTGGCTTGTAACTTAATACTTGCATTAACATGAGCTTCATTTTATGGCCAAGTTTGCACATTTGAAGAGGGTATAACCCATGAAAGCATTTCTGAAATAACATTAGTAAAAGCAAACAGGAGAAATCTTTGATCACAAATATTACACTTCCAGTTTGGAAGACAGGTGGGTTATTCCTGCAAACAAAGACTGATCCTTGAATAAGGAGGCACATGGCAGGGCACTTGTCGGTTCATCTTTGTATTATGTTGAAATATTTTCTTCAAAAGTGCAGTAGGTGCAGTCATGAAAAAGGTTCTTCTCTGTCTCCAGAGGCATTTTGCACCTGTTTATTTCCAGCTGTATAACTATGTGGCTGCTCCATTCATGGGCATGAAATCCTTTCAGACAGCAAGGGAATTATTCTGCTCATCCGATTAATGGTTTAGTTGTTAAAATCCTTAAGTTTGTATTGACGGTGTTTATAGTTAACATTTCACAAGTCTGGAATATCTGTTTCCGTAATCAGACATTTGCCTGAAAAGGCTGGCAAGAATTCTGCCCTTCCTGTTCACTCTCAGCACTTTATTCATGGGTATGATGGTACTCTGAGTGCATCCATATTCATGTGAGAATCTCAAAAAGTGCTGTAATAATGGGCTGACAGATTAGCTCCTGCTTTTGTTTCTCTTTCCGGTTCTCCTTTAGCTTTCCCTGTTTCTCTGTCTATTTCTAGCCTATTTCTGCACTTGGGATTTTATGTCTTGCTCACTTCACAATCCTTTGCCTAATTATCTTGATATCATCGGGTCATCAGTTCCTAACTCTCCCCACTTGCTCTTGTGGCAGCTGTTGTGACGGCCAGTCCAAGCACTTACGCGTCTGCGGGGTTCTGATACTGTTATTAGTACGATACCTTTGTGACCAAATGGATTCACAATTTATTTGCCACGGCAAAGAATTTGTTGCTTTTGAGATCTCATTATGGCAACAGAATAGCAATGGCCTCAAAACTGTCTATAGCCCACAGATACAGGAATTAAAATTAGAGGTTCTGTCATTACTATTTACCCAGGTTTCCTGAATTTTAAAGAAGCTAATTTAGCTTATAATCCACATTTGTGCTGTCCCTGTTTTCTCCACAGAGTTTTAAAACATTTTGTTTGGTATGAAAACTGTATAATGAGCCCTGTTAACTTGGTACTGCAAATATTGATTAGTGGGAGATTGTATTTTGGGTCTTCACTGAAAACTACATTGTATTGTGTTTCTCTCCAGCAAATATCTACAATCAAAACTGGGTATTGAATTTGGAAACCCACTGCACTGTGTATATATCCTTCCTTTCACTGACTATTTTGGAGCTGTAGATCCAATTAGGAAAAAACATATGACGCTGTGGCTTGTTACTTTGGTATTGTTTTACCAAGAGAGCTGTGAGCATCAACTTCCTCATAATATCTTACACAAAAATGTGGAGATTGCTTATATTAAGAAGATAGATATCACTGTTAGAGATTCTGCAGTGTGAATGAGAGTAATCTGCATAAATAGCATTTTTCTCAGTAGCTCATTAGGAAAGTGTGCTGTCAAGGCAAAAATGACTACTGACAAATACAAGAAGAAGCATAAGATAAGCAGGAGACATTCAGAATCTTCTCTAAAAAGACCAGCTTCTCAACAGGCCCTCAAATAGCCTTTTCTAAGCTGAAGAACTGTTACCAGTGCTATGTCATTTATGTTCTGCTTCATTGCATCCTCTTTAAATGGAATGAAGTTATGCAGTTGCTTAGATGGAGAGAGTCTATTGATTGGTGTTTAGGCATTATACATGAATAGGTTAATGCCTGTGAACCTCCCAGTTGGAAGTTTCTAACACTAACTTACAGTTTCCATCAGAGATCAAAGTAATTTACTAACATAAATTATTTATATATAGGGCTGAAAGAAATTCATAATAACAATAAGGCACCTTCATGAGATAATCACCATACCAGAAGCACTCATCTGTACCTTATAGCCCTGCAGGGGTTTGTAATTATCTCCTGCAAACCACACCTCTAGTGATTGCTTTCTGTTGCTTCATTGCAGTGCTGCAACTTGCAGTACTTCGCCTGATAAATATCTTCAAAATTATATTTAAAAAAAAAAAAACAAAAAACAAAAAACACACAAACCAGATTAGAACTAAAAAAACATGTGGCAGCAAAGCAAAAAGGAAAATGCTGAAATGCAAAAAAAAAAAAAAAAAAAAGAAATGCAGTTATTACAGATCTTAGTGACAGCCAAAAAAAACTACTACATTTAAGCAGGTACCTGTGCTTTCTCTTCAAGTTATTCACTGGAATGAGCTCATCATTTGCTGTCATTTCCCTTGCTTGCTGGTGATCTATGGAAAACTCTGTGTACATGGTTCTGGCTTCTTCTCTATGCTTCATGCAGCTAAAATTACTTTAAAAGAGGCTAAAAATGCATTAAATACTCTCATAAGAATATTCTCCTGTGTAGACAACTGCAAAATTTGCACAAAGCATGACTGATTATAGATGGAGAAAAGCCAGTGACAGGTGATGGTCTTCATGGTAATAACTGTTTGTAAAATACCTTCTCTGGACTCTACTCAGGCATTCAGCTTGGAAAAAAATCAATCCTTATACAATTTTAACGAATATTAACAGTCCTAACACATACCAGTCTCAACACAAATGCAAAAGTACAAAAAAAACCAAAACAAAATAAACAAACAAAATAACAACCCAACCCTTAAATTAGACCAATTAGAAACATAGCATTAATTTAAAAATTCTTTCCAAAATAGATGCTTTGATATTGTGTCAGTGGCACAGTCCATTTCAGAGGAATGCACATTTCTGTGCTACAACCAATGCACTGCCCAGTGAATGTAGGAGTGAGGGCAGAGCCCTACAGTGTCAGTTGATACGTGATCACAAAGCTGTTTGAGATGGTGGGACTAAGACAAGCTTTCAGATATCCCGTTTCGGTCTTACTCAGAGGCTAATGAATCAGCCAGGCTAATTTAAACCAAGTCTACCATGTAATAAAACAGGAATGCAAAGAACACAAGGTGGCTGGGTGAGCTGTGATCATGATAACACAAATCAATAAGCAATTGATTTCTTCCATTCTGAACAAGCTGGAAGTGATAGATCAACTTCACCATTAGCCCAGCCAACAGTGCATCCCAAACTGAATGTCAGAGGAGCAGAAGCATGCTTTGCTATCACCCCATCATTGCATGCTCAGAGCAGATTGCAAAGCTGAAATCCGTAGTTCCAGGATAAGAATATGAGTTGAGATTTATAGCAGCTTGTTAAGACAGACAGGAATAGTGAGTCCTCTCATAAAAATGTAGTTCATGCAGTGAAACACATCCTGGGTTATTTCAGGTATGAGTTAAAAACCTAATTTTTTTTACATTGGGATCTCTTCTTTTGAAGAAAATCCTAACATCACTGTGGCCCTCCTCAGCCACATCAAGGTGTCTAAGATACCCCTTCCCAGTATCCTCACTCGAGTCTGAAGAGTCATAATCTACTTCACTGTTCCTCATGCAGAAACTGTGTCTTATCCTTCATCATTCATGCTGCTTTGTTTTTGGAATCCTTCCCAAGCATCCAATATCCTTTTTGAGGTGGTGGGATACCATAACCACACCAGTTTTCAAGATGTGGGCATGTGTATTTGACAGCATTTAATGTGTGATACATACATTTAACATCATGAGCTGTTTTGTTCTATTCCATCTGATCATTTCCTAATTGCACACAATTTTGTGTTTGTTCTGTATGTTTTCACACCATGGTGTTTGTTGGGCTGGTTTTTTGCAGGGAACAATCTTTTATAGTCGCAAGGTCTCATTCCCAACTTGTAATAATCAGTTCAGAATCCATCACTTTATAGGTATTGCTTTAAGGTTTTGAAAATTAAAAGGAACAATAACTACATCACGCTGAGAAGGTTTTAAGAGATAAGATTGCAGTCCTTCAGCAAGAACAGCATAAGCAGATCCTTGTATCCCCAAGGAAGACTTCCCAGACAGACCTTTGCACCTTTTTGGCGTGGGAGGTAGATATAAACTTTGAAGTATAGCTGATAATCTCACATGCATTCTTCAGATAGATGTATTGTAGATATTTACTCAAACCTGGACAAAAAAAGTGATTTTTTTTAGTGTTTAAGAGCTACTGAGAGAAGAATGTAAGGAGAGCACAAAAAATAGAATATGTGCTTGCTGTTCAGTAAGGATTTAATTTTCAAAAATGCTCATGCAGACAGAGATGTTTAGATATGTATGTTACACAAATTGAAACAAAAGCTTTTAAGACTGCATATGTGCTTTATTGTCAGTAGAAAGTACTTGTAAAAGCAGATGTCTAGTGTTTGTATAGGTAGACATCCAACTGCTACTGATGCTGAAAATTTGGCTTACTGCATGTAGTTCAAAGTCTCATAAATCACTTGGAAGCTTGAGCTCCCTTTAGAAAAGAACATTTTGATACATTTTCCATGGTGAAGTCCTTAGGACATAAGCTGGCTTTTCTTTGTGAAATACCAACTTCATCTATGGATAAAGGAGCAGTTGTTTTTAGTGATGTTCCACAGCTTTTTAGGTAAGGTTCAGCCTTTCTGTCTTTCATCATAGCACTCTGATTTTAGTAAGTTGCTATGTTCTTCTTGTGTCTGTGATATGGGGAAAAGTTACATAATACTGCCAAAATTACCTAATGTTATAACCAAAAGCCCAAATACACTCCCAACACTTTTCAACAACCAACCTTCCAATTTATTCTAACAAAGCACTGGAGCCAAAGGGATTGACGGAGTTGTACTTTATACTTCCAGAATAAACCGTGGAAAACAGATGTGCCGTAAGGACCACTGTCTTTGAACAAAGTGCTGCCTGAAATGCCTTACTGAACTATTTATTATTTCCTGATTTTTCTTTCTGTCTCAAAGAAAACCTGTTTACTCCCCTAGAGATACCATTGTGCACAAAAGGAAGGAGGAAAACAACTCAGATAATCCTAATGATCATTTCTAAGCAGCAGTCTTGCTCTTTTCCCTCTCTTGCAAGTCTAAATCTACTTTTAAAACAAAGTTCCTGTAATTCTGCACAATCTCTCCGCCTTTGCCAGGAATGTAAGGAAAGTACAATCAATGAGTTGCAATAGGTTGTGTTTGGCTGGATCCCATATGATACGCTGCAAGGTTGAAGGCAACACCAAATCCTTCCAACCTTCACAGATGTGAAGAAGGAAGCATTGTGAGCTTTCCCTCCCCGTCTGCCTTCCTGGTTTGCCTGCCTAGTGGTTGTGTGTTCATGTTAGCTGATTTCCACTGAAACACAAACTGGAAAAAAATGATGACTTGGTTAATATTAAAGAGCAAACAGTATCTGTGGGAGTCTGATTGTTTGAGGTGAAGTGGTAGGCAATGTAACTTGCTCTGCAGCCAGCACATCTTGTCACTGGCGCCTGTACAGGGCAGTTGCTGCAAACTCTAGTTATTACAACAGACTTGAGGCTATCAAGTATTCAAGCTGAGTACCTTGTGGCAGATCTGTTGTTAATTTGAATGTTCTGTTTTACAACAGGGGTTTGAAATGTAATCCTGTTTATTTTCTGTGGGGTTTTCAAAATCACATTTTTAAAAGATTCAAAATGATTTAAAAAGAATAACACTATTCCTTGTTTGCTTCCACAGCAAGAAAAGCTGGGTGATATCTGCTTCTCCCTCCGTTACGTGCCTACTGCCGGAAAGCTGACTGTTGTCATTCTGGAGGCAAAGAACCTGAAGAAGATGGATGTCGGTGGTCTGTCAGGTACATGCACGAAAATCTGCTTGTAGAATTTTTCAGGATCATAAGGCAGAAAAACAACTCATTTTCCATTGGAGAGCTCTTTGTTGAGAGAGTAAGGGCTCTTGTTCACTGTCTGAAAAATACATTCTGTGTTTTCTGAATCTTAGAGCATGACTGAGTATATCAGAACTCATTCTAGCTTAAAAAGAGACATTTCATTATACAGTGCATACCAGTTCAAGACAAGGTCTGAAAAGTTAAACAGTCAGATGATGCTCTCTATACTTTCCTTCTCTCCTGTTACCTGGAGATCAATATGGACTATTCGGGTAAGAATAGTCTAACTACTATTCCTATTGTCTGTTTAATCTTATAAAATGAGAACATTTCCCTCCAGTGTTACTGATAATACATAATAGGCAAACTCATCACAGGTCACTGCTGACTATTGGTTGAGATGCTAGGATAATTGTTTCTGCATTTGAAGGGCTTAGGTGTGATTGCTCCCTTGAGCAGATCTTGGAGTATTCTGCATTAATATGGAGCAATCACAGTGACAGTCCTGCGCTTCTGAGAGTTGATGAGGTTGGTACCTCCCACCTACAGATGGTCCTTGCAGCCTTTCCTCATCTTACGATGAGGCCACACAGGCAGTGAGTGGGATGATGCATGCCATCCCCAAGGGAGGCTGCCGTCAGCTCAGTGCACTGGGGCTGTGTCCAGGGTCCTACTGGAGCTCTGTGCAGGCTTCTGCTCTCCGCTGTGTCTGGAATTCTTGGACACAGATTACTGCCTGAATTGCCAATTAACTGAGATCAAATTAAATAACAAGATGCTTCATAAGGAGAGGTCTTTAGAGGAGAAGTTTATTTTATATACCTTCTGTTAAAAAGACGGTTTTTACAGACCATTGAGAATGAGGATACTTCTATCTCAGCTCTAGAACTGAACACTTTTACAGCTGTCATTAACACACAGCTGATGTACTTGTTCATCTTGAAGTAGCAAATGACAAACAGAATGGTAAAGTGTTTGGCTTTCATTTTCTCATAGTCTTAGTGTAAGGTAAGAGGTATATCTAAAGCATACATAGGCATAGAGGCCTGCTCACAGTAAGCCTTTAGGTTTCATTTACCACCTTTGATGAACAGTAACATGAGGGCCTTCACAAAGTGAAAGGAGATGAGGTCTCTTACTAGTAACTTTTATTTTATTTTACCTGTTTCTGAAGTCTTCTGCTGTACAGCAGTAGACATCATAAAGACATGAAAATATTGTTGTAGTTGTTACCTGAATCAAATCTAACTTTTCGAACACCCATTCTAAAATGTGAACACACCAGTATTTGTTTCTTTAATACTTACGCTGAACCAATTTCAAATTAAAGTTCTTAAGCACTTCTCTTTCCTAATTGTTTCCTAATGAAAAAATTACATCCTCATAGTGATGAAGTGTGATTTTTTCTTTTTCACTAGAGATCTAAGAGTCAAAGCGTGTATATTCTTTTCCAAAATTTGAAAGAAGTGTGATGGATAATGGCTACAAAACTCATAAGAAAGGATCACGGGAAGTACTAATGAACTGAAAACCTTCTACAAACTTCTGATGAAAAACATAATGCATTGTGTTGGAAATAACCATGAGGAAATGAATGTGCTATATGCTGAAGCGCCGAAACAGAGTAAAGGACATACAAATGCATTTCTGGGGAATGACAGGCTTTGTTCTCCTTGTAGGGCCATACCACACTTGAAACACTGTGTTCTCTCAGAGACAAACAAACCCAATAGGATACCGTGGTTGTAGTAGGAATTCAGAAGTCCCTGACAGTGATAAACAGCAGCTAGTATGGTATTCCTGAGGCAGTAATTATAGATGGCTTAAAATGGATCCAGTATCTTTCATTAGGGAATTTATCTTTTGAATAAATTATGCAGAAGTAACTTTTAAAATCCAGCTGAGATTCTGTTGTCATTATTCACACTAAATAATACCTGCTTTCAGAGTGCGGTACTGTTAAGTGCTAGTGAAGGTGACAGGATTTTATCTCAATTAGGGAACACTTTCCCCACTACTTTGTTATTTTCTCTAGACACTAAAATTGCTTTTCGTTTTGCAAAACTGAAAGTTTTACATTGCAGTGGAGGTGGGAAAACGCTAACAATCAAATGCTATCTCAGTCTGAATGCTACTTATATGCTCAACAGCACTTACTGTCACCAAAGGAAGACCATTAGCAAGAGGGGAAAATTATGTAGGTGTCACAGCTGGAAAAAAATAAATTAGAACTTTGACAAAAATTGCCAAAAAGTCTCTCACTGTTGAGGTTAGCATGTTTAGAGCTTAGGTTCCTTTCTGTTATTCTCTCTTGTTTTGGAGAAGATACTGGAAAAACAGAAAATAGGCAATTGAAAATGGCTCCTCTTTGTCTTGCATCATTTTTGCCTCTCAGTGGAGTTTATCCGCATTTCATGAAGGAGGAGCAAGGCCCTAGCTTCTGCAGGGGTCTGCCAAGCATTCATAGCAAACAGCAAGCAGCTCTGCAGTTTCCTTCTGCCTGCTGCCCTGAACATCTTGAGTATTACTGCTTCTACTGAATATCTGCTTTGCTCTTCAGTGATGGGGAAAACTTTAGCAATTATGTATCTGCTGTCCCAATATGAAGAGCAAGCCAGTCACTGTGGCTCAGCAGTCTTCTGAACTTCTTTTTAATAATTCATCAAAAATTGGAGTGCATCCATAACTGTGGTCAACTGTACCTTAAAATATGCTTGATTTTCAACATATTTATTTATACAGTGTAGAAATAGAGCACAGTTAATAAAGTACCTATACTGTGTATAAAACAAAGTAGCTTTCTTAGCATTGTTCTATGGTGATACCTTAATGCCACTAGTCAGTCTGTGTGTCCAATTGAATGGTGACTACAGTTGCAAAGAAAGTCTTTATCTCCAACATTTTGAACTTTTCCATAAATTTTATAGACAGTCAAAAGCCAGGCATAAATTACTTCAGATAGACAATAAAAGACAACAAACTAATCATCAACTTTATTAGACTCCTTGTAACAAAACCAGATCACCCATCTGAGCAATAAACTCCCAGGTCTTAAATATAATTGCAACATCAGGCTGTGGCTAAAGCAAACCTTGGCTTAAGCACTCCAACTGTTCAGCCTGAGCTCATCAAGTCACTGCAACAAGTGGAAATTATTACTTCTGATTAGCAAAGGCCTCTAGCAAACAATTATCCATGTTTTAAAACTGCATTTTAATTATTTAAATTATATTCAAATGCATTTTTAATGAATCTGACATCTGGCAGGTGAAATGTAGAAATGCTAACTATAAGGAGGTCATTTTTATTTGTCTGAATTTGGTAAACTGGAGTTACATGGAATTATAGGCATACTTCACCCCAAATGTCTAAGAGACCTAGAAGCTTCTGTCTTACCAAAAATCAAGGGAACTTAGACTCTCAAGTCACTGTGTTTGGTTTTTTAATTGCCTTTAGATGATTCAGAAGATTTTAAAACCAGCTTGCAGTTTAATCTCTCCAAAAAGCCCATAAAGGCACAGTCCAACTAATTCCTCGATAAGGGCACAATGCATCTCATCAGTGCCTTTCAGTTCACAAAGGCTGCCTATGAATTATGATACGTTATTCAGGTTTACGTTCTCTTCTGCTCCAGAAAGAGAAAAAATTATCTGCAGCTCCCCTGTGATATATTCATTTAAATCAGTGGTAGTGATTTCAGTTACTAATTTAAATAAGTATAAAGCTTTTATCTGAAGTAATTTTAATCTTGTGTTGTATTTGTTGGGGTTTTTTTTCTTATTTTCTAAAGAAAAAGATTCTGGTTAAACCCTTAGCACATCTGACTAGCAAATAAATGCAATAAATACGGTGCTATTTATTACACAGAAGGTTTCCCAATACCAACACACATTCACGTAGGCAGTTCTGTAGATTTCAATGTGTTTAGCTGTAGCTGGCATTTATGTTCATTTTTGTTCCTGACACAAAATAAAAGCTTTCAGTTCAATTTCCAGCAGCTTTCCCTGCTTTGACTGAGCCAATCTTTGAAATAAATTACCTGAAACGAGTGCTGGCACCTGAACAGTCTGTTGTTATGGCTGTTTAGCTACCCAGCCCTTTGGCTTAAATGCTTTTTCTTAAGAAGTTCAGTGACTATCTATTAATGACAAAAAAAGTTTTATTTCTAGAAAGTATCATCTCTTAGTAGCTGATAATAATTTCAAGCTTTAACATAGCTTATCTTTTTGGGATTCATTTCAACAAGGTTCTTCTTAAAAACTTTGAAAGATATGGCATTTTTGTCTCATGTGTTATTCTAGTATGCTTAGATTTTAGTCATTCTAATTAGCAGGAATGTATCTTAGTAGGAAGCTTTTTGCTTCCCTTATCTTCTTTGCCCTGCTGCCTCTCACCATCCTCAAGGTCAAACACAGGTTACCAATGGAGATGAGGACCCAGTAGAAAAGTCTCAACTACCACTTAGGAATTGTCGTAGCACAGTTCACAGATTATATAAACCCCTAAACTGTATCCATTTATGTCAAATCAATGTTTAGGAAGAAATGCAAAGGCTGTGATTGGATCCATGTGATCTTCCTTCTGCAGGAAGCTGCAGATAGAGCCACAGCAGAAAAAGCAGCCTATAATCCAGTCCATCATGTGTGAAAGCTAATCTCAATATTTATGAGCTATAAATAGAAAATACATAGCTCCTCTTTGTATCTGTCACGGAAATATTATAAATCAGAACCATCTCAGGGGACCAAATTGTACTACATCAGAATAAAGCTGGGTTTCTATCCTTATGCATTTATTTTAAATACTACATTCAAATTCAAAAGGCTTTGAATGTCTTATAGCAGATTTGAAAAATAAAAATATTGTTTAGAGACTGGTTCTTTGAAGACAGAGTGAAGGCTCATGAATTATGCAGGCAGAGCATTCACTTTAATAACTTCATTAAAACATAAGAAAGCTTAAAAGCTATCTAACACAAATGTAATATTATGGGAAGAGAAATACTCTATTAGTGCCGTGGCATTTCTATAATCCATATTGTAACATGATTCTCTGAGTATTAGGGGAGAGGAAAAGAATGTTAATAAAAGATGAAAATAAAAAACAAACACCACCACAACAGCTGCATTTGCAGCTAGCCTAATCCAAAAGAATCCAGCAGAGATCAGTACCAACAAACATGTTATGATGTCTACTTACAGTGGGGATTTCTATAGCATCTAGTGTCTCAATATCTCTACTAGAATACAGTGACTGGCAGAACTTCCAGCAGTAGACGGCTGCAACAATACATGTCTCTAACGCTTGCAAAACAGTCACACAGCATCACAGTAAATTCTCTTTGGGTTTCAACAGTGGGAAAAGGATTAGTCTCTGCCTTATTAGACTCCTTCTCTCCTACTCAGAGCGACGTTCCTCTTGGTGACATCTTCCCTAAGTCTGGGCAGCAGCAAGAGCAGGGGGTTTTGTCTAAAATGGTTCTGTTTCAGTGGGCAAATATAGTCTTGGGGAGTTGTTTCTTCTAATCACAACTCAGACCTTTGACATCACGTGGCCTGAAGTGATGAGCTGAAAAAGATAGTTCCAATATCAAAAGACAGTAAAAATTACAACATCTTCATCATAGAAGACATGTTAATGGATACATTAATGGATAAATTAACTCCCATATTTCAGTGCATTTTGCAGGTTCTTATAAAGAATGTGCTAATTAATTGTCCATTTTGGAGCAAGTACACAATTTCCACTGAATTGTTCGCTACAGGCTATTTCACACAATCATATATTGTATTAGATGAACCATCAACTGCAGCAGTTCCTACAAAGAAGCAACGTCAAATTGTTCACCTTTTTTTTCTTCTTATGTCTCAAATGAAGAAAAAGAGATTTTGCTAGCTGATTATCACTGAAGCTGTACAAAACCTCTAGGCATTGCTCTGAAAAGCCTTAGTAATCTTAGGACAAACGCCGTGCCACAAAAGTGCCTGGGTTCAGGAGGTATTTGAACAGCTTCTTCATCTGAGAAAGGACAGAAAGCTTATTGTAGGTGTACATCTCCTTAATCATTCACCCTGACCAAAGGTACAGGAGATCAGCACCCAGCCATAAGGACTGTCAGTCACTGGGCAGAATTTTCTAGCACTGCTATTGATTCTCTTACCCCATTCCTTGAAATAGAAAGACTGGAATCTTCTTAGTCTTTCATTTGAATATCCACATCTAAATGATGCATTGTGTGTGTGTGTGTGTGCGCGCGCATGCGCTTCTTTCTGGTTATAGTATGTTTGTCTTTGCTTATGCTGTCTCAGAGCAGATGTGAAAATGTGAGTGTTAATTACTTATACGGAAATAAGATGGTTAATACTTCAAGTTTTCAAACTCTACAAGAATTCCAAAGCAGTGTGAGTGGCTGTAAAATAGATGTAGGAATAGAGTAGATGGATTCAGGCATCCTTGGGGAAATTAGTCTTACGAGTAAGTTTAATTTACTTTTACTCTCTGAAAATGGCAGCCTATTTCTTTCTTTAATGGATTAGAAGAGAAAAAAAATATATGAACTCAAAAAGAAAATGCCCTTTCTTTATCTCTGTAAATGCAGTTTAGATGAGTGCTTAAATGTTCACAGGAAGTGAGAAAAGTATGATTGAGGGGTTTCCATTTTAGGACTATATAAAATCATGCAGGTTTGTATGACACCATGAGCAGTACATTAGCACTTTTACACAAATGAAGTTTGATGAAGTTTCTAGAATTTTTTGAAGAAAAAGAGACAACTTTGCAAATATATTTATAAATTGCTTTAAACCATGCATGCATTTTTTTTTGTTTGATTAATCCCATGCGGGCAAGAAAGACATTTAGTTTTTGCTAAGCCTTTATAGAGTTTACTTCCTATAGGCCTCCTGACTCAGTTTTTGAAGTGTAGCCCCTTTGGGTGTGCATCTCAACAGAAAGAAACATTTCAAAGATTAGATCCCAATCCTGAATTATGACTGATGTGAGCAGGGATCATGTACTGAGAAGAGAGCTGCATGTCTCCTCTGGTACACTGTGCTGGAAATACATCAATGAAGACAGAGAAAGTGTTTACATTAGTGCAGTGAGAGAGAGAGAGAGAGGAAAAATAGTGTTTCTGCTTCTTTGTCAGTATCCTTAAATATGTATATGCTTTATCTGTGCTAGTTTATTAGATCTGCTCACACATTTGCTGAATGAAGCCCTCCACTGGCAGCTATGAGATGTTATTTCAAAAAAAATGACGAAGTTTTCCCATTGCCATTTCCAAAATTCAGTTTCCAGGAGCTTCCTAACAGAAGGCAGAAGTCATGTTCTGCCTTTTCTTCTACTGAGACAAACCCTCCAAAAAGTTCCCAGTATCCTTCTCTAGGTAACAGAGATAAATATAGACTTGTTGCTGACTGATATTGACATGCCAGCATTCAGTTATTCTCATCTTTCATGCACCGCAGGAGAGTCAAATGAATCTCGATTCTTTCCAAAAATTTTATCCCCCACTTTCATTCCATGACCCTATTGATGAGGTAGAAAAGCCAACATCTGGGGCTTGCTCCAGCCTGCCAGCACAGACCCCTCTGTCTTAGAGTTGGCAGTAGAGCACTTTGATTACCTGCTGACAAGGTGGAAAACTGAAGATCAGAAATGCTACTTCCCCCTGACTCTGTTCCTTCCAACTCTGTAAAGATATCCCTATGTGGTGGAGGGTTGAATTTATCTGGGTTTAATTCCTAGTCACTGTTGTGCTTTTATTTATTAGCTGTTGAAGTCAACACAGCAAGTGTTTTTGTCTTCACAAGGATCTTCTGTATGATGATGAAGATCTCTTTACATCTTATTTGGAAAAAAAAACGGAAGAACAATTGAGCTTTTCAGGCACATTATTGTAAAGTGAATTTATCACTTCTGTGGAACTTGCACGTGTATTAAAGAGGAAGACAAGGCTGGGTATGAGCTTGTTTAGGACAGCTGAAGTGCTAGGCAACTGTTTTGCAAAGCTAAAGGTAAGAGGAATCTGAGGAATCTCTCATAACAACATGATTGTTTTTAAGCTAAAATCTGTTTCTTCTGCGTTACAGAAGTGTTGTTGAATAAGATGGCTGCTTCTCTCAACTGATGCATGTCAGTAATACAGTGCAATAGCAAAACCAGCAATATAGAGGGAACATCTCCTGACATTTTGTAGTCATTAGCCCAGGAATTTTAGGGAACTGGAGCACCTTCCCTACGTAGACAGGCTGAGGGAGCTGGGCTTGTTCAGCCTAGAGAAAAGAAGGCTGCGGGGTGACCTCATTGCAGCCTTTCAATACCTAAAGGGAGCCTACATAGAGGAGGGGAATCA
>JAOWBP010000001.1:34469077-34495042 GCA_028571105.1 Tragopan temminckii
GGCAGGGGGATTGGAGATTCATGATCCTTGTGGTCCCTTCCAACCCTGGCCATTCTGTGATTCTGTGATTCTGTGATCTCATAGAAGGAAATTAGGATTTTTTTCTGTTATTGTTTATTATGCTTCATTTTTGCTGTCTTGCAGAAGAATATGCAATTGCTCATTCCCTACTTGAATTCTTTTTGTTTCTACTGAGCTGTCCGAGTTCACACATATTTTTTACTGTCTTTAAATCAAAATAATTTATGTGGGGAGTTTTCTTGTTGCATCCCATCACATTAGATATTAAAGTAATAAATGAATAGTAAAATCAATAATGCTCATTAAGGAAAGACACAAACAGAGCACAGATCACATAGCATCTGTCTAGAATGTATGCCAATAGATATAAACTTGTTTACTTGACTTTAAAATGCAAGTGTTATCTAACACAACTGACCAATGCCCAGAGAAAAATATCTAGATTTTTTCTTGCAAAACATGCCTAAAAGGAAATCTGTCATAAGGAATCCCACCCACTGGGAAGCCGAGTTGTTTCCTACTTGTGAAGGCAGAACAGAGGATTTATTTGTAAGCTCTGTACTTGAGCTTTATCACAACATAATATCTCTCAGATCTAAGTTTGTCCAAAAACAAGTATCAATACAGATACATATTTTAAAAATGTTCATGATATACTAGTAAGTTCTGTCTTTTAAATAATGGCATAAAAGGATTTCAGGATTCAAAGATAATCTCTGCAGCTCAGCAGCACCTCAGTAGGAATTGCTTCAGGTCAGAGAAATAAGGGTTTTGTTTAATCTCTGCTACCAGACCTGCTTTGTGGTACTTTTTTTTTCTTCTGATTCCTGGTGGTATCATAGACCACTTCATACATATGGGTCTATGGGTTAAATCCACCTTTCCAATGGAAAGAATATGATAATGTTCCCATTTAGCCCTACTGATATAGCATCTTAATTTCTGTTTGAGTCTCTCCAGAAGTCTGTGCAGTACAGCTGGCTCCAGTGCCGTTATCATTATCATATTGTTGTGAGGGGCTGTGTTTCTGCAGCAGGTTCCAGGAAGCTGTTGGAGTACTTAGCTATATCAGTTGTTTCCATCAGCAATCTATCACATGCTTGTCAACATTTGAAGGATGCTAAAAATGTTGATTATGCAAGATGATGGGTTTTTTAAGTTCAGAAGCCCTGGCTATGTGGGATGTGAAGAAATGCTTATGTAACAATCTGACAGCATCAGCAAGTCTTGCACTGCAGATTGTTTCAGCTGGCTGGGAGCTGTTAATTCAGGCTGCTCCCTCATGGCTAAAAAAAAAATGGAGGAGAATGTTTAATTAAAAAGAAGCTGCATGATACTTAACCAAGTATTTGGGATTTCAATCTAGAAAGCAAGGCCAGGTGGGGGTGGACAAATTTGTTTCTGGGAGAGGTTTCTTGCTGTTGTCATTCAGAGTCATTTTCACTGGGGCTAGGCAAAATTAAAGGGTATCAGATCATGTTCCTTCGTGGGCAGTGGAAGTTGAGGACTGGCTCAGACATTCCTGGAGACCATCCACAGTGCACTATCGCTGAAGGACATCTACTTCAGGAAGCTGCTGCCTGGCTTCGAGTCAGAAAACATCGCTTGACAAGAACAATCTTTCCATCAGAAGGTCTGCTGATCCTTTGTGTCTGGTAGTAACAACAGAAGAGCGAGCCAGTGATTTCCTAAACTGACAAGTTCTTTCACCTTAAGTAGTCAAGAAATAGACTCAAGTGCGGGACAGATGTTGCTTTGGTCTAATCTGAATCTGGATTGCTTCTTTTTGATCAGGGTATGGATTCCTCTTTCAGCAGAATGGAGCAGTCAAAGAGAATCCATCCCAAAGCACTGGCAATCATTTATGTTTTTATAAATGAAAATTATTCAAACAAGCATATCTTCCACATCCACCAGTGCATACATTTCTTTATGCAGCTAATATGATATCTGTGATATCTATAAAATGCCAGTTGCAGCAGTCTCTAGGAATTACGGTCCGCAAATGCAGATTCTGTGAGGTAGAAGGGGACAAGGACTTCATAGCTTTTCAACTTTGAGTTAAGTTTTGCACTAATGGAATGTTCTGTCGCATTAAGAGTTGGCTACAGCTCAAGGCCAACAGTAGCCCTCTAGTAATTTAAAATACAGTTCCATGAGCACAGGAATTATAAGGCATGATTTCATTTAAATTTCAAAGTGTGACTGGTCATTCTGATATCTAAAAGAATGCACGCTTGAACTAAAACTTTTGTCCAGTCTGAACATCCACAAGATCTCTTTCACACGTGTATTTTCTGGTGCTTAATAGGAGGTCAGACCATGCTGCAGCTTTCACCTCATGGAGGGATACTTAGTAGGCTTTCTCAATTCTACCTGGCTGCCTACATTCACACAGTAGGAATTTAATATCCTTGAAAGGCCTGTGAGCCTATCAAGTTTGATTGACACTGGCCAATATATTAAAAGAGTATGGAAAGAGAGCAGTCCATCACCAGTCTGGTACATGCACACAGAGAGGACAGGATGATCATCCACGCTGTGTTTCCTTGGGAACTCAAACCAACAAACAAACAAACAAATACTTCGTTTTGTTGCAGATTCACAACCATGCTCTGGCGATTCATGTTTAAATCTATTCTCATTTTCTTGCAGTGAGTCTGTTTCTCCCTTTGGAAAATGAAAATTAATACTTTTATTAAAACTCTATATAGCTGCTCCAACTCATTCTGTTACTTCCTCTCTAGTTTTAATTGCTTTAATTGCTCTCTAGTTTTAATAGCAGACCCCAAATCTGAATAACCCAAATCATACACTGATTTTGGAAAACATTTCAGCTCCGTTGGCTGCTGGCTTCATATTTTAGCACAAAACACAGTGCCTAAGCATTCCATCGCTGTGTATTTGCATACTGGTTTGCTTTCTGCAGAGCATTCACAGGATAAGCTCTTTGACTTTTCTTGTTTACATTCTGTTTGCTGCATTTTCTCTTTGTTTACAGTTCTAGTGCATTTCAACCCTGATAGGTTAAGTGGAAGACTCACATCATCCACAGTGCTGCTGTCTGACCTACCCAGCGCACACATCTTGCTTTTAGAAAAGCCCAGTCATTTTCACGAGCATTTTGAGGTACATTCAAATCTGTTTTGGCATTTGTCCAACCCTACATAATATCAAGCGGGGGACATCCTGTCTGAGAGAACAGATTGTTAGTTCAATTATATTCCTGAAATCAAGTTAAATTCCCATGAAATCTGCTTCAAACTTGAAGAACCCTAGGGGAATGTAATTTTTCTTTTGTTTGCTTGACTTATATTATAACAATCAGACATACTAAATGAGATGCACTGTATAAGAACGTGTTGCATTTGCAATTTATGGCTGTTAGGTGTTTTAGAAGAGTGAAATGTGAATTGATAGTACTGCCATCTATAGACAGCAGAGGGTTATTGTACTCCCAGCATGATGAGAAAGGTGGGGGAGCTTGGACTTCTTGTCTACTTTTTTTCTAATGATGTTGTATTCAACCAAAAAAAAAATAGAAATACTCCAAGTTTCTTTTCAGTATGTTTAAATTTTATGGCACTGGCCTGTATGTCTCAAGCACGACACAGTAAATCCTTCAGTATTTTTGTGTTGGCCTTGGTTGCAAGCACTGGCTCGAGAGCATAGCTAATTTTAGTGGACGGAGAGGTGTATTTTCTTAGTCGGTATTATGCCTGGTATACCAAGAAGAATCGTAGTCTTACTGTAATATATATCATTTCAGTCCACTTTGTGGTAAAAGGACAGATGGTGCCATTTTTCTGGCAGAGATCCAAACATCCATATGGTACAATAGTGTTCTGCATTAATTCCAATGCTGTTTCATTGAAAGACATCATTCTGGTCATATGCAAAACTTTCATGCTCGGTTTTACATTTTGCCTTTGTTTTTCTCTGTTAATTTTTATTTATTCTCAAAAGGACAAAAGCCATCTTTCTCCATCTGTCAGTTTTATCCTTCCATATATAGTAAATGTTTATTTTCCTCACTCAAATTGCATACAAATTTTAAGAAGTGAAGACTGGCAGAAACACAGTTAGATTCTGTCATTCCAGATCAAACCAATAAGATGTGTTCACAAATTGTCTTACTGATTTCGATCAGGTGAAGTTTCTACTTTATCATTTACATATGTTGTTTTGTATAAACATATACATGACCACAGAATTCATAAAGGTGTGAGCTGTTGCTGGGCTACTCTTTGTTGACTGGATGTTTGTTCTGCTTTTGCATAAATGAACGCCACCCTTTGCCTCTAGAAAACAAGGAATACTGCCCTTCTTTTTCTGTGGATTTTATTTCTTGTCAACCACTACATTGCAAATTTTAACATGGAATTAATAAAAAGGTCTCAATTGCACATATTCTAAACAGTCTGCAAGCCACATTAAAGAGAAATAGCACAGTGATTAGTGATTGTCTCACAAGTTAATCAGAATGAAAGAAAGAATGCATAGAAGAAACAGGAAATCACTTAATGGCATAAACAGGTTAGCATGAAAGTTAATCAGATATCATCATAAATAATGATACTCAGAGAAATGGAGGGAAAAAAGTAATAAATTTCATTTAAAAGTATTTGAAAGAAATTACATCCAGTAAGGCAAAAAGTCTAGGTTCGTAAAAGGCATAGAGTTGCCATCTGTGAATCACCAAAAACCAGAGAAGCTAAAACATGGTTGCATCATGGCTTTAACAGTGGACATAAAACACTATCGCTGTGGAACAGCACAAGCTTTTCAATAGCCATACTAAATCCACGTAAAGCTTGCCTTTTCCTCTCTAAAATCCTGATAAGCTGAAGCACTGACATAGGTTCAGATGCGCATTTTCAAGCTTTATATCATCACATTTGACAGCAGAGAATATGCTGACATCAGACATCCAGATCTACTTTTAGTCGTGAGCATGAAGATCAATAGATAACAAGCTAATAAATTAAAGGCAATGAAGGGCATGCAAGTCTTACTGAAATGTCCAGGAGCCTTTGCTGACATTTTTATAGCAAACAGGGATGGTCCATGAATTTGAGCTTCAGTTCCTCGGAATTTGGGGTTTCTTTATTTTACAGAAATGTATAGGCCAGTGATGCATCTTTACTCATCCTCTTGCTTGCACAAAAAAGTATCATTTGATTCCTTATATGAGAGGTGATTTTAAATAAACAAAAGGGATAGGCATATACAAGCAACTTCACATTTAGCTAGAGAAAAAAATTTCTGAGTAAAATAATGAATTTTAAAGAGTGAATTTTAAAAACAAGAGTGTAGACATTTGGCTGCGATTGTTAAGTAATTTTTCTGTGTTGAGATGCAGAACTGGAAGTCACATGGGATTTTCCATGCTTCTCTGAAAGGTGTTTAGCTATATGCATTTGGAAACCTCACTCATATTTTGTCTTTAAATGCATTGTATTTTCCAGTTGGTCACTGTGACCAAGTATTGGGAGTTAGCAGCTCAGGGCCAAGCCTTGATAAACTGAAAAGAAGGCTGGTTTCTCAGTCATACTAAAACAGAACTGCAAAGCTGTTACTTTTTTATGATTAATTAGATGGCAAGATCAAAGAATATTTTCTAATACTTGAGGCTTCACAGCTACTCCAGGGCTTAAGCGAATGCTTACCTGAGTCTGTTAGATGTGCAAGCAATAGAGAAATAACAGTGCATATCAGTTTGATCGTCCATCAGATTACTTGGGCAGCCAATCCTGAATAGCAGCGCTCAGAAGAAAAATGTTCACGTTGCTCACTCTCTAGCTCTTTTGTCCAAAAGCTAATAAAAATATTATTTAAAGGAGAGTAAGTACTCTTGCCTTTCTAAGGCATCAAAATGAAACCAAAAGAGAAAATTTTCAACTTTATTTGTCTTAGAAATATCTCTGGAGTTTCTCAGGGAGTCTCTACACACTACTATTCCCTGTAGCTCTGCAACTGCAGTTGTGTAAGGTGGGTGGCATGGGAGCGTGACTAATCTAGTAGTAATTTGAGCTCTAAACTGTCTGGGAAAACGTAGGATCTGTTTCTTGCTTTGTGGGGGATCTTTAACTCATAACTTCTTACTGTAAAATACTTGCATGAACCTAGCAAAGTAAAATCCTATCAACTATAGATCTTTGTATTTCTTCATCCTTCAAAGTGGATTTAAATCACCATCTTTATTGGTGATTTAAAACATTTCTCAGTCTTAGTGGTTTCAAGACATTTCCTTACAGATGTCTTTATTCTCACAGGAACTTTTATTTCTCTGTGTCCCTCCCTCTACTTGTGTTCAGATTTGAGAAAAGTAATTGGTTTCCTAATCACCAACCAACACTACACCCTGGTGGATAGGAAATGGTCAGAGAAGGTAGAGGACTGAATTCCTTTGCATTGAGTAGGGATGCGACCAGGGTTCCTGATTCCCTAATGTGGGTTCTGCTCATGAAAAGCCAGTTCTAAGAACCACCTCCAGATTCCACAGGCAATTACATGTTTTACAAGCATGTGAAGGCTGTGCATTCTGTACAGCTCGGTCATAAGCTCTCAGTCTGTCTCTGTGCAAAGCATGAGCTGAGCATGCTAATCAGAGCGTATGCCAGGGGGACCTATGTGCCATTTTCCATAACCCTAAACATTGCAGGACAGTGAGAGCATCTCCAAATTGCACCACCAAGCAGTTCTGTTCTGGGGGAGGTACCATACGGGGGGGTTGGGCGCTTAGGAAAAAAAGAAATATTTTATCAGAAAGCACTGATAACTATGTCCTTTCCCATGTCTGTGTAAGGTATTTTTACATACACTCTTTTTAGTACCGAAGGTATACCAATGTTGTTCTTCGCTAGTAAGTTGTTGTTTGACCATATAGGAGGTATTTGTCTAGACTTGACCTTGAAGAGCATTTCTTTATGCCCTTTTTTTTTCACTGATGCCATCTCCAATGTGGGACAAGATTGCCTCTTACCATATAGAGCAAATCTCCAACTGAAAGGGGCCTCTGAGTGCTATTGTGGCAGTAGTAACAGTAATAAGTCTTGAATTTCATAAATAAATTCACTGCTTCTATTATCTAGAGCTCTGAGATTCTCCCAGCTTCTTCTGTCTGTATGGAGATCCCTGAGATTACATGGCCTATGAGCCTACATATACCTTGTATCATGACTGTATTTAATTAAGATCTCTTGTCAGTCTGATGATGTTAAATAACCCAAAAAGCATTACAGAGCAGAATTTTAGATATTATTCTTCCTTGCCATCACATGAACATGAATCAGGAACATAACGGATGAACAGGAAGCATGAGGAATGATAAGCACCCCTTATGAAATGTGTGGAATTGGATATTTTATCAGGGAGTTAACTTCTTTACATTCACTGTTCATGATACACAAGCCTGAGAACCATTAGCCCAATACAGTTTAAAAACTTACAGCTTTTGAAAATGTACTCTTTGTTTGTTTTTTTTTTAATATTCAGAGAAATTGAGATATATGATTCTCTAGTTCAAATTTGTAACAGATTTTTTTTTTTACTTATCTGTGTATTCAGTCTCACTGATTGAATGGAGGAGCATCTGTAGATTCCAAAGTAAATGTTGGTACATCTGTAGCTGAAACTGTCTCAAGTTCCCAGTGAATCAGATAATTCTTATCAGATATCCTTGAAGATGATAAGAGGATCAATGCTGTCAGCAAGTGCAAAGCAGCACAAAAATACAGCTTGGCAAAGAGGAGCTTAATTGTAATGCAAAAAACATCTCCAAGCCTTAGCCATCCTGGGAGCATGCGTGCAAGAGTTTGAGTGATTTGAATACAGGATTTCTGACAATAATTTCTGTCACGAATGAGACCCATAATGATTACTTGTCCCCTATAGGGTAAATGGACCTGCTCATCATGCAGGTCTTTGTAGAGATAATATATATACCTGTTAGGAAGATTTAATAGTTGTGGCTGAAATACCAGGTCTGCAACTCAAGGTTTATGAAGGGACGGTTAAGCTTTAAAATCACTTGGAAGCAGCTGATTTTAAGTTGCCATGGCAAAGGATTTTCAGACAATGAGAAGCTTTTACATTAATATCTTCGTAAGCCTTGTTGTGATAGAATTGTCTCTGTGAAGAGCAGTCTCTTACTTGCTCCTGCCAACACACACACTGATAAAATCATAAGGTAATTATATAGTGTTACATTGATTCTTGTGTTTCTTCTCTGAGGGCTTTGCCACTGGTCTGGAGATTATGTCTCCCATTGCTTTTATAATAGGGAACTGCAGTATTCAACATTTGGTTATCAAAAAATTGTCAAGATACCCCTTGTTAGCAAAAATGGTAATGTATGGAAATTGCATTGATTTTCAATTGCATTAGTCTATTAATTCTGAGAAATAACTGAATAAAAGCTATCTGTTCTTCACTTGAAATAGAAAATACTTTGCTCAATCGCATATTTTATTTTATTTGTTTGTTTGTTTTTAAATTTCTGGCTCTGATGGCCTGAAAACTCACCTAGTACTTTACAACATGTATTTTACAGTTAGCCTCTGTGATCTTCCTGTCTTCCTCCTCAGTACCCAAAATATAGGTCTTAAAAAAGCGTGACCCATCTAAGATTAGGTTGAGACAAGAAAAGTGGCTTCTCGGCAGGGTGAAATTTGTGTAGTATTTTGCAGGGATTTATTCTGATTACCTCTGCAGAGCATAGGGTGTAATGCCTGCTCTTTGGAAAACAGTTTGGAGTTGTCCTGGTTGCTGCTGGTTAAAGTTATGTAGGCTCTTAAGGCTTCTGTCCTTCAGCTCAGGGCCAGAACTGGGAGGCACAGCCAGCTATGGCTGTTTGCTCGTGCGCACACAGCATCTCAATGCAGAAAGGAGCGAAGGCCAGTACTGTTATTGCTGTTTGTCTTCGCCAGCTCCCCAGAAGCTGTTGCAGATAGCATTGGTATCACACTGCATGCCAGGAGCTGGAACACTTAATACCTGTGTCCGTTCCCCACCGCCTCCCTGAGGCCGGCTGAGCTCCTGGGAGCTGAGATAAGTTTCCTGAGATGCACATTCCTGGGGAAAGGGGGAAGTTTTCAGGTCAGTAGGGGCTTTGGGGAAAGCAGCACTGAATCTCTTCACAGCACTGAATCTCTGACATTCACGCCTAGTGGCACTTTGTCATACTGAAATTTAATGGGCTTCAGGACATAAAGTGAGGTGTATTTGTTCTGACACACTTTTAATTAAGGTTTTTATCAAATGCTTTTTAATTTAATTTTTACTTGATGTTGACCATTCCTTATTTGGGATTCAGCAGGTCTGGAAAGCTTTCAGATAGGGCTTAATTGGAGGCTTTCAGTGTAATTATTAGTTGTGTATTACACAGGGATGAAGCCGATTCTTTAAGTTAGCACAGTATAAATGCTTCATACACTGAGCCGCTATGCTAATGCTAACGCACAGAACTGGAATATGCATTACAATGCATCATCTCCACTGTCTGTACTGCGACACAGACTATTTACCCAGTTTAGTGACAGCAGCAGCACACAAGCAATTGGGCCTGACAATTCTCTGTGGGTATCATTAATTTACTGCTAGATTTTACTTACAGGAGGTACCCAAATGCCATAACAACATACAAAAAAAATTAAACGTTAACAGATTGATTGGATCACATTGATAGTCGGACTATTTCAAATCCATGCATTTAAGACTTGTGTTATTAGTTATGTGTAAGCAAACTGATGCATGTGTATGGGAAACAATTCTTCGTTCAGCAGCAGATGTTAGTTATTAATGAAAATTATTAGTTATTAGCCAAAATATCTAAACTGAATGAAATGAACAACCTATGGACGTTTTAGAGGTGTCTGAAACTGTTCACAATCTTGATTATATATTCGAAGGTTGTAAACATATAATAGCCCAAAGTTAGAATGGCAAAACTATGTCAAAAGATCAGTGGAAAACAAGAGGTGAAATAGGGGATGTTGAATGGTGGGTGGGGATAGGCTCAGTTTGTGTAATGAGATAAGTTAAAAAGTGAAATACAAAATGGCTGGAAAACCAAAGAACAACTGCATTGCAACTTTCATATATTCACAGTTCTTCCAAAAAGCTGAAAGGGTAATTTAAAGCAGCAATGAAGACCTATTCACCTAGCACAGGAACACAGCAGGGCTTAAATTCTGCAATCTTTCTCCTGTCGTGCCATTGAAAATATGCTCACCACATGACCAAAGCGCTGGTATCTCCTTCCTATCTGTTTTCATGCTGTGGACAGAAAACGTCCCAACCATAATGAATGTTGTAGTCAGGCAATACAAAAAGCCTTGTAGACCTGCAGGATCACTACTAGAGAGAGGGATGGCATGAACTTCTGCAGCCTTTGTCCAACTCCCTTTCCCGCAGAGGACACAGATATGAGGACCTTCTGGAAGCTGCAGTCCAGACACTCCCCTGACTGCAGGATGGCTTTCTATCTTTCCGGTTGATTTTATTCCACAAAGACTGGTCTAAAGACTTGGGCTGGGTTAAGCTGGAAGCACTAGAGCTGTTACTGATATGAATATGCAAGATGGCTATTTATTTGGGGTAGGAAGTACTTTGTTTAGATAACTATAACATTTTAAGAGCAGATAACACCACTACTTTTTAAATTGTGTGAATTGGGTTTGCTTTTTCCTGAGAAATCAGTTGCAATCCTGTCTCTTTGATATAGAAAACAGCAATTTCTAATGAGTTGGTTCTCAGAGGTAGGAAATTTTGGATCCCATAGTAGTGGTAAAGATACCAAACAGGCATCTAGCAAACTGACAAGAAAATATTCTTCAAAGACATTTCAATAGGACAAATGCTGCTGAATTGCACTAGATTTACATAGATTGCTCTGAAAGTAATGCCTCCTATTTATTTCCATGGAAACTACAACAAATACAAAGAGCAAATAATACTGTTTGACAGAGAAAAGTCTCAGATATGAAAGTCTATTTTTCAACATTGTCATCACCATTAGCTATGCATTTTCACCAGTGATGAACAAGAGCCTGCATGCCATGCTCGTAAAAATCTTCATGGCTGTCTGGAATGTGGTTTGTCTTTCATGCTGCAGTCACCATCACTGATACACACCACCCACTTCCTCACTGTGCTCACGTCCACCCTTTGGTATTCATAAACATTCAGCAAGTGGGGCTGTGTTTTTTTTGCGTGGAGGAATTCAGTGACGCACCTTTGCTTCATACACACCTCCAGGTCAGCCACCATTCTATCAGGCTGCCCCTCTGCTGCCATCTGTCACATGGCAACAAAATGTAATGGAATACTGGCGGGAAGGTTCAGCCTGTACTGCCATACCAGCAGCATCTGCCCCTGAGATTATGGGCCAGCATAATAAAACAGGAGGCATTACTTTCAGAGCAGCCCTCATCTAGGAAACTAGCCCTGCTGAGGCAGTGTTTTGGTTCACCATGCCCCTCTGAGGATACATACAACTTCACATAGGAAATAGGGATAATCCTGTAATGCTGCTCATGTAATGTTTTAAATGACCAATCATGTCATGTGTGAGGTTTTTTGGAACGTGTACCTTACAGCATACTCCTTGTTACTGTAGTAACAGGTGAAAATAAAAGAGTGAGTATGGTAGCAAAATAACCCAAGAGGAATGACTCCATGGAATTCATCATTTTATCAAATGAAGATGTGAGGAGAGAGATGGGTCCCAGTTTGTTACTGTCAGTGATTTGGTCAATATAATATAATGCGCAGCTATTTATGTAGTAAATAAAAACCCGTAAGTGCTGCTTTTCATTACTATGCAAATCCCCTGTGTGGGAGTAATGCTCCTGCAGGAGTGTGAACAACACTGATCAGGTGTTGTTCTCTCCCACTCCCACGCTGTTTCCAAACCAGAATAATTTGTGGTTCTTATAACCAAGACAGCCTGGAAGAAGTGAATAAACATTCCCTCCATATAACATGAAAACAGCATTCAGAATTGTTTATGGCCAATCTGACAAGGCGTATGCACATGTATGGAATAGGTATATGTATACATAGGATTACTAAACATGGATGCAGAGGTTTTTTGTAAATCAGAGTCTTTCGGTCTTAAATTCTAGATGGTATCTCAGCAAAAGAACTGGAAATTTCTGAATTAGGATTAAAAATGAAATAAAAGGAAGACTGTAACCATATTACCAAAGTGCTATAAGATTTATGTAGGATTTGTATCATACTTTACAGCGTAGTTAGAAATCCACAGTATTTCACTGGTCCATGGATGCTTGGGACTCATTATTTGGAAGAAAAAAAAAAAATCACATCCATGCCCCTGTAATTGGTATCATACCATACCATTATCCAACAAAAAAAATATGGTTCTACATGGTGGCCTCTTGTGTGGTAAACAACATGATTGGATTGCAATTAGGGAAAATGAAACAGCTCTGTAGCTCGGTATATTGTTAGGTGTATGTTGGAAACCTGCTGCTTTCTCTGAGCAACAGCAGCTTGCAACTGGCAGGAATTGTGGCTGATTGCAGGTATTGTTCAGGGTGCTGTGGGGACTGTGCTCTGTGGAGGCGTGCAGACTGCATTCTTTGGTGGCTGAACACTTCCACAGTGACACCTCTACACGTAGCTGTAGCTGACAGTGGTTTCCCTGCTCAAAAGGACTAAATAGTAAGCATTTCATTCAGTGGTCAATTCTGTCATTCCTAATTCCAGTAATTGCAAATGCTTACTCATTTATTCTGGCCAGAGGTGGCATGCTTACAAAAAAAATAACACAAACCATTTTTAATGCTTTTACGTATTTTCCTCCTTTTCTCATTTTTATGTATTCTCCAATAACGATGGCAGTTTATACACAATTCAATTATTCTGGATGAATTCTTATCACTTTAAGAGTTAGCGTGTAAGTGAAAGAATGAAAACAAGTTTTTGTATGAATGTACTTTGATGTTGAATAACTCTATATCCACCTTTTGTGCTGCTAATTTAAAATACATTACCATACCATCACAGAATTGGAAAAGCAACAAACATTTTTATCACATCCATTCTGTTTTCATGGTATGTGTGAAAGAAGTGTGTAACTTCTTATCTCTTAGACTTCAATGACACTCTCCTGTTGTAGACACACTATTTTTCTTGCTTTGTTTGTATCAAAGGTGTTTAATAGCACAATTCTGAAGTATTGCTTGGTTGTTCTCCTTTTACAACTTATTATTATTCTCAGAGAGTTATTTACGGAAAGTTTGAAATACCAACATTGCATACCCAACTTGGACTAAGCTCAGCACAGCTCTGAGCGCTTCTAATGAACGCCTTAGCCCGGGACTGCAAAATAAAAAACATCTCATCTTCATTATACAGAAAATAAAATCTGCATTGCAATAGCAATTGAGACTATCCTGACAGTTTAGCCTATAATTCTTTAATACAGCCATCATGTTGTTTCTGTTTATTTGTGCACAGTAGTCTTGGTCATGGATCAGGATCCAACTCTGCTGAACTGTGTAAAGAAACAGTTGATGATGGTAAGCTAGCAGTGTTCTGTACACTAGACTCCCGCAGGGAGTAATTTCTGACTTTCATGTCATGTAAATATTGCCATGCTAATTAAGGATCCATCAGATGACAGTTTTGGCAGAAAGAAAGAGGATTACATACCTCAAATTGTTCTTTCTGCCTATAAGTACATTCAGTACTGAAGTAAATTACCAAAGTAAGTAATAAACTGCTGTTTCACTCATGGCAGAGCGCTGCTAACTACTAGATTTTATTAATTCCATCACTGAATAAAAGATTGAATACTGTTGAATATTTTCACAGAAATTATTTAAATTGATATTCTGAGTAGCCTGTGAGATGGAAGAGAATTGGTATATACATAAAAACATTCATAGTCTTAGGCTATGTTTGTATTGCTGGCTGTTTGGGGCAAAGATCATCTATTATTCTGATCATATGTGCACAGAAAATGAAACCTATTAAAAGAAACTTGATGAAAAAGACATTTCTATATATGAATGACTAAAGCTAAAATATATGCAGTCCCTTTCTAGAATTGTATTGGTCTCAAAATGAGCCTCCAAGCAGATTTCTGAACGTCATTTGAAAAGAGAATTGTTCAAGCTTATCATGTACCACAAAAGAATTTTGAAAACGAGGAAAAAAACATTTTTTTAGTCCTGAATAAGGAATACTTGAGAGCTCAGTGCTGTAATTTGAACAGGGAAAAAAAACAGAAGACAGAATTCACATTTGTTCTAATATGTATATCAAGAAGATGGCCATCAGCTAAAATGGGCTCTTTTCATTACATTCTGCATACATGGGTAAGACTTCCAAGAAAAGAGAAAGACATCCTCTTGGAGAATTATTACAATCTTTACTTGACCTCTGAGCATAGAGAATAAGAATTTCCTATTATGACACGACTAAGAGAAATGAGATTAGGAAATAGCTGAAGGTTCCTTTTGTTCAGGCTGCGCTGCTTGTTGTGCCAAGCAGATTCTAGGCTGCCCTCCTGGGAGTGCAAAACATGTGAGAAAATACCAGGCAGCAAGATGAAGCTACATATGGCAGTTAGCTGAAGCTAGGAACAGAATAACAGAGCACAAGAACGTCTGAGGTAACAACAAACAGTCTTTGAATTAATGTGCTCTAGCATTGAGATCCTTCAAGAACTAACAAGTATCTTAACCATTCTGAAAAGGCTGTCATACTCTGCCCCACTTAGGCATTAATAAAACAGCTATGGAAATGCTCATTTTGCTGTAATCAAAATATTTTTGAGATACAGAAAACAGCCACTAGGTTGCCTTTTGAATATTATGGTAAAACTCGATTTCAGCATTGTTAAGTATTCAAATTGAAAAGAAATGAAACATAAGGTTCTTAGAGATATTAAATTAATTTAGCATTTCATGATCTTAGTCAAATGAACATTATTCTTACAGAATATGTGCTAAGAAAATTAGGAGCGTATGAAAGTTAGTAATGTATTAACAGATTCCCTCACACACAAAGATGTGATGCCGTAAAAATTTCAAAACACACCTATAAGTGAATTAGGTCAGAGTCTCTTTCTCTGTGCACTTACATTACATCTTGCATACTGAAAAAAGATGTATATCCATAGGTTATATCTTTCTGAAAATCAGTCAGCTTTAGACCTAGGCAGAGGGTGATGCTCTCAGGGTGTGAAAAGTGTTTGCAGCATCTATCACACCTAATGTGCACAAGCAGTAGATTACAAAAAAAAAAAAAAAAAAAAAAAGGGGGTACAGTCAACAGTAAATACTTATCTGGTGCAAGATAATAGCAGGGATTTCAGATACCAGAAGGGGACGTGGACTATCCTCAAGAAATAAAAAGGGAGTAAGTAAAAAGTTATTCACATATGAATGAAGACAGTGCATCTGTAGCATATATTTTGTTGATGTTCAGATCTGAACTAGGCAAATTCTTATGAGGAAAAAGAATCAGTTTTCATCTCCTGCCAGTCCTTGAAATGAACTTCAGGTTGCAAGATGGAAAATCATTATTAGGGAACTGGTGTAGGGTTGAGCACGAGCCTGATTTTCTAGTTCAACAAAAGACTTGTTCGATCATGTAGCTATGTCTGAAAAATGATGTAAAGTGCAACCAAACTGTAAAGGCACGACTGTATGCCCATTTAGCACAGGTGTAAATAATTTAGCAAGATGCAAAGCAGTAAAATCAAGTCTAAAATAATGTAATCCTGTTATTTTGAACAACTGGGCACACCGTGTTGCTCGTTCACACATCATTCCCGATATTTAAGGTATTGAATGGTGTGTTTAGGGCTGACTTTTCAAGCTTCTCTAAGTATGCCTTTTCACATGCTGGTCTCAGTATGCCTGGTGGATCTGACTATTGATCTGAATTGAAACAGACAGACTGATATGAATAAAAATTAAGACGTCACTAGGGCATTTATCAAAGAGGAAAATATTATCATTGGTTTTGCTCAGATTAGGAAGCTGAGAGCACAAAAAAAAAATAAAAGAGAGCAAAAACATTGGAGGAAAACAAGACAGAGTATGTCAGAATTATCTTGCAGTAGCAGGAGGTTGTTCAGGTCTGGTGGCTATACTGTGCTACAATAACTAGAGCAGTGCCCCCATTGTGATTCATTATCACTATATAGCACTATTGGAATTAATAATAATGAAAGACAATCATAAACTGATGATAGCAATTGTGATGTTCCCACATGGCTTTATAACTAAGTGGCTAAATAATTGTTTTTTTGTGGAGATATTTCCATTATAAAGAAAACCAAGGTAACCTTTACAGATAAGTGGTTACGTAATTTTATCTGGTAGGGCATTATCAGCCCAATTCTCTGCTTATCTGAACAGATAAAATTTCTCCAAAGATGCTGATGTTCCCATTTATTCTGTCAGGGAGCTCTGCACAATTTTAAATTATCTGATGTAGTTTGAAGTGCCTTTTTGTCTTTGCTTCATTAGAATCAGTTTCTCAGTCATTTCTCACTGGGTTTGCTTCAAAGGCAGTTTGGGGCAGCACAGTTGTTTTTTGTGGCATGGGGACTGCCAGGGAACTGAGTCTGCGATGAGGAGTTAGCAGGGTGTTGGTTAGCATCTGAGTACGCAACACGACATTCTTCTCTTCTCTTAGGAGTGAGCACACAATTTTCACTGATCAACAGTCTTTGTCTATTAAGCACTAGCTGGATAATTGTGCTTTCATGACTAGAAAAACTATAACTGTGCCCTGGCTTTACTTTATGTGTGTCATACAGAGATGTCAGACAAACAAAAATTCCACTGACTCGCCTCTCACAGACTCCTCAGAGCTCACCCAGGTTTGTTCTGCTGTTATTCTGCAGTCTGCAACAGACTCGGCCAATTCTTGTTTCTCAGTTTATCCAAGATTTTGTATGCAGTATTTTTAATTGCTAGTAAATCCAATCTGGAATGTCTTCTTGATGCAAAACAGACTTACTTTATCACGGCAGTGGAAGATAGTTAAACACCACCTAAGGAAAGGAAATTTCTGTATCCATTATAGAAAAGAGTGACATGAAAAAATAGCTTGCAGTGAAGCTCTTAGGATATAAAGACAACAGTTCTTGCTCCTCGGAGTTACTCAAAACTTGACTTATGGGTACCAAAGCATCTAATTGTTGGAACAAGTGCAGCCAGGAGGATTTTCAAAGTCAGCATTTGGAGAGTGTAAACTTCAGTAGGAGTAGGGAATCAGATCTCCTCCTTCCTAGGGGAGTCCTCTTGGATAGGTACTAGAGATTAACTGTACCCAAATTATTCTTCTAAATAACTGAATATTCATTGAAGTAGGGACTTCAACTGCTTTCAGTCACCTTCCAGGTACAGTTAACCACTGCGTTCAGTGCTCCTTCCCTACCTCTGCTTTCTCTCTCACTCTGTTTATCATAAGAAAAGGGAAAATAGATTGTGATGCCTATCTCCACAGTCCCTTTTCTTTACACTGTTGAAAAAATGATGTGAAGACTTGCTGGCTAACTTCTTGCAGTCTTTAAGTGTCACATTTGAATTCAATCAGCTGGTTTTATTTACTCTAGGCCTGGATGTTAATGGGTTGTTGTTCACTTCCAATTCTATTTGGTTAATTGTTCCAAGACTTAAAAAAAAAAAAAAAAAAAATCAAGCTTTCATCTAGTTCTTTGGGAGAATGGTGGAGCACCACAAAGACAGAGGGAATCTTTCCAGTCTTTCTTCTAATAGTTGTTTGTATTTTGAAAAGAACTTACTGCAATGAACAGGTGAAAAAGAGATGTTGTTGTCTTAAACAAAATTGAATATTTTCACTACTCTCAGCGTAACAAGCTGAAGGTATAAGCAGTTTATAATAGCTGTAAGACTTCTATAAGGAATTACTGTATGTAATGTAGCTCAACTGTATAATTGTTTTCAATTTCTGAATTTTTGTATTTGACAATAGCTGTGTTACTGTACTGTTTGCAATTCCTAACATGAAGTAGTGAATGCCAAATCATTAGCAAAAGATGAGCTAAAGCTTCCAGAGTTTTTGTGTGTCTGTGTGATACTTGTGGCTACTGTGATGTTTTTGAGTTCACTGGGTTTCTTAAATTCTATCAGAACACCTCAGAGCAGTGTGGGGACTCGATAACACAGGCAATAAGAGAGTCATCCCGAGAGATACAAACTCAATGAAGTAATCATTTGGTGAAATAGTGCACATGTATGCTAAGGACCAGTTTGGCTGCTTGCAGTGTTCCTGCTTTGCTTTATAGATGAATTAAAAAGTGATGAAGAACAAACAAGGTACCTTGTGCAATGAACTGTGGAGGGAAATTTCTTGATTCAGTCATAGGCAACTGTCAGTGGAAGTCGGATGCCCCATGCTATAAACCAAGAAAATGAAATTATATTTAATCTACCCTCAAAGTCACTTTCAGAGGTAGATCTGGTTTTATTGAGCACAATGTAGACAGACAGGAGCTAGTTACCATTTATAGTCAGGACATAAATAGAAAGCAAGAGAAACATGGCTAAGCTGATCCAAAACTTCAACAGACGGGAGCAAGGAAGCTAGTGTTCTTAATTGAGCTGAAGAGATCCTGCGAGCACTGTGCATTGGGATGAGGGATAGTCAGGAATCTTTAGGATAACAGTTAAACAGTAAACTGTCTTCTTTCCCCCCTTACCTCCCTTTCTGACTAGCAGAGAACTGATTCCGAGCAGGTACTGCTCTGCTTCTGTCTGATGGGAGCAGCTGCCCAAGGAGCCTCAAGGTAGGAGCAGTTGCTCTGTGATATCCATTATCCTTGCTTACCACCCTGCATTCACACTCACCAGAGCTCCAAGTTGGGCCTTAACAAAACCAAATCAGAAGAAACAGGCACCACCTGAGAATTATGTGGCACAGCCAGATTGCTGTGGAAACTGTAGGGAGCTTTCTTCAGTCCAGCATTTCAAAATTCTACTTTTGTCTGATTAGTCTTCTAAATTGCTTGATTTTCTCCTCAGGGGGAAACTTAAATAATAATTGACAAAGTAGCTTTCTATCACACTTACAGCTGGAAGAGGGCTACAGGAAATTTACTGATAAATGTTTTCCCTACAGTAAACACAGTTGTAACATTGAGTGCAGCAGCTAGACAAATATTTACCAGAATTGTGAGAACACCTGTGTGGGTGAATTCCTGCTGACCCAACAGTGAGTAACCAGTGTAGCTCTAGTTCTTTTTCTTTGCCTGTGTTAACACTTTGCCTGGTTCTGTGTGGGCATCAGTTGGGGTGTCAGCATCCTATGTCAGAGGACACTAGCAGGAATTTTCTGAAGCCTTTCTTTTGATTCTGACTGATTTGATTCTTTCTGATTCTGACTTCACTCCATTCTAAAAGTGTTCTGGGTGAAATGTCAGGAAAAACTGCTGGGGAAAGGCCTTCCTAACTTCGCTTTTAAAGCTTTTAGCACTGCATATTGATGGTGTCTGAAATGGGAACTATGAGAAGATGTGAGAAAAAAGGTCAGAAGGAGCTTAGTTTTATGGTGTGTTGTTGATGATCAGAGGACAGTAGCATCAAAATTATTTCTCTCTGCTTAAAAATAAATGCATTTTAAGTAGTCATGAATGAACAATTCCTGACTTGAAGCTTTGTATTCTGTGCTTTCAGATCTTGTTTCTAGCCACAAGGGTTACAGATGTTATTTCTTATTTGAAATTAAAGCTGAGAAACAAAAGCTTCAAGAAATACACCATATACCTCAAGGATTGTAATAAAATCATAAGAGTTGGCAGTGGTGCAATATTTTTAAAGTTGGCATACAGTTGATTTTATAGCCTCACTTCTCTAATGATACAGTGCTTACAGGAGCTGGTTGCTGGCTTGAATATCAATGCCAGAGTTTTTCAGTATGTTGTCTCTGGTCAGTAAATAGACCTTAGAATAACGTCCTGGTTCTGATCCCTACTGAAGTCAGATGCAAAAGCAGACCTACGTGCTAGAACCATAAGCAAAAAGGAAGATATTTAAAGTATATTTTATCTGTGTAAAAGTTACACATTTATATATAAAGATATATAATTTTAAATGACTTCTTAGATGGACTGTTACTCCAGTATTTAATATCAGCTTCTAGCTTGTGAATGCCAAGATGCACCAGCAGTACTGATTGGATGCTGGCAGGAGAAAAACTTCTGCCAACATTTTGCTGGAGACCCTTAAAATTAAGATCAGCTGCACCTTGGACAAAGAGCTGCAGAACAAAAGGCTGCCTTTCTCCCCAGTGAAGCAGCAATTTTTTTTTTAGGTGCCTTTTCCTTCTGTTGTATTGTACAGTCAACAAATGTACAGTTGAAAGAGAAGCATGGTTAGGATAGTACTTTACAGGCATCATAGTTGGAAAGATGATCGTGGTGAAAAAGGGACAGTCAAAGAAGAAATACTTACCCATATCCAAGGATCTAGGCTCACAGTGGAAAGCTCCAAAAAAGAGGAATCTCCAGAAAGAGCTCCTTCCCAGCACTAGTCAACTGTTAAATGGGGTCTAGGAGGGGTGGAGCCATGCCTTCACCTGTGCTCCCACAGCACACCCAGTCCTTTCCTCAGGTGATTAATCAGTGGTTCAGGCCGTGACTCAACAGTTCCCATACATGTGTATATATATATATTTTTTTTTTTTTAATTTATTATTATTATCATTTTTAATAAAAAAGACCTTACAGTTGAAGCTGAAATTCTCCCAAAGCAACTTTCATCTTAGTGTATAAAGTTATTTAGAACATGCAAAAACTTTTGGACTCTTGTAGCAATGTAGTAGAACATATGTTGTTATTTCAAGTACCCCCAACAATTTTTCCCTAAATGTGTTTGATTTCTGGATGATAGCAACCTTTTTGACATGAGAATGCTTGCTTTCCTTCACCTACAAGGTCAGCCATTTCTCAAAGCAAGCAAGTTTTAGCTAAAAATTTCCTGAGGTGCCTAATACAGTATTCTGGCCCAGTCAATAACTGTGAATGATAAAACGTTTTCTCTCAGCCTTTGTGCTCTCTGGTTGCATTAGAAACTGAACGAAGATATATGAGACGACACAGCAGGTTTTTTAATCCTTTAGAAATGGTTGGCAAAGTCACCTCCTTACTTACAAAAACTAAAATGTACGAAGTTGGGGTATATGGATATTTTGTAAATAAATGTCAAATCCTTTTGTAATCCGCTATATTTTCACAGTCTGGCATTGGGTGAAGGACAATCCTTTAACATGCCGGGATGTGTTTATGGCCATTTCAAAAGTTTATGAAACAAAGATACTGATAATTCCAGGAGAAGCAGAAAGATACTGAGCCTTTCAAAAGATTATGTGGGCCCTGCTTACAGCCCTGTCTCAAATTCGCCATGGTTAGAGTGAGAGCAGTGCTGTGAGAAACAAACCTGAAATGCTCTGGTGCAATGCAGTGGGGAACTTGTTGTAGGCAAATTTGTACATCAGAGCTCACTTTAAAGCTTTAAAGGCACCTTAAGCCTTTATTTTTTGAAAATCTAATTGAGATACCAAACATGTGCTGGAAGGACTCAGAGTATATCCCATCCATTCTTCTGTCATTTCTAGTTGATTTGAGGAACTTAATTGGTGGAATGTGTAGCGGTATAAACGCTGCTTTTTTTTAACTTTTTTTTTTTTGCATTTTTTTCACTGCTTTACTTTATAATCTGCAACTTTTGCTGCCAACGTTGTGTTGTTCCTCATACACCAACTCTTAATTGAACCATATTCCTTATTACAGAAGGTGTTCTAACTGTCTTGCAAAGGGGAACCAAATCAACTTGATGCAAAGTCGAGTCTTCTGTAAATCCTCTGCCCTATATTCTGCCCTGCTCGTCTCTTTTCAAACAACAGTATAGATTCAAATCCCCCGATCAGGAACGGAAGGGAACAGGGCTTTAAGCCCCACCATCTCCTGTTCCTGCTGAATTCCTGCTCAGCGCCCCGGCTTATTAGGAGAACCAAAACAAAACTGAGCAAACAGAATGCAACTTCCTTGCTCACTCCAGCTAAGACAAGAAAAATGAACCCAGCAAGACTATTGTAGGCTGTTATCTGACTGCGTCCACTGGGTGCCACCACATTGCCGTTCAATCAACCTGAACTCAGCTTTAACCGCAGGGCCGTCCAGGCCCCAGGATAGATGAGTGCTCAGTGGTCTGACACCCGACATGTTTCTGATCTTCCTGTTGAGCTTTCAAGAGTGTGAGCTGGGGAAAAAATGTCAGTTTTGGTAATTATGGGGCAAAGGGAAATCCATACAAAGAGTTGGGCAGCAGCCAGCTGTCAATTTCTGGTTTTCCTTCCTTTCATGTTTTTGGAGTGGGTAGGTGTATCTGGCCACAATTCGCAGTGTAACATATACAAGTTTTGTTTGCTAATGTCCATATATTTTGTGGCTATTGACTGACTAGGACTGGCTTTTGGAAAATCAGCACACGTGGAGCAGACAACAGCATGCAGCTACAAAGCCTGAACAGGAAAGGAGAAAAGACAGCAATGAAATCAGCGTGCTGGAGAAGGAGTACTATGTAATTAGGAAACGGCAGCTTTTTTTCTTGTTTCTAAAGCCATAGAACAACTGCCATCCTATTTCTGCAGTCCATCAGTCGTTGCTTATTTTTATACTGTGACAACATGCTGGATGACAGAATCTTGCTGATTTCCTTCCTCTGAACAAATGCTAGACATACATACAATCTCCTTTTATATTGTTACCTTCTTCCACAAGCCACCTCTCTCAGAAGAGGTGGTGACGTTTCCATGGGCAAATTAGGATTTCTGCTGCTATCTTCATAACCCTTTGAATTAAATTCTGTGGGGAAATCATCTCATTCATTTTGATTGTTTGAGACAAGGGATGCATCAGGAGCCCCATGGCTATGGGTTAGAACAAGGTATGAATAAGAAGAGTTCATTATGCAATTTGCCTTCCCAAAATGTGTTACAATAGAAGTGAAATGTTTTACAACAAAAGCAAGTCTTTACCATATTTTCCTGGCTATGTCCCTATTTGGCTTTGCCTTGTTTACACAGGATCTATAGATCTTGATCACATCTACATGGAATTGCATCCTTTCACCGACTGCTAAGTGGATTAGCTATTTTACAGACCCTCTCTATTAAAGGTTCTTCAGAATATGGCAGTACACACGTACTAAAGTACAGTAGTGATCCCATGTTCTGCCTTCACACACAAATTGCTGAATCACCAGCAAAGCTTGTACTTTGAGTACAATGGCTGCTCCCTGGTATCATGATGGCTGTCCAGCCCAAAATAACGTGTTAAAAACATTTGACACTGATCACTGATATGTGTCTTGGTATTATTTCACTCCATAGCAAAAAGAAATTTAAGAAAGAAGGTTTTCTCATATCTGAAAATCTGCTTTCTTTCTACACTTCAGCAGGAAGTATGATAAAAAGTCAAGCAGAAAAAGAAGCTTTAAGTCCTACTGCTTACTGCTTAGGATTCATTTTTTAATTATTATTTATTTTGTTTCCTGAATCACTTTGCTGTACTCACTTGGCTGGAAGGCAAATGCGTTCCCTGTTGATTTATCCCACTCAGCCAGGGGCTTTTGCTGCTCCGTTTGATTCCTAATATGGTAGCAAAAGCCAATTTTGTGCGACTTCCAGAGGGCTCCTCTCAGCTTGGGGAATGCAGCGAGAAAGGAGCCCTGCAGAGATGAACGACGACAGTTGTTGAGCTAATACTAATAAAGAGCAGAAAATGGGCTTCCCCACATGTGCTAAAATTTTTGCTGTCACTACTCTCTAAATCACCACTTTTGTCTTACTTTATGGTAAGGCAACAAATTGTTTCCTGTTACCTAGCTGAACAGGCTTTCTTGTGGAAAACACCTATTCCATCACAGTGGAGTTTTCATTATACTGCTGTTTGGCTTGAAAGCACCGTGTCACAGTTTCAGTGGATTAATTATAACACAGGAATAAAATGACACGGATATAAAATAAAATAAACTTAAGATTCTCCCCTTTGTTTTATTTTCCTTATTGATGTGATTCTGGACACTCAACTTGTCAATGCTCTGAAATACCTGCTGTCCATTATAGAAGGAAACCGATTTTCTATATATTTGTTTTTCATTTTAATAGTGTTCTACAGGTAACAGGCTGTCAAATTCACCAAATCTCAAAATGGCCTTTTCTGGTGATGTAGCAAAATCCAAAGGATTTTATTCTTCCATCAAGCAAGGTCTCTAAAAGGTTAATATAGAGTTGGAAATTAATTTCGTTCTAAATACAGAACAATGGTGTGCAATGACATTACTCTGTGATAAGCACTTGTTAAAGCTAAATCCTCCCTAAGCCCTGCAATTGTTTTCCTTTGTGCTAATGGCAAGCTAGCCGGAGGCACTCCCTCTCTCTCCCCGTTTATCTCCTCTGAGGGTATCCCAAAGGCAAGTTTATTGTTTACTAAACCTGGCTTTTTAAATTAAAACCTCAATTCTCCTTAGGTCAGTCTTTCTAACGTTTGTGATCTCCTTTTCTGAAGGGAGAATATTTTGTCTTTCTGAAATGCATGAACTTGCTTGTTAGTTGTTATTATTGCTATGTACATGTAACAGAAGGAATTTTAACTATTTCTTATTATCGCTTCTGAGTGACCGCCTTGGCAGTCATTATTCACAGACACACATAAAAGGCCTTTTGTCACATAGGTATTGACTATTTCAGAAAAGTGTTCAATAGGAGTTTGCAGAGGAAACCTGAAGCTAGAAGCTCTGGGGAATCGATCTTCACATTCTTAGCAGCATTTCTTAGCAGGAGCTGGGTGTCTTTGAAAACGGACCCATCTGCATCTTAAAAAACTTAGTACCTTAGAAAATCTATATTTTGTGGACATTTATTGGAAGCAGTATTGCTTTTCCAGCTTAGTTTTGCTGGAATTATTTATATTCTCAATTATACACCATTGCCTAGGCTTGGAAGCAGTGTCATCCACCTTTACCTTATTATCCTTTCAGTCTACTGGTTCCAAATAGCAACATTTACCCGTTTTACTACTGTGTCATCCTCTTCCTCATCTTCTAATAACCTCAAACACTCAGGCTTGTCTTTTCAAATATTCCTACTTTCAATTCTGAAAGCTAAAGGATTTCTGAAATTCATATGTGCTTTCTGGATTCTTGGTTTGTTTGATTTTATTACAGAACATGATTCCTTGACTAGAGTACATCAAGTTCTTGTCTCGATGGAGCAGCACACAAAGTTATGCAGAGTTGCGCAGATGCAGTCTGGTTTGTCAGTGAAGTACAAGATCAGATTGCTCCACCACTTTTGTACCAAATTGGATAGCAGCTGTATAAAATTGTAGTGGGTATCGAAGCTGAAAACTATCATGTACCTTTGGATTTCTGATCGTTTGTGTCACATTTGACTGACTTTTAAGCTAAAGTGGTGTACAGTAAGCGATGAAATCATAACATGTCAGTCAAATATCCATTTCTGCCATTAAATGGCTTTGAGAATTTGAAGAAGCTTGGGGTACATTGAGGCATGGGTTATTGGTCTTGTTCTCAGAAATACTTCCGTCTTTCATCTAATGATGCCATTTGTCAAGTTGTCTGATCTCGTCTTAGAACAGGAATAATATTCTTGGCAGCTGAGTGTTCTTACTGCAGATGCTGTTGGCCTTGAATGCTTGTTCTGTACTCTGATTTTGAATGTTAATCCACGGTATTGCGTTTGCAACACAGAGATCTCCAGGTCTTGAATTTTTCTCTGAGTTGGGGACACAGAAGAAAGGTAAAGCGGGTCCAGAGGAGGGCCACTAAGATGATCAGAGGGCTGGAGCACCTCTCCTATGAGGAAAGGTTGAGGGAACTGTTTTTTTTTTAGCTTGGAGAAGACTCCGGG
>JAOWBP010000001.1:34500834-34514138 GCA_028571105.1 Tragopan temminckii
AACCCTGGGATGCACGCCATCCGGCCCCATAGACTTGTACACGTTCAGTCTCATGAGGCGGTCTCGGACCTGCTCTGCCCTCACAGCAGGGGGGGATTTATCACCCCGGTCTCCACCTAGAGGTTTAGGGATGCATTTCTAAGGCTACATTTCTGAATCTGATTTTCTTTACTTATTGAATCAATTTCTGAGTTCTTCAAGAATTTCTTTTACTTCCCAAAACGGAAGCACCACTGTCTGCCTACACCTTTGCTCTAAGTGTCAGTGCTGTGTGCTTTGGCATGGGCTTGGCATCGCTTTTCTTCTGGTGGGAAAAAAAAAAGTCTGTGCTAATTAGCACCCAGTTAGCCTGAACAGTTTGAAGACAAAAACACAGCCAGAGGCAGTTCTGGCACTCTATTTCTTTTCAGCTTCTACTTTTTATTTGAGTACATCTTCATATTACAGTGTTTGTCGTCTGCAACTTTACTCAGCTGTATCCATGACTAGTTTGTTCTGGCTCAGCTGTTTCCTCTTAATCACGCTAGGATTCTTTGAGGCTTGAGGAGGGTTTTCTCTGATCCCTCCGCACAGAGCTGTGTGGGATTTTTTTCTTTAAACTGTTACTCTCCCCACACATGCATTCTGGACTGTAATTGCACACCTAATCAAGTCCAGTGTTTCCCCTGAAGCATTTTTCAAATTTGTCAACTTTCTAGTTGCTTGCTTTTCATATTACAGAAGCCTTACAAATATTTATCAAAGATCAGCACCGTCCTTATGTTTGCATTCAGAATAAGCCGCTGTAGTAAAGCCATGCCACGCCGAGTACTTTGTTGACATTTTTCTGCTGAAGATCCATACAAGTGGAAATTTGTGTGCTGAATACTACCTGGAAAATGATTTTTCATTAACTACTGATCCCTGCAACATACTTTTCGTCTTAAAATTCACTGCCAAACAGTCATTCTTGAGTTCCACTTTTTTCTCAGATACGGTCATTAGCCACGATTTTCTTCTTTTGCAATGTAGTATTTGCTTTTAACTGCCAAATTTGCTTTTCCTAAACCCCTGATAATTAAGTGCATCTTGTCTACGACATGATGATGATGAAATAGTTGTTGTATTAAGAGGATTCTAATTGTGCATTTATGCTTCACAGTCCACATAAATCAAGACATCTTTACCTGATATCACATGCCATTTCACTTATCCTTTAAATAGCATATTGGCATCTTACTGCAAACTTCAGGAAGACAAAATTTGTCAGCTTGTCACCCAGTGCTTTAAAAGCTGTTCAGCCACCTTCCCTTGAGACGTTGTTGTAAAATCTATAGTGTACGATTCGTTATGAATTTTATAGCTTTTTAACATTTGTGGATAGACTGTTAATGAGTGAATAAATAACACAATTTTTTTTAATCCCACACATTGCTTAGCATGAGTTATTAAGCAATGGACACACAGCCATTCTGTCTCCTTTAGCAGAGAAACATCTGTAGCACCCTGGATGCAACATCCCTTCCTCCAGGTGGTTGGGTAATGTAATGTGTTGGGGATATAATGTGGATCTAAGTCCCTGCATACTCAAAAAGAACAAAACTGTAGGAAAAAACTTCTAAACTTCTTCTAAACTGCAGTATAACTGTTCACGTCCAAGCTAATAGGCTACCTTGCCTTTTGGGATACAATCTGCTTGACAAAAGACAGGTATGTACTCTGGAATTAGATAACTATCCAGACTATACAAAGGGAAAAGCTTTCTCATTTTCATTGGAATGGGATGTAGGCATTTACATGTGGTCCAAAGAATTCTGCCCTCTGTGCCCATGCTATGCACTTAACGTACAGTTTATCACTGCTGGGTTTTAATATCAGTGCTGTCATTCTTACTAGTCTTACTTATTCTGTGAGATTATTTACATATTAAAGCATTACTCAGCATGAGTAATGGTGCCAGCACTAAGGTTGTGCTGCGAGTAGAGAGACAAGAGGTTTCCATTATCGCTGTGCCTTATCTCAGAAAAATCACTGGACACTGTCACTTCTCAGAGGTTCTGCTTGCTTTTGATCATCCTCCCTTCTTCCAGTAATTGAGTCCAAGCATTTTAGCTTCTGTTATTTGGTGGAAAAGAACCCGTCTTTTTGAGACACTTACTTGTGAAGTTGCAAGGAGGTCTGTGTAGGTCGCATGCAAATAGATTCCTGGAGAGCTGGTGGTGGTAGAACTGGTGAGATAGGTTACGGGACAGTCTAACTGAAGGGATCATGCCTTGGACTCAGAGGAACACAGAGAGGGGAGAACCACATAAGGCCAGGATGCTTCAAGAAACAGAAAGTGGACGTGCAATCTGATAAGGATGAACTCAGCTAAAGTCTCTCATTCATTCACATATGTGAGTTGGACAGCCTATTCTGATCTGCACTGTTTTTGTGATTAGTAAAGTTATTTAATACATTCTTCTAAAACTAGAAAAGAAAGAACATGACTTCAGTTAGATGACTTCTGAAATTCATATTTAATTTGGCTTGGCAGTTTCACTATATGATGAAAAAACCCAAGGCTATTGTATCACATGGTATGTGCCCTTCTGTACTCCAGTTGGGACCTCTGCCACTGACATTTCTGCATGACAGTGTTAAGACGGTACCACTTGAATCTTTCCTACTGAAAAAAGCTGGCATTTGCCTGAGCCCTCATATACTCATATACTCTGACAGAGAAACATATAAACTGATAGGATGTGAAAAAGAAGCCACCAAGATGTAGGCTTATTTGCCTTGTCCTGTGGCCATGAGTTATCCGGGGTCAAATTTTGTTCTAGTACCAGCAGGAAGATAGAAAATCTGTTAAAGGCAAAGCAAATGATTTAAATTGAATGTACATACAATCTTCAAACATGCATATACACTTGAATTCTAGGTTAAAGTATTTGTCCCCAAAATATGGAATGTTTATGTAGCTCAGAATGTATCTGCATTGCTATATAAATCATTACAGTAGAGTTCCTTGTGGACATATGAATGATCATCAAATCTGTTTATGTTGTCTTTGTACAAGCAGAGGTCACTAAATGATTGGCTTATATTGATTACATTTATTTTAATAGACTTCTTCAGTTCTAATCCCCTCAATAATAATTGATTACTGCTCTACTTAGCCTCCCAGCCTACCCTAGTTACTCAAATTATACTTTAACAGCATTATATCTTATTTCTGTGTCTTAATGTACTATCGCTGGCTCCTTGACTACTAAACTTTTTTAGTATAAATATATTAGCTATACCTAAAACATCATGTTTTTGCACGTCAAAACTGTTGTGCAGCCAGCATGAAGCAATCAGGTGGATCGGCCTTTTCTCAATTATCATGTAATTTGAAGGAGTCCAAGTTTGCCAGTTGTCCACATTTAAAATACTGCATGCCGTGATGTTGAAAACAGTATTTTAAAAAAAAAAAAAAAAAGAATTTTGTTGCCTTTTTGCTAGCACTTCTGTTCTTCACATTTCTGCTCTTAATTCATACATTGTGCAGTGAAAAGTAACCCTTGCAATTCCTTATCTAGCCTAGGGCATAAAACTACCCAGATTTAATTTGTATTTGTACTTGTGTAATTTGAGGGAGAAAGAATCTTAACCCTCTGTAATAGAGTTCACCACAAAATCTTGAGAAGCTATTCCAGCTTTTTCAGTAACCTCACTACTAGGGTAAGTGTGTATTTCTAAGCTAAAATTTGTCTAGTTTCTTCTTACAGCCATTATATGTTATTAGACCTTTGTCCAGTGTCTGGAAGAGTCCACTAGCAGAATTATGTTCTCTTCAGACATACCGTAGATTGTAATCACATTACTCCAAAACTTAACTGTCTCCAACTGCTGTGTTCCTAGGCACATTTCTGGCTGTAGCAGAATACAGTTTTTGTTCTCAGACCCTTCAACCGTGAATTTCATTGGAGAGTAAAGCATGGTTTGTTCACAGTGATGAGTTTCACGCTCATTTGTCATTCTTCTTCTGTAGCTCCATCTTTTTCTTAGCAGGGACATAACAAGCCCTCTCCTTAGCTTACATTCAGGTTCTCTTAGTTTACACAACACTTGACTTACGGCTGGCGGGTGTTTTCTGTAGCTCCATGTAACTCCCTAGAGGGATGGCTTGCCTCACTCTTCATCACAGGTCATCTTCCTAAAGCCAAAGGAGATACCTGCCCAATTTTTGGTGACGGTACCATACAGGCTGTTGAAAAAGAGGAGCTTGAGATTTCAAATAGTGTTTTATGGTACACATAAACAAAAATACAACAGAGCTCAGTGAAGGTATTGCTAATTAACACCAGGATTGTTTCCAGGATGCTTAATGAACTGCAGAACAAAGTTAGGTGGAAATCTTCCTTTCCCTTGCATGGCTAAGGAGATAGTGCAACAAATATTTTGTACCTTTTCCATCTCAAACACTTTGCAGTTGTATAGGAGTTTTCCTATGGTGGAAACTAAGACTGTTTAATTACAAGCTGCTTGTTGCTAAAGATTTTTCTTTTTTTTTTCTTGAGTCTTGAATTTGTGAGATTAAATTCTATAGAAAGCACACTGAACTACCTCTCTTACCTCTACCTCTTCTCTTGATTACCTAGATCCCTATGTGAAAATCCATCTGATGCAAAATGGTAAGAGGCTGAAGAAGAAAAAGACGACAATTAAAAAGAATACTCTGAATCCCTACTACAATGAGTCTTTCAGCTTTGAAGTACCATTTGAGCAAATTCAGGTAATGTCAAACAGTGTTCTGTCTTCCTCTGCATTCCATTTCTCAGCCCTTATAAATATTTAACAGGAATCATGTTAATTATCACATGTGCATGCCTTCATTAGCACCTAGGTGCCAGCCCTGTGCTGCAGGAGATGAGTGTGACTGCTTCAAGAAGGAAATGATAAAATGCACAGTACTTAGGAAGCTTTGATTCATCAGTGAGAAATGGATAACTGACATTTTATGTTAACAGAAATGGATTCTGGAAAAAAAAAAAACAAAAAACCTACAGGGAGAAAGCAAAGGAATGTTCCTGAAAAAAAAAAAAAAAAAAGTATAGGAATAAAAGAAAAGTTGTGTACTATAATTTCTCCCAGATTTTTGAAAATAATAAATCACTATCTTTGGTCACAGTTGTGTTCCCTATGTATTTTTAGGACACGTTGTTGAAAGAACTGCAGCATCCCTTTCAAGTAAACATTATTTTTTTTGTTTTTTTTTAATAGTTACCCATTTTACCATGAAAACTTTTCCAGTAGTTCCCACTTCTCTTTGAAAAAGACATTTGAGAATCTCAGGGGTATCATTTTTCTTGGCAGCTCAGAGCAGCTCCAGAAGTTCCTCCTGTGCTGTTCCTGAGGAGTTCAGTTCCTAAAACTAGGAGGCTCAGAATCCAGCTCATTGATCTGGAAGTTGCCTCCCCTAGTTGTGGAAAATACCAAGTAACCACATCAGCATTACTCAAAGACTTGAGTACCTACCTTTGGGCTACTGGGAGGCTAATCATCCCTAATTTATGTGAATGAGATTTAACTTCTCATGTTAACTAACAATTTTCTCGCAAGAGAGATGATCTTCTTAACCATCTCAGGAAGTTCACTTGTTAAAGCATTCATTGTCAGGACAAGATTCATGGGTTTAAATATCGCTCAAAAGAGTAGAGAACTGCATGCTGGCTTCCTAGCCTCCCAGGAGACTCTGTGACCATGCAGACATTAAGCAAGACAAATTCTTTTCTGGATAGACCTCAGTATGGAAAGTGTACTTTCGGGGGTCTCCCAGTTTTAAAGACAATAATGAAAAGTCTGGGAATACGTGCTTTTGTAGATTGTAAGAGAGGTCTTACACCTCTCCTTACACCTTACAGATTAGATGCCTTGTTGCTATGGGGGTTGAAGTGACATTGGTTAAATGTACAGCCAGCAGGGATCGTTAGGAAAAACTGCAAGGCAGCAGAGACTGCAAGGCAGCCTCCTCTTGATTAGGAGAGAGCCTAGTAATGGTTTTGGGAATCTGCATCTTCGATTCTGACAGCAGCTGAACTGGAGAGAAGTCCAGAAGCTAAGGCCTACCTTTCACAAAAGCTGTGTGCTTGCCTTTTATTGGCTTGGTTCTGACAAAGATAAAAAAGCTAAACAAGATGAGGCACTAGGAATAGTGACTAGAATGAATGACTGACCCTTTTAGGAGCTTTCTGATACCCCACAGCGTAGATACAGATGTCTATGAGCAGGAGTCAAAAAGCAGGAAATCCAATGGGGGCTGATTCCAGTTGATTTTAATGAAAGCTGGTCATTGTCCTTGTGAAACATCTCAGAACAAGCATCAAAGGACCAGAAGCTAAAAAAAGATCTATCATATAAAGCATCTCTGAAATATCTTGATTTCTGAATAGGGATGGGGGTGGGGAATCTGAATGGATACCTCCAAGTTATCGAATATGAGCTCTGGCATGTTAACACTTACTCTGTGGGTGTTTGGCCATTTTGCCCTCTAATCCTAAATCAGCTTAGTGAGGTGGATGCAGACATTTTAAAAAGTGTTGTAGTTTAGCTATCTAAAATTTTACTGCTTTTTTGGTAAGTTTATTAGAGCAACTTACAGCTCTTTACCTCAGGATATAGCCTCAATTTAATGATCTATAGTTATGGACTGTGGACATACGCCAATGTATTTTGGAATTAGTTATGAAAGACTATATTTAGAAGAGATTTCATTATGGTCACTGTAGTAATTTCATCATCAGAAAAAAATGCATTTTAAATATTGTTTAGACTTATGTGATAGTAAGAATGGATTTAGGCTCTTAAGTGAAATGGACACGCAAGAAAAAATGGTATGTTGAAAGGCAATGGGAGAAGACCACTGGGAAGTCAAATCCTGTTCCTACAGTCAAATCAAGTACATGTTTCACCACTTTCAAAGCAGACCACATGCATAGGTAGCAGTCTCTATGCCCATTCATTCCAAGGAAACTGCTAATCCAAGTATGTAGCAGCAGAGATGGTGGCTTTCTGCTGCACCTGTTGGATTTTGCAGTGCAGCTGTTGCTTTAATATGTGGTAATATGTGGTACAAAAGTACTGAGATGCTTACATTTCTCTGGTTTTAAGTCAGAGACCATGCAGTGAAAATCATTTCGTCATTAACCGTCTGAGCTACTTTTTCTTCCATCTTTATAGATCAAAAAAGTGTCTTTTGTTTTCAGTGCTCACTGTTGCATTATGATTAACAGAGGAAAAATCCAATAATGACTAGCCCCGAGCTTCTAGGTGCAGCAGGCAACTTTTTTTGTACCATAAAATAGTACTCATGTCTATGTTTTGTATCTGTGATTCTATCATGCATCTAAAACATAAATGTTCATTTGGGGAGGTACCATCAACATCAAAGTGAGTGTACTGCAAGCAGCAAAACTGAAACATCATTTTGGCATCTAGGAATACTTGCTTCAGGATATTGCCATATATCATGAGTGCTCTGGGGAGACAGAATCTTGAGTTTGATGTACACTTTTGTCATCAGCAACTATATCAATACTTTAGTGCTTGCTGGAATTATTTCTTTCTCTGGCTTAGTGAATTGCAGAGTCTTGTAAGTGAATGGACCCTATAAAACAGAGCTCATGAGTCTGGTCTTGCAGAGATGCTTAAGGGTTACTTTTAAAAGATAAATCCTATTGCAAGCAATGAAATTAATTGTGCTAGTAGAAAATCCAGACTATAGACATATTTAAAACCTTAAATTTAAAAAACCTAATATTTGAGAATATATATATATGTAATTTATTTATTTATTTATTAAGAAATCTGTTCAAGTGCATTTCTTCCTCCAGTTCAGGAAGCTCAAATTCACATAGGGAACTATATATATTTATAAGGGGATGGAAAGAAGTCAGGAAAATAACTGTATGCTCAACTTTAACAGGAAAATCCCTAAGGAGAAGCATTTACAGTTAAGTAAAATCAGCCCAAGGCTGTTTAATGTCTGATACTATTAAGAATACCACTCCACTGAAGGCGAAGCTGTTTGTGCTGTTTCAGCAAATCTTTACAACCCGATGGAGAGGAACACATGCATGTATACACAAATATGTGCCTTGAACTCTGCCTCTCAATGTGCCCCAGCCCAAGTGAACAGGAACTGGTGTGTGAGCTCTGAGAGATGGGCTCTCACAATTCTGTGTGCCAGAGCTTACCAATCCTACAGTCAAGTGGCTCTGCAGCTCCAGCACGGTTGCAGGCCAGACCTTGCTGTGCCTGATAGTGCTGCTGTGCCAGAGCCCCGAGACACCACAGCTTCTTCTTTCCGGCTCCCTTGGGTGTGCAGTCTCTTTTCCTGACTGCTTTATAGTTGTGTAGATCTATCACGTACACATACATACGGGTGTGCACGTGCACACACGCAGGTATGTACGTCTCTCTGTAGATAGCAGCTGTAAGGGCTGTCCTCTGAATTATTTCTGAAAACAGCAGATTTGCATGAGAGAGAGATAGGAAGGAGTTGTTTAGAAGTAGAAAGAATTGAGTGCAACACTGGAAATGATAAATTGGTGTAGAGCCATTTCTGAATTCAACCTTCTGAGTTTAACATTTATTTATACGATAGCGATATGTTTAACTGAACTGCTTTTTAATTAGGTTTGCTTAAGATCTCACCCTCAGTGCTGCAGACTTCAGGTTGCCTGATTCTCCAGGAACAACAAAAAAATATATATACGTTGTTAAGCCATTAAAAGAAAAAATCAACTTTTATTCTCTCATAAAGCTCTTTGACACCAGGGGGTGAATTTCATGTTAACCGTGAGGTTCTGAGTAGAAATACATCTGGAAGGCTCACAAGAAGCAAAGACAAATGTTTGAATTCACTTATGGCTGGGGGAGCCTCCTCTGGCATCATGCATCTGCTCCATTTGTGTCTACGGAGTCTCGATTGTAACTGTCTGTGCTCAAACTCCTCTCTGCCCTTCTCTCCTCACTGGTCTTTCTCTGTCTCATTGTAGAAAGTGCAAATTGTTGTAACTGTTTTGGACTATGACAAGATTGGCAAGAACGATGCCATCGGGAAAGTCTTTGTGGGCTACAACAGCACTGGAGCAGAGCTGCGGCATTGGTCAGACATGTTGGCCAACCCCAGGCGGCCCATCGCACAGTGGCACACCCTACAGCCCGAGGAGGAGGTAGATGCCATGCTGGCGGTCAAGAAGTAAATTAAATTAAATTAAAGTACGAAGAAGAAGAAGCCTTTCTGCATTTGCCCACATAGTGCTCTTTAGCCAGTATCTGTAAATACCTCAGTAATATGGGTCCTTTCATTTTCAGCCATGTGTTCCTGTCACTGATCAGTTGTACTTTTAAATTAATTCCTGTTTTAATTTGCACAACTTTAAATGTAGAGAGCCCTCTAACGGCGCTTCATTTCACCACTGCCCCCCAGATCTACTCTTCTTTTAAGCAATATGATGTGTAGATAGAGCATGACAGAAATTATTTATTGTATCACACAGTTGTATATATACACCAGTATGCTGAGAATTTATTTCTAGTTTGTGTATTTGTATGTTGTAAGCGTTTCCTAATCTGTGTATATCTAGATGTTTTTAATAAGATGTTCTATTTTAAATTATGTAAATTGACTGAGATATAGGAGAGCTGATAATATATTATAGGGTAACTATTGTATCGTCTGCATTCCAGAAAAAAATTCCAACTTGTAAGGCACTAGTAGTGTTACACTGACATCTTAAAGGACAACTTAAATCTGAGCTTTCAACTGGACCATCCTAATAACAAGCTACGCATACACAGTGAATCTTGGAGGGGCACATCCAATTTGGTAGACTTCTTTGACAGGCAACTTAGCATGATCTGAGCAGCTCCATGGCTGACCTCAAGGAGATGTAGCCAGAAGCCAGGAGATCATTTTTTTGTATATAATCCAAAACGCAAACATTACAGACCGAAATGGCTTTCGATTGAAAGTTGAGGAAGCAGTTCCGTAGGAGGCGACAATTTCATCTCACGTGAAAGTAAGAACATTGCAGTGGTTATGCGGGGATGGGGGGATGGGAGGGGGGAGACGCAGCAGTCGCGAAACGCTGCCATGAAATCAAGAGTAGCTCTCCGTTATCACCTTTATACAAAATTTGCATACTGTGAATTCCATCCACGATTTCACATTATAATGAGTTTGCACATTAGACTTTGTAACAAAATATTTTATTATACTAACTCAGATTAGAAGGAATGCAGAATATTTTTTAGACACAGCCGTGTGAGTTTATTATACAAAATAGTTTCATGGTAAACGGACAGTATTGTAATCCCATCAGAAGATGACAAAATTTAGCCATAGTTCTAAATGCACTTCAAAGTAAGCCAAAAGAGAACAGCTAGTGACCTTTTATATACTATTTATACTTAAGTTTTAATTTGTCCTTTAAAAAAAAAAGTGAAAACAAAGAACAAGTTCTAGAAAACTGAAGCAACCTCTTCTGTATACTAGATGCTCGTTTCAGGAGGAGTTTTTAAATGTTTTCAATGTTATTATGTAGTAAATGGCACTATTATGAAGCTATTAGTCATTCCATAAGAGTCTTGAAAGACTGCTCTGTGTATCACTGTGACTGCCGTGTGTGCTTAGAAATGTAGTTTTCTCAGTGGATAGCAATCAATTTATTCCGTAGTGATATTGTAATAATACTGCCATTCCCTTCTACTGCACTGCCGAAGGAATGCATAGCACAAGCAGTTCTAGTTATTACGGACCAATTTAGAACTGGAGAGCTATGCAGGAGACAAGGAGGCTATATTGAATGGGTTGACCACGCAGCATTTTGTCAAGCCCTGTGCAATATTCCACGTTTCCAACCTCCCTCACCCTTGCCCCCCGCTGCTTTACTGTAGATAGCCATCTTACAGCTAGCTAGCATGTCATCTCGGCTTGTGCCATCTCATCAAGTCATTTAGGGCATCACTTCTATCCCATGTACCGTCCTTTGAAGTCCTTTGAAGCCCCTCGCTTGTCTTTCCAAGCTGTGAATATATTTATAATGCTTTGAAAAGTGGATTATTTTCGGCCATGCGAACTACCCCAGAAATATGGAAATGCTATACCTTTTGGAGGGAGACGTGAGACACTAATGCTTTTCTCAATTGTACCTAATTATTGTGAAAAAAGAAAAAACGATGAATGTGGTTAGAGAACTGTGGACTGAAAATGAAATTCTAGTCCCTCAAGGCTCTGTTGCTGAGAGAGCTGTGACAGCCTGAGGTCAGTGTGGTGATGGCCACACGCCACCATTTTCAGTGCACGGTGGGAAAAAGGAGCAGCAAAGTGAGAGGAGACTAAAAATACGGATCTCTCCTCACCTCCAAAAGTAAGTAGCAAAACCCATTTTCTTTCTTTTTTACATGAAACATGGAAAATACACAAGTGAGACATCTTCTGATAGAAACAGGCACATACATGCAAAGCATCAAGCTGAAATACTTTAAAATCTTGAGGACCAAACCCCACCAAAGAAAAGACCGAGACAGTCAGCTTTCCAGCATAAGAACAGATATTCAGCTTCATGGTCTCTAGCTTTCAGTTGTTCATTCGGAATAGCTGCAGGTTCAAACTGCCAGAACTGATTCATTGTGTTAAGGTATTCTTAATGCTTTTTCTTCCTACACTGCCAGACTGAATGTCACCGTAGAATTGGTTTGTAAGGTACTACGATTCTCAGAGACCGAACCTGCTATTTGACCAAGATGACATTTTCATCCTCAAAGAAGCCACATGTACCTTTCTGACAAAGCTGTGTGAAGTATTAGAATCTGATGCTGTAGAAAGATCCTAGTTGCCTTTGTGTATATTTACTGCCTGCTTGAGTGTTTCTCTGTGTGGGTTTTCTCTGTATCTTGTAGAAATGTTTGGGGTGTTTTATCCTGCCATATCGCTCGTGGCCCGCGAGCTGACAACTTTAGCCGTATTTTACCTTCATTTTTGATGAGGTGGTTTATATTTTGTTTCACTTTGTGTAGTGACTTCCCACAGTAGAGTTTTCCAATTGTCGTTAAAATAACATACATATTACACAGATATTCAATAAAAATGTTTTATTTCCTGTTGATGTTTCAGTGTTTCTCTTTTGATCTAAAATTAAAAAAAAAAAAAAAAACCAAACCACAACCATAAACTCAGCTGTACTGCAAGTGCTATGGCACCAGGCCTTGATGGCATCTGTCGTAAGGCAGTCACAGCTAGCGCTTCTCCAGTAGGTGAACTCTGCCTGCCCTGCAGATGAAGTATTCCTCTGCTTTCCCAAGGAGGCTGATTATTTGCCTCCCAAAACATGGCTCTTTAACAAAACACAGAGTACTTTCAATATCATGACAAAAACGCCAAGCAGTTGCCTGTACAATCAGTACTCCTCCAGCCAATTGCAACTGTTTGCAGAGAGATGGTACCTTTTAACTTATCCAAGAGCTACTTCTAAGCTGGCCATAAAAATCAAGCCTCTTGCAGACTAAAAGTCATTAGAGAAGGGACTAAAACTTTAAGTGGAAAAAACGTTGTGTGAGAAGTTGAATCCACAAATGATTGAACAGCGTTGTATTTCAAAACGACAGAATTTCCTGAGTCTACCAAGAGAAACCATTCGAAGCAAACAACAGCAACACGAAAACCTGTAGCCACATTCGTTTTAAACATGTAACATTTTCCACAGCAACCCTTTCTGCTACTGCTTTTTCTCCCAGTCTCCAAAGAAATTTACCCATTCCTTTCAGGAACCACAGTAATTACTGATATGCACCACTTTAACCACAGTCGTTTCTGCATCAGGATCTCATTGCAATAATTTTCAGTTAACCCATTTCCCTTTTCCTGCTCAGAAACTGCTCTTTTGTCCCAGCTGTTTTTCTACACCTTGAGTCAATGAGCACCAAAGGGCCTTGTGCTACTTCTGTTGTCAGCATGTTCTTTATTAACCATCTTGACGAGGGGATTGAATGCACCGTCAATAAGTTTGCAGATAACACCAAGTTGGGAGGGAGTGTTGATCTGCCTGAAGGGAGAAAGTTACTACAGAGGAATCTGGATAGACTGGATTGATGGGCCAAGGTTAACTGTATGAGTTTCAGTTGGGCCAAGTGTTGGGTCCTGCATTTTGGTCACAACAACCTCAGGCAACCCTACAGGCTTGGGGAAGAGTGGCTGGAAAGCTGCCTGATGGAAAAGGACCTTGGTGTACTGATGGACAGCCGGCTGAATATGAGCCAGCAGTGTGCCCAGGTGGCCAAGAAGGCCAAAGGCA
>JAOWBP010000001.1:34514504-34525553 GCA_028571105.1 Tragopan temminckii
TCAAGTTGCACCAGGGTAAGTTTAGGTTGGATATCAGGAAAAATTTCTTTACAGAAAGGGCTGTTAAGCACTGGAATGAACTCCCCGGGGAGGTGGTTGAGTCACCATCTCTGAATGTGTTTAAAAACCGTTTGGATGTGGTGCTCAGGGACATGATTTAGCAGAAGGTTGTTAGTTAGGGCAGTTTGGTTAGGTTGTGGTTGGACTTGATGATCTTTAAGGTCTTTTCCAACCTGAGCAGTTCTATGATTCTATGATCTATGTGAGCACCTGTTGACATCTCCCAGTGGGCCTGGTGGGTGTGCCAGCATTCCTCTTCTTTCAGGATTGTCAGCAAGTCTGCATCTGTGGCTTGACAGAGCTGCTACAAGATGCTGCCTATGGGTCTGCAGGAGCCAAGGTAATGCTCCTATAGTGTGCTGCAATTCCCCATAGATACAGGAGGGTGCCATGTTATGGAGGCATGAGGTGCTGGTGCTCCTTTTCTCGCCATCTAAGATGCTGTACTGCTCAGACCAAGCATGTACCTCCCTAAGAGCATCAGTTTGCTTACGAACAGACCTAAATCTATTAAAGTCAATAAATAAAAATACTTTGATCCTGGCTCCCTGTGTGTCAGCTGTTTTGGCTGTTCTTGAGAATAACAAAATAACAACTTTGTCAATCAAGACCGGTTCTTCCAACAGAGCTGATCAGTTAAAGACAGTTATTACAACTAATGTAAGGAAAAACGCTTTGCATAATAGCTGTTATACTAAGTGGGAAAAGCAGCAAAAATTACCAATTATATTCAGTTCATTTAACCCCTAATCAACTGTCAAGAAAAACATTCTTCCCAACTGACAGACTGTTACCAAAGCAAAGGATCCACATCTCTTGATCACTTTTCACATCATGAGCCAATGAAAGTTAATTGCCTGTTAGTTATGCAAAGCAAGGATTAGAACACTGTATTTTCTGATAACCCTAACAGTCAATTTCTTTACTTACTTATGCACTACTATTTTCACTCCAGGCTTCCAGTTTAGTTTCTTGTACACATGCTGTCCTGCTTTTCAGAACACTCATCTACCATAGTCATGCCCAGCCTCTATTTTCACTGTCAGTTCGGATGCTTGTTCACCTGGATATTAAAGAAAGCGTGGAAAAAGGGTTTTCCGTATGTACCACAAGAACTGTTACCCAGTCTTAGTTACATTTACCTTGCATGCAGTAAATCTTCCTATGATCAACAGAGAGAATACTTTTAATGTTGTGCCAAAAAATAGTATGAGACAGAGACAGTATGAGTCCAGAGAATAATTTATGGTACTGTGTGACTGATACCTGCAGCAGTATTTTCAGACACAAAAGCCGCACTAAGAGGTTTATTCAACACTTTAAAAAAAAAAAAAAGTTTTCTGAACAAGATAATGATCTGTACTTGCATAATATTACTTATGAAGAGGGCATATAGGTTGGGGAGGCAAAAGACAGTTCTTCCAACCTTTTGGGCTGAGAAATGAAGGGGCAGGTGGTTTAGTATTTTTCCTCTAGACATGCGCTATGTAAAACATACCAAAATTCTAAATAATCATTTAGACAAAAAAAAAAAAAAAAGTTAATAAATTTCATCTTCTGACAGAATCAGGCTCACCATCTTGACAGCTGACATTTAATTTCCGTCAGATGTTTCATAGCTTTGTATACTCTTACTACTTACAACAGAGAGAGCACTCCGTACACAATGCACAGATGCTACACACCAAAAGAATCAACATCAGTTTTTCTCAAAAATAGATGAACAGTGCACAAAATGTTCTCTGCAGCAAAATATTCCCTGATTGATAATCAAGATTGTCCCACAACCCTTCACAAACCTCCCAAATTTTGCTTGTATTCTCTCAAAGTCCAGAGACAGTTCTGTTTTTGTACTTAATTGCACTGATATTGTTGTGCTTCAGATTTCAAGGCTCTTCCTAAGAAGCAGCAGCGCCCACTAAAACGTTGTTCCAGAACACTGACACGAATCTGCCATTGAAGAATTCCAGGTTGGCCTCAGGCTGTATTTGTCTGCTCCCTTGGACCATTTGTCACAAGGAGGAAGATTTCTGGCTGCAAATCCTGATGGAGAGCCTGTCAGGTTGTAGCGTGGAATGTGACACGGAAGTCAGTTAACTCACAGTTAGTCAGAAGCATTATCATCGAGCTCTGAGGCTCAATAACTTGCATCCTGCTCAGGATGTATGATGTTTTCATCACAAAACTGGCAATATTATTAAACTTTTGATGGGGGAGATATTTTCTGTGATACTCCCAGAGTCAAATTTCTTTCCTTTATTTTCTTTCCTTCATATGAAAGGTTACCTCTAGTGTTCAACTCAGTTAAGAATTTCTAAGGTACGTCTTCAAAGTCAATAATAAGTGGCTGAAGTTGTTTAATTAGCTCAGGAAGAAGTATGTGTTCTTAGAACAGACTTCAACCATACCAAAAGTAGAGAAAAAGCACCTAGTTATAGATTTGTACCAGAGTTAAGATGATTCCTATTTAGGACACATATCATATTGTGTTTGAGCCTCCCACGTCTCCCAGATTAAATGCTGGGAAGCTTCAGGTTACAGTCGTTTATTTGCTCCATGCTTCAGAAAAGAGTCTGTTTCCTAACACAAAGAATGACATCTCCCACTCCCAGTGATTAGCCCAGTGATAAGGAGCAATGCTTACTGTTCTCGTTTTGGATTTAACACAAACAAGTAGCTGCCCAAAAGGTTTGAGCACCGTGACAATAATTAAATCTGCAGTAATTATTAATGCAGTAAGAAGAGCAAGCAAGAAAAGCGAGGTAGCTTCTCCAGTTAACATTTTAAGACAGATAACACAGGGGAATAGATGGGAAAAAATGCAAGAAGAAAAATAAATCATTTGCAGATCAGGAGCCCATATCTTTGTCTCCCTCCACACTCTATTCCCATGTCCCTGTTATGTCAAAAGAGCAACAAGATCTCTTCAACTAAAGTTCTGATCCCGTGTTTGCTCCCCTTTGTGTTGTATTTACTGCATTTCTTCTTCTAGCTGAGCACAAAATCTTTGATTGTTGACCGTTTTCTTGCTTTCCTTCTCATGTTCTACCTCTGCTTAGCCAACTTTCCCTTTCTTTCTAAAGTTTATTGAACCACTCACCCTGTGATGACAGGCATCTAACAATCTCTTAGGAACATGGATTAAGGAAAAAACACTGAGCCACAAAAGCCTTCTCAGCCAGTTAGTATGTGTTTCAGAGTATACAAGTATGAAGACTCTACAGTCTGTAATCCTTCCTACAAAATAAAATCTTTCTGTACGCGTACAGTGTAAAGTATGCTTTCTTCATGATCTTATGATATATCTCACTAGCAATGATGAGTCATATCAGCACTTCAAAGATGCGTAGTGGCACTTTTGATGGAGAAGAAATGTGATGGACTGGGCGATACCGAGGGCTTTTTTTTTTTTCCCCGCACCAGAAATTCTAAACCATTTCCCACCAAGACTTTCATCATCTCAAGTGCCTTCATCAAATCTCCTGTAACCCTCTCCCTAAGAGAGAGCGAGCGCTCTGCCTAGCACCATAATACAAGCACATTTCATTATAACCAAGGTAGATGAACAATCAATAGGAACTGCGCATTAGCCTCAGCTCATCTCCTTCCAGCCTTGCTTGAAGTTGCCAGCACAAATACTTCTCCTCTGAACACATTCTAAGAGGACTATCTCTACTTTTAAGCTGACTTCGGCAGCTTTGACTTGCATCCTCCCTTTAAGGCATTTCAAGGGGAGCAAACTTTCAGTCACATCACCATCCATGTCCACTTCCAGTTTTCAAATAAAGCAAAATGTACATGATACAGACATTAGCAAACACAAAACAGAATGTCAAAATAGTAGTACACAGGAATCTAGACTTTAAAACGTTTTGATAGAATTAAAGGGAACTCTTTCATTTTCCTGGTAGCCAGGCTATCTGTTTTATAGCATCTTCTCTTTCTTCAGTATGCATGTGCATTAGTTAAACCCCTGGCTGACAGCTCCATAAATCGTCCCATGCTCCTGATACGTCTGAGGATAGATGAGGAGCTCCTTCATGACAGACTCTTTCATGTCCCCACAGAGTCACACAGCATGTTCCCTGACTAGCAGCTGTTAAAATACAAACATGCACTGGCACACTATTCCTCAGCACCCCTAAAACAGTAGGCCTCCTCCACAAGTAAGCAGCAACAGACCATTCCCTGCTGAGTGTATTCATGGCATATAGCACATCTTCCAACTTCGTTTACACTCACATTGTTGCCATGTTTGACTTCTTTTCCTATAATGTGCCCCACACAGAATTCTGGTCCAAATTTTGGGCAGCTAGGCTTTACTATGCTACACATGCTAGATATGTAAACTTTGTAGCCAAGGCCTTCAAGACCCCTGGCTTTTAACTTCGGAGGTCTGAAATCACCATTGACACAATCTGCTAAACAATCACGTTACTGTCAGTCAAATCATCTTAATAAAAAGTCCTCTGGATTGCTGTATTCCTCCTTATCAACAGAGTAAAAGGAGGAAAAAGAAAAGACTAATATCACGTTCAGATCATCTCATTAACAATATATTTCTGTATTGTAGAACAGCCACTTACTATGACACGGTTTTGCATAGCCGAATTGGTTTTTAAAATCCTGCAAGAATTGTATCCTTTTCATCTGAACTACTTAGCAGAATGTATGAAAACATTTGATCCTGTTAATTATCTAAAACAGCTATCCATGAAGTGCATTTGGTCTTATTAGCAGCAACATGGCCCCTTCTTCGCTACGCAATATGATTCAGCACATGCCTCATAACACAGCCACAGGGCACTCATCAAGAAAAAAAAAAAAAAAAAAAAAAAAAACCCACGAACACTTTGGAAATTACTGATCTGTATAATACCATGAAATAACCCATTCCTAACACATGGCTCCTGGAGACTGACTGAAGAAGACAGTCCAATATTAGCCCTAAAAGAAAGCGAGGAGTTAGCACACAGCAGCGAGCTGCTTGTTTATTTCGTGGATGCAGCCAGGCAGGCAGTTTCCCTATGTTTAATAAGTAGAGGGCACACAGCAAAGACCTAAGGTCAGGTCTCCCCTCCACTAGAACTGAATGAATCCAGGGAGACAAAGCTGAGGAGCTGCTAATTTCTTCAGGTTGGGCAGAACTGGACTTTGCATCAACTCTCGGATTCCCCTTCCCCGTGCATACAGAGGAGCTAGGGCAGAGGTTTACTGCTAATTGTAACAGCAAGAAGCCAGGATATCTGTACCTCAGGGATGTCCAGCGTCAGCCCCATTAGGCCAGTGACCCATCAGCCACTGTCTTTCACGCGATGGCTGTGCCAAAGTATTAGCTTAACCTCCACGAGCTTCTCACCTTCAGATCAGTGAGGATCTGTTCAGACACAGACATGGTTGGTCCATCTTCTGAACTACACTGATCCTGTAGATAGAAACTGGGTGAATTGCTGCCTTTATATGTTCCCAAATGACACCACTGACAGTACTGCTACCCTGCAGCTGCATGTACACTGTTTTCTTTTCTACTCAACAACCCATGGCTGCATTTCCCAAACCTTCTCTGATTCCAACCACAGCTGCAGCTGTTGTTTTTTTCATCAGGCTCACTATCCTTGTTAATTGGACTTCTTATGTGTCTAGGAGCTAATTAAGTAATGGCTGGCCTGATGGGCAGAATGCTACATTGGGATGATCAAGTTTTACTCCTGAGTCAGACAAATAGCTTTTTTTTTTTTTTTTTTAATAGGGAATCATCTCATATAATTTACTTCATGTTTCTGTTACCTCTATTTCCACATATGTAATGAGCAAACAAAAATAAGTTGAAGAAAAAAGTGTTGTAGATAGCATGTAACATAGTAATATAATAACAACACCATTAATACCTAATTAGGATTTATATGATTCCTTGGTTTTTCAAGGCGCTGTATTATCCTGATCATCATATCTCAAGGATTGTGTCGGTCAGGAGTTAGCAAGCCTAACTGTAGGCAGAAAGCAAAAGCCACTAATTTGATTTCAGATGAATTATATTCCACACAGGGCTGCTGCAGTGCTTAGAGCTTTGGTCCCAGCTCAGCTCCAGCCTCAGGACTATCTGCATGCTCTCACCCAGCAGTAAGGTATCACTGAATAGTTTTCAGAGATTTCACAGAACTCCTTGTGCAGAACCGTGGGGCACCACATCGAAGCTATTCGCATCCCCTCACATACCACCACACATTTAGATCTTTCTCAGAGAACTGAACAAAACTATGAAAGTACGTCTGAACGTGCCCAGGGAGGAGACTAAAACTGCCATGCACTTCCATGCTAGAGATGAGCATCATATTGGTTGCTTTCTACCTGGAAGTGTAACCATTGATTGGAAAAGTAACAGATGTTTTCCCATGAAACATATCCCAGCCAGACTCAGGTCAGATTTGAGCCAAGGGAAGGAAGAAGTGAGCACTTCCCTGCTCAATCAAGATGGATGGAGAAGCCTAATTTCTGGGCTTAGAGCACTGCAGAGCCAGGTTAGTGAATTAGCTCTCCTTCACATGCAACTGTCAATTTCAACTTTTTGCAGAGTGCAGAGTGCTATTTCCTTATGCTTCAATCACTTTACCACATCTCTTTCTCTCAGTGCAGCTGTAGCTCCACTTTGTGGAAGATGAAGAAAGCAGAGAGTGAGCCAGGTGTATTGACTGCAGGGCTGTGGAGAGGATTTCTGAGGGAAGCAGATATAGAAGAGATGCAGGTCTTCAGAATCAGCCAACAAAGATTACTGAGCAATAAGAATATTTATCATTTTTTGTCAACGTGAAGGGCATTCAAATATTTCCAAACACTTCACCACGTTTCTTTCTTCTACCCAGTTGTAATTATACAAAATCAACTATAGAATACAACAGGCTAAAAACTGAACGCAAGTGTATCCTGTATATCTAGATAGGAAGCCATGGAATCTGCCTGACAGCAAATCCATTTTTGCTAATGAAAAAAGAAGCTATTTCAACCTGGATGTTCTGACAGAGCTCACTGTATTGTATCTCTTTGGAAGTTTTCCACTTTTTAGTTAATGCTGGAGCTGAAATGGTGTGGTTTTGAGTGTCCAGATGCTACAGTTCTGAATGTTCCCAAAGGTATTAAATAATTACTAAAAATATTTAAATTCTATTTATGATTTCTGTTTCGAATCTTTAAAATGTTAAAATCTTCAAAAAATTTAAAATCTTGCCCAGTGAGGTTATGGATGCCTCTCCCAAGCATTCAAGGCCAGGCTGGGCAGGGCTGTGAGCAACCCGGTCAAGAGGGAGATGTCCCTGCCTATAGCAGGGGCGAGGAACCAGCTGATCTTAAAGGTCCCTCCCAACCCAAACTATTCTTAACTACTTAAAAAGTATTACTTAACTATCTTAAAAAGTATTTTTCATACAGTGGAAGAAGACCGGCTTTCTGATATGGCTACTTATTGACAGCATAGAACTGAAGTGAGTTTTCAAAGGAGATGATCTGGAATAGCCTTTCCTAAAAAAACACCCGTACTTTTGAACGCTGCAAAATCAAGTTCAATTTGTAATGAGTGTGAGCATTCAATTTAAGACATATGACTATAGCTATCCATATACAGGTGTATATAAGGTCACCTGATGTGTAATTCCAAGTATAGACAACAAAGATGTGGCCACTACAGACAGAGCAGGTTACATAGCAGTAGGGAATGCCATTGCTCTCCAAGCTCCAGTGACTGCTATGGAAGTTTAGGTGCCCAGTGCTCGTGTAGAGAGTAAATGGGCATCTCAATTTAATGTCAGTGTCAAAATAAATTCCTCCTAATACATCCAGAGCTGCCCTCTCACAATTTGGCTCTACATAGAATAAAGCATTCTGGCACTCAGCTTTGAAGAGATTTTGAAGTGCTTTAGGAACCCCTTCTCACCGCAGGCCCCATTCTGAGCTTCAGCAGAGCATGTGCTCTTAATTGCAAGTTTATGTCGTGTCAGATCATGCCAAGAGCTGTAAAGGCTTCCCAAGTGCCGGTCACAGCAATTTGATCAAAACCACAGGCCGTATCAAAATAACAGGAAGAGAGAGGAACTGAATTATCCTTTTAGTAGGTGAGAGCATTGTCTCAGTTTTGGATGGCAGGGCCAGTGTCTTTAAAGCTCTGAGGGCTGCACCCACACTCCAATGAGACCCAGCAAAGGAAGTGAAAGCAGCTAGGGCGCTTTTAAGTGGACCCTCATGACTGTTTTCTCAGAAATTTCATCCTGGCAATGACCTTGTCTGAGGAAAGGCTCAGGTCTATGTGAGGAGCAGGAGATTGATGGTCTGAAGAATCTTCACAAATAATTTCAGGTCTTTCCAGAAAGGGGAACAAGTTTCAAGATTTTTGACATGACACTGAAAGTGCTGAGAAGGGCACTTCAACATCTACTGCCTGTGGAGCTCTGAAGCATGCTAGTAATATCAATGTGAGGGACAGCAATGTAGCATACAGCTCTATACATTCACCCTAAGAAATGGAGGGAGAGCACTGAAAAATCAACAAGTCTGAAGGAAAAACATGAGAATGCTGGCTGATGCCCTGTGCCTCACTTGTAAGTGTACAACCTAGGGAAAGGTCTTGAGGGACAGCACAGACAGGCCTGAAACCTTCCCATTGACAGCTGCACATGGGCACAGCACTTGCTCTTGGTGAAAGAGAAGGAATCAGGGCCAAAGCTGAGGCTGGAACTGTGTTTAAAAATACTTTGTTTACTCTAAAGAAATTCAAGGAATTAACACAGCTAGTAAGCAGTTATGGTGCATGCTGGGCCCAAGGATGCCATATGCTTGGCCATTTCAAGTGGTAAACAGGCACCTAGAGCACAGGCAGTAGCCCTGGTTTCAGGACTACTGGAAAACATTTTGTGCTGATTCTGACTATTAAAACTGTTGGTTCCCACCAGCTCTGCACACTGACCATTCATCTGGGAGGAGTTTCCCAAGGAGACTTCTTTAGAATTCAAAATGTCGTCCTTTAGGGTTTTAGCGTAACTCCAGGGAAGCGGACCATGTAAACAGTTTGAGCCTCTGAATGAAAGGAATGCAGAGTGGAATGAAAATGAAGGACTAGAATGTAATTCCTGTAAACACAACCATCAGCCTTTTTTAAATTAAACACATACCTATCTTCCCACTGCTTCATATATGCACAGCAGCTCAGTAAAGTCCTGGGAAGTGTCAGAGGCAGGAAAATATTGCTGTAAGTTTTACTTAAGGAAATCAAATTTCCGACATTCTATAACACGCATTGCTGTGAAGTACTGTGGCTACATGACAGATGTCCCAAAGTGGCAAGTGAGATGCTGAATACATTTTAAAAATCACAGAATCGCACAGAATTTCAGGAGTTAGGAGGGTCCCATGGAGATCATCTGGTCTGATGCAGGTCTCACAGGAAAGCATCCAGGTGGATTTTGAGTAGCTCCATAGGAGACTCTATGGACAGCTTGTTCCAGTGTTATGTCACCCTCACAGTGAAGGAGCTCTTCCTCATGTTCATATAAAACTTCCACTCTGCAGTTTGTGCCCATTGTCCCTCGTCCTGCTGCTGGGCACCGCTGTACAGAGCCTGGCCCCGTACACTTGGTATTGACAAGCAGCGATAAGATCCCCTTTTCTTTTCTCCACAATACAGTTCAAATACGTTACCTACTTCATACAAACAAAAACAAAAACAAAAACAACTAACTCCTGAACGTCCACGGAACAAACCCGCGAAAGAGGATTTGCTTTCCAAGCGCCGAGGCCCCGTGTCTCGACTCGCGGGGCGCAGCGCGGGCGGCCGCCGGCAGGTGTCAGGCGCGGACCGGGAACGGCGCCGGCTGAGGGGCGGCACGGAGGCCGAGAGAGTCGGGGGAACGCGGGTTGATCGGCAGTCGTGTGCGAGCGCCGCACGGCTCGGCTGAACGTCAAATCGGGAAACACGGGAGACAAAACTTTCTGATGCAGGGAGAAGCGTGTTTGAGCAGCGCACTTTTTGTCCCTGCGGATTCTCTTTTAGCTGGGGGAGATACGAACTATGAAGAATAGAACAGAGTTCAACGTATTGCAGACCTAAAGGTTTATGACATGTAAGAGTACAGAGCTTTGGCTTTTGCTCTCGCAACAAAGCATTTTATGACTTCTTTTCTATTTCCTTACAGCCATCCATAATCTTTACAGAGTACAGTGATGACAAACGGAGCAATAAAAACACTCCCATGGATTCATTTCTGCCCGGTGGCTAATGCTAGGCAGGTAGCAACTGGCAGTGCATCTGAAGAGAATTCTCAATGAACTTGCCAACATCTAAATACCAGATTGCAAATCTTTTTATTTCCTCTGAGAGAGCGGTCAGGCACTGGGATGGCCTGCCCAGGGAGGTGGTGGAGTTGCCGTCCCTGGCAGTGTTTAAGAGGCATCTGGATGAGGAGCTGCGAGATACGGTTTAGTAGCTTGTGGTAGCAACGGTAATGGGAGGATGGTTGAACTAGATGATCTTGTAGGTCCGTTCCAACCTTGTGATTCTATGCTTCTATGATTTGAGAGGTGATGGGACTGCCTTGCCTTCAGCTGATAATGATCTCCGAATGGTTTAGATTCACATAAATTGAAGAAACAGAAAAGTTTGCACACCAACTGTGGAGCCAGTGCCCTATTGCAGTGCCCCAGGAGAGAAAGGTTCCACTGTCCCAGCTGCTGGCCAAATGCAGAGTGGGGGTGGGGAATCAAATAGATTTTTAGTTCATCTTTTCTTGATGAAGGTACATCAAAAGAATTAAAAATGCAATTAAAGCCAAGTCTGCATTAGGAAACTACTTCACTGTCTAAAACGCTCATAGCCTTAGCAGTAAGCAACATTTGCTGTTTAGCAATGGATTATGAAAAGTATTTTCAAGTGTGGTCTAGTATTAAATGGGGAGGTTGGTGGCCCTGCATGTGGCAGGGGGGTTGGAGATTCATGATCCTTGAGGTCCC
>JAOWBP010000001.1:34538161-34609816 GCA_028571105.1 Tragopan temminckii
GCTTGCAATGGCTGTTTCTCTAACTAAAATGGCTGTTACTACAACTGACAGATGTTTATGATGATTAATACTGATGAAAATGGACTAACTGAACTGACATCTTCAAAAAGGGTTTAAACTCAAGAAATACTGACCAGCCATATGTGTGTATAGTCTGTTTGTTTCACCGATAATTACCCCTCCTCTTGGCTACTAATACTGATTAGTTTGAATTCAAGCTGGAAATAGACACCAAAAACTTTCAGAAAGATATGAAATACCTGAAGTCAGTGTAACTCTGCCCTCCTAGCAAAGGGTTAAAAAGTAATTTGATCTCCAGTATTCCTTCTGGTCTTACAGTAGCAAGTTTCCAAGCTGTAATGTTACCAGACACATAGAAAAAAACTTTGATGCAGATTAATCTCTCCTTTTCCAATGTACTCAAATTCCTGTCTCTCTTTGTAGCGCTTACGCCAATCACAGGTCCTTCCACAGCTAATTCTCAGTACAGCTGAATAATAAAACGCCAAATCATTAGGTTCTGCTTCCTACCTTGAAATTCCCTCAGTGGTTTCTCGTAACCCTCTTTTTTTCAAATTCAGAGCCAAGAGAAATATATTAAACTCAGAACGTGTAAATACAAATCAGGTAATTAGCCAAAATTTTTGCTTCTAAGACAGAGAAAAACCACTCATTTGCAAATATTGTACTCTTTTGGTTAATATATATAGCAAGTAACACTGAACTTAAACATGGCTACTTAGTTAGTTTAAAATGAAAAAATGCACAATGTTGAATTTCCTTGTAAAAATCAACAACGTTTATATGTGCTTGATCTTCTACTTTTGAAGAACAAATCCCACCAACATGATTAGTGTATAATCAACAAATTTTTTTGCAGAATTTTAACCTTCAGCTCTCACAGTGTCTGTCTTCTATATGACAGTACATGACCATAAAAAGAGTATAATTTTGCATTTTTTAAACAGGTATTGTGTGCTTTTTGTTATTAAAGCATTTTCTGTCATTTGCTTTAGTCAACAGGGTTTTCTTTTTGTTTAAATGTCCTAGATGACTCTAGTACCTAGAAACACAGATGCTAGACCTAGGCAAGTCTGGTACAAGTTATAAAATAGGAAAGTCCAGAAATCTCCAAGAAAGTCATCCATCCAGTAAATATTGCATAGTAATGCCCTCTTCCAAAAAAAGCTCTAATTTACACTAGGTATGTTAATTTAGCCCGGGTACAATCCAGGAATCATACAGCCTTCCCACTTGAGATGGGTTCCCACTTGCAGCAGCGTATCTGCTGAGGACAACTGAGGTGTTGGTTTGGAGGGCATGGGGACACTCGTTACTGAATTGCTGGCAAAGTAGCTAAGTTAACATATTTGAATCACCTAGGAGAAAAACTTATTCTATGGTTGAGCTTGATTATAAGGACACCCTACTGAAATAAAACTATAATGTCAAGCAATGACTAGGTGATTAATAACATTCTAAGTAATATACCATTATTCTAGAGTCTACTAAACTTCTCCCAAGAGACTGATAACATAAGCAGTAAGAAATTATTATTGAAACAGGCCTTTCAAAAAGCCATCAACTCTTCTCAAAGGTCAGCATAAATGTTATGGTTAAAAATACGATTCGTGGGTATTTTTAGTACTATGAAGCATTTTATATTTGTGTACAGAACATCTGTATACAAATCAAACAATAATGGCCTGAAGTAACTTTAGGTGTGAATTCTCAGCACTTTGAGTTCCACTGTTCACACTTTCTGCCTGAAGGACTACTGTTTTCAAATATTTGGAAACTTCCCTTGCCCCTTCAAGCTATGGTATCATAGGTCTTCAGCCAAATAATACCATCACAACTGCATGTCCAGGTAAAAAAAAATAAATACTAATTTTGGGGTTTCTGCTGCTAAGTTTTATTCAGTACACATGCAAACCAAAAAGAGGTAAATCTGACGACAATTTTTGTTTGTATTCTTTGTCATCATTCTTCTTTGGTTTAAAATGTATGTGACATACAGTTTATGAAATACCTGATTTACAACTTCAGATTACTATCTATCTTTCTGAATTAAGATCTCAAAATTTTTTCAGTAAGTTTCACATCCCACATCTTAGACCTATATGTGTATTTCCTACTCAGCACACACAGAAGGAAATCAAATATTCTTCCAGAGAAAGTTCTGTATTTATTCAGAAGGCATACAACTCAAATGATTATATGACTTTCAGTTAACTTTATGGAAGTGATAAATGAAGGGACTTCCTCTTACTGTTTGGCTAATATTAAGACAGATATTCACTGCTGAATATCATAGTTTAGAGGGCCAATACACCTCCCCCCTCCATTCCATTCAAAAACTTGAGATAACGTTTTAAATTCTGTCCCACAGGATATCTCTTCCTTTATGAAGAAAAACTTGAAGGCAACCTGGAATATCTTCAAAAATACTTCTTGAAAAATCCTTTAAAATTGTGAAAAGTTCTTCCTCATTAGATTACACAAATTTAAAATCCTGTAGTCAAAACAATCCAAGGCATAACAGTAATTCCTGAATTTGAAGTTCAAGAATCTCTTCCAGCCGTTAAGTATATTGCATGGAAACAATTGGCAAATCTGATATGTATTAAAGTCGCCTTTAAGTTTTAATGTAACAAAAGCTACGTGCATGCACCAAACTTCAAAATTGGCAAGAAAAAGCCTGGACTCTTTGAAATGCTTTTCTTTCAGGTCTTCTGACTCAAATGAAATATATTAATTCTGATTAAGAATGAAATAGATGTTGTATTAAAATGAAATAAAGTACATCAAATTTCAGCCTAAAAGGAATTTTAAGAAGTAAACTATTAATTAAATGTGTTTTATATCGTCATATTATAGAAGAATCAGTATGCAGTCATAAGCAGATTGTAACATTTAAACAGGCACTTCTTAAACACTTTGTTAGTTTAAAATCAAGTATAAAAGGTTTTTTTATAAAACCATTCGATGTTTCAAAAGGGCGCAAACCACTTGTATTCCTCTCTACTTTATTACATACGTACAAAAAGTCTGACCCAGCTTAAAAATGGAAACATTACAAACCTCACATTGGTTATGATCACTACAAATCTTAACAGCTTTTAAGTAGAAACGCATTGCAAAAGTGTCTTTGCGAAGATGAAGGCTCCAGGCTTTGTTTGTATTCTCACAGCACACAAATTTACTGGTTGATAGCAAAATTGCATTTCATTGCTAAAGCAAAAGCTTTAAAATAAACTGCAGTGCACAACTTCAATGTGATTCTATGAACTCATTAATGCTGATACCACAGGTGATTTATTTTATTAATAAAAACTCCCCCTCCTGACAAAATACTGCTATACAGAAAAATATCGCTACTACTCTATCTATTACTGTCAGTCTTTCAGATACAGTAAAAAAAACCCCTCAGCATTACAAGAGCTTTTAGAGCAAGTAATCAATCTGCAAAATGTTATACATCAGTAATAAGGCATCCGCTTTACAGCTGCTGAAACAAAAAAGGAAATATTTCACAAAAAATATATTTTGGATCTGTGTAAACAAAGCTTCTTTGTATTGCTTTCATTCGTTTCAAAAATATACACCCACATGGACTGAAAGTGATCTTGGTGCTATGAGTTTTAAACTACCCTAGTATATCCCAATGTAATCTGAAGATAGAAAACCCCCAAATTTTTGAATTTAGAATTTTGTGATATGACAAAAATTTTCATCATTCTTCCGTGAAATGAAAGCTAAAGATATAACCCCAGTTTTGATGCCATCCATTGCAAGAAGAAAGTACTACGAAAATAAACATTCATCTGGTTTCCTAACAATAAATATAAAGACAGTTATTATAACATACTGCAACACAGGAAGTATTACTATATTGACCTTAACATTCAATCAGTAGTTTTTAAATCTTTCCTCATTGAGGCTTGAATCTTCTACCTTGTCAGCTGTCCAACAATTTTTAAGAGGGTTTTATTTTCTTGCTTCAATTGTTCATTTTCATCTTCTATGTCATCTAGGTCCTGTGAAAGAAAAATGAGAAACATTTCTGTGAACATAAATACAAACTCACAATTAGCAGCAGCAGGAATTTAACTTCTTAGCTCTAAAGTCAAGAAGTTGGGTTTGGGATGAATTAGTGTCACTGTAATTCAATCTCTTAAACTCATCATTTTTCCAGGAGTTATAGTAATTAAAAAACATTAGAGTTACATTCACATATACAACAAGTACACTGAAATGGGAATGTATGAGCAAAACTGAAGCTATAGCACGAATTAATGCAACAGGAAATCAAAATAGGATGGGTGTGATTACTTTGCATGGAGTTTATACATTAGCTGCAACCCCTGCTCCTTACACTGTGCTTGTATATCCCACATGCATATGTACACATCGCTGGTAATTACTGCAGTAAAGTCAGTTTGTATATTTTAAATTAAGCATCCTTGTTGTGTTTTTTATTTCAGGAAAAGAACCACCTGCCTATTTTTTTCATTTTCTGTGGAAAAAAAATAAATTAAATTAAAAGGTATATTTTAACTTCTCCCTAGGAAATTCCTACTGAAAGAAAAGATACACACTAAAAATGTGTCCTTAATATAGATTGCTGCTACCACAAGTGTCCATCCCCCTTCCACACTGACTGTATTTAACTAGTTTCCAATCTCGGTGCTTGTTTTCCTCCCAAATTCTCCCAGGTCTTTATAGTGAGAAAACGATGAGGCTGGCTGTTGCTGTTAGCACTGGTTCAGTAAAAATAATTGTACTGTACAAACAATACGAAACAAACAGAATAAGAACAACAAAAAAAAATGAGGACGTAGTGACATCAGGGACAGCACTTTGAGAAGAAAAATGAAAGGCGGGCAAAATGAGGAAGAACCAGGACTCTGTTCAGCTATTAGATGTCCTCTGATCTCTGCAAATCCTTAGTGTTGCCAGGCTAGATTAAACATAAAACAGTAATAGAGAAAAGATGTTTTTCTCTTATTCCTTTTAGTTGTTAAGTGCTGTTTAACATAAGGAACCTATTTTCTTTATCTTTTTTCAGTGGGATCACTCCAAAAGTGCATTCTAGAGACTCTGTGTTAATCAGTTCTGTGATTTTTAAAAGCCTCTTCAATTTGCCAAGCCCAAAACCAATACCCTTGCAATTAATCTTTTGTTTTTGTAGTCTGGAATCGAAAATCACTAGCAGAAATTCCTTTCTGCGTTAACAGAGGTAATACTGTGTCAAACAGGAATGACTTCCTGGAAAAGCAGTTGTCTGCTGTAACACATGCAAGTGTTAAACATCTACACGTGCAAAAGTTTTGATGAGCAGCTACTGTAAATATAGTTTACTACGTCATTTTAGAAAACACAATTTGTTTTATCCTTGTGCAGATAAATAACAAGGTGGAAGGGAAAATACTAGTATCAATACAATTGTACTTTTTAGTTCAGTGAATGTAATACTGTGTTTGATCATGCTTTTAACAGAGCCATTAGGTAGCTCAATTAAAGCTTACCTACCAGCCTTTTGTATAAAAATACCTGTTATTTACTCCAAATAGAATATAAATTGTTTTTGAAATTTTATGATGATAAAATAACATTCCAAAGACGTTCTTGAATGTGATCCAGGAAAAATAACTAAATCAGTTTAAGTATCTAAGGAAATAGCAGCCTGAAAGAAGAAAATGGTTTATGCTGCTCTGTAATTTAAGGTTTCTTATTCAAAATTAATAACTGCAATGCTAATTTACATTTATTAGCAAATAAGATGCAATAGTAGGAAAGCCTGGTCTACAGAAGGAACCAGTAACTGCACAGCATTGACACTAAGGATTGTGAATTCTCACTGACACAATATATCCAAATATATGTTTAACTATAGTGACAGTAAGACCAGAAATGATTAAGTGTAAACTAACTGACAGCTGAACTTAGCGTACAAATGTTTAACATAAGTATCCTGAGATGCCTTTCCCTTGAGGTGCTTATGAAGTAATTACTCCTTTCTTATAAGAAGGTGGCAGTAGTAGTAAAGTAGTAGTTAATCTACTGGAATGAAAAGATGTTATTTACGGCAGAAAGATTTCTCTGGTTCTCAGTATAAATGCAGCTAGCATTCTTTAAGCATCTTTGTACTGACTGTTCTCAGTAAAATCTCAGTATTTTCATATTAAATAAATGTATTTACTTTAAAAGAGAAAAAAAGTCTGCCAACAAGTTTTCAGGATGCTTGTAAAAATAGCTTTTCAAGTGTAACACAAGGTCTCTGCCAATGAAGGATGCATCTGTGGTCACAAACTGACCAAAACTTTTAGAAAGAGCATTTCTCTAAACATGAGAGCTGAGAAGTCAGGAAGCTAGGCAATAAAATGGCATTTAGGCTATCTGACTTGAAATTCTTTCCACGTCACTGCAATCTAACATGCAATAACAGCATTTTTTGATTAACAGGAAAGATGCATAGATGGTCAAATTTCAAGACCTCCATTTAGGTTCTTTACAAGCAAAACCTTTTAAAAAGATCACTGCATAAGCTCACTAAGTCATGAGGGTTTCTCTTATCCTCCACGTAAAGCATGTGATCCTGATGCCAGGTCTACAGAGCAACGTTCTATGAAGAACAGATGGATGTTTAAGTGCTGACTCTCATGATCACAGTTGCAAACATAAGCCTTAGGCAAATATGACTGCCACATTAACTTTCATGCCCTTCCATCATGGGAATGATGTAATACTTCTGTAACTTTTTTTTTCACTATTCTAAAGCTTTCCTTTTTCTAAATTCACATGGATAGCTAATATTAAAGCATTGAAAAATCCAAAAGCTATTAAAAAAGAAAGTGAAATTGTATCTGCTTTAATGGAAGTATCACTTGACACATGCTGGCTTCAATTTTTGTAAAACAAATCAGTAAAATGGTCAGAAAGTCAAAAGGCAGCTATTTCAATGTTAAGAAAAACCTGTGGGATTCAAACATTAATAGCCGCAGTGCAATAAAGCTAATACATAATGTTATAGCTATGATAAATGCTGTGCTGGTGGAGAAAAAAAAAATAAAAATTATCTCCTGCATTTATGAAGACTATCTAGGGAGTTCCATGTATATATCTCTCATTGAACAATGCAGTTTTAGTTGTTCTGTACTAAAAAGGTTTCTGGAATTACTATATTTTGATTACTATATTTTTATTTTTTTCCACACAACAAACAGAAATTGCCACCATACTTAAATGCAGGCAGTACACAAGGCCTATTTGACTTTACTACGAATGTTCAAAGATGGTTTCTAATCAGACACTTTATGGATTTGATTTAGGACATCATCCTTCAAATACAGTAGGAAAAAAAAATCATTGCATCTGCTTTTGCAACTGTCAAAACAGGTCTTAAAACACAGGTTTGCAGGGATTTGGGTACTTCCGTGTTTTTTGCTTTCTGATCTCTGAGACAGGAAATCAGACGTGACCAGCAGTATGAAGTAGTTTTGCCACCCATTATATAGGAGTGAACAGATCCCTTGAGTAATACTGAAGAGGTCAGCTTAGATGTGAAAGATTCCTTGTCAGATGTAAAAATGGCATGAAGACCAATTCCTCAATTAAATCACAGATCTCTACAAAACAGACAGTAATTCATTAAGCCTATACAGTCCATCTTTTTTTATAAAAAGAAATAACAGCTGCTTTAGTCCTGTAGATTAATTTGCTATCTTTTGTGTATGCTGATCTCCACTGTTACAAGCAAATACCACAAAATCAAAGTCTACCACAATGCACATGAAGTTACTGCCTCCCTTTACTGCTGAATTCACCGAGGCCATTTTGTTTAAATTTTACGGGAAGATCTGGATCTCTCCATAAAGGTAGAGCATAAATAGCAGAAGCATATTTCCCAAGTACATCCAGGCTCTGCACATCAATTGAAATGTTTGAGACAAGGTCACCAGTCTATTCTAGGGAAGAGTTCCCAGTTCATCCTTTAAACTGGGACTTGTTAAAATTGGTATTTTACACTAACTTCAAAAATTTCTTACTCTGCCCCATTCCTAAGCAAGCCTTGCTCTCCTAAACCTCTTCTCATGCCTTCACACCCTGCACTGAGCACAGATAACCCAAGTCTCCTGCCCCCTGTGTTGTTATCTCTTTATTTCGGGATCAGAAACAAAAAGTATGACAATACGGGTCAGAATAGTAATAGTTACTTCCAAATCTGTATAAGATTGCCTACTAATAACATTACCTAATTAGTAAATTAGAATTGACAATAAATGAATTAAAGCTATCATTGCTTTTTCTGACATGAGTCTTGGAACAGTTTACTGAGAAAACTGCTGAACCCCAAACTTCATTAATTCCTGGTATGCTGCGTACTGAATTTGAAAGGAAGAGGCAGTAAAGAACACATGCTTTTGTAATCTCATTGTACAACAAACAAACAACAACAACAAAACAGCAATAAGAAGTTTCTCAACACTTAAAAAGTTCTGGAAGTTAATGATGACAAACAGAAGTCACCAGGAAAATATAACTTATTAACATGCCCCTTGAAAAGTTACACAGATACAAAAACGAACAAAAAACCAAAAACAGTTAATTCCTTAATTCTCTTGTGACATTGCCAAGTGGTTACGAGAACCTGAAGAAAAGCACTGAGAATGCAGAGGTTTTTACCCCCTCTTTACAAAGCACCGTGTAAGAAAATATGTGCTTACTCTGTTTAATAAATCAATTTCTTCCTTCAGTTTTCCAATTACTTCCTCTTTATCCTGTGTCATCTTCATTAATCGTACATTTTCCTGTCTCTCCTTTGCAAGTTCCTAAAAATAGAATACACGCTGGTGTCAAAGGAAATTGTTTTAAAGATAGTTTTATTTTATTGCCATTAAAATACCACACCCTCACTACATGCACACAGACAGAAACCACACAAATACCTGTAATTCCGCTTCTACAGCAACCCAAAAGCCTTCAAGCCTTTACATTGCAAGGAGCTAATGAATCACGTCTAAGAAAATATTTTACTCACATCAAACCTGTGTGATATCTCCTATTCCAGAGATGCTTAATTAATATCTCACTTACACATGAGTCCAAAATTGGACGGGAGTCTAAGAGACAAATATGTTAACAAAAAGTCTCAGTTTCCACATTTTATATATATTTTTTCCTTTCATTTCTGTTTAATACTAGTTAACGTGGCAATGAAGACCTCATGAGGTATGGGGGCTTGAATAAGAGAAAAATGAAAATGTCCATCAGAAATTTACCAAATCAGAGTTTGGGACTCTGAAAAGCAATCCTTAAATCTTCCTCTATTTTCTGTTATTTGTAATTGAATTATTTTAGAAGAAAAATGATTTGAATTTGGAAGATTATAGCGAATTTCACCCAAATCTGGCTTCCCTAAGTCTTAAAGGAAAAAAAAGCAAGTTTTACATCTTCCTCATTTAAAAAAAAAAAATTAAAAGCTTATTCAAATTGCATTTACTCAGTCAACTTCTGCAGGGCAGGCCATAACAACTTCATCCATACAAATTCAAAAAAATTTGGCTAGTTACTCATAAAAACCCACTTCAGAAGAAGAAAGAGAAGCTCATAATACGTTACACACATGACATAATTAGCCAAAAAAAGTTTTAAGTGAAAAACACAGCTTTAACATTGTTATTTCAAAAATGTTTGTACTAAAAATGTCTGGAATAAAGAAAACTTTGTTTGAAATATATTTTTAGGTGCCTAACAATTCAGTGAACAACAAGGTAATAATTAAATTTTATACCACTTCAGTACATGATAAAATCCAAAACAAGAAGTAAATCAGATAGAACATTGCTTATTTTCTGACCAGCCGGTGAACCCATCTCCCCCTGGGTTATTTGCCCTACATTTGTGCATCACGAGGTACATACGACAAATACACACAGCACAGCCGGCTCTCCGACTGTATTATCTTTACCTCAGCTATTTTGCACTTCCAAGCCAAATGAAAACTAAGCATTTATGATGATTAGAAAGCTCACATTCTTTCTGTCTGCTTGCTTCTTTATAAATATTTGTAGATGTAAGCAGCTGCACTTCAAGCATCAATCATCATTTCTGTACTAATTCACTACTGATTTCCCCACAAGGTTTCAAAGGTACTTTATTTCAGATGTATACCATGCAGACACTAGTTGGTACTTACCCTTTCAAGTTCCTCAATCCTCTTTTCCAAAGCATTACTTGGTACAGAACTCCCAGAAGAGTTTGCATCCCTGCTGTATCTGCTGTAAGTTGTCCTCTCTGTTCGGGAATATCTATTTAGAGCATCATCTTCTGGAGCATTACCTGTACTAAAAGGCATAGAGCAAAGCAGACAGATTTACAGGTTTAACAAAATGGAAAAGGTAGAAATAACAACAGAGTGCTTGCCAAAGCACTTAAGAGGTCAGTACAATAAACTGCAGAGCACATTTCACAGCTTTGTGCTGCTGAGAACTCACTAACTTCGTTGCCTCAGGGAATCATGCACGAGACTGTCTCAAGATACAATCTGTATTAAGAAACTAGGGTGTATCTCCTTATCATAAAATGTTGTAGTTCGTACCTTTCTTAGATTAACATTTTATAGTAGTCTGCCTGAGTTGATCACTATGCAATATCTTCTTCTCTGAGCAGGGTAATTTAAGCAGCAAATATGAATTTACTGAAGAGAACTTTCTGATCTTTTCTAGAACTATATTCCTGTGAAATGGAACTTGTTTGCCTCAGAATTATTTAATTTCAGTTAAAAATTCAGGAGGCATATAGCCTGAATCCTTAAAGCAAGACATTTGGAAATTTCTCATTGCTACAGCAAATAGCTGTTTAGTACCCTTTAAGAATTCAGGAGAGGGTACTGACTTGCTTCTTTTTTTTTAGTGGCAATTTATAAATTTTTCATTAAACCTTTGAAAACAGACAAACAAACCAGCTCAATAGAACTTGAGCAAAGCCAAGTGTGGTGGGGTAACCCAGCCAGCAGCTAAGCACCTGAAGTCAAGATGGAGGGAGGAAAAAACCAAGCAATGCAAAGGCAATCACTCATCACATGCTGACAAGTGCCAAGCCTGCTCTGGAGGACAGCACAACCCCCAGCAGTTCTTTTTCTGCTACTCCAATTTTATCACTGAGCAAGACACTGTATGATAAGAATGTCCCATCCATGTCCACTCTCAATTTCATGCCCGTGTGGTGGAAGTGAAGTTAGCTCTTAATACTGTGCAATTATTGGTTTGGATTGGAAGAGACCAAAGACCATCTAGTGCAACAGACGTCTTTCACTAGGATCAAGTTACCCAAAGTCCCACCCAACCTGGCCTTGAAGACTTCCAGGCATGGAGCACATACAACTTCTCTGGGCAGCCCTTGCCAGTGCCTTACTACCTTCAGAGTGAAAATTTCCTTCTTTGTATCCTATCTAAATCTATCCTCTTTAAGATGGTTGCCCTTTATCCTGTCTAGTACAGGCAATGGCAAAAAAGTCTTTCTCCCTTTATATATCAAAATATTGCAATAAGGTCTCCCCTGCTTTTTTTCTGAACAAGACCAAGTCTCTCAATCTTCATTCATGGAAGAAACACAGTGCCATACTGACTGCTACGAAGAAAGTCAGCTGCATTCCAGTCAGACCAAGTACAACAGTTTACAAACACCACAGGGAAAAAACAGCACAAAATATTTGGAGTGATGCTCCTCTGATTAAAAATGTATGTATTTTTTAGCCTATTTATCGTTTGAAGTGATAAATAGACTAAAAGGTGAAAAGATTTCTGCTTCAGATCATGTATCTATTCCTTAAAAAGCACTGCAATGGCATCTTAACCGTTTAGCATTTCTAGATCATGGAAAGAATAAAAGCACCTCAAATATCCTTACATCTCCTTTAAAACATAGGAATTATATGATTAATATTTTTGTTTAACAGTTTTGCATTTCATAACTCTAGAAAACCCCTGCTGACAACGTGCAAATCTAGATGGATTCAGTGCAAATCAAAAGCAGGCATATCTGGCAAAAGAATGTCTTCTTGTGGATACAAATATTGCTCTGCTCCAGTATGTGTGAAGTTTCCAAGGCACACTGACACAATTGTAAGGAATTTTGTAGCTTAATGTTATTACCATATTTAGCACTGTTTATTCTCCATCTAGAAGATTTTTTTTGAAAACATTTCTAGGACCGGATACGCGTGTTGCAACACAACATAAGAGAAATATTTTAGCTTAACTCTATAAATTCTAGATTATTTAGCTACTTGAAAGACGTGTTGTTTCATGCTGCTAATGTCATAAGAACAGACCACGTGAAAAAAGACTCAATTTTTCATCACTCAGAAATGATCCCTTTTGACAACAGTGGAATATCTCAACCCAACTCCACCGAATGCTCTTGGCAGGTGCTCCTAAAGGAAAGCTAAAAGAAAGAATAACCAGATAGGAAAGGTTTCACTTATATGAAAAATTAAGACATTTTCTGTATTTTTCCTGAATCATAGTTAAAAATTTCCTTGCTTATTTCACTGGGGGGTGTACTCCACCGAACATATTCCTTTTCAGTATCAATATGAAAAGAACGTTATCACAAAGATTTCTAGGAAATGGGATTTTAAAAATTTTAAGGTGTTAATCCATAACCTAACACAAGGAAAGTAACAGAAATGAAGTTCATTATTTTGCTTGTTGTAACAAAACAGCAAAGAAATTAACCCACAATGCAGCTTCTGACAAGTCTTATATGAAATAATAGCTCTGTTTTAGAATGACATCCTACTCACTTCCTATAAAAGAAAATAAAACCTGCTATTCAGACAGGGTCAGCTTTAATAGCATTATTGCAGAAAGGTGGAATAAATCTTGTTATTTCAATGTATCTTGGTTCTCTGAATATTTTCCTTAAGCACTATTCAAATGGCAATTTCATGCAATTAATATCACCTAGTCAAAACCAAATGTCATTGATTTCAACTATGACACATTTCCTTTTATTTCCAGCATCTTGTAACTACACTTAATTTGGAAATTTGCGATTAATTGTGTCACTTTGGAATCCAGCCAGCTGCTAACAGCTTCTTTGGAAAAAATGAGAGACAGGCAATGTTTCTAAATGGGCTACCTTGGACTGCTGTTCCTCAGGTCTGGGGGGCCATGTCAGCGCCCACCAGTGCTGAGCATGAGAAGAGCAGGCCTGGCCCCTACAGCTGCACGCTCCCAGCCACCTCCCTGGCCCTGGCCTGAATGTGACAGAGCAGCAAAGTCCTGACCCTGACCTACAGCGGCTGCCTGAGGCACCAGGGACAGGGAGGAACTGTGGCATGATCAACTCAGGCCATCCTAAGCTTCTGTAAAAACAAACCCAAAGTGTTTCAGCAGCTTTGTAACATCAATCTGAGCAAAAAGAGGGCTACCACAGCCAAGAAAAGCACCTCAATAACCCCTCCACCCCCAGCCTGTTTAAGAGCTGGTTTCTGCACAGCAGCTCTCCCACCACATGCAGCAAGCTGGGTGAGACAGCTCAGCGAGCACCCTGAGCAGGCTGGGCCTGGCCATAAAGCTCCCAGGTACAGGCAAGTGGGCAAGTCTGGGCACACTGTTAGGAGAACGTGTTGCAGCTGCATTCTTTCTCAGTTAAAGAGAGCAAGGTTAGTATGCAGCACGTGAACTGTTAGAGTTACTACATTTTCAGTGTAGTTTCAGCTTTTTAGTAATCAAAAAACAATGAACAAGAGAACTTCAGCAGGGCTTTAACGTCTCCTTCACTGCACCTCCATCTAGGAATGAGTGATCTCGTCCACTTCAACTATTTTTCATCTCTTGCAGATTGCTGAACCAGAGCACAGCGCAGTCTGTAGGCATCAGTGGGCAGGGTCCGGACCTACTGGGTTCCATGTCAGCGTGCAGTGCAACCCCAAGCAAGGAGAAAAGCCCTCTGAAATCTGCCTGATATCCATAAAGCCACACCATATTGTACTCATTTCCACTAATAAACAAACTTACAAGGGGAACACACCCCTGAACCACTAAGAGATTTTAATCTCTTTCTATAAACTGATCCAGCCTGATCTGCATGAACCATACAAAACTTATGAATTACTTTTAACCCTACTTTGCAAAGTTTCAGTTTTAATTTAAGATATGTCTATAAAGAAAGCTCAGTAGCTCCAAAGCAGACAGTTAATCTTTAAAGTAAGCCATTAAAACAAGCTCTCTGTATTTCTCAAAAAAAATCTGACATCCATATACACATCCTGCTTTGCTGTTACTTGCAAACTTATTCATTCACAGAATACAAGAGAAACAAAATTCATGCTTACATGTAGATTGCACTTAAATATTTCAAGAAACAGAATACGCTTTGTCATTCACAGAATCTTAGATTTGGAAGGGACCTTTAAATCCCCTGCAATGAACAGGAACATGTACAGGTAGATCAGGTTGCTCAGAGCGTGGTCCAGCCTGGTCTTGAACATCTCCAGGGATGGGGCATCCACCATCTCTCTGGGCAACCTGTGCCAGTGCCTCACCACCCAAAAAGTAAAAGACTTTTTCCTTATATCCAACCTAAATCTACCTTCGTTAAGTTTGAAACCATTTCCCCTTGTCCTATCACAACAGGCCCTGCTAAAGAGTCTGTCCCCTTCCTTCTTGTAAATATACTGACAGGCCGCTATCAAGTCACCTCACAGCCTTCTCTTCTCCTGGCCTCGCAGGAGAGGTGTTCCATTCCTTTAACTGTTTTTGTGCTCCAGCAGGGCCATGTCTCTCCTGTACTGAGGACTCCATATCTGGATGCAGTACTCCAGGTGAGGTCTCAGCAGTACAGAACAGAGGGACAGGATCACCTCCCTTGACCTGATACCATCAGAACTGACTCAGAAAACCGGGCTTACTAATGGCAATGTTCCTCCTGGTTTATAATAACTCCACACAAGGTCTTTCCTAGTGGTATACTCAGCTATAGTACAGTAGTTGAAATGGCCAAGGTGAAACACTTCATGTTAAGAAAAGCTTAGGGAAAAACTAATGATGTGGAAATAGATATGGGCCAGAGAAGGACACCTGCACAATTAAATCACACGTAGCGGATGATCAGCACAGCTGACTGCTCATAACTCTCCAATATGTTCAGGAGCATATCCCGTGGCCTTCATGTAAGCACAATCCTGAAGATACTGGTCATGTTTTTAAATACATCCTACAGTACCACTCCAAATCACAACAAAACCGTCACTTCATTCTGAAAATATTTTCTGTGGTTAACTCATGCAACTACAAAGGAACCCAAATACAAAACTCCAGGGTGGGAGTGCAGAAAATTTTAAAGCAAATTCAGTAGACAGACTACAGTTACAGATTAAGATTCTCATCCCAAGCGTTTATTTACTTTATTGTATAAGGAGATAGGCTCAGTTTGTCCAAGTCAGCCAGAACATAAGTAGAATAGCAGAACAGCCAGCAGACTTCATTTGTAAACACGCCTTCCCATCAAGAGGCACTCAGTGAAATGGGTTTCTCAGGAATACCATATAAATGTTTCACCATGTATCACTGCATCCATACAAGGCAAAGTACTCAGTATATCTGATTAAATAGGTAGTAAAATGTGTGCACTTCCTTGAGCCCTAGAACAAATGATGAGATCAGGAACTCCACTAGAATAGACCAGCACATACCCTTCCTTTTCTGCTGCTGATACATCTCTTGTCTTTTTAAGTCCAGGAGGATGAGTATTTCAGTAAACTTGAGAACAGCTACATGGGAAGGGAAAAGGAACGTACTGGAAGTCTAAAATGGTATCGGTAATCCAAGATTAGAAGCCAGAAAATGGAGACAGAGGGAAGTCTACCACCTTAATGGTTAAACAGGAGAATTCAGGAAAAGGAGGAACAGAGGGAAAAGGCTGTCATTGTCTAACTGGGCCGGGAAATGGAAATGAGTAAAGTGCACAAAAATGCTGAGATGTCACTTCTGGTGAGGAACAACTGGGAAAGAGGGAGAAAGCAAGTGAGTATGAGCAAAGATGGGGGAAAATGATTGGAAGTCTTCTGACAAATAATACATTCTTCCCATGGGAGTCTATAACGGAGTAGGGATTTTAAGAAAATACTGCATTTCCACTTTTGCTGTCAGTTGCCTGTTAAAGTCTGCTAGCACAGCTTCTCTCTTCCTCATTCAGGAATTACTGACTGCCTGTGGTTAGACCAGTGCAAGGAATAGCTTCAAATAGAATCTCAGAGTGGTTGTCCAGAAGTTATAACTTGCTGCTCTCTTGATACACTTTGAAAACCTAAGTAAGTATGAACAGAACTGTTAAAAGTCCATAAAGTTGAACACATCTGGGACTTGAAGCGGCTCATAATTATAATCACACAATTGAACTTTCTGTTTCCAAAGGACTTCTGCTACATTTTGAACACAACAGAGATCTACACCATAGTGAATGAGAGCAGGCTGCTTTCTCTAGGACATTCTTGTATTGCAGACAATGGAAGACAAGAACAACCCAAATACTGTCAGAAGAGAACGCTGGTCCCAATTCCTTTAAAATTTTACACCAGAAACTGCAGTCACTGGGAGACATGTCTCGTTCAAGTGCTTTTAACCAAAAAATTACTTAGGAGGGAGAAATTTTAGAATACAGAAGAAAATAGATAGGTACTTTTACCTCTTAACACAACCAGTACTGAGCCTCTGTCTGTGAAGAACTGACTATTGTACATCTCATGGAGGTATTGTTAGAATAAAATCCACCAATATTTGGGTATTGTGTGCTGTGATGACTTCACAGGAAAATAATTCTTTGTTTTCAACATGAGGTTTGAAGATTCTACAACGAGTAAGATATACGGCAACATACATAAAAAAAATATTAAAGAACAGCTCACAGCAAGTTAGATTCCTCCCGAATGTGTTGCAAGTCTTGAGGGGCAAAGTTCATGAACAAAGAATGCACATTCTACATATAACTAAAGCTGACTAAAGACTACACAAACATGTCTTATTTTAGCATTTCCTAACTTAAGAGTTTTCTATTCTTGCAATGTTAATCAGAAGAATTAGTTTGTTTTCAGGTATGTTACAAATGTGTGTGATTACTCCAACTTCTATTTCTTGACACCCTAGACACAACTGAGTTTTTGCAAGTGAATATCGAGTGAAGATAAAGCTTTGCAAAAAGCCACCAAATACTGTGACACACAAAAATAAGTATCCATCAGATACAAAGAACAATAAGAAGAGAAAGTGAAGATTCAACTAAAATGTGCTTGATTAAAAAAATCATGAAATTTTGTAAGTATTAATGTTGTGAAAATAAGTCCACCCATTCTGCTATAACAAAGTGATTCAGAAAAACCCTCGAGCAATAAAAAGCACCATTTGGCCATGTTTATCAAAATCCAGAAACCTAAATATAAAAAGAAAGCACCACAACAAGAAATCTAAAGCATAAAACAATAGGTGCGTAGCTTTGAGGGGTGGAAAACACACCAGTGAAGACTACACAATTGAAGGAGCTCTTTGCAGTTACTTCTACAGTCACGAATAAACCATCCACATGTTTTAATTGAATAAAGGATGTATAAAAGAATACACTCATATGTGAAAATAAACACATACTTATTAAAATGCCTTGCTTCAGTTGATGTATTTTAAAATCCACGTTACCTTTACATTTTTAATAAATATGATAGCCATGTCTGTATGTTCCACATGGACAAAAATTTCACACAATGTACAGTACAGAATCAGCATCTGAAATAGTGTTCTGATTGATAAATTTGAAAAATGACGAGTAACGCTTGTCTCAAAGACAAACAAATAACACAAAGGACACACTAAGTGAACAGCATCTCCTGCAAATGAAATATTAAGATGATGAAATCACAGAAATTACTGTCAGTAGTACTGTGGAAAGCAACAAAATTACCTGTATTGAACTTCAGATTCATAACTCAACTGTTAAACTGCTGGCTCCTAGGTTATGCGTAGACCAAAATACTCAGATATTGCCTTGGAAAACTGCTTGGCACTAGTAAGACCCAATAAAACACTAGCTGAGGTTTTTGTTTGTTTGTTTGTTTTTTAAATAGTGATATACCAGGGAGGGTTTTGTAAGTTTGGTGCATCACTCCAGTCCTTACTCCAAATCAGGCTATGTCGTCAGCAGTGGTATAATGGCCTATGCTTTCAAAAAACAATGTATTTCATTCGCTTTCACAATAGGATTCAGGTTGGCAGGGCCCACTGGGTCCGTCTGCTCCAACCCCTGCTCAAGCAGGGACATCCAGAGCAGAGTGTCCAGGACCATACCCAGGCAGCTTCTGAAGATACAAAGCAGAAGACCCCACAGCCTCTCTCAGGCAATTTGTGCCAGTGCTCTGTCAGCCACACAGCACAGAAGAGCTTCCCAGTGTTTAGAGGGAACCTCCTGGGCTCCTGCTTGTGCCCACTGCATCTTGTCTTTAACAATGGGTACCACTGAAAAGAGTTTGGCTCCATCCTTTCTGCAGTCTTCACGTATTTATAGACATTGATGAAACATGCTCAAGATAACTCTTCTCTAGGCAGAGCAGTCCCGTAATAAGGGGGGTACTCTAGTCTCAAATCACCTTGGTGGTCCTTCATTGAGCTCTTTAGCAGTATGTCCAGAACTGGACACAGCACTCCAGGTGTGGCCTCACCAAAACTGAACAGACAGGATTACTTCCCCTGACCTGCTGTCAGTACTTTCCCTAATGCAGCATCCTTTATGGCAAGAGCTCATCGGTAGCTCATGTTTGACTGGGTGGCCAAAGTCTTTCTGGGACAACTATGTATGTGAATAAGTGTGTTGAGTACAAAGATCTCATACCTTTTATATCTGCTTGAAACCATCCTGGAGGAATCCTGAAAGAAACAGAAAGCAAAAACTCATCAGTAACATTTTATTTTTTGTATTTCCATAATATTTTATCACCCCACAGAAAATAAACCCTACAGTTAAGAGAAGGAGCCTGAAACAGCTGCTGAGTACAACTCAGTTTTGCACTGCTTTGCTGTCAGGACAGACAGAATACTGGGATTACTGTCACCGTACTATGGCTTTTCAACACCAGCTCTGAAGCCTTAATGACAGTTTAAAATGTGATGCACTCACCATGCCCTGCAGTGTCCCAAATATTACCATAACAGTGTACATGGTAACTATAACTACTATATGAAAACGTTTGTGCATTTTGGTACCTGTTAATCAGCTATTTGCTAATTTTTTTGTCCAGGAGTAACAGAGCAAAACTGCTCTGATTTTCCTGGCACCACTGCTGCCCTTCTGAACAGAAGAAAAATGGAAGCTGGCAAGTAGTACAGGATTAAGATCCAAATCAAGTTACTGCATTACCAGCTGGGTGATGGTGACTGTCTACAGGTATGCCCTTCATCATGCTAACCCAGGTACTGCAACCTGGCTCACCTCAGATTCACTGAGGTGGTATTCTCCTGGCATTTGCTGTTAAACAGGTAGGCTAGAAGTCTTGACACGGCTGTTGTGTGCACTCAAATGTACAAATAAGAAATAGAAAAGCTGAAGCAATGTATTTTCATCGTAATGCTACACTTGTAGTTTCAGTAACTGCCTGATCACATAGAAAAATTAAGACATGTTTCAGCTGGTTAAAAGATAGCTCAGATTAGACAGTAAATCCACAAACATTTTTTAGAATGTTGTAAGAAGGACGTGAACCAATTATTTTATTAGTCATATACAAAACTCCCCCCAGCATCAGTAAATATTAGGTAAAAAGTCAGAAAATAATATTTAAGTTCTTCATGAACTAAACAATTGCCTTTACTGGAAAAAAAAATAATGGCAGAGCATGAAATTCTCTCCGTTTATGACACTAATTACAGAGAAATGTAGAAATGAGTTTTCAAAACAAGATGCAGGAGACATTTCCATCCACTCCAAAAATTTTATGAATCATTACACTGCCTTCAATGATCAGTGTCCTGGTGTCTTTGTAAGTAAAAATAAACTAGCTGAGAATGAGGATAATGAGTTATTTTATGAGAGAAAATAACGTTGGTAAATAATGTGTTTTGCAGAAACAAAACTTGATCTTAAAGTCCATTTCAATTTGTAAAACATTTTCAACTTCTGCAATATATGCCACACTTTCCCTCCTCTAAGCAGAACAAAGGTGTTAAAAAACATAGGAATTATTTAAAGAATCCCATAAAGTGGTGCAAAATTGCTGTTTTAACAAGGATAACTTATGATTGATAACAGCATTTGAAAAGCTGCCATTTACAGATATGAAACAACAATGCCTCTAATTTTGCCTCTATAAGGGCAGGCTGTGCTGCCACGCAGAAGGACATTGGCAGGCTGGAGAAATGGACTAACAAGAGACCTCATGGTGTTCAAAAAAGGGAAATGCAAACTGCACCTGGGGAGGAATAAACCCAAGCATCAAGATGGGCCTGATGGGCCAGACAGCAGCTTTGCAGAAAAGGGCCTGGGAGTCCTGGTGGGCACCAAGTGGAACATAAACCAGCAGTGAGCCTTTACAGCAAGGAAGAGAAACAGGATCCTGGGCTGCATCAAGAAGCAGAAACTGCCAGCAGAACGAGGCAGGCAATCCTTCCCCTCTCCCTGTTCAGCCCTAGTGGGACCACAGCTGCAGTGCTGGGTCGAGTTTTGGGTTCCTCAGCACAAGGAAGATGTACTGGAGTGACTGCAATGAAGGTTTGGAGCACCAGACATACAAAGAGAGTCTGAGAGTGCTAAGAATGCCTGGCCTGGAGAAGGCTCAGGAGCAATCTTGTTCATGTGTATAAATAGCTGATGGGGCGAAGAAAATGATGGAGGCAGATTCAGTTGTGACTCTAAAGAGAGTTCTCTGTACTCAGCCTTGATGAGGCCACACCTCAAGTACAGTGTTCATTTTCGGGCCCAACTCTACAAGAATGACATAGAGGCCCTGGAGCATGTTCAGAGAAAGGCAGTGAAGCCTTCACTGAAGGTGAGGGGTCTGGAGTGGCTGAGGGAGCTAGGATTGTTTAGTCCAAAGAAGAGGAGGCTCAGGGGTGACCTTATCACTCTCTGTAACTACCTGAAGAAAGGTTGTAGTGAGGTAGGGGTCGGCCTCTTCTCCCAAGTAAGTAGCAATAGGACGAGAGGAAATGACCTCAAGTTGTGCCAGGGGAGATTCAGCCAAGTTCTGCTTATTTTTTAGGAAGATGCTGAAGCCTCAAGGTTATGACCATAGTCCCTGGTGAACATACTAGAAAAGGCAAAAATCAAAAGAAAGGGAAAATTTGCACATGATGCTGCATTGTAGTAAGAACGTTCCCTTGTACAAAGATATGCCTGGATTTTGGTGCCTGTGTCCTACACACACCTGCACATGAGCACATGTGTAGGGGCATACATAGCATCTGAGACCATTTCCACTAATAAAACTCCTTACTGCCAATCGGACTTCTGTTCAACTAGGATGTAAGCATCTTTGCTAATTCCCTTCCTGGCTCATCTTGGCATTTCTTGTGAACAGTGCACAGAGTGCATAAGAAGGCTGGTCATCAGGGCTTAAATAAATAGAGTTGTCTGTGTTTACAAGTGTCTGACAAAGATTTCCAGAGGTTAAACTAAATCTGTTAGTTAAAATGCATTAACAAGCATTACTTTAAAACATGTACAAGCTCTGGAGTCAACCAGACTATGAAAATGTTTCACTGCAAACCCTAGAAGACTACTTAAAAGTTTCACAATCAAAGTTAATTGCCTGGATTAAAATAGACTGCTGGGGTACGCTGGTATAAACCCCAGTATGTATAAGACGTACAGTGTATTAGAACTTGACTGCACTGGTGTTAACTCAAATTATGACCATGTAATGATATTTCTGCAACATGCAAGGTAACATTTTGACTGAAAACAAATCATCAAAACAATTTAGGTTTTCATGTGCAATCCAAACAAGAGCCCTGTATGTTCCTCCAGATGCAGGCAGATCAACAGCACTACCTGGAGAAAGCAGGTCGGCTGCTGAACTTTGGGGCTTCTTTATGTACGAAGGAACAAGTGGATTCTATCTCCACCTGGCCTATCAAGTTACCTCAGATCTCCTCTGTGAGCCTACAGAAGTCCATCTCTTTTCTCCATAGGTTCAGTTGTACACTACCATCTCCACTGAAACAGCAGTGAGATAACATGTGAGCGCTGAATAAACTGAAAGGCAACCCAGTGCTAATGCAAACCAGGAATGACTAAAGCAGGAGAAGGGAAGATGAGACATGACACTTCTCACTCTCATCAAAATTCCTCATGAGAAAACATCCTGCAGAAGCAAGAGAATCATGAAGGTATCACTTACCTTCCATTCCTGAGTCTAAACAATTTCAGAATTTCTAGAAGTTTTCCACAGAACATAGCACCAATTCACCACTCAGAGGAAAAGACATCACTATTCATTTTTTTCCCACTGAAACCATTCCTTTTAGAAGTACCCTAAGGTGCTTCCTAGCTTCTTAAAGAAGCAAGTTACATTACTCAGCTACTTGCACCCCTGTAGCTGCGCAATTTCCAGACTTCTGCTTGGACAGAAGATTATACATACAACAACATCCCAGGCTTCCTCTGCTCCTCTTATTCTCCTAGCTGCCAAGATTTTACATCTACTGTTTGGATTCACTGCATTTTATTTCTTCCTGGTTTGGATGACCTTAAACACTCTTTACGCACCCAGTAAATCTCTTTTATAAGCAGTCATTCTAAAAATGAGCTTTTATGTCTAAAACTGTTAAAGAAGCATGACGTTATCACCTCTTATTAATCATTTACAGAATAAACTGAAACAGGAACCAGGTAGGATCAAGTGGAAATAAAAGTTGACCTGCTATTCTTATGTATTCTGACATCATCTTTTAATCTTCCTTTGATTTGTACTGTCAAATGGGAACCAATACAGTTCAGAAGAGCTTTGTTTTATTTATACCCAAATGATCTTTTTAAAATATGCCACAGGTTTAATGAATCTACGAGCAGGACAAAGACGTTTGTGTATTCTGGAAATGAAAATTCAACTTTGATAATAAAGCACCCAGGAACTTAATCCCAGGTCAGCAGTAAAGAACAATCTCTTCCTGTGAGGCAGCTGATGTAGACAAGTGAGACCTAACAAAAAAATATCAGAGAAGAGGAATACATTTTTTTAATCTATGCTAAAGAGAAAAAGAATAAAGTTAATATAATCTTAACCACCTATTTTAGAAATACTGTCTGACTGTTTTGATGTGAGGACAAAATTGTTTCGATGTGAGGACAAAATTCCGTTCTCAGAAAGCAGTGAGGCACTGGCAGAGCTGCCCAGAGAAGCTGTGGGTGCCCCATCCCTGGAGGCGCTCAGGGCCAGACTGGATGGGGTGCCTGAGCTGGTGGGGGGTGCAGCCCTGCCCACAACAGGGGATTGGAACTGGGTGGGCTTTAAGGTCCCTTCCAGACTAAGCCATTCTATGATCCTATTATTTAGGTAGGCACTTATAAAAGTGGAAAGGCAATGGCATTCTAGATCTATACAAGGATAATGCTTTCTTTAGGAATGAACCTTTGAAAGAAAATATAAAGCTAAGTTTGATAAGTAAATTAATCTATTAGAGCATCTACCTTCAAGCATCTTTACTTGCATACATTTCCTTTATACATATATATAATTTTTTCCATACAGATACGCGTGTGTATATCTGTATTATACATATAGATGTATGCATTACACATACATATGTATATTTCAATAAAATGTATGTTGATACATACATGAAGTAATACCAAACAAGATCCAAAGAGAAGACACTACTTCAGGTGCAGTGTACCTAAGCAAGGAACTTCCCCACAAAGGAGTGGGGAGAAAAAAACTAATTGGAAAAACCAGTTTCAGTCAGGGAAAAGTTACATTTCCTTACTTCTGGATAGAAATTTACACTAAAATGTTGGGTTTTTTTAAACACTCATACCTACTACTTTTAATTACTATATAATAACTAAGAGAGACTTCAAACAAGAAATAACATGCTGGAACACCTAGGTGCAAGTGATAGGGATTGTTGTCACGAAGCTGAAAGAATTCTGAGTCATCTCTTTACTTGCACAGAGCCAGGAGGCCACTGAGAAATGCTGCAAGAATGTCTAGTGCGTCCAATCAGATGTGTAATGGGAAGTGAGTACCCTCAGTTCTTAACACCAGCAAAGTACCATGGGCATTAAGAGAGGAGAAAAAAATGAAAAGAGACACCTGCAGGTAATCAGTTAACTCCTGGGCATGTCAAGAGCCATCAAGAAGAAAACAGCTTCTAAATAAGGAAACTTTACATACTAAAATGTATGAACAGAGTTTTTTTCTTTAATCTTTTTTCTCCATTTCTATACCCATGCAGAATTCAATCCCAAAGAGCCTGAAGAACTCAGAAGAAGCCGTCGGGCACTCCGAACAGAAAACAAAGGTGACGAGTGTCACCTTTCGTTCCAACTCAAAAGATTATATGATTCTTTGCCTTACAGAAGGTTCTGCCATCAGTCGTGCTGGGCCACTTATTTTCCACAAGCAGATACAGTAGGAAGTCCTTCACTCCTCAGTAAGTCTATATTTAGCAGAGGACTTTTCTTCCCACAGAGGCCTCAGCTAGAGTGCATACTGTGTGATGACCATTTCTATTCAAGAAATCCTAAAAGAAGATTAGGAGGAAATACCCATTTAGGCACCATCATTTTCAACAACCAAGCAGAATTTCCATACCGATTCTTTTGGGAATAAAATTTTCCAAATGAACATTCAATTATCTGAGTTAAAAGTGATGCCAATCCAAAAAAGAAAGCACATGGCATAAAAACGAATTCCTTGACAGGAGGCCCCTGCTGACAGCTCCAAACATTAGGCAGGAATTGCTTCCTATTCCTTCTGGCTGTGTAAAGGCTCTGAACTGGCACAACACTAGCTTAAGCAATTTTGGAACACAACTTCATGAAGTCAAAAGTGAAAGAAGCAATAGAGCAACAACGAAAAAAAGCCCTGCTCATAGAGGCTGAGTACATGGCAGCAACAGCAGCAGATAAGAAAAAAAGAAAAAAGTAAACAAAGCAAAAAAATCCTAATGAAGGGGATGGAACTGAGTGTAACAGAAGCTACAATAAAGAAACCATACTGCACACACTTTGCTTCCCATTCAGTCTGCCCAAGGACTTGAGAGAGCTGGAGCACTCCTATGAAGAAAGACTGAGGGAGCTGTGCTTGTTCAGCCTGGAGAAGACTCCTGGGAGGTCTCACTGTCTCCCTGGCCTTCCAGGACAGGGACTGAATTTTTACATGGTCTGATAGTGACAGGACAAGGAGGAACAGTTTTAAACTAGAAGAGAGGAGATTTATATTAGACATTAGGAGGAAATTCTTTACTCAGAGGGTGGCGAGGCACTGGAACAGGCTGCCCAGAGAACCTGTAGATGCCCCATCTCTGGAAACATTCAAGGCCAGGCTGGATGAGGCTCCCGGCAGCCTGATATAGTGGGAGGTGCCCCTGTCCAGAACAGGGGGTTGGAACCGTTGGGCTTTAAGGTCCACTCCAACCCAAATCATTTTGTGATACTGTGATTAAGCAGTGTCTGTCCCACAGGCTGTGCTGATGTGCTTGCTGCTGCTCACACAGGGACAACCTGAAGCAGGAGCAAGGAACACCACTCTGCCTTGCCTGACCTCAGGCTCGACTCCTCATGAGTTTTCATGCAGGTCTTACAATGCACTGTTGTACAGCTGCACGGGCACATCGAAACTTGTATTCAACTATAAAACACAGGTACATTTGACTTTATTTACCAGGCGAGAAACATATTCCCGAAACAGGATTGTAAGTTTAAACAACTCCTTCATGAAATTAAACATTACTGAACACAGATGTCTAAAATGCTCATTGCAGGCAGCAGCATTACACAAGCAATGCTGCTGAGGGTGTGCAGAGCTCCTGGAAGGCAGCGCGTACTGAGCAGGTGCGGATCAGCACCACACACAAAATCTGCTTGCAGGAAAGGACAGGAGGAAGATTTTAGCAGAGAAGCCTGTAGCTGCTACAGAAGTCACTGTGATGCAGTCCATCAAGCTAAGGATTCCACTGTTTTTAAACGGAGCTTCTATTAAAAAACAACAACAACAACCAGACAATTTAATTAAAATGTAACCTCATTTTTGCTTAAGGACTTCAGTATTGTTTAAGGACTTTAATTATACCAGCCAAGACCACTGTGCAACATCATTACTCCTAAACTCAGAGAAATTGTAGAATAATTTATGGGTAGAATGCTTTTTTGGAAGCTTTTTCCTACTATCTTCCATACTACAGATAAAAATTAAGACTGCAAAGTCAACCAGTTCTGAAATCCCAGAATGTTGGTAACTTAGGCAGCTTTCATTCAAATCCTTACAGCTACACGCTTCATGACACTGCTTCTTATGATACCATGCCTTGTCATATTTTTCCATGTGTTCTTCCATGGAACACAACCAACAGCTCTCTGTGAGTACTGCTCAGTGCTCTGCATATGCTGAATATTTAAGAATTGGCCACTCTCTGCCTTATTTTTTGTGGTTGGCATATTCTAACAGCTCTGGATATGTGCCTGTATTACTGCAGGCTTCCGGCACGATTAACTGATCGTGCGTGATCACAGAAAGATGGAATTCCTGCGTTCCTATTTACCTTATACAGATAATAGGAATAAAGTGGGTCTCCCAAGTCATGCCAAGCATCTCTGTTAAACGTGGGAAGCACCTGGCTCATGTCAGGAACTGTGCAGTGCAGCAAGCCCCCCACACTGATATCACTTACCTTAAAGCCACTGCACACAAAAAATCTACCTTAGGTGCAAATACATTAAAAGAAAAAGTGACCCTTCAATACTTAAACATTGGACTTTAATGATTTTTAATCCATTTTATGGAAATGTTTTCAAAATACAATAAAATTTCCTAATGAATCTTTCTACTGCATTCATTATTAGTACCTAAGTGCTCTACAGATACTAATGACTGATTTTGTACCACATCCACGAGGGATCACGCTGTTAATCTGCAAATAGAAACCCCAACATTATCTGGTAATCCAACTGTGAAATATCAGTCTGATTTTGCAGAACAATATACAACTTAATTTACCCCAAACAAGCTCCTCTCAATTTACATACTCCTGTATTTTAAACACATCTTATTTGCTCTTTTTTAAAACTATACTACGAGCAAACTATCATGTAACATAATACTTGGCCTAACATCTGAAGAAATGCATCATAAAAAATAAAAGCATGTCTTAATATATTTGGGCATTTCCTCTTGCACAACTGAATAGTCTCAATGGACAGAAAGCTGCACCACAAAAATAGACTTTAAAAAGATGAATTATGGCTTTTAAATTCATGTTCTCCTTTGTAAGAATGACATGAAACTCAGACAGAAAACATCACTGAAAAGCTGTGTGCATCTAAATAGATAGAAACGCCATTACTGTATACCTCAGATAACAGTAATTACAAGATGATGCTGTATGACATTACTCTGTTATGCAAAAGAAAAAGCCAGCAAGTGCAAAATAGACAGGTATTAACTGCAATATGAGTTAAGAAACGTATTTGGCAGCATATTCTTGGCATAAGATTCAAGTAGGAAACTCAGGGGACGCTTGTGCCAAGCAGGTTTTCAGCTCTCTTTCCTAATGGAGATGCATGTAATAGTTCAGTTCCCTGCATTCCTCATCCTTTCTCACACAGCTAAGAAGTCACCAGAGACTTTTATTCCCTAACTTAATTTTATTTACTGCTTTCAGCATAGCTTGTGAGGTGCCTCTATTAAACAACATTTACAGTGCTGTAATACTGGCGTGCACAGCTGCTTCAGAAAATTTCCATGTGCCACTTCTCATCTGAAGCAAATGGCAGTATTTAAACAATGACAACTGCCACACAGCACTTCTGTGGGTATCCCTCAGACTGCATTCCTCTTAGGAATCATTCACAATGTTCCAGAGATATTTTAGGCCTATCTAGAACAAAAGGTTAAAAAAAAGATCAGACATGTTTTTCCTTCAGTTTTCATGTTCACGTATGACTGAATGTGCAAGTCATGACCAAATGGTCTCACTAATAAATCAAGCCAGGTGACTTCAGCTAGGATTAACAGGTCTGCAGGAGGACAGCACTAGGGTCAAGCTTTAGCCTGTATAAAAATGCACAGAAATTTAATTTATTTCAGGAATATAATCACAGTATTCTAGGGGCTGGAAGGGACCTCTAGAGATCGTCCACAACCTCCATGGGCAGCCTGTCCCAGCGCTCTGTCACCCTCACTGTGAAGAAGTTCTTACGCACATTTGTGTGGAACCTCCTATGCTTCAGTCTGTGGCCGTTTCCCCTTGTCCTGTTGTCATGCACCACTGAAAAGAGTCTGGCCTCATCCCTTTGCCTCCCACAACTGAGATATTTATAGACTTAATAAGATCCCTTCTCAGTCTTCTTTTCTCAAGGCCAAACAGACCCAGGTCACTCAGCCTTTCCTCATAGGAGAGATGCTCCAGGCCCTTCACCATCTTTGTGGCCCTCCACTGGACTCTTTCCAGGAGACCCCTGTCTTTTTTTTTGTACCAGGGAGCCCAGACCTGGACACAGTACTCCAGATGAGGTCTCTCCAGGACAGAGTAGAGGGGGAGGATCACCTCCCTTGACCTGCTGGCCACACTCTTTTTAATGCACTCCAGGATCCCACTGGCCTTCTTGGCCACCAGGGCATTGCTGGCTCATGGCCAGCCTGTCATCCACCAGGAACCCCAGGTCTTTCTCCACAGAGCTCCTCTCCAGCAGGTCATCCCCGAACCTGTACTGGTGCATGCGATTATTCCTTCCCAGCTGCAAGACTCTACACTTGCTTTTGTTAAACCTCATCCGATTCGTCTCTGCCCAGCTCTCCAGCCTGTCCAGATCTTGCTGAATGGCAGCACAGCCTTTCTGTGTGCCAGACATTCCTCCCGGCTTCGTATCATCAGCAAACTTGCTGAGGGTGGGCACTATCCCCTCACCAAGGTCACTGAAGATCTTATAATGTAAGATATATCAATGACCATGAAGCTCAGTACTACAAATGAAATGATTTTTTTTTGCCTAGCAAGCATCCCTAGAGTTGTTGACTGTGTGTCAGAGCGGATGTTTAAATACCTCAAATCTATCTCCTGGATGTTCTATCTTCCATGAAATCATTTGATAAGATTGAACATTTTACAATTCCTCGATTTTCTTTCTAGTTGCTGCACAATCTATGAGCAATATGGAACTCCAAGAAATACCCACTACAGTCACATACACAAAGCTAAACTAATGGCTAGAACAAGAGTACCACAATTTCTAACTAGTGACCAACAGCCCTGCTTAAGTTCCTGGGCTCTACAGCAGTATATAATACACAGTCAGGTACAGTAAAACAGCAGGTATGGCTTAACAAAAAGCATGAGTCATGTCTCCCACTGGAGTCCCAGACTTCAGAACTTTTGCGAAGCAAAATTCCCCTACCGGTTTCATGCCAGGAACACAAATCCAGGAGCAGATTTCTAGCAAAGCACAGTACAGAGATTTTTTGTGAATCACTGCCCAATAGGTGTTGGTGACTGTACTAGCTATCAGCTGCTGTTCCTTAACTAGAAATTAAGAAATTAATTAGACAACTTGTGCTACTGTGTGACAGAAAAAAGATCAGCATTCCCATTTCACAGCAAGATATGTTAAAATCATTCTGATTTTTGCAAACATTACCTTTCACTGAAAGGATTCAGAATATTTATTTCACAAAGGTTAATCCTCATAAAGGGACATAAAGTATACCTTTGCCACGCTTACAGGCACAAATCTGGTATCTCACCCTATCTCTAATTTCATACCTACTTACAGTTCCTTTCGAACCAAAACCTTCTGATGTGCCTGGTCCAAGTCTGTCAGGGAGAGAAAATGATTCAGCCCATGTAATTTTAGATGACTACACCTGATCTAGTCAGACTCCTTTGTCATCACTAGGGAGAAAAACACCGGTCTGGAATACAATAAACCCCACCCTAATGCCAAAATAAAAAATAATTCTGGAGATTTTAAATACATTGTTGTTTCTTGGTGTTCTTGCCAATGCATGTTTACTGAACTATTGCCACATTTTACATTTACTTAAATGTCAGGCTGTTCAGAGCAGATGATATTTTTTGTGGTGTGTTCACACAAGTGCGTAGCACAACAGCTAGCATTCACAGACACTAGAACACTTGAAATAAAACGAGCTGAAAGGAAGCTAATGTGAAACGCAGGATTCCAAATTATTTCCACTGGTGAGAATGATGGTTCTGCATGATAATGGCATACTTTCTACAAAAACAAACAACAACACTCACTATTAAAAAAAAAAACAACAAACCAAAAAAACAGAAAAACAAGAACGAAAAACAAACCAACCAACCACCCAAAACCAAAACCAAAATAAAAACCCCACAGCCACAACAGACTGGATGGTTTTAAGGAATGAGAGAGTCTATACTCCATTTCAAACGCTGATAAATTGCCCACAGTGCAAAAAAAGTAAAATTTAATTTTAAGGTGAGTTTTATTTACCTTAGGGACACTTTGTAATCTCATTTTTCTCCCTAAGAAAGCTTTATTGTATTTCAAGCCTATGTCACTACAATCATCGTCAAGCCAATCCTCAGTCTCCTTTCTTCATAATAATTTTTTTATGTGTGCATATATATACATATATTTATGTCTGTGTGCATTTATATACGTGTGTGCATATATGTATATATATATATACATACATACACACACATGCACGTCTCTCTACCCCTGCAAGTCTTTCTGATGACTTTGGATTAATCTTCTCAACTTTGCCCAATTTGCTCTCCAGTTTTCCACAAACACTGCAATACTTGAGCTGAGGGAGTTGGGCTTGTTTAGCATGGAGAAGAGGGCGCTCTGAAGGCACCTCACTGCAGCCTTCCAGTACATGAATGGAGCATACAAGCTAAAGGGGGACCAACTTTTTACATAGTCTGATAGCGATCAGACAAGATGGAATGGCTTAAAACTAAAAGAAATGAGATTTAGGTTAGACATTACGAAGACGTTACATTTTTTTGCTCAAAGTGGTGAGGCCCTGGCACAAGGCTGCCCAGAAAGGTTGTGGATGCCCCATCCCTGGAGGTGTACAAGGCCAGGCTGGATGGAGCCGTGGGCAGCCTGATCTGGCAGGGGGTAGCCCTGCACACAGCAGGGGGGTTGGAACTAGATGATCTTTAAGGTCCCTTCCAACACAAACCAGTCTATAATACAGACACTACAACATGGTATCGCACTCAGATATCACTTCTATCACAACTAACTTTTCTTGAAAGTTAGTGCCAAGAAGGGCACATATTTGTGTATCTGGTCTCCAAAAATATTCCCCAAGTAATGGAATTTCAGAAAGCAGTTGTCTGTGGTATCAGAATAACTTGAATTATTTGATGTAAAAATATAAGACTTGTATACATACACTGGATTTGAGTATTAACAGTTCAGTTGTATTTTTCCTCCTTGTGGAATCCAGCAAGTGTTCTAAGTGACTAAAAAATATCTTCAGTGGACTAATGATTTTTTCAGCCAACCCTTGCAGGTTTTCAACTGAGACATTCTTACATTCAGGGTGAACATTTCTGTCCAACTATCAAGACAGACACTGCTACCAAATATTTTTGCACTATTTTCCATTTTACCATCTTTGCTAAGCATGAGATGGGCCTGTGTTAATTGCCAGACTGCCAATTTCTAGCCATAATTACTGCTTGTGCTTAGCCTTAAAAATAGGAGAGAAATCATGCAAGGATGTTAGAACACACTTGTTCTGTATTTTAGAGTGGATTTAGTTTTGATTCACCTGGCCAAGTGAGGCTTTCCACACTTGCATTTGCTAAAGTTTACTGACAGTTCTGATTGTAATGTTTTCTTCCAATGTTTATAAAGCTGCCAGACCTACCACTATCCACATTTCTAAAAAAAAAATAAATAAATAAAAAAATCCCTAGGTTGATTTCAGCCAAAATAAATTCTGCTTCAGGAAAAAATACTCTCCTATCTACTCTTAAACAAATCTCTTATCTCTGTGCTTTGCATCAAGGGCTTCAAATTCAGCCAGTTAAGCACTCAAATCTGTTTTCAAAAACTGCATTTTTCCCACAGTACGGAGAAAAGAGATGTCTGATAATACTAAAATAAAGATGAAAGATCAGGTGAAAGACTGGAAACAAGAGAATATTATTCAGCAATATGTTTCTCCCTCAGACACAAAGCCAGTATCAACTTTCTTGTTTCCCATATCGATGTTACAGAAATTATTTTCAACTTTTGTAAAATAGCAGAATGGACAAGAAGCGAACATGTCTTCAACTAAAGAAATGCATTTATTTCACCTAATAGGTAGAACTATAATAATTATTTGTCAAAGTCAACTGAATTGACTGAATTAAATCTTCAATATAAAATCAACATTTAAGAAGAGAATGAGGCTCAACCATTAGAGCAGCATCAAAGGGAAACTAAGTCAAAGCTGAAATAATAGTGCTGACAAATTCTGTTAAATTTGGGCAACTTATAAAAACCTTCTAGTAAAAAGCAAGTTGACAGAGTCAGTAATAAACTGATTAAGTCTTAGCAGCTTCAACTTTCTAATAGTCCATCTGTTCCGTACATGTGCCAGTCTGGGTCTTTGCCAGACACGAGGACTGGAACGTGCTTTTGTACTGTCAATGACAAGACATCCCTGCTATGCTCTGTCAGAAAAGAAGAGCTAGTGCCTGTGTGAATGTGGAGGTGACAAACTTTGAGCTATGTAGTATATGATTAATGCAGACAGCCTGGTAAACAGAAATTTACCTTGCTGGTCAAGAAGAATAGGCTATATGGATGAATAAATGGGAATGGGACATGGGAATAGAGCCAAAATGTTATGTAATGATACCACTAGGGGAATCAGAAAGTGACAACTTTTGGAATGTTTAGTGAGAAGGTGAAAGCAGAGCACAATTTTTATTTATTTATAAGTTAGACAAACAACTTTCAAAATGTATGTGAATATTTCAGAATGAGGAATCTTGCCAAAGAATTTGTAAAGACAATAAATGATCAAGCTGTAAGAGGCACACTCAAATGCGACCATTTTTCTGCTATGATCTCTGCAGGAATATTTTTATTGGTGTTCACTATGGAGGAACTCTGAACTTGCATGCTTCTTCATGGAAGACTCAAAGAATCTGCTTCAAACAGAAGTGCTGGTTGAACTTAAATAAGCAAAATGAAAAAGAGCAAACTGTCAAAATGAGAAGTTACTTAATCCTAAAACTTCGAAGGAACAATTGATGCCACTGAAGGATGTAATAGCTAAACTGCTCAAGAACTACACAGAATGACTGAAGTTGGAAGGGCTCTCTGGGTCCATCTGCTCCAATCCCTGCTCAAGCAGGGACACCAAGAGCAGGGTGCCCAGGACCACATCCAGGCAGCTTTTGAAGGTCTCCAAGGAGATTCTATTAACAGCCATGCACTGCAAGGGGACTGGAGAATAAAATGTGGGGAGAAAAGATTATGTAGTGGCAAAGATTGTTCTTTATGTGTTCTTCAGTACCAGAATCCAGAGGAGTTTCTCTTCCTCATTACAAATGAGTGTTTCTTGGATACTAATACTTTGACAATTCTGGTGTCAAAGCTGTGTCTCAGAAATGGTGAGTTTGGGGAAAGACTATGTGACAACTCCCAGATTTCATGTTTGTTTCCAGATAGCACATAGTCTACTGTTAAGTAGGATTAAACAAACAAACAAGCAAACAAAAAAACAGCAAAACACAAAACCAAGGGAACACCAGTTAAAAAACTGAGTAAAATACCAAATGGAAGTGTTAGGATCTCACCTGTATTAAGTATGATCCAGTGGAATCTGCACTGGAACTCTCATTTTGTATTGTATTCTGTTGGGTGATAGCATCCTCCTTCTTTCGCTCCTTCTGCCCTGCTTCATCATCTTCATATTCATCAAGGCTCTAAAACCAAAAATATTCAGTTATAAAATCATCTTTTTATTTTGCTTCACATGCTTTTCATATTTCATAAAATTCATGCATCAGTGAAGTAACAGTCTAGAAGATTAATTTTAATTTTTAGAAAAGTTTAATTGAATTTTTAATGGATCTTGATATCTCCAGTACAAAAATGAAGTTTGACAACTGCTTTTTTTCTTAATTACAAAAAAGAAATAATCAAGATTCAACTTGACAGAGCCCTACACAACGTTGCCTGAGTTCAGTGTTACTTTTGCTTTGAGCAGGAGTTTAAATTGTACCTTCCACTTGAATGATTCTGTGATTTTACATACAGCCCCATTTGTCCTAGGCAATAATTTTACCTCTACATAACTGATCTAAAAGAAGTACAGAAAAGGAAAAATACAGAAAGAATTAGTTTTACTCAGCTCAATAGCTGATTTCTTTTTTTTAATTTTTATATGGTGAGTGAGAAGTATCAGAAGTATCACACTGAACCATCCATATTACCATTGTTCTCCTTAACTTTGAGTTCATCTTTGAAAATTTACTGTCAGAAAATAGTCATTTTAAAATCAGCCGGGCATTCATATAAGTTAATAATAATTTACACAAACATGTAATCACTTGCCTTTTCACACCACATTTACTGAAACGCTGAGTTCAAAAGGACTACATTTCTAAAGCACTGACTGCTGATAAATGAAATCCAAAAAATACTATGAGGACAGAAGGCAGAAACACTGCCCTTGTGCTAGCTCAAAGTCATGCTGAGGCCAGGGCTGAAACAGCTCAGCCAGTTTTGCACTAGGTCAGCTGCACCTAGATTGGTCTGTATTAGTTTAACTTATACAAATTTGCAGAAAGTATTTGGAAGACCATCTTGACTCAGACATAAAGCTCCAAAACCATTTGTCCACAACATCATAGACTGTTGGCTAGCACTCGGTGTTAAAACACCACCACAGCAAACAAACGATTCTAAGGCTTTTGAGAAAGTTTCCAGGTGAATGTGCCACAGCTTGAGAAGCAGAGGGCAACAGAAGCGAATGTAAAATGATTTGAATTCCAATTTCTAACGCCCACAAAAGATAAATCACTAGTCTGAGGCTTAGACAGTGACAATTTTTCACATCATCTTATCTAGAAGATATGAGAGTAGACAAAAGCCTACAAGGAGAATGCTGAAATGTAGCATTTTTGTAAAGAAAAAGGTATTATTTAGTAACTGAAAATCACACTAGTGTATAACAAAGTAAATTTGGCTGCTGCAAAGCAAGCATTGCGGTGAAAGAAGTGCTAAAAACCAAACTAAAAAGGCACACACTTCCAAAAGCAAACATAAGTGAACCCAAATAATGGCCATTTAAGTTCCCTGCGGTACCACCCAAGGCAGAATCCTAATGCAGCTTCACTAGCGTACTTTTAATCGACATCTTAATGCAATTACTGTAGACCTGCCTACTTTTATCACTAGGGAATGGCACACTTAAAAGGTTATTACAACCTTTTAAGGTTTTTTAAATCATCATACACTCAAAGATATTTTCAAAAGGTGATCTTCTCAAATTAGATGATTATAAATCAAAAATATTTCACTGTTGCCTCAGTTCTATTACTAACAGAGAGTTTCAAAAACAGTCATAGTACACTCTCAGAGCTGATTTTTAAACCAACATTCTCCATCTTTTATAAACTGTAAAAAATGAAAAATTTTAGTAATACAAACTTCAGTCTGTATCTTATTTTATCCACCATTCAGGTCGCCCATTCTGAAGTCTCAGTATCAAAAATAAATCTAAGCCTCTGCCACAAGAAATGGAGCCATCTTCTTCCCTTGAAAAGTTCAGAAAGAACTACAAGGTTCACAGAAGGTCTGACATAAATTCAGCCTAATGTCAGGCAGGTGAAGAATGATATTCTATTTGAAAAACAGAAAAAATTTTTGATTGTTCTTCTGTCCTCTAAGTTGTTTCTGTAAGGAATTAAGATCTCAGATAAACTCAAATGAAGGAGACAATCTGAGAGGAACTGGAGAAGAGCAGCCTCTAATAAGCCAAGAAGAAAATCAACAGGATGAAGAACAGTTATCGTTGCAGACACTGACAAAAGCTTTAAATTTTCAAGGGCCTGCATTCTTTAAAGGGAAGCATAAAACTCAAATTCCAGTGCTGTAGGAACAACAACAACAAAAAAGTCTTTGTAATGACCAAGCAGACACAAGTGTTCCTTTCTTCCCCAATTCTCTCCTTCAGATGCACACCTCTTCTAGAGACCAGAAGTATCTCACAGAAATACTTCTCCCTGAATACAATTACATCTCTGAGGAAGAATGTTTTCCTCTCTTTTCATATAACATCACCTTGTATCAATCCTTCTCTTGGGGTTCTTGAACAGGAACAAAATACCATCATCTGACAGGAAATCTTCAGACACAGAATGTTAAAATCAGCACTAGCAGTCGGATTTGCCAGGAAGGTACATTCCCACCTGCCTTCTTCCTCAGGAAGGGCAAAGAAGGCTGACAATCAGTGCCATCACAAGGCACTCAAAACCTCAAGGAGCTCATACTGTAGTCAAAGGCTTCCTTCCCAAGCACAGAACAGTTATCTAAGCAACTGATGTAAACACAGTTTGGAGAATAAAGCCACTTCTTTGAGGGCTGCTGGAGTCTGCTCCCACCTCAGCTGACATCACCAGAGCAGGTCCCCAGGGAGCAGGGCCCAAGCACTCTGCATGACAGCAGGGACGTCCCTCGCCGTGCAGCAGCAGGAACGGACTGAGATGCAAGCCTAACCCATTAGATAATTCCCCCATCAGCTCCCTTCCCCCTGCTTTTTATTTTCCTGCTAGGCACATACCATTGCAGATTCTTATTTTCCATTAAAATCATCTGAGTTTTGTACAGCAGACATTCAATGTGACATTCCCACATCTGATCTTAATATAGGGAATCCACAGAAATTCTTTAGGTTTTCTAGCATTTCAGTATATGTTTGAAGCTGTAGTATAAACATTTTTCTGTAAACCTCTAGTATGGAAAATACAAGCAGAATTAGATGCTTTCAAAAGGATCAGGAGGATGAAGGAAACAGCCCCAAAGACAGCCCTACATTCCAGCACACCGCCGGCCCGCAGCTGAAGCAATGCAGTACAAAAACATCTCAAGTGGTTCACTGGGTTGCTTCCTATGAACACTTGAGCATCACTAACAACAAACATCAACTGGTTTTCTCCAAAAGAAACAAGCAGCATTTCTAAATGTAAGAGATCAGCTTCTGAACGGGTACAAGCAACTCCAGTCACAACTGCGCTGATGCAAAACATCCCTGTCCCCATCCCCCTGCTGCAGCACCGTGCCTCACAGTTCTGCTGGCAGAGCACCTATCTGCAAACTTCCCTGTTCATTTATGAGAAATCTCTCAGGTTGGTTTCAGCAGTTCTAATGAGCCCAGGTTGATTTCCCTGAGCCAGATGCGAGCGTGTTTGAGCTGTTTAGTTCGCCCAGCTCCCGGGATGGCTGCAATGTATCAGTTTTTCAGAAATGATGAGCACTTGAGTCAGTAACATATTTAAACAGTCCAGCAAGACGTGCAAGCAGAGATACACAGTCAGTAAAACTCAGTTTGTGTTCAACTTCGCATTTGGGCAATAAACAGAACGTCCACAACATAAGCACCATCAGTTACCCTGGCATTTCTTCAGCTCCTTAAACATGCTAACAATTTAGGAGAAGAAATAAATCTAGGTTTCTTCCCATTGCACTAAAACAACTTGAACAATTTTAAATAAGATAGAGAAGACAATTTCTGCGTTTAGTAGAAGTCTGAAGTACATGATCATAACTTCTTATCAAGATGCTGGAGAAGTGCCAAGGTTTCTAATAAATTTAAGCATTTCCTAAATCATCCACAGTGGAAATGCAAGAAAAGATAAAGAATTTCTTTTTACTCTGCACTAAAATGTGACAACATAATTGACTATAATGAAGTACGTTTTGGGAATCAACAGCATTTATCCCTCAGCTGACCATTCAGAAAAGCCTAAGAGTTCTCTGCAAACAAGGCTATTTCACACATCACTTCTTTACAATCGCTTTTCTTCCCACAGCATGGAGAACCAAACGCTTTCTATCTTTATCACACAGAGCTGCAGTATTTGCTAAATGCCACGCTCCCATCTCTGCATATGTCAAACCTTACTGTCATCATCCCCCAGAATGTACCCCACAAAACAAGCAAAAATCCCAAATCTCAGTGATTTGAAACTATGTAACATTTCTACTTCAGAACCTGAAGTATTCATGTAAAATAGGCTTAGGGTAATATAATCTTACATTGGAACAACAGTCTAATTGGAAAAATTACATCTTTTTCACTACACAAGCCTTTTATCAGGCCCAGCTTGCCTAAATGTTTTTCTTTACATCTTGAAAAATCTCCCTGCAGGGGCAAAAAGAGCTAGAATTATTCACAGTAGTTAACTAAAAATCTACAAACAGTGCTATGACTATGGATTACCCAGAAAAAGACATACATACTGTAAAAGAATATTTGACCTTAATTATCACATTTTTAAAAGAGTCCAAAAAAAGGATACTGGACTCAGACACCTTACCTGAACAATCTCTGTATGCTCCTGAAAGTCTATGTACTCAAATGGAGCAGTCCAATATCAACAATTAGTGTGATAACAAGAATAGATTTTTAACCCAGAGAAGGGATAAAAACAGGAATCTTTGGTATCTGAGATCAAAAGAGACCCCAACGCAGCAATGGGTCAGCGAACAGCAGGTGGGCCACAACACAGCTGACTGCAGCCCTGGGATGCACTCATCCCAACCACTCAGCCAACAAAGAGCAGCAACGGGACAGGGGGTGCTTAAAGGACACGGACATGCACATCTTGCTCCAGCAATCTCATGGTATTCACAATTCAATGTCAGATCTACGTTCTGTCTATCCTTTTCTCACCCAAAACAAGAACTCTGAAGTATACACTTGATATACTCAATTCTACTCCAGACCAAATAAAATTTGTGTTCTTTGTCTCAACCCAATAGCTTTAAAAACCCACTCAGAAATGAGGGAGGAGAATGGAAATGAGGGAGGAGAATGGACACGACCTTATTTGTCCGTATCAGAGCAAAATAACAAAGTATTTTGAATTCTTTTAAAGTTAAGTAAAACATCAACTACATCAAAACCAGAATGTCAATTATTCCTCTATTATAATAACAAAAAGCAGCTATGTTTGCAGTTTGTTATTCAGCAAAATACACTGTTTGGCCACCACTATCTTCAAACATACCACAAGAATGAGTTCAAAAGTCAAATGTTTAACTTAAACTAATCGCCAACAAATCCTTTATCACAAGGCTTGTCATGAATGATTGGTGGAAATGCTCAATTTAGCTACTTAGTACGTGATATTAATATTAAAGTCACAGAGTAAAATATCTGGGGATACAAGAGAAAACGGAAAGGGAAAAAGCTATCTAGAATTACTTGAAATCATCTAGAAAAGAGAAAAAATGTAACAAAAATAAGGACTGACAAGCTATCAGAATTAAACACCAATCTATTTAGTGCTACACTTGAAGTTAGTTAGCATCTTAAACCTCTTCAGATTGATCACCATCTCAGAACAGGAGCACCAGGCAGCAGAACTGACAGAAGATCAATATATGAAGAAGTCAAACTGCTGACACTCATTCCATGGGAAATCATTATATAGATATAATAATCACTCATCCAAAGCACCGATGCTCTACTCTTAAAAGCAAAAAGGAACAAAACCCAACATAAAATAAAGGAGCTAGAAGAAAAGCAGCCTGGTCTTCCTCTTGCCAGTGGACACAATCCATCCCACCTCACTTTAGAACTTCAAATACAGCACAGCTTCATATGTTAGAAAACTGAAATCAAACATCTTCCTTCCTTTTCAAATTTTGGCTCCAATCAGATTCTGCTTATTAGAAAAGAAAATACAGCTTTTTCTCTGCTGCTGGTTCCATCTATTAGAGTTATCATTAATAGCACTGAACATAAAAAATGTAAAAGTTACAGCAATGTTCCCCAAAACCACACAAAACAGAAGAAAAAATGGTATTTTATTCCAAAGTTGAGTCAATTGCCAAACCTATCTCCTTATCCTCTTAACATTTCAAAATGACCCATCCTATCCAATAGGAAGATGGCAGAGCAGTGAATGAGCCAAAGAAAGCTGGCAAAGCAAGCCTTGGCTGTCACAGTGGGGAAAAAAGAGAGAAACACTGAGGGTGTAAGTACCATTCGTGAAAAGAGCATTTCACAATTTGCATCATGCCCTGTATTCTAGGACACACTTAGGGGTTGCAAAAGTTAAAGAGAACTTCTCCTGGATACAAAGAAAACAAGAGTCTACAGACTCAGTGCCTGCCTGCCCCTATTCTTCCTAGAAAATGTCTTCTGCTATTAGATGTAAATCGTAGAAATATTGGTACTACAGATAATGTAAACTGTCTGGATCTAGAGCAGCTCACACACTGCAACAATGGCTAAACAAAAGCAACCCAAAGAACACTTTAATGGAGTCAAAATGCCTTTAACCACCACTGTTTTGCCTTCCATTGCCATGTCAAAACTAAACAAATAGAAACAACGCTCTGGAAAAGATGCATCTCCATGCTGATGGAGACCAAACAGATCAAGCACTTGTGCTTAAAATCAGAATGGTGAGAGAAACAAACCTGAGAGAAGACTAGCACGCTATTTTCAAAACGGACATTTCCTTTTCATGTGAAAAGGTGATGTGGAAGGCATCTAGTTCTTGTTTTCTTCCCTCAATTAAATACGGTATTTCTAAAAAGAAATAAAGATGAGATCGGTATTCGAGGAATGTTCTAAAAGGAGATCAAACAGGTTAATGTGTACCATGTTTCTAACTATCCTCTTAACCACGCAGTTTGTAGCAATTCATACCGACTGTCAAGTTGCATTTAGAATGGCTTTTTAAAAATGTAGTACAATGCCTTTGCAGGTTTCTGCTCTCCTGCTTACCAGGTTAATTGTCATTTTGCTTTTTCCACCCAGCTGAACCTCATTCAGTGTTTACAGACAGCGGCTGTGGGATTGGTCAAACTGAACAAAGCCAGAGAGGCTGCTGACAACCAAGTGCGCACAGACAAGTCGTGACAATAGACTTAGCACCAGAACCAATTCCAAGGGAAAAAGAAAACTTCAGCACAATGCTTCTTTGAGACTTGTGCTGCATTTCTAATTTGGCAGTGGGATCTTTTGAATCCTTAGAAAAACTGATAAAAATATCAACCAGTTTTTCTTCTCTTCCAGTTGTTTCCTTTTATCTTAACACAAACTGTTTTACCAGAGAGAGATGAGGATGCTGCTATGGAGCAGAAGGGAAAGAATGTATTGAAAAATCACATTAAGCAGGACAGGCACATATCTGTTAACAACTGTTAAATCTGACGCTCCACACAATAAATAAGCACTTTCAAAGCCCCCGTAAGTATGTTCTGTCTATTCCTGACATCACTGATAGAAGCCATCCGGGCAGACAAAGCACATCCCCAATGCCGGTATCTGGTTGGATGGCAATACCCAGGTAAGTTCAAAACAGTTAAAGCTGCTGCTGCAGACAACACTGGAACTATTTCTTGATAAAGGCCCTCACAGCCACAAGTGAAGCCTAGCAACAATACCGTGAAGTTGGTTCCCGACCTGGACTTCTGAGATCACCCTTCAGCTCTGCCATTTGGAAGGAAGGCCTCTTCCTCAGGGGCTACATAAACAGATTTTCTGTACAAATGTTCTTATCATTGCCCAAGGCTCCTGACAGAAATCCTGGCTAGATTCTCATGGTACAACTTCCACATCCTAACAGTATGAAGGTCTTCTATCACCAGCATTCGTGCCCCAACTTCTTTGTGGAAACTGAGCTTAGAAACCACAGTTCTTCTGTAGCCATATTTTAATTAAGACACCAGATAAGGGAGGTAGTTTCCAGATAGCATAAATAGTAGAATATTAATAATGGCTTGATATCTTAAAGATCTGAAACTTACACAAGGCGTTTTGAAAATCAAGTCTGTTATGAGTGCAAGATGAAGATCAGCTGCCACAGTAACACAGCAGACAGCATGAAACCTCCTACCCAGGCAGCAGCACTGCGCACAGTCCAGAGCCAGCTGTGTGTGTGTCTGTGTGTCCGTGTGTGTGTATGCATGCTCAGCTCTTCCCTTCCATAGGCCACGTGAGCAACTAGGGCAGCACAGGACACCTCCGCTTCACTTGTTCAGAGGCTTTTTCTTGATCTTTCCATCACTGTTAGAGTGAGCTGCTTTATTTCCATTGCAGCATTCACCTCAAATCACAACATTTTGATTACCAGGGCTAAAGCAGTGTGCTTCCACTAGAAGATAGGGAAAATTAGGGCTTCAGGATGGGAGCATGTGGATCGGCGAGACTTCGCCACTCGAGAGCATTTCATACACACACTTTAATCCCACAAAACAGTACAAGCAGGTTCAAGTGCTTCAGTACAGCAGCAGCATTTGCATACGGTGACCTCAGAACAGCAAAGAACATGCACAGACACAAAAACAGATCAATCTAGGTGTGAGGAAATGTGTGGTAGGATAGTGGGGGGAATGAGTCACATCACAAAGCTGGTTCAAAACAACTGCACTCCCTGGAGCCCTACACTACCCTAACTCGTTATGGTGTTTTGCAGCAAAGCAGACCCGAATGAGGCAGGAGTGAGTAAAGCAGGGAAAATGCTTGACAGATAAACCAAAGCTTATTTTTGCAAGTGCAAGCCTCTACAAAAATATATAATCCTTTTTTCTCTCAAATTTGTTGAGTGGATGACATGGGTTTGGATTTTTTTTGTTTTGTTTGCTTGTTTGTTTTTTTACAGCTATACTGTTACTCACATGCAGCACTGTGGATCTTGGCCAGATCTTCAGGAGCCGAGAGGTTCTTTCCATGTCAACAGGTCTACCCTCTCAGGCTGGAGGGTAACAAGTCATTAAGGTCTCATATAAAGCATTTATTACCTTGATCTAAAAAATGAACTATGCATGCATATCTTAACTGTTTATCCGGAATAAAGGCTGCAGTCCTTTTTTCTGAACTGCTCAGAAACACATCAGTTAAAGATAGTTGATAAAATTGGTTATATGCAGATAGGGATCCCTGAGCCTGCCCTGTGCAGCACATGGCACAGTGCAGCAGTGCACTGGCAAGGGTCTGGGTCACTCACGTGCAGAATAAAAGGTGCAGAATAAAAGGGCCCTACAACCCCACTCCATGTCCTGATGAGCACGGAGCACAGGAGGGGAAGGTTAAGACTGACACAGGAATTAACATGCATCATCCTCTCCATGGTAACTGCTCATATGCACTGCTTTCTGTAGGCCAGTCTGTGCCTGCGGTGATCCAAGGTAATCCAAGCCTGGCCATGCCCAGTAGAGGGAAGGTGAGCAGCCTCCCCACTCCTGAGGCAGGTCCTGCAAAACATGGGGAGAGGAACTAGTGGGGGCCACAGCAACCTGCCACACAGCCAAGTTGTACCTTACGTCAGTGAAAAGCCTGTTTCTAAGAATCCCAGGGACAGAAAACTTCTACAGCTAAAATAATGCAAACAGCTAAAATAATGCAGAAGGGGTGTTCGTGTTGTAGGCAGAAAAAAACAAACAACAAAAACTCCAAATCCCCAGCCACTTGCACTGAAAACTAGGGGCAAGCAAGAGAGGAAGCACCAGTGGAGTCCAGACTGCGGAGTCTGCTGTTCACATTATTAAAACGTGCTTTTAATTTCTCAGACGGCAGGCTAAAGCCTGTAATAATGTCACTTGGAGAACAGAAGGCTGAGTGAGCATCTGAGGGTGAAGAGGAATGTTTTCACAGGCGCAGTTAGTAAATACCACTGGCTCCTGCAGACATTCTTCCTTAAATGGACATTAACACTGCATTAGGTTAGAAAAAAGCCTCCTGGCCCACCACAAGCGATAGGCTAGCAATTGACCTTTTAGCACCTGCACTACAAGATACTAAAATTAGGGGGAGGCTTTGCATATTCAACATAAATTTTTAAGAACAACCTAAAACCCTTTCCCCTCCCCGACACATGATTTTCATCTGTAGATTCTGAAGCATAAGGAATCCCCTGATCTCTCAAATACTGTAAAAACAACATAGAAATAAGAAGTCTCTCTGCCTATCTATGATCAACTGTATGAGGGCACCAGACAATTTAAAGGAAACTGCTGTAAAACTGAACCTTCACCCAAAAATTGAGCCAAACTTTATATGGACACTGAAATAACTCTGCATTACTATGATTTTTTTTTTTTTTTTTTACTTCCTATTTTTTTTTTTTCTTTTTCACATGCCACTCCATAATTGCTTTCTCCAGCCAAGAAAGCAGGACTGCTTTCCTTCCACTGTGATGCCTAGCAGCACGAGCAATAAGAGCTGAGGCACCACAGCAGTGCTATCCACTCGGCCACACTCCAAGTCTTCTCTTTTCCCAGTTCTGCCAGTCCTCTGCACCACTATGTCAGGCAAGCCACGTCAGGGTAACTCACTAACAGTAAGCTAACCCTATAAAACATCAATCATCTTGGCTGAGCTAACTACAGGATCAAACACAGCTTGAGTCAGTAGGGGTGAGGCAGGTGGGAGCACGTATCCACAGCAGCCCTGACACGGAAGCGCTTAACTCTCACAGGACTGAGACCTCACCAATTCTAACCAAAGAACTGCTGAATTATTCATCTAAAGCCCACGCTCACGTACTGGTAGAACATTACTCATATCAACTACTTTGCGATTCAAGTGGTGCCCCTGGTAATGGTAAAGGCTATCTATTTCAAGGCAAAAAAATACCTGAAACTCCTCTCCTGTGGACATGGATCATGGTGACTTCTCCAACCTACTGTTTGAGAGACCTACCCAACACTTTGCTCCTTGTAACCTGCATGGCTGCTACCCCGGAAGACTCAACAGGGGGCCTACAACAAAACTCATGCAGCTGCTGGAAATTTTCACATTAAGACACAGTGCCATATTAGGATTCCAGAGGTAAAAACGTCAGTCAAGAGTCACAGGCAGTGGATTAATATACACCTTATAGCTTGTGCTCCTATACAGTTGAGTCACTACAACCGAAAGAAAAGTAAGCTGCAACACAGGTACAAATAACCAGAATATAAAGACAGGACAAGATGGATTCCTTAACCCAGCTTTCCCACCACAAACAGCATGAACTCAAAAATACCCACAGAGCGTGGTCAAACAGCCCAGTCTCATCCTCTGCTCATTCTGGAATCTACACTGCCTGTTCTTTTTGTGTTGGCTTGATGGTTTGAGTGGACTGAAGCTGATCCTGCTGTAAATGAACCCATCAGAAACCAAAAATATTATCTTCAGACCTGCTGCTTCCCCTGCTATAAGAATAGGTGTCCAAGCTCAACAAAAGGGATGGCACAAGAACAGGAACCACTGAACTTGGCCTTAGTCCTTGTGAAATTTGTACTGAATTATTCTCTCTCGGCACAGACACTCAAAACTGTTATTAACATTTATCTTGTACACGTGCTGTTCCTCACATGAGTAATTTCCCCTGTTAATGTACACAGGCAACTGTAGGAAAGAAATATCTGATGAAATCAAGACCACAGAGATGGTAACACAGCCATTACTCTATGTACTCTATGTTCTACGGTTCCAGTATTCCCTTACTAGTGCTTTAAGCAACATTTTCCACAGTGCTAAGCAGAACTCCCATTTATTAAAACAATTAGAGTTCCATATACAGTTCCATTATGTTTTATTACACTTTTGACAAGGAGCTAATAAGCTAAAAATAAAATATTCTAAATTTAAGCTGTAGTAATAAGTATAAATTTGGTTTAGGATCTTTTATGGTGGCGAGTCTGAAAGAGAGAATAGGTTATCTGGCCATCTTTATTTATAGAAAACAGCATCTTTATTAGATTTTGCAATAATAAAAAGCTCTGACTCTGACACCTGCTTTTAAATTAATGGTTTGTGCTTGAAGGCTTAGAACAAGAAGGAAAGAAAATTTAAGCACTTCTATGCAGTGTCACATCAAACACCTACAAAGGCTTTCACAGTCACTTTTCATTTATATGAAATACTGTAATAAAGTATTTCTGCCAAAAGGTCCAGCAAATATTATGAACACTACCCTGTCAGTGTAAAAGTCACCTTGCAAATAAGATGCATGCTGCTTCACTTATATGCCTCTCTCTGAACCTCATAAAGTTTTGCTGCAAAAACAAACACTGCACAAAAAAATTAAACCCCTCTCCCCACACACAAGGCAGAGTAGCCCATCTAGAAAAGCAACGTTCATCACTGGATATCTTAAAGAACATATCAGCTACAACAACCCAGGTTGGATGAACCACGTCAGGGATAACAGCTACAAGAACCTTGCTGGGAAAAGATGATGAAGTAAATAATTCCCTAAGGTCCCCTGTAGCCTTATTTTCTAGAATTTCACAATAAAAACATTTTGCTGAAAAAGTTTCAGCATCAACCAGTATTACGAATAAAGACAGAAAATTCCACAAAGAATACATTTATCCCCACAAACCTTCATATATACATCCCACAGCGGACTAGGAGAAGCAAGAATGGAATCGGATAGTTCTGCTAACACACCATCAGATGCATAACCATAGCACTCTGGCTCTTCATGAGATGACATGGATGAACACTTCAAGAATTCCCTACACAGATTATTACTCTGCAACAACACAAAAAGTTTTTCCTGTACCTGCTTTGCCCTTAAGCACTTTGCTGCTTGTCTCTGCCAAGAAAGGATGGTGGGATGGTTGGACCACTTCCCTGAATGAGCACAATGACTGTTCTGTCTTCTGTCATTTCAGGGTAAAGATCTATCTATCTACCTACCTACCTATAATTTTATTTTTTGAAAAGCACAGAAAACCAGATCTTAAATTACCATTTTTCCCCTCGTGATCCAATTGTCTTCAACAAGTAACAGCTGTCCTATCTACTGAAGAAGCTGAGATCCGTATCTACTTTTACCTGATTCTTTCAGTCGAAATTACAATCTTTCTTACAACCTCTGTTAATCACAAGTAAGCTATTAACACCAGTAGACTATAACATTCTGAGATTAAGCTCTCAAAGATTCAGACAGAATCTAGGAAAAAGATGAATTAAATACAAAAGAGAATTACACACTATTTTACCTGGACTGACACCTATCCAGCTACTGTCTGTTGACCTAGATTTAAGCTCCTGGATTTGCTCTTTTTAATTATAACCCTAGCCTCATATTCAAATTCTCTGAATGTTTTTCCACTATTCCAAGGCTTCTTACAAATCGGTATTTATGGCAGAGACTACTTTGGTCAGTTGGGGGAAATTTATTTGGACATGCTCAGTTCCAAATGTTTATTCTTACCAGAGACGAACTCCTCAGAAAATCCTCTTCTGACATGAATATATAATCCTGTTTCCTCCGGGCAGAAAACAGAAATATTTCTTGTACTGCTAATGACAAACATCCGATAATATATCATGATAATACTCATCTAACCAGAAGGACAAAACAATATGACTTAGATTACGACCAAATAATTGTTTGAGGAAAAGAACATTTAAATGAGGTCAGATCCTCCAAATAAAATGCAGCACTAGGCTGTGGCCATGGTACCGGACAGGTGAACTGATAAGATTCCCTTCAAGTATCCAAACTGACTGTTTGAAATAAACTTATTTTGTGTGGTTAACAGCACACCCACTACCTTGTGCAGAAAAGGTGAGCAATGTGAGGCACCAAGAATACAATCACCACCAAAGATGATAGCTTACCACAACCTCAAGTCTAAAGCGGTCTCTTGTGCATCTCTCCTGCAGATGAACGCAGATGCTACTGGAAGTGCCTCAAGTCCAACCCAAAACGCAGTACTCACAGCTCTCAGGAATGATGCTCTTCCAGAAGGAAATCTGGAAGTCACCAACTGAACCATCTGTACACTAAGATAAGTGTTGGAAAATGTGGGGATTTATTTGACTGCACTGGCTTCGATGTACTACTTATGATTTTTTAAAAGAAAAAGAGAGATGAGAGTTGTAATGACAAGGTTGGTTGCTTTTTTTTTTTTTTTTTTAATCTACTCAATAGTTTCTTTTAATTTATTTATTACACTCCTACAGTGATTTAATTTGTGGTTTTCTTCACATGCCACCCTCCACTGAGCCGCACTACTGGCAAAGCTAACATGCTGAGCTTTGAGCTATTCATCAATGCAGACTAAACATTTACCTCTATTTGCTACAAAGTGCGTGCACTATTATAGTCTATTCTGAAAGACAAAATTTTAATTGAAGTATTTGTAAAGAATGCCTATTTTGAAACACAGCTTTCAATTGCTCTGTGAAACCCTTTGGCAAGGATCTTGTGCATTCCTGGGAGGATTTAAATGAGTTTGCTGCCGAACAAAACCTGGGTTACGGATAGTAACTTGGATACAGTCACACAAAAAAGAGAGCATTCTCATTCCTCCTGATCTTTTTCCTTGAAAAACACAACCATCAACATGCAAAGTCTGTTTTAATAAGATAACAAGGGGGGGGTTTTTTGGTTAGTGAAAAATACTTATTGCAACACTGTTTCTAAGATAAATAAAACATGTTTGTTCTTCTTAAAGCTCCTACTACAGAACCTAACTTTGCAGAATCCCCTGTATTTAAAGCTGAAGCAGACGGTTTAAACTAAAGTGCAACAGGATAATTTTGCATTAAGGACTTCAATTGTACATCCTGACTTTAGCTGCAATTCCTGAATCTTTTTTTCTAGCATTTGAGACATGCTTGTCTTAAAATCATTTTTTACTTATTCACTCCAATCTGATTTTTCCCCTCAGCCTATCAGTAGGACACTGGAATAAAAAAAAGCCCTTAACATTAAAAAAAAGGAACTGAAAACAGCCTCATTAAATCTCAGCATTCAGTTCCCATCTTCCAGGGAATCTTCATATACATGATAATTAGTTTTCTGAAAGGGGAAGGCTTAAACGTCATTTCTTTGTGTTGTAAATTCTAATTATTCATAGTAAATAAATTAGCGATTCTGTTTTATTGCTTAAAGAACGTAGACGCTTGAAGTAATCACACAACTGGCAAAAATTAGGAGTTCCCAAAAAAGGAAGTAAAATTTCATTCTTAGCATTCCAGGAGACTTAAAAAGAGCTCCATTAACACTAACAGGGAAAGGGCAACTGACCTAGAACTTTACTCGTTCACCGAAACTATTAATGAAGTCTGAAGAACAAAGAGTAATGGGTATGCAAAATCCTGCTCCTGCGATGCAACAGCAGAATGAATAAGCTGAGCACTAACATACCCGGACACGCTGCACACCATGGCTACAGGAGCAGCGTGCTGGCACAGGCCATCTTCCAGGAGTCACATTCTTGGAAAATGGCCGATTCCTGTGGATTCTCACATGACCTTTAGTTGAAAAGCAAAGGAGTTAAAAATCAAACAACTGTTCTTATGCACAAGCCATAAGGAAAGAAAAGGAGGTGGTGGCAGGGGAGGGGTAACGACTTATTTAGCATTATTCAAAAAGGAGACCTAATCCTATGGATTTTATGGCCACTCTACTATTATTATTAAACGCTACTGTCAATGCTTATCCCTTACAGAAGCATGAAATCATATTTATGCACCAACAAATAATTCAAATATTCATTAATGGAAAATAGTCAGCCAAAACGAGTACAACCCTGGAGAAACTCCCTCAATCTGTAAAAAAAAAATGACTTTTAGGCATCTCACTTTTATGCTCTTGTTACCTAGCACGTGCTTTAGCGATAAATAAAAATATAACACTGACAAGTACTAGGATGACAAAATAGCTTTGTGAACTTTCCCCAAGTTGCTCTTCGGCTTCACAACTATGCAGAGATCAAGCACTTTGTACATCAACAAGTCATTCCACCTCGTTCTTATTAACAGAGCATGAGCAGATTTCATTTTTGTACTGCCCAAGTAAAAGTTTGTTATTAGCGCAATTGAAGAGTCGTATCGAAAGATGGGAGGTTTTTCTCAACTCAGGAACAAAAGACTTCAGCAACAGCAAATACATATTTCAGGATTCATGCTGTCCATTACCAAAAGCCAAAAAGCAGCAGAAATAATTTATTTGGACACATTACTTAGACTTTGGCTTTCTGAGAGGAAACCAAGGAAATAAAACGATCCCTGAAAACACCAGGCTAAGTGATGCTTCACAAACAGAACTGGGATTCAGCCTTCAAAACTGTCCTGTAAAGAAATAAGTCTGCTCTGCATATATCTCTAAAATTTCTTTAAACTTTCAAGAAAGAAAACAAATGTTCTTCTCAAAATTTTGCAGTATGTCTTTTTTTTCCCTCTTCTCATCAGCACAAAGAAGGCAAATAATATTCAGTGAGACAAACTACAGGAATGATTGGGACATTGGGATGGACCTGAAAATATAACAAAACTTTTCCTACCAGTCAGAATAAACAGTTAATGCTGTTTCACATTCTGATTTGAACATAAGCTATTTGTAACTGGAGAACAGGCATATTTATATTTGCATTCCTCACTTCACTAAGACTATGAGTCTCTTCATTGGTTGCTGTAAGCAATAGCAGAGCTCTTTAAAATACTAGAAATATGTGAATACATATCTATCCAAATAAACATTGTCTACTTTTGTTACTAGAAATACTCTTGGTTCTGGTAGCAATTAAAATGCTTCAGTTTGAAGAACGAAGTACAACCTAAAAAAAATATTTCCTTAGAATTACTGTACTAGAAATATCCTTTTGGGTTCCATTTTGATTGCATCATTGGAAGATGTTCTGGTTTCAGTTGTTAGAGTGACTCTTCCTCCTAGTAGCTGTTACGATGCTGTCCTTTGGATATTGTATGGTCCTATGATTTAGGATGAGAATAATGTTGAGAGCACGTTTCAATTGTTGCTGAGCAGCGCTCACAGAACCAAGAATATTTCAGCTTCTCATCCTGCTTTATCAGCGAGGAGCTGGAGCAGCACAAGGAGCTGGGAAGGGACAAAACCAGGACAGCTGGCCCCAACAGGTCGAGGGGATATCCCACACCATATAGTATCATGCTGAACAATAAAACTGGAACTGGACAGAGAGCTGCCTTTGCTCAGACTGGCTGGGCATTGGTCAGTGGGCAGTGAGCAACTGCGCTGTGCATCACTGGTTTTGTATACTCTTATCAATATTATTATTTTCCCTGTCTGTCCTGTTACACTGCCTTTATCTCAACCCATAGATTTTACCTTTTTCCGATTCTCTCCACAACTTCATTGCTGGGAACATGAACAAAGCTGCGTGGTGCTGAGCTGTTTGCTAAACCACAACAGAACAGATAAAGGACCTTTAGGTTCCAAAATCGGGAGAGAAAAATGAATTTGAGAAAGACAGAAACTTTAACTTCTGACAGAGAATCACTTTTCTGTCAGTGTATTTTATTTTTAAGGAAATCAAAACAAACAAAAAGAACACCTTCTCTGATATGCTTCTGTTTGCTGGCTACTCAAGCAAGGAGAGCAAACAGAATGAAACTTCTCTCAGATATGCTTCAGCCAACTGATGGTAACGAGGAACAACAAAAATAATAAATAATGCTTTATACTCCCCTTACTCAAACTAAAAGATGGCTTAAGTATGAAATGAGAATAATTTCTGAAGTAAGAACCGAGAGAGCATGAGAAGAAACTAAAGAGCACGTGGCCTATGGGGGAGGCTGAAGGAGATGGGCTTGCGGAATCTGCAGATGAGCAAGCCAAGAAGCAATTTAACAGCAACCTAGAACTACGTGAAGGTTAGTACAGGCAACGGAGCCAGCCTCCTCTTGCAGACACCAGATGACTAACTATGGACAATGGACCCAAAGTACATCAGATTTCCAGGAGTTGGAAGGAACCTCAAGAGATCATCAAGTCCAACTCCCCTGCTAAGGCAGGTTCTCTACAACAGGTCACAGATAGGAACCCAGATAGGTCTTGAGAATCTCCATAGATGGAGATTCTATAACCTCCCTAGACAACCCATTCCAGCACTCCATCACCCCTACCGTAAAGAAATTCTTCTTCATGTTTGTATGGAGCTTCCTATGTTCAAGTTTTAGGCCATTGCTCCTTGTCCTATTGCTGTGCATCACCAAGAGCCTGGCTTCACCCACTTGCCTCCCACTTCCCTTCAGATATTTATGAACATTAATCTGACTCTCCTACCAGTCTTTTCTCCATGCTGAACAGACCCAGGTTACTCAGCCTTTCCTCATATGGGAGATGCTCCAGGCCCTTTACAATTACTGTGGCACAAGGCAGGACACCTTCTGGGAGATCGCTGTCTTTTTTGAAATTGAGAGTCTAGAACTGGACACAGCATACATTAATGTCTCCTTCTTCAGTTAATTCGAGCAAAATCTTCTGCAATTCAAAGTTCTGTACAAAGAATAATTCAGGCACAAATCCAAAAATGTATCCAAGAAGTGGAAAAGCAAACAATTTGAAAAAAAGAAAAAGAAAATCAAAGCAGATGTTATCTCATATTTTATGGTTTTGACACAGCAAGTTGATAGTCTATATTCATCAAGAGAATGGAGAAAGACAGACTGTTTAAAACGTACACATTTAATAAATGTGTGCTTCTTCCTGTAAAATCTGCTTTATAAATTAGCCACCTCTGAAGAGAGAGTTGCTCTATTATAGTTTTCTTTCCTGCTTTGATTGTTTCAATTCTTACTCTGCTTGCTACACACACATATATATATTTACACACACATGTATGCACAATACAGCCAAATCACAACTCAGAGCTTCTCTGAATTACTGAAATCAAGAAACGAACACAAATTAAAATCTGTAGAGCAAAAATGATCATAACAGATTCCTTTTAGCACTCCTTCCTTATAACAAAAAAAAAAAAAAAAAAGCTATAAGCACACTCATCTGGTAAGGAAAAAGAGAAAACATGCATGCTTTTCACACAGGTAACAGACAAAATGAACTATCCCAGCAAGAAGCCAACAGACACAAGTGAAGCTTTTAGCTGTTCATTCTGCATGGCACTGAAACAAGTCCAAGGAAGGCCATTTGAAAAGTTACACAGTATCTATGACAGCATCCAACTGCCTTTCCAGCACACCTGTAAATCCTAGCTCTGTAACTGACCAACACACAGTTGCAGTAATTTCAAACCTGTTTCTCCCCAGTTTTAAGAAGTATGTTTTACTAGGTTACTGGGCAGGACTTCTGATGAAATATGATACAAATAAGGGCAATAGAAATACGAATTCTACTGAATTTAATAAACTGCATTTGTATTTGTCTACAAAACATTGGTTATTGGAGTACAAACTCACATATCACCAGTAAAGTAAGTTATTTTCCACAATGATTGGGTATCCAACAAGGCATATGAAGCCAACTTTATTTTCATTAAAAAGTAACTTCTCAAGGTTATTCTCAAGATCATTTTCCCCAAAGCTCCACTCAGATAGGAAAGAACTGTTTGCTTAAAACAAATACACCTGAAGTCAATAACTACAGTGGGCAGTGCATATGGACACAGTAAGATCTATGCCAGAAATTAACCAATACTGCTTTATTTCCCCCCCCCCCCAAAAAATAAGGAACTAAGACTAAATCTGGCCAACTCAGAGCAACATGTAAAACCACTGAAGTCTGTCTTGGGAATAGTGACTGCCTTCAGATATTAAGCTCAAGTAAACAAAGCACAGGCTTCACAGCACCTTCCTCTTCACTACATACTACCAAGGGACTATGCAGTTCTCCTCAAGACTTTACAGGAGTGGGAATCATTCACATAAGTCATTCCAGCAAAGGAGCAACTTTAAATGCAAAAACTGTGCAGATTGAATTCTTGACAAGTTCTTGTCATCAAGCTGACATCATCTGACAGTAGCAGTAGATATCTAGTCACACTTCAGCAAAACTTGACTCAGCCATAGTGATATCTTCAAATACAGAGCTCCCTAAAAACCAGGGGATTCAGTCTAACGGCTGTGTATAAAACATTCTGACTGACAGATGAGTATTTAAAGGAGAGGATTATGCTCTGAACAATGAAAAGAGCCTTCTGGAGATAAATGGCTTTTTACAAAGCTCTTGGAAATAAATCCACCTTTCAAGGATGGTTCCATCTTTTGAAGAAGATTGGTCTTGAAAGTAAAACGCACTCATCTATAAACTCATTAAAATTATAAGCAGCAAATGCATTTAGGCAGAAAATAAGCACATTCTTGAGAAGCTTCCCAATTAAAAAAAATTAGTAAGCCTTCTTGATTACAGTCCCACCTATTCATTTTGCAGACTTTCAGAGGTGTTAAAACATCTGCGCAAAAATAAGAGCAACAACAACAACAAAAAAGAAACACTGAACAATAGCAAACGTTTTAGTTCAAATTGAAAACATTTCCCAATTAAGAATACTTTCTTTAAAAGCAAAATCCAATCACATAATTTCATCTCAACACTTCTAGGTCCGTGATCCCTCATTATGCACTGCCTGTTCTGAGTGAAATGTATTTGAATACCTCCAAAACATCTCCCCCCCCCCTCCTCCTGCCACATTCCCTTCTTCCCCTCCTCACATTTTCAGCTAATACTTTGACATTACTGGCCTCACTAAACTCAATCCTCCAAATTCCTGACATTCATGTCTTCTTAATCTGAAGCGTAACTTGAGGAGATGGTTAACATTTGACCTTTGCTCTACCTCAGACATACCTGGAGACACAAAAAAGTAAAAAGCACGCAATATGCATTCACAGTCTGAAAGGATGTTTTATTTCAAAGTTCCCAGGGCAAGGTCTTTTAAAAAAAACAACAACAACAACAACAAAACTCAATCCATTAAAACCTCAAGAGGTAATTAGTATTAAATTTCACTAACAAGCATAGTTTTGCATAAACATTACAAACTCGCACTAAGAATGGAGGCCTAAAGCAACAAATAAGAAATAAATCCCAAGTATAAACTCAAGAGTCACGATGAATTTAATAATTAAATTGCTATCATACTAACAAAAACAATCAGCTTCATTTAATTAAACCGGATGCTGTAGTTGAGAATAAACAACAATAAATCATACATTGATTAGAGAAGTAGACACTGTCACTAACAGGCTATTAAAAATTAGTCAGAAACAAATTGCTTACAGAATTGGATGAACAGGTAGGAGACAAATCAGAAACAATAATTAAAAAATAAGCCAGTTCTGCATAAAGAACTTGCTCGAGTGAACTTGTTTGGGCATATAGGCTTCGCATCCCTTCTCTTCTCAATTACTAGTGCATACTAGTGCCAGTATCTTGCAGCGCCTGAATGTTGCAGCGCCTGAATGCTGAGGAAAGAAAGAAAACAAAAGGATGAAAGACAAAGGGTGAAACATGATTGTTTTACGAGCCAGTGCCTCTTTGCTAGGAGATAGTCCCCATTTGCTGTCACTGCTATCAGCTTCAGGCATTTTGTTTGTCATGCAGTTATGGCATGACTGAACATGCCACTCTGAGATCGCTCTAGTTAAATGAAACCTGCAGCTACAACTGATGAAGGGAATGTCCTCTTACAGACAAAGAATCATAGAATGGTTTGGGTTGGAACGGACCTTTAAGATCATCTAATTCAACCCCCTGCTATAGACAGGGACACCTTCCTCTAGACCAGGTTGCTCACAGCCCCATCCAGCCTGGCCTTGAATGCTTCCAGCATCCACAGCCTTGCTGGGCAACCTGTTCCAGTGTCTCACCACCCTCACATGATGTACAACGTGCAATTTGAACCAGGTAGTAAGGTGACAAATAAAATTACATATCTCATTTTATTTACAAGGAATTTCCAGTTGCAGATGTAACTCTCAAATCTTTCTCTACCAACAGCTGGCTGTAAGGCAGTAGGCCTTAGGGAGCAGATTTCTGTAACTACCAAGTAAGAAAGCAGAAACTTTGCTTTCAAACCAATTTCTTGTGTATCAAGAAGAAGATAGAACCTATTATTTGAATATTTGAATTCCTTTTTTGAAGGAACTGCCTATGGCAAGTACCTGTGGGTGATTCAAAGCCCAGGCCCTTCCACACTAAATCACCTGCACTTATGTGAAGCTGTAGAGCAGATTTCAGAGGCAGGTCTCTGTGCACAAACACCTGTGGCCTAGCACTGTGTTCCCAGAGCTCCCTTGCCTCACAGGCTGTGTCTCATCCCACGCAGGCCCCTAATCCCTCAGCACGCTGGGTTCTCCACACCAATGCCATCCTCAAACAGCCCTCTTCATCTTCTATGATCAGAGCACGCTGGCTTAAAAATAGTTCACACAAAAGGAAAATCATCAAAATACTCTCCAGCCTAAATTACAGATAAGGGCTGGGTTCTTTGATGACAACCTCTTTAATGTGCTACAACACAAGCTATTTCCATGCAATTTATGTTGCTACATCTAAATGCAAGATCAGCCTTTCTTTCAGTACCACACAAATGAAGTCAAATAAGCTTTGAGCTTTCAGAAACTAGAAGATCCCAGTATGACATCTGAGACATCATAGTACTGAGTTTAATTTAAAGGGGAGAAAGTTGAGTCTTTCCTATGAATGCAAAGCTAATTAGCAAATGTATGTCATGCCTCCCCTGTCAGATATCCCTCTCATATTTCATTAGTGTTTCCGTAAGTCTACTTCTGTGTTGATGATTAAAAGCTACCTGCTATCATAGAATATATTTGCAGTGTCCTAAAGTTATTATTTTAATACTGCTATTGGCAAGATCAGAGCTGGAAACAAATGAAAAATGCTTTTTATTCGTCAAGCTACAGTCAGCTACTGTTCCTTATCATCATTTCATTCTGCCAACGTGGTACAAAATCTGCTGCTCTTAACACTGTTCTCTCAAAGTGAAGTCTATGGTTATTTCCTCAGGCACACAAGTCATTGAAAAACCTGCATGGATTTAAAAACCATCACTATATTTATGCAATCAAGTAGCAAGTGCACTAAACACTCTTGGAAATGAGAAGCAATGCTGGCATCCAAAGATCTGACAGTTAGCTTGAACATCAGTGCATCCCACTTCCAGGAACTTCCAGATGGAGCCAGATCAGGTCAGAGGGATTTAGCAGCCCTGAGTTCAGCAGTGCACGAACACCACAACAGCGCTCCCAGATCAACCCAAGCAGGACCCAAAAGTAGAACAAACTTCAATCTAAATTAAAAAGCTGTACCAGCTTATAAAAAGCCATAGGGATGTCTACTCCCCCATCACAGTGGAACAGCCAACTGAACTGAAAGCTTACCACATAGAGAACTGAGGCTTCAGATCTCGGTTTCCAGTCCCTGTGAGCCAGCTAACAGCACTGAAAGCTCTAGAACACAACCTCCAAATCTTTCTAAATAAACAGAACACGGAGAAGTTCACAAGGAATCAAAAAGGGAAGCAGAACAACAGCGGGGAACAGTTCATGCATGCATAAGTACATTAACATACCCTTTATAATCCCTTCTGCTTTGATTCACAAACATTCTTGCATCTTATAAAAAATGCAACATGCTAACAGCAGTGGTTTCTAGTGTTGAGCTGCTTAGCAACACCTGTGTTCAAATAGCCTCTGGCTAGGTTTGACAAAAACTGATCTGACATCTGACGAGCCCAATTTTTTTTTAATTGAAAGAAGCAAACCCACAAAATGAGATTATATTAAAACACCCACTTATGTTTTAGACTATACACAATGTCTGAAAACTGACAGATAATAGGCTTCTGCCTCTGGCTAAAAACAAGCGCTACATTTTGCTGTAAAAAAGTTAGCTGCCCGAGGTGCCATTATTTCATGCAGGATAATTACGATGCACACCATTTTCGTCAGGTTACTAGTTTATGTGCACTTACTGTACAAGTTTTCCTCATTTTTAGTTTACCTTCCTTTTGACAAAGAATTGCCTTTAGGGTTTTTACGCATTTCTAGACAGAGTTCATTATGTGAGATTAAAGACTTTTTTTTTTTTTTTAACTCTCTTGATTAGTAATAAATGAAAAGAGTAGAGAAATTGAGTGAACGGGAAATTCTTTCTCAGATATGTGAGGACTCTAGCTATGCCATTATCCAGAAATGCAGGCTCCTGTGTATACGATTTAATTGCCAAGCATGTCAAAACACCCGGTCCCAGCACACTTTGCTGGAACACTTTGTTACAGCACTTAGCACATCAAACACATGCTCCTTAGACATCCAGCTGTAGTTTCCCAAATCTGACACTTCACCACATCTCTGAGTTTTCTAATAGCATTTAATAACTTCATGAAAGAAACCTGACTACAATGCCTCATTCACGTTGCACCTCACAGTTGGACTTCCAGCACTGCTTTTCACTATTCTGTATGCTCAAACGTCATGAATAAAAACTACAAGTCTGCAAACTGACGGGGTAAGCCCCAAACATTCAATTACCTCACTGAAGCACTCTATATTGGAAATGAATGTTGTTTTTAGGTGTTTGGTTGTTTGTTTTTCTTTTCAAATAAAGTTTCTGGCATCAGATATTAACACAAAGCATCTCAATCCAACCACAGCTTCACTGTTTTCCTTAAGAGATGGACCCAAAGGACTTCTCTACAAAATCTCTCTGTATGTTCTTTAAGACTTCAAATCACTCAGCATGTCATGGTACATTAGAGATGTTTGTAGCTTTGGTCTAATTGAAATGACAATGTCATACAATTTTCTTTGAAGCACAACATCACACACATTAAGAACTAAATCTTTCATCTTGGAGTTAGAAGTTCAATTTACACAGCACCTTTGCACATTTGGATCTAAGAACTTTTAGAGGAATTAAAAAACCAACTCGACACCTGGCTGTATAACAGGCTTTGATCAAAGCACAGAGGCTGAGCGGCCCGGTTAGTGCTGGGCCTAAAACACAACCTGCAGCAGGACCGAGAGCTGCCAGGTTCCACTCTACCTCCCATGCTCCAAAATACAGAGGGGCTGCGTTCAAAACAGACTTCACAGAAAGCTTTTAACTTAAGTACATAGGAGATTAACATAACTACTTACCCAAAAGCCTACAACACTCCTGGAAAATAAGAGGAAGAGATGTTTTTGACTTTCTGTTCTAGAAGCAATTCTGGTAGCTATCAGTTTCACAAAGAACATGAAGATTGAAGTCACAACACTATTTTAGACAGGATTTTACACCCATCCTGCATCCCAACTTGTTACTAATACTCTGGGATGCAGTAGAACTGTAGCCAAACTTCTTAAAAGACTCTAATAAACGGAGATGAATAAGAAAATAGAATAATTCTGGTTTGGCAAAGCATTGTCACATCAACAGTAATAACTTCTAATTTAACCTGTGAAGGCCAAAAAGTGTTTTTATGGAAGAAAGTGAAATTATACGTCACATTATAGAATAGAATCATAGATCAACTAATCTGTAAGTTGGAAGAATTATTCAGTCTAAGTACTGTCCTTAGTGCACTTTCTAACAGACTACTCCCAGCACACTGCTGTTTTAAGAGCTTTCTTACAGTTAGGTCTGTTCAATAATCTGGTTTGGACTACCAGAACATTAGTTTGCTCCTGAACTGGGCAATAAGGGTCATTTTTTCATGAACTAAAACGATTTTAGATATATTTATTTTTTAAACATGGAAAAAACATGCCAAAAGTTTCACATTCCTGGGCAGAAAAACAAATGGGGAAAAAAAAAAAAGAAAAAAAAGAAAAAAAAGTTGTTTGGTTAACAAAATATAATTTCAGGTTAAATTTTCTCCTTGTTGATCTCAAAAAACCCCAAACACCTCAGTAGGCATACATGTACCTTAATGCCATAGAGAAGGAAAAATCAGCAAATACCGAAATTTTCATCTGCTACCACCTACCACAGCATTCAGTATCAACATTTCCACCCTTAGCAATTAGAAGAGATGTAGGTCAGCTGTGTTTCCTTTGGTACTGCTGGCTTAAAGAAGGGAGTAGAACAAGACAAGAAGCGCTATGTAAACAATTAAAACGCTATTTAAAATTAATGACCCATTCAAGAATGAATATTGCAATTGCTTATTTTGCTACTACCTCAATCATTAGGAACTAACTTCTTAGGCAGCTTTTATACACATAGAGTTTGTAAACACAGAAGCCTCAGTCTCTATGCTTAGCAATTTTTTAATTTTTTTTACACAGACGCAAGCAAAAAAAAAAAAAATCCAACAGCAATCAGCGATGCTCACATCAATTTTCTCCTGCTCTCCCCAGAATACAACATAGAAATGAAAAGGTAAAATATACAAGGAAAACAGGTGTTGACAGTTTAAAGCTCGAGCTAATCGCTTACACAATTAAAAAAACAAAACAAAACAGGTACTTCTGGATGTTTTAGTACTCAGACTTGTTGGCCAAATCACTAAACCACTAGGATGCTGGATTTTGGTAACTGAAAAGGACGTTTATACTGAAGTGCCACAAGTTGATTCAGTTAGTAAGATAACTAGGTTTCCATTTTAAAGAAGCTCTTTAACAACATAGTTATTTCAAAAGCACAAATTCTGATAAAGAAGTCGGTTAGTAAAGCATGAACTTGGCTGTGCAAGAACTTGTATATGAGGATTGTGAACTTCTCATTTAAAGTATAATGAGACTCGGGGAATGTATCTCCAATAAATAAATAAATAAATAAAAACCAGAAGAGGATACAAAAAACCTCTAAATCTACCCGAATTAATACTTCCAAAAGTAAAAGTCTTAGAAAGGAATGTGAGGTGCTTGTGAGCTGACTTGTACAGAAAAACTCATCTCCACGTATGCTTTCACTAGCAACTTCAGCTAATCTGAAGTTCTGGCAGAGCATGAGATATATCAGATAGCACACACTCCTTAATGATGAACCACACACACACAAAAAAAAAAGCCAACCAAAAAAAACCCAACAAAAAACAAACAAATGAATATCAGTCTCTCAAACAGGAACACTGGAATAGATCTGAAATCAAAGCAAACTTCAGTAAGTCAATCAGAAAAACTCTTAACCTTGCTGTAGAAGTATTGAGCAAAGATCATGAAATGAGGATAGTAGATAATGCGTTGAGTTTTGGGGGCATGAGAGTGAAATAATAATCATAAAAGCATGGCTCATTCTAATGTGGACTTCCCTGCCCAAACATGTACTGTATGCTAACAATAAAGGAAGACTGAAAAGTACTTGGTAGAGAATTCCTGTCTATTTAGTGACCTTAATCAGATGCTGCAAGTCTTCAAGATGAAAACCATCAAGAAGGTAGGACACTAATTCATGGGAAATTACAACATTTCTGCAATATTTTTCCTTCCTACCTACCTATATATTGTAGGAGCAGGACAATGAGCTAAGAGGCTCCTTGGTCAGACCTGCTATAATCAGTATTGCTTCTTACAGTGTACTGAAAGAATCAAGCTAGAGCTTTACAAAGTGATTAAGTGAACCTCAGTGGGAAGAGGCTGATCCAGATGACCACAGGTATCGACTGAAACTCCGTGTTCTTACAAACACTGAGCTACAAATTGCATGGAATGCAATTCACACGTAATTGCAGCAGACATGTAGGACACGCACAGGTTCCTGTGACTCATAAAAATAATGGACAAGGTTAGAGAGGACTGAGAAGATGAACAGTTAAAGAGAAGTCATCTCAGGTTTCTGCTGTCTACCACTCTGGTCTCTGGTGATCGATGTATTTGGCAGAGCTGCCATACAGAGAGCAGTTACTCACAACAGTTTTTCCATATCTGAGCACTTTACCCAGCTAACCTACCTCTGTGCCTCAAATCCCATTAGCACCTGTTATTCCCACAGAATAAATCAGGCCTAGGTTGTGCTCTCAAAAAAACAAAAGCATCTTTTTTTCCAGTCATCTCAAGCAGCCAGTGAGCAGAGAGCCCGGCTCCACGCACGGCAGGGAGACAAGAGTCAATGGATGTACATTGAAACGTGAGAAGTTCTGATCAAACAGAAGAGAAAATATTTGCACCGTAAATACAGCGAGGCACTGGAAGGGTTGTCCAAGGAGGCTGTGCTGTCTTCATCCTGGGAGTTTTTCAAGGTCTGACTGGATTAAGCCTTGAGCAACCAGTATGGCTAAAGATCTCCCCAGGCTCCTTCCAATCTCAACAGAGCTCCACTGTCTACACGCAGAAGGCACACAGTGCTGCCCCAAACAACACTTCTGCAAGTCTCTCATCTACTAACGAGTCTGTGGCTTAGAGAGGTTTCAAACATAACGTACAGAGTCCTTCAGATCAAGAAAAAAAATTGTCTCATTGATGACAAAGGACTGCACAGCAAATACTGTACAAAGCCTATGCCTACCACATATTTGCTTCGCATTTTGGTATGAACATAGGCAAGAGTTGAGACAGGTGAAATTTGCTCTTGACTGGTATTTTGCCTCACTGTGGGTTTCTTAGTTTGGTGTATTTTTTGATGATTACTCTTCTTAAAGCGCACCTTCTCCCAGGAGTGCAAAACCTGACTGCTTTAAGGTGATGTCGTTGCTGTACAGAAAGGCTACATGACAGAGCTGCTTATGACATTTGCAGAACTGGAGTAAGTTCCACAGAGTCCTTCCAAAAGGGACATGCATACAGATCAGTCACAGTAAAATCTCCAAACAAAACATTTGAGTTGTGGTTTTTATTTTAATTTCCCATGACCTTGTGAAGCACTGGAAATAGTCATCCACCTACAGTCCTCCATTTGAAGTCTTTAAATACACAACTCCAACTTAAAGAAAAAAGCAGTAGAGAAAAACATTCACTATGAAAAGTTCACACAGATGTAACAAGCCAGACAACATGAAGGCAGTGTTAAGGAATCAGTGCAAGCTTCCCTGGAACTGAACACTTGACAGCGACCTTTCAGTAAATCCCCTGCACACTTGGAGCTACAAGAAGATTTAAAAAACACGTAGGTTTTAAAGAGGCAACCGAGAAAGAAAAGTGAAGTCTGAGCCAATAAACATTTTGCATCAATTCATACTACCATATTTAACTTAAGAGTTGGGGGGAGATTGTTTTAATCTCTTCTTTTCCAAAAGGAATCTATTACTCACCAACTCTTACTGGGACATACAGAAACCAAACAAATATAATAAAAATAATTTTAAAAATCCTGCCAGAAGGTGAAGTGACACAAGAAAGATGTGCTCAAACTCAATTGTTATCAAAGAAGCATGAATATTTGCAATATATAAAGCAAAAAATGAAACAAGACAGTTTGCCCCACCTACGAGTTGCATTTTGGGGAGAGATGAGTGGCTGGGAGGTGCAGAGGGCATTTTGTTTCTTGGCTGGAGCAGGAGATGGGGGGGTTATTTGGTTTAAGGGCTGCTTCATCTGTTCACCTTGGTTCTTTAGAAAGTAACACATCTGGGATATAGAGCATTCAAAGCATGAAAATGCTGCTGGAAAGGAAAACAGTAACACAAGTCTGGAGAAATCATAAACTAATTCACAAGATTTCTGGAGATTTCTTAGTGACTGCTGAAATTAATCCATTCATTCTTTTTTACTGCTCTGTATCCTCACAGAAAGTTATATCTAAAAAACAAAGGAAGAAGGGTTGTATTTTTTTTTTTTTTAATTAACCAAAAGTGCTGGAAAAAGGTAATATATTAAAGTAGTTCTCGTAAGTATGTGTGCATATATACAGATACATATATAGTTATAAAGATATAAATCACCAATAAACCACACTTTCCAGTTCAGGCAAATCTGACTCTTATTAAAAAATACCACCAGTCCTCTTTTGAGAGGAATATTTTCCAGTCAATTGAACCTACAGTAGAAAAAATAAAAAAATAATTATAACGTACTTACAGCTCTGGGAATTAACAACTAGAGTTAGTGTAGTTTCACTAGAAGTAGTAAAGCCATAGCATAGGAATCTAAAATATGTATCATCTGTAATTTGTTCCTTCTGGTACTAAAAGAAACACAACATTCTAATCTTATGAAATACACAATATATTGTAAGATCAGTTATTCCAGGTATCGCCTTCCTACTGTGCTAACTTAACAAGTCTCCGAGTAATTAGGTCCAAATATTCAGGTGTGGGATGAACCATACTCTCCAAAGTTACAAAGGGATTTTGAAGACATGACAAGTGCAAACAGTGAGGTTCAAGAAGCAGCAGCTTTGGACTGTTCACTTGGCTTTTCATTTTTCACGGTTCAGTCACTAAGGTATTAATTACTCCAGTGCTATGAATATTAGGACTTACTACTGAAAACACTAAGCTAATACCTGAGACTGTGATTTAATCCCATTACCCCAGCTGATTGTAAACAGTGAGATACATAAGAGAGATCAGATAGCAAAGCTGGATCCTACTTGGGAGCAAAACCCAACCCATTTTTCCTCACTCAGGATAGCTGCATTAGACTACTCTCAATTTTAGGTGAGTTTATAGTATTGCTCCTTAATTAAATATGAGATTTTCCATGGAAAACATGTGATCATAGAATGACCAAGGTTGGAAAAGACCTGTAAGATAATCCAACCGTCCACCTACCACCAATATATCCCACTAAACCATGTCCCTCAGTAGAGCATTTAACATTCCTTGAACATCTCCAGGGACACTGACTCCACCACCTCTCTGGGCAGCCCATTCCAGCACCTGACCACACTGTCATTGAAGAAGTATTTCCTGACGTCCAACCTGAACCTCCCCTGGTGCAACGTGAGGCCATTCCTCTAGACCTACTGCAAGCTACATGGGAGAAGAGGCCAACCCCCAGCTCACCATAACTTCCCTTCAGGCAGTCACAGAGAGCAATAAGGTCACCCCAAGCCTCCTTTTCTCCAGACTGAACAATCCCAACTCCCACGATATGATATGATATTCTATCTTAAGTTACTCTTCCAAGTAAGAATACTTTCATCTGCCTGAGACAATACAACAAAGCAACATGATACACTGATCTCTTGTGCCATCTTTTACACTGATCTCTCGTACCATCTTTTTTTTTTTTTTGTCCTGCTCCCTTGAAGAAAAATAGTTCTCCTGCACTTCCACGGTCGTTAAAAACTAGAAAATGGTAAGCAGTTTCTCTCACTCAGCAATTGTAACAACTTGGCTGAATCAGTAACAGCTCTCACAAAAAGGTCTACACCAGCCACTCCAGAATTTTTGACCATTTCCTTCAAATACATAGGAGTGAAAAAAGGCTTTGACTCAGACGACCAACAGCACCCTTAAAGCCAAACTGGTTAAATATCGGCCACATAAGTGAACAAAGAAGTGGCAGAAAACTCAGACTCAGCAGGTTTTAAGCAGTACTAGAAAGTTCGTATGGCAGCCAGGGAAGCAGCATCCTTCAGGAGTTGGTATCAGGGCCAATACCATACAATATCGTTCTTAGCAATCTGAACAGAGGGATGGAAGGTACTCCCAAGACGTTTGCAGCGGATACAAAACAGGTGGAGAGTGGTAGAGAGGCTGGCAAGCAGACTTGCTCACGCCACAGACATGAACATGCTGGAGATACTCAAAATTGAGTGAGGCAAATGCTAACCAACCTGACAAGAACTGGCCCCACTAGGAGCAGGGGATTAGAACACAAGACTTGTTCAGAGATGCCTTCCAGCCAGTGTAATTGCCTATGATTCTGTGCCCATTAGTATTACATACAAATGCTGGGAAACATCTTTACTACTCTATGGGAACTGCTGAGTCGCGGTCTGAACCACTGATTGAGCACCTGGGTGCTCAAAGGACCCCATCAGCCCTGGAAGCACAGGTGAAGGCAACTCACCTGTGCAACTGGAAGGGGTGGAGCCTGGCTGCTTCTCTCTGAGACCTCATTTAAGGGCTGACTGCTGCTATAGAACTACATGTTCACTTCGGTGTGATAACTGATGTAACTGATCCTATCCACACTTCTGTCTGTGCTACGCAATGAGACTGAAGTCAGCCTATTTCCACTGAAAAGCAAGATGCTCCTATGTTTATGTCAGGGCAGAAGTGGACAAAGCCACAGCTGACGGGCTGCTTCCTCTCTTCCCTATGATTTTTTTTGCTCCAGATGTGTCTTGTCTTTTAAGTAGGCTTTAGGAATAAGATTGGACAGACAACGTATCAGCCTTGAGTACAATAGCCTAGAAAGAACACAAAGGAATATTTCTCTTCAGCCAGCCAACATCTACTTTTATTTGGGTCTACTGGCCACAGGACAGACTGGCAAGGAAAGGCAGTAACTGGCAAGGCAGAAAAGCAAGATGCCTTCAACCATCAATTACAACCTAAGCTAAGTACTCTTCTTACTTTACGTTTATTTTCCACCAAATAACAGTATCGTTGCAGATGATTCATCCCAAAACCAGGAGAGTGAAAAAGCTAACAGTACAATAATGTTTTCCAAATACACCTACTTATTAAAGGATCGTTTTAAAAACCAGCCTTCCCAAAATTGCACTCAAGAGATAAATGCAGTCAAGAGAATCAGAGGGGAAATTGGTGGCTCCTGAATGCTTTCCATCACTCTTTCCCACTCCAGCAGGAACAGGCGCTGGAATTACGAACTACACGCGTAAAAGAATCAGTGCTTTCTAGTAGAGCCCTGTGATTTCCAGCTGTAGACAGTGGCCTACAGTCTGACCTTCTACGAAAACAGCAAGAATAAAGTTATCCCTATCATACAAAAAGGAATCACACTGAGTATATTTTCAGATGGAAAACTACCGTACTGCCCAACCTTATCCCAAAGTAAGCACAGTGATTGGGAAGGGTTCTAGATGCAAAATCCTTCTGGGTTTCTATGTTCATTAAGTGACTGACTTCAGCAAACACCTCCCCTTACCTAGCTAAGTGTCAGGGTATTAAAGCATGCCTATAAACACAAGTAAAAACTTAAAATAAATAAATAAATAAAGGAACAGGAATTGAAGCTTACGTGCTAAAAGAAGGTGGAAAAAAGATGAAGAATGTGCCCTTTGCATGGGTTGCCCAGAAGCTAACTTAAAAATCAGGATTCACAAAGAAATCGACAATGAAGCAGCCTGGATGTAAACAGTCTTCATAGCAGAATCTGAAAATGTTTATAATGCCTCTTTTACCATCCACGTCTGAAGGAGGAACTGCAAACAGAACAGCAGTAAAATGAATGCACTCATTAAACAAAGCAAGTGGGAGGATGGTGGTGGAAGGTCATCCAGGTCAAATAAATATATTTCAGACTTCTATCACGACACTAATATTCTGCATTGATGGTATCAGTGGTCAGGAAATATGCATTTCCCTCCAGTCTTTTCCTGAACGTGTCTTATTGAGACATTTTTCTCCTAACATATGTGAAAAAGAAGCAAGTTGCTTTAAAGGAAAATGCTCAGAGACAGTGGTCAGTGCAAAGATGCTTTCCCATTACGGCAAGATGGCAAGAACCGTTCTTCCACTTAACTTAATCCTTAGGTAGGGAATTGCTGCAAAGAATTCTACTGAAGGGAAACTTCTGTTCAGAAGACTCCAATCACCAGCCCGGGACTCCACACTCCTCTCTAGTTTCCAGCCTTTCAGAGAAGGCTTTCAGTTGCTTTACAGCCTACTCAGTAATTGCTACGCTTGACACATTTGGCATTTAAAGTTTCCTTTGGTTTTTCCAACTGGAACATAGCAGCCTCCTGTCAGTGACACAGCTCAGTGCTTGACTCCCCCAGTAGCATGAGCTGCTTCTGTTCAGCACGACACCCACCAAGCACCACACGCAGCCCCTTCCAAAGCAGCAGACTCCTGGCAGAGCTGCCAGCCCAGTGTCAGGAAGTCATGGCCTTTGTACCGCTCCAAAGTTGGCATGGGACGGACAGAGCAGCTGCACATCCTATGCACTAGAAACAGTCCAGGTCTTTTACTGTATTAATATTTCCTACAAGCGGGTCAGGAGACTGTTGTATCTTGAGTATGGCAGCTCTGCGTGCAAAGTACACAGATCCAAGGTCTTTACACCTTGTTAAAACATTCATCACCCCGTTATTTACAGAAGAACACTTGTGAATTTAGATGGCTCGCAGCTGGTTAGGTGAAAAATGTAAACTTCATCCATAAGCACATTACACCAAAACCAACCACCTAACTGTCCTGCCTAGGATAGCCGCGATGCTGACTCCACATGCACCCTTTTTACAAAAGGTGACCACAACAGCACTTGTTGGTCTTCTGGTTGGGATTCAGAAGCAGCTTATGAGCACAGCTCTGCCAGCAGGATCCTCCAGTGTGAACACGTACAGAAGCAGAGCTGCACCTTCAGCAGCACAGCAGAACAGCAAAGTTACTTTAACAATACGAAACACCGCTTTCATTGTATAGGCAGAGCTTAGCACAACAGGAACTCTGCGTGTGTCTCAGACAGACAGGAGCACTGCTTCAAGTGAGAAAAACGTTACAGACAGAACTTCACACCTGCATCAACTGAACACCTACAAACTGAAAAAAAATGCTCTGTTTTGGGGCAGGCTGTAAAGCTTAATTTAGAGAAGTAAACTGTAGTAGTAATGATCATTAGATGCAATTGTTACCTTTCACAACCTATTCCAAGGCATCGAAGCCCAAATCCCACAGAGTGAAATCCAATTACTAAGTTTCAACCGGCTACCAAGAAGGTAAAGGGCTGCAAATACTTCAGAAGCCAACTTCCAAAGCCATCTGGACTTAGATTAAGCACTGGTGCTGTGAAGACAGAAACCAACCTTTACTTCTACCACCATGGCTTCCAAACACAAAGCACTGTCCCTGCTCCTAACCTGTCACCATTTGCTTTCACAGCTTCCCCTTCGATTTCTGACCTCTAATGACTTAAATACAAAAGAATATAAAAGAACTTTAAGACATGGAACTGTTTAAGTCCCAGCTCTACTACCTTCCTACTGAACAGAAATTCATCATTAATGAAGAACAATCTGCTAATGTTTTTAATGCCTATTTCAACAAAAACAAGACAACCTAAACTTTAACTTTCATTGTTCCACCACTTTTCATAACATTTAAGTGTCCAACTGCATTACAACAGAAATTAAGTTCTGTTTCTCCGGTGGTGAAAATCATTCTTGCGTTCTCTTCCAGGCCAAGAAGCTTCAAGGCACCAAGCATCTCCCACAGGCGCATTCTGTAAAGTTACTTGTCTCTATTTCAGAGAATCAGAATCTCCTCTTTGCTGCCTTTCTCCACTTCACCGCAATGCTCATCACAAAACGACAACTCTGCACTAGAGAAAGACCATCTTCTTGAAAGTTAGACAATAAAACACCCAACAAAGGTCTGTGAGAACATCTTCCAAAAACTGATTTCAAAGCATAGCATTTGACGCTCCACACGGTGTAAGTGATCAAATGCAATGCATACTGCTATTAATCCACTATAGATAGCACAGCAAAGCTAAGCCTAGCACCTGAAGGAGAAAGACACCAAGAAATTTCCTATGAAGACAGCCTGAGGGAGCTGGGCTTGTTCAGCATGGGGAAAGCTCCACAGAGAAATCACTGCAGCCTTCCAGTACCTGAAGGGAGCTTATAAGAGAGACTGAGTTTTTACATAGTCTGATAGTGATGAGGCAAGGGGGAATGGTTTTAAATTAAAATAAGAGAGATTTAGGTTAGGTGTTAGGAGAAGAATCTTTATTCAGAGAGTGGTGTGGCACTGGGACAGCTGCGCAGAGGAGGTGTGGGTGTGCCATCCCTGGAAGCACTCAAGGCCAGGTTGGATGGAGCCCTTGGCAGCCTGAGCTGCTGGGTGGCAGCCCTGCCCACAGCAGGGAGTTGGAACTGCCATGAAACTGAAGTGCTGTAGACTGCATCTCGATTATTTCAACAAGTCATCACCTACACAACAGCCTTCTTTCGTCCAAGTTGCTGGTTTCAGACATAAGCAACATGGAGAGAAGTTTGCAAGGAGTCAGGCCTCAGAAACACATGGTTGAGGAAAGCTTGCTTCTCATTGCCCAGGTACCTCAGCCATGACAGCCACTCTAACAATGCAGCAGCAGCTACAGCAGCAAACTGACACAGAAGATTCTAATGGTTGCTGAGCAAGGAACATGCATTCCTGGAAAGCAATGAATATTCAGAGCAATATTTAAACAAAACACAACAAACCCAACAAACAAACATGAAGTCCAACCACCAGCACACCCCAAACCACACCACCCATAGCCACAGAACAGCAGCTCAGAACACAAGTTCAAAGCACCAGAACACCAGTCGCAGGGAGAGAGGGTGGGGAAAAAAGGAAAGGCCATGACTGGTGTTTGGGGGTACAGCAGAAGCCCTAGAAGGAGCTGCTGTGTGATGCTTGCTGCAGTGCGCAAAGGCCCTATGAAATGGACCAGGGCTAGTTTACCTGGGAACATGAAAATGCAGTACTGTTTATGAGTTCCTACAGGAGCACAGGATGAATAGAGGGGAGCACACAGAGCTCACCAATCATCTCAGCCTGGGCAGCTGGCAATCTCTGAAGCCAGAGAGCTGAAAAACTCGCTGCGCTCCTCCTTCTCAAAGCAGGAAGACCCACACCGACACATCTCAGCGTAGGCTCTGCAAACGATGCCCCACCAAGTGCAAGACCAGCCCCTAAGAAACACAGCTCCAAAGATTTCCACTGCTCCTACAACTCACTGTTCATCTCCCAGCACCTCCCTGCATGGAAGTGACCGCCACGAGCGCGTTTATGGGATCGAAACAAGTGTTAATGACTCCAGGTCTGCAGAACACAGCCCCATCTCCTGCTGCTGCAGAAGCACTTTATGGCTATTCTGACCATCTGTAACATTAACCAGAGAAACAGGCTGCACAGTTTCTCCTACAGTGAGATAGATCACCAGAATTAACGCAACACTGGGGGTAAAACACAGCTTTATTTAAAGTTTCCTGCAGCCTCCTATTAACTGGGGGGGAAAAAAAAGAGAAAAAAAAAAAAAAGCTGAAGGCTCGGTTATCATTCTTCCGAATTCCTCTAGGAGCATTATAACTCAGCGCCAGATTTCTATCCTAGCAGCAAGCCGCAGAGGACAGTGGTGTTGGCTGATAAAAATATCTTCCTCTGCCCTCCAAAAACGCTCCTTCAACCACCACATTTTTTCCAGCGCAGGAAATACTTTCGCGTTCCAAACGGCGCGCTACTTACACCTGAGCAGCCACCCGGAGCCGTGACTCGGCTCAGCCCCCGCCGCCGCACACCTGGGCTGCCCCGCAGCGCCCCGCTCCCGCTCGGGGAGCGCTCCCCGCAGCGCCGCGACGGCGGCTCCCGTCCCTCCCGCCCCGCTCACCTCGGCTGCCGGGATGTTCACCACACCTGTGGACCTCCTTTTCTCCCGCAGCTTCCTCTTCTCGATCTGCCCCTTCCCCTTCCTGGCGCTGGGGCCGGAGCATTTCCCCTTGGCCGCCGGCTTCTCTTCGTCCTCGGGGGAGC
>JAOWBP010000001.1:34625440-34639153 GCA_028571105.1 Tragopan temminckii
CGCCACTTCATGTCATGTATCTGCTCTGAAGAGACATTGATTTACTCTCTGAAAAACTCACAGCGAGAAAATTCACAAAAAAAAAACCAACCCAAACCTTAAGAGTAAGAGGAGATAATTTTGTGTTCTCTGAGTTTGGATCGTTAAATTAATGCTGCTATCTACTTCATTTCATGAAGGAGGAAAAAAGCAAGAAGCTATTGCACTATCCAAGAGAATACTAATATATACACATATAGGGATCAAACACGTTCTATATTTTTCATTCTGATGTCTTGGATTTGTGACCTCTGGTTAGTGTCTTGTTGTGACACTGGGTAGGGTCTACTGGAACAAGAAGGGGCAAGAACCGATCTGGAGAGTCCATCTAACCACAGCAATTCCACTTACTTTACTGTCCTTCAACGTAGTGACTAGGGAGCAGCAGTCAGTAATACGTTATGCAGGCAGACCCAGAAACTGCTGTATTTTCTGATTAATAACAACAGCAAAATGCCCCGTTCAAATTCAGAGCTTTAACATAATATGGTACCATTACATGTCTGCAGATCTCTGTGGATAAATTTAAATCCTCATTAAAGTAATAGGCAGAATACATATTAAGAAAATATTTTCTTTTGTTATAAGTCTGCTAAAGAATAGACGAAGATTGATGGAAGACAAAAGGAGTTGTATGTAATAGGAGACTTATCGGAAAGGATAAGATTAGGTAACATAAAATACTTACACTTCCCATCTGTACTAATTCTGACATATAAAACTACATATTAAGCCCAACTAAAGACATTAATGCAATTTTCTTGGAGCAGTGCATTCCTATGGTACTCAAACTTATGAGATGGCATCACATGCCTTTCATATGGAGAAGCAGAAAAAAAGCTTTGCATGAAACCCACTACAATTTGCAATTACATACTGTACTTAGTACTTTAAATTCCAATTTCCTTTTCAGTTAAGTAATAGAGTATCTTGCCTTGATGAGATTCTTGAATAAGATTAAAAATGCATTATTTTGCCTATCTGTATTATACGATTAGCTGGTAACTCTGCAGTACTGTAAGCAGATCAAATAAATTTTCAATAAACACTTGCTGGAACCAGCTCAGTAATAATAATGTCTGTATTTGCTGGAGGATTTAACAGTTTGTATGTAACAAACAGCTTTGTACATTAAGATTAGAGAAAGCTAAAGCACTGTCAAGACAACTGTTCAGATTAATCAGCCACAGTGCTATAGTCAAGCTACCATCAAAACGTCCAGCCTCCCTGCTGTGTAGCCATTGCTTTTCTTTGCTAGCTCTGCTCCTTGAGCTTCACCATGATCTGCCTTTGAAAACTTCCTCTAAAAAAGGGAATACTGAATGGTTTTCTGTGCTTTAACATACTGAAAAGACTTAGCATGGTTAAAGGAATGCCAGTGCTTGCAAAAAAACCATGGTAGGCACATGTGGCTGTGGACAGCTGACACTAGATTAGCTTGGCTGTGTTGAAAACCCACATCGTTAGCTGAAGCTGGTCTAAGACAGGCTGCCCTGAAGGGATAGTTCCCTCCCTCCTGCAGCAATGCGCTCCTGCTGCTGAGTGCTAGCTTTAGTTACACAACCACGCTGCAGTAAGATGGATCAAACTGTACAACCACTAATGGGATTTCTTTTCAGCCAGGTCAGAGAGCTGACTGATTCACTAAGGGTTAACAAAAGGGAATGTTCAGGAATGCAGGGCGCTGTCTAGGATCAACCTTTCTATCTACATCCTATTGTTAGGTCACCTTCAGGGAGACATAAAGCCAGAGGATAAACTTGCTATTTATTTCATGCCTCTGACTGGGAAAACCTGAGTTCTGACTCCATAAGCAGAAAGGAAAAGTGTGCACTCATCTCTTTGCTTCTGAGAGGGAAGGGGGGGCAGGTAAGGAGAAGCATGTTAGCAAGAATCACTGTGCAGAAGAAAAATTATTTTATCTTCACCCACAAATCTTAAAAACTCCACCTCATACAGTTGTTATGTAAGAGGAGGAAGAAAGCCTAATAGATTTGTCATGGAGTGAAACCATATTCTGTTCCATGCAGAAGTTTTGAACCTCCAGTGGGTTTCCCAAACAGCCCTACAATAACACTACACCAAACTGATGTTTTTTTCCAAAATGGCAGTTAAAACTGTTCATATTTTTAGCAGAAGGGGACTGGACAGGATGACCCAGTAAGTATAAACCAATCTAACACTCTGGGCAGAGTGCTTTTGTGTCTGTTTGTTTAGTCCTTGTATGATAGGACCATAGGTCCGTAACTGGAACACCTGCAGTGTATGTAGCAATATATATCAGTAACCTTCAAATTAGTGCTAAAATTGCAAATTCTAAGCTTAGTCTAGATAAAAATAAGGATTGTACAGCACCACGCAGGAATTTTGTATAGAAAAGATGAATTGACTTTCAAGTCTGATATATTTTTAAAGGAAGACTTTGACAATCTCTGAACACAAAATCAGACAAATGTAAGAAATACAGTTGCTAATGCAGCTGTTCAGAAGTGCAGAGTACTGCACCAGAATCTCAACTTTCACCTCTCAAACTTTCTTTAGTTGCAGCTAGATTTGTTTTAGTTCTATGCATTTTAATTATACTGCAGTAAGAAAGACCCATTCTTAACTTCAATTTGTTAGAAAACCAGAGATAAATCTGCTGATTTAAGCATTTATTCAAACATCTAAATGGTGACTTCAGTGTATCCTAATGCAAACTCAACACAAATCCTTTCAAATTGTTGCCAGGGTGTTAAGGCGTCAAAGATCTCGTGAACCCTTGCCAGCTTAGCTACAAGGGAAAAACAACAAGCTTCAGTGCTAGTATCAACAATACCACACCATACCAATATATCTGCAGCATCTCCATTTGGTACACCAGACACCATGCTTTAGCCACACTTCCATAACCAAGCAGTAAGTCAGCTTCCAACACACAGGTGTTAATAGTACAATTCTACCCAAGCACAAACTTATTGTCAGCACCTGCCTGGCTACACAAAGGAGAAGGAAGAAATTACAAGTCCACAGAACGCAGCTGCCTACAGGACCCTGACAGCTTGGCAACCACACGGGTCAAGGCCCTATTCTCAGTCACCAGTCGCTCATTTATGTGCCTCAAAGACTGAATCTGCTTTATTTGTTGCAGGTTCTGCAGGAATCAAAGAAACAGAGGTGAAAATGAGAAAGAAAAAACACACATGCATATTATGTTTAAAAGAACTAGAGATAGCAGGATTGAAAGAAAACTTAGAAGAGACAGTCCTGTTTAAAGTAGATAACTCGCTGTGAAAGGGAAGTATCAGACAAGTGGCACATTCCTGAAAAGCAATCTAAGAACCAGCAGTGATCAGTCACAGCTTTCCAAAACAGTTCACGACACATCAACAATGAAAGTTATTCCTGGAATTCTTTACTTAACTTCTTTACTTGTAGTTGTGCCAAAAAAAATAAAAAATAAAAAAATTGAAAGTTGGCTTTTGAAAAACACAAGGTATTTGCATTCTCTATTTTCTTCTGTATCCCAACTATCCCTAACAACAATTTAAAGACCTATAATAGAAGCTCATATCTCCTTCATCTACCTCATAAAACCAATTATGTTCCTATGCCATAGAAAGCTTTATACAGATTTCACTTCTGAAGACCCCTCTAAGAACCTCATACGCTGTGTCCTCCATGTAGAGCTAACTGTCTTGTCCTGAATCCTGTTTACTTCTGCTTGTCAGGTTCAATTACATCAACAAACCTTAGTGCATGTGTTTTAATGACAAGGATTTGGTAGTTAATACAGTTTCCAAGCACCAGAGGGAGCTCAAAAATGAGACTGAAAGGAAACTTTTTAATTGATAGCAACTATCAACTCTCAGAACAGTGGTTCTTTAAAATTATGGCATACAAAGATGTTTTCATCACGTTCCACTAGTTTTCCAGTTGAATCTTAATTGGTAGGCTCTGTCCAATATTATATCCAAGGATATAATACAAGACAAATTCGCTAGATTTCTCAGACTTCTTGATCATATCAAAGGACTTAAAATGTTGATAAACCAGGGAATGAGACAAGTCAAAGCACGACATTTTATTATTCAGTGCATGTGGTAAATGATGCTTTTCTGTTACAATCTGAAATTTAAATTATCTGCTGCTTTTTTGGTCACTAAAAACTGATTATTACTAACTTTATATATTTTTTTCTTTTGATACCGGTAACATGCTTCCTAATACATAACTTAATGAACATGAGATAAGGATTGAAGCAACATTTAATGCTTAATCTATGAAATTATCTATGCTTAACGTACAGAATTATACACCATTATTTTTAACTAAGTAAACAAAGATTGCAATTCTGCCTTGATCAGATCAAGATGTATTTCACTGCCGACATCTCTGAATGCTTCTCATCAGTGAATGTGCTATACCAGTGTAAGTCCCGACATCCTCCCAGAAGATAAGTCTTACATATATGACTGCTGATAACAGCAAAAAAAGCTTCACTACAAAAAAAAATGAAACTGCTGACTTTGAATGTCCCTGTAGCTTATTAATTTTCTATTGAAATTACAAAGACTGGAAATATTGCTAGATTAAGTGTTGTTTTAAGCCACTGACATCAATATACTGTATTAGTATTTAACAGTACTTACTTTCAGTTCCTCTTCCATTTCAGATATCCTTCTTTCTAGAGCTCTTCTTTCCTAAATCCAAAAAAATGTATGTTAACACCAAACAACACTTTTTTTACTAACTACTGCTTGTAAATACTGTGATAACTGTGAAATATTTCAAGTTTCAAAGATCATACAACCAGAAGCACAGTGTAGACAGGAAACTTGTGATGGCAGTGATATATAGAAAATACTTCAACGCTCAATTTTAATAACTTAGGAGGAAGAGATATCAAGTCCTACAAAAGATACCCCTTCCTTTACACAAATTTAGACAGCTCATAAGCACCATTTATTTAGGCTTTATTTTTATAAGCTAGGCTTCTGGAAAAGCTTAATATACAAGAAATGCAGAAAATGATCAGAAACAAACAAGAATATTAAAAGAAAGAAGCACAAAAGCGTAAGCTTTCAAAGACAAGCAAATGTAGCTGAAACATCTGCCTCAGCTCAGTGGGATCTGTCCACACTCTAAACTGCAACGTAGTGTAGATACAACCCAAACTTACGTTACATCAGTTCAGCTGAGTACCAAAGAAATCTAGCCATGTAAGACCACCTGCTTCTTCAGTAAATGCTTCCTGAGTATTTTCTGCGTTTCCAGTATAGTATGTTTTTTTTTTTCCCCCTTCTTACTTGAGAAGCAGGAGAAATTAGCCTTTGTCAAAAATGTCAGGTTCTCATTAAAGTACCCAAGGTAGCTTACTGAAAATTAACTTATGGTTTTCTATACTATGCTGCAGTCTGCAGTGCAGATACACTACCATGTTTCTAAGCACTACTGTTTTGTTTAAAACTTGTTTTCACACATCTGACAGATCAACAGCTACTGCAGTAGACTTCAGGGGTTTATAGCTTGCTTGCTTTCCTGTGTCAGACAACGCAGTGTATCTCATTTAAAAGCAGTTGCGGTTATTCAGTATTCTACATTCGTATTTTTCCAAAGTGTGAAAGGCAAAAGCAACAGATTATTGCAAGGTGTACATATGCATCTGCATACAATGGTGTTATGCAAACAGCAAGCAGCATTGACTGAGGTGTGTAAAACTTTGGTTAGATCATACCGCCCAGTAGATACTGACTCTTGCCGGACACCTTTCAGATACAAATCATTTGAATTTAGTTTAATCATAGTGCAGTTATTCCCCAACATTTTCCCATTTTAGCAAACAATTCCAAAGGTTTATCAATATAATAGATTACTGCAGTTGTTAGTACTTAAGGTACTTTACTCCTTCAAGTAACTAATTTTCCCATAATGAAAATAATGGCATAATAAATACCAATGAGTTAACTGCAGCAAACAAGTGACTAACAAAAAAAACTCACACCACTTTACATTAATTAGAACCTTAGTTTACCCAGAAATTTTGCAGGACAACATATATTATCAGTGCTGTTACAATAAGCAATATTGGACAATTCCTGTAATCACCAAGAGATGAATGACCGATCAAATAATCTTACAATTTCAGATGGCTAAAAATCCTTAGTCCTTTGGATGAATTTGCTTAACTTGCTTGTTGAACTTGTTTAACTACTTGCAATAAAGGGCAGTTAAATAAAATCCTTATTTCATCACCTTTGCATGCCTCAGATTATATAAAATGAACATTTGAATGGACTGGACTAGATATAAGATTTGTTGTAAAAAACATATAGTTATAATTAAATGAAACTATGTTCCTTTTTTTCATAGAATCATAGGATGGCCTGGGTTGAAAAGGACCACAGTGATCATCTAGTTTCAACTCCCTGCTATGTGCAGGGTCGCCAACCAGCAGACCAGGCTGCCCGGAGCCACATCCAGCTGGCCTTGAATGCTTCCAGGGATGGGGCATCCACAACCTCCTTGGGCAACCTGTTCCAGTGCATCACCACCTCTGTGTGAAAACATCCTTCCTTTTTTCCTGAACTGCTTGCTATTTCAGGAAGTGGCCAGCAAAGAACATATTCAGTTTCACTGAGAAGATTTGCCAATATCATCTGATTAGTCTCTGAACTCAGAGAAAGGCTTTGAAATTTACTCAGCCTAAGATGTTTTGTATTTCAGTGTTTCTCTAAGGTACGACAAAAGGCATTTGCAATTCTCAAGATGAAGAAAAAAACACATGGCAGTTTCTGAGTGTATAAAAGACGGTCACTCATTGCCACATATTAAAGCAACCAGAAACCACAGTCGGTGCAGTAAGACTGAGGTATGTGATATATACAGGTTAAAAACTCATACATTCTGTAATAAACAAAAAAGCCCACCTCATCCCATCACAAATTCTTAGATGATGAATCATAGGATGGCCTGTATTGGAAGTGACCTCAAGGATCATGAATCTCCAATCCCCTGCCGCATGCAGGGCCACCAACCTCCCCATTTAATACTAGACCAGGCTGCCCAGGGCCCCACCCAACCTGGCCTTGAACACCTCTAGGGATGGGGCATCCATGATGAATTTGGAGCTAACTGGTTAAAGGTACCTACAATTCTGATCCATATTGAAATCCTGCAGAATGGTTTTAATATACTTTTCAGAGTGACAGATCACTGTTAACGAAACCCATATTTTTGCCTAAGAACTTACTGCTAGTCCTTAAATGGAAAATGTTGACTGTGTATAACCAAAACACATAATGGAAATCACCTGATGAAGGTTGTGTTCAAATAGTTTTAAATTTATATTTTCTAAGTTTTGTCACAGTGAACTTCTGGGTTTAATGAGCATTCCCACCTTCTTTACTGTAAAAGTATGTTACAACTGGAATATATCGTAGTTCAAAGTCACGTTTTTCTCTGCAGCTTTCTATTTCTCCCCATCTGTTCTCGCTACTTTACTTTTGTCTGCCCTTTTTCTTCTATGAACTTACATGAATATCTTCAATTTTGTATTTTATTTTATTCAAGTCATACTTGGAAAATTATACTTAGAAAATTTCTACAGTTTGTTTTTAAACCTTTTTCATTTATATTATTATTTCACCCATATATGGAAGACTTCTTTAAATTATTCCTAAAGCCCCACAATTAGTAAGCTTATTTCTAGAGCTGAGCTAGTGATGACTAGCAGCTGAGAATTCTACTTCAGTCACTGTCAAAGTGAAAGTAACTCTGGATTTTAACAGGGAAAACAGAATCACAAATAAATTCCTGCTCAAAATAAACTGAACATCATAAAATAGAAGGAGATCTCCTAAATCTTGTACAGATCAGGTTTCAGCCATACCGCACTATCACTAATTTTATTTACCTTTTTAACTGCTAGGTTCGGTCGTAATAACTTCAGAAAGAGTAACGTTTCCAAAAGACATTTCTGCTACTGAACTAAGCATTAATACAAGAAAAAGGTGCAAGAATTCCCAAAGTGGCCAATTGTCTTAACACAATGGCATATCTGAGGAACAAGCAGCACAGTAATTTAATACTGAAATAATGTCAAGATATGCGGTACCGAATGTGGCACCGGTATAATAATGCATACAGTCAAAGTCAAATCTATGAAATAATTAAATGTCCACTTGTGTGGCCACGATAGCAAGCAAGAAACCAATTAAAGCTGCTGATGAAAGTTTTCTACTGATGAAATCACTGCCTACAGCACAAGGCCACAAGAACAAGCAGAAATAGGCACTAAAAGGTTGCTTCAATTATCCGGAGAGATTATTAAGATAAAACTAATGGAACTTCACAAACTGCCTGAGAGGATTTGTGCATCTTTATGTTCTCCAATAAAACTGAGTATTTATGTACCACATAGGTTTGTAGAACTAAAACTTGTTTTCTAAACCTCAAACACTGGAAAGTAAACATACAGGGCTAGTAAATGTCAAGTTTACTAGGAATAAGTAAATATATACCATACCACTTACTACCATCAAAGTCCATTTAGTTTTCTTCCCATTTTAATATCTAATGCGTCACTCCAGGATCAGGAAGGAGAAAGGTACGTGCAACCAGGGACATAAAGGAAGCCAGGACGACATCAGAACAAACTTTGTTTGCTTTAAATTGTTGCTGAAATAAACTTTTATTGGGATGGGTTTTAAACAAGCGTAAAACTGTAGCCTAAAATTATAATGGGCACAACTACTGAAATAATCCCTGCAGTCTGTCTCATGTGGATTTATTACGTCTCCTTTCCCCATCAATTTAGGGCTGTCTCTCTCTAATGCCCCTCTTCCTGCACTGCTCATTCATTTGCCTCCACCCTGCCGCTACACAGCGTTATAGTCCCTCTAGAAAAAGGTACAGTACAAGGAAAGAGACAGTCTGTAATTAGTTTTATAACATTAGCAGGTTCAAGGTCTGATGTCTGTGGGATAGACACAGCTAGTTCATTACCAGTAATAATTGGTAAGACGACGCACATGCCTCCAGAAAACTCTGAGGAAATTAAGGTCTCTGAATGTTGGAAATGCACTAAAAGATGAGATGCTCTGAAAGTGCTTAACTCTCTGGAGTGCCAACATTGTTTTGGACGAGATGGAACAAGCAGCAGAATCCTGGAGGGCAGTGGGGTTTACAACCTGGTTATCAACAAGGCAACCTGAAGGCAATTCTAAGAGTAATTCCATCTGACAGTCTTTCATATTCATTGCCACTCTGAAACCTAAAATCCCTCAGTCTTCTAAAAAATGCAAGTTATAAGAAAGGCTCCTGTTCCCACTAAAATATATCCAAGTCAGAAGTTGCAAAACAAACTAAAACAAAGCCCAAATCAGACTACTCAAGAGACGTTTGGCAGTAACTCACCCTTTTCTCCATTTCCAGGAGCGATCTGTCAGCAAATCTTTCTTGTCTCTGAAACACAAAATTAATGAAGATATTGGTACTTGTTCTCAAACAGTGTAACAGTGAGGAAAAGCAATATAAAATGCATTTCAGATAAGGGTAACTGTTACTGTACTCTGTCCAAAGTATGCCTTTAAAAGCATTTTAAAATGTGTTCGAGGAAGTACCACTGAAATAAAAGCTAAAGAAGAATGAGCTGGATTTATCACAAGCTTCCTGTGTCACCATCCCTAAGTAACTTAATCTCTGTGTAGCCTTTGGCAAATAGTAGCAATATAGTTTTTTTCTATTTAAAAGCTCTACAAAACAAACATCTTCTTACTCGTACTTCAGTGATATTTAAAGAGAGCATATGGAAGACGCTGAAATATGTACACAGCTCAGTTGTGGCAAATGTCATCTGAGAACGGAGGAACATTCTTTCTACAGCAGTTTAAGAAGAATTACAGTTTTGTGTATATATTTGGTGTTCCTGTATGCTGCACAGTTATCTGACAGCAGTTACCTGTAAGTGAAGTGCACTATTTGCTCTTCAGCTCTCAGGTACAGCTATTTAACTAGGTAGGAAGAACTGGCAGATTATGCCAATCTGCCAGTAGGTTTATGAATTAATCAATCAAATCAGACTGACAGTTTGAACACAGGCTTAGCAGTGTTCAAAGTGTTTATTCCTACCTGCACAGAAGTCCCACATATGCGCTGGCACTTAAACCAGCACTTAAACAAGCAGGAAATGGCCTCACACATTTTGTTCAAAGCTGAAACCAGAATCCTGCACTCTTTTCTCTTTATAAACAGAGAGGTACACTTCTTCACTCCCATCTCTGGATAAGAAACAAAGCTGATGCCTAGTAAATAGCAGCCCCTATGCTGGGATGCTTCTAGTTTGCTTTGTCAGCTAAGTATGGGCCTTTTTGTTTTATACAAACCTGAGTGGTCTTCTCCAGCTGTAGTTTAAGATCTGTAAGTTCCATGTTGGTATCGTGTAACTGTGCTTTCAGTTTCTCATTTTCAGCTAGGATCTGTTCATAAAGCTAAGACAAAATATTTAAAAACACACAGAGTAAGAATTCAGTGACATTAGACAAACATTTTAAAAACCATGACCGAGCTGCATGTAAAATGAACAAATACATTAACAATCTAAGAAGTAAAAATCAGTTTTAGAGTTTAAAGATGGTTAGAATTAGCAAACGCTTTAAAGAATTGCTACCAAATTTCTCTAGAAGAAAGCAATTTTGCACAGGGAGCATGTAACTTACCTCACACATTAAAAAACACCTGCCAATTTTTTGCTTCAGACATTACAGATGAGACAACACAGTTTTTTTTTTTTTTTTTTCTCCACAAACTCCAATTTTAAAGCAAGATTTAAATGAATTTTTGTATGTATGTAAGGTAGCAAACATCAAATAAAGGGCTTAATGCATGTATGAAGCAATCTTAACAATACAATCAACTACAAGAACAGCTTGATCAAATTTGTCATAAAATGATGAAGTGTTTTGACTCCTCAGGATTTCTTCCATGCCTATGAAGAGAAAAGTGCAAAAGCCACAAGCTGTTTTGTAATGTATATTTCCCCCCATGGCAGTGGTTGTTCTGCTCCTCCACTGAGCCAAGCTGCTGTAAGTTGTGATGCAATAGGAGACTGTTTCCAAATAATTCATGAAAAAAAAAAATATGACAAACAGTAATAAAGCATTTTTTTACAACTAAATTACTGTATCAGTTACCTTCTTAAAATCAGTGCTATCTTCTTTTTCTATTCTACTGCAGTAAGGTTTTCGATCTTCAAGGTAGCTCTGTGACCCAGATCGCCCCTGCGCTGAATCGTAACGATCACCCGAAGACACACTGAGTGATCCCGTGTCATATCTGCAAAATAAGAGTTCTTATTCTTTGTTTCTGTATTCAGACTGATAGCACTCACTGTACCAGACACTGTAAGCGTGCCATCATCCAAGTGAAAAAAAACAACCACATGCAATTATGTGTTTTAGTTAAGCCACTATAAACTAACTCGATGCAAGTTAGATTTTGATGTTCCTTTACTGTTCTTCAGTATATTTCAATATTCTCTCAGTGAAGAAGTTTAAAAATTCCCAACTAGGCCAAGTAAATGCCTGCATTTTATGTTGAGAATTAAAAAAAAAATTAAATTAAAACATTTAATTGAGGTATTGCCATGCCTTAGAAGACTTATTGGTTTAAATACGACTTGGTTTTTGAACATCTATTTTAAAAAATGTGTAATAGAATCACAGAATATTTGGCATTGGAAAAGATCCCACAAGGATCATCATGTCCAACTCCTGGCAAGGAGTACTTTAATGCATGTGCTACCTTAAATGTAGTACTTTAATTGAAGGGTTTTAAAAAAGTAATCTCTAAAACATCGGCCAAGATGAATTCTCCAAGTTTTATTGGATAAATGAAGATTTCAAAACTACTTATTGCAAACTGTAGTATTTCAACAGAAGCAGTTTATGAAACAAATCTTCAGCAGAATCCTTACCCTGTTAAGCACTAAATTACAAACAATATTAATACAGTTTTAAGCAGTTTCATAGTGCTCCCTTGTCATTGTTCATGTGCTGTGGTAGTTCTGCTTAACAGATTTTCAGCATAAACAAAACATTATTAATTCTAAAGGTCCGAAGTCAAATGCAAACTTAAAAAAAATATATATTGATACTTCTGCATTTTCATTTTTAACAAATCTTAAGGAAATATGATTTTCAGAGGCTCTAGTATTTTTCCTGAGATTCCTTAGAAATTTTTTCAGTAGACTATTCTGAGTTTTCTTTTGGTAAAAGCTGACTTCATGCTTAAAAATTTGTAGGGAATGTTACTGTGCCCATTAAATTCTACAAAATGCCTCGCCTGCCTTCAGTGTACTTCAAATACAGCATCCAATACATTCTCCAGTGTTGACAGTCCCACCCACAAATGGGAAAAGAGCCACCAAAACAGTACTGTAGCTTTACAACCATATTTCATATAAATTTTAAACATCGTTATTGCCTTTTAAAATCAACCCAACTCACTACTGAGTTTAGGCTGAGTTTGTACATCAATTGAGAATATGTGACTAAGAAGTGTAAAAATTTTAAATTAATTTACTTAAATTGCACATACCTTGAAAGGCTATCACTCTGAGAGGGGGAGGAGTAAAAAGAGAGAAGAAAAAAAGATCAAGTCAATAACTTAATTAAGTAAAATATATAAAAACCTGTAAACAAGCATAACTAAACAGTTACATCAAAGTGCATATACTATCCAGCACTACATACTGTAGCATTGTCAAGTTTCAATATTGTTAGGCCTGGAACCAAAAAGACAGATGTGCCTTCTATGATTTCCTCCTCTTATCAACAGCATCAGAACCTTGTTCCCTGAATTCTCTCCTCCTCTTCTGTATTCTGTAGCGCTATTAATAATGTTTTTGGAAAGTAAACTTAATGATGACTTCAGCTTAAAATAAAAATATAAGCTACAAGATCATTGCTTTAGCATCCCTCAATGGGAGATGACTAGCTATTAAACCAACAGCATACAGAAGTACTTATTAGACTAAATTGAAATTATGTCATGTCATTCTTCATGTTACTTTAATTAATTCATTCATTACAAGTGAATTTACAGGCATACAGCATACTCACTTTACCTGATGAGTGAAATTTAATTAAAAGTGATGACTTAAGAGCGAAGGAGTGTCCCCTAAGCATTACATCACCCATACAATCCTTTTTCCCCTCTGGGTGGTCAATACAGACTCATCATTTATTCCAATTATTATAATAATCTTGGGTGAAGATGTTTTACTCCAGAAATAATCCTCCGGACATCCTCCAATGATGTTCACTGAGCAGTGGCTGAAGCCTTAATCAGTGATGATTGTTTTTTTTGTGTGCGTGTGGGGGGGTGCTTGGATACAGAGGTTTTTCCTTTTAAAAAGGGGCTGCATTTTTTAAAATCGGCATAGAAGACATTAGTCACATTCTCCATAACATGTTAAATTTCCCCTTTGACACCTTGAAGAGGATTTACAACACACAGTCTACCAAAAGTATGTGCAGCAGCCTATAGCCCTTCATATCACAATAATGCTATTTTCTGTAGGAACATGAACAATGTTGAGAATTTAAGGTGTCACGCAGATGCACATTTTTAGTTTTTAAGCTTTGGGCCACAACAGTTTTATTTTCCACCTATGAATCTTATTTTGCATATCTT
>JAOWBP010000001.1:34639253-34654366 GCA_028571105.1 Tragopan temminckii
TAAGATCCATGAGAGATCACAGAATTCTACCATGTCATCAATGTCCTACAAAAAACCCTTCCCACTGCTTGCTCCTTCTTTCTCACTTCAACAAAACAAAGGAACCTTTGTCCATAAGGACTAGGTTTTCTCTTTTTACCTTTGAAGGAATGCCACCCAAATGAAAACTAAGCAGGCCCCTTCTAGCCCTTAGCTACAACAGCTATCACAAGAAATTAAACCACTCCTACATTATTTCTTAACAAATAGGGTTCTAAAGGCTGCTTTTTTTTTTGCTTCTAGTGGGCTCCCTGTGGTGCCGTGGGAATGTGAAAACCTCCGGGCTCTCCATTAACCTGCTGCAGTGCAGCTTCCTGAATGGAAAGTAAGTTATTAAGTCATATGCAGAACACAAATTTTCAGCTATGCAGGGAGATAACAAATGAGCTGGTGAGGTAAGAGTCCTGGAGACAGGGAAGCACTAATTGCCAGAGACAGGAAAGCAACAACCCAGCCCTTTCCCATTCTCCAGGCTGGGATGCAGAGCAGCATGGCCTGATCTCACAGCCTGCAGAGAAGCGTGCCTCAGCAGCTTCCGCTTCCTGGGAGCTGCGAGTCCTGCAGCTGGAGGGCTGGAGCAGCAGCCAGGATGAGGAGTTCACGTCTTAAGCACATGCCTGCTCTTGTCTCCTGACTTTTCAGAAACTGTCTCTGTTATTTTTTGAGGTGTTGTTTTAACTGCTTTTTTTTTTTTTTTTTTCTTTTCATCTTTCCCTTCTATTTCTGTCAGTTTGGTCACAAGTTTTCATATTTTTCAATCTTTTCTTGGCAAAAAAATTTAACTAGAAGTCTACAGATTTTGTATGAGGCTTGTCTGAGGAGAAGTGAAGCCAGCATTGATATCCCTGTACATCCAAACCACATGAGATGGATACTCCTAATACATTCACAAAACTGAGCAGACTGTGGTAGCCAAAGTTCCACGAGCAGCACGCAGGAAGGAAAAATAAAAACGTATGGGTCCTCATGTATACAAGCTGAAATAATACACACACTTCTAATCTTAAACAAGCAGTTTCTATAGACCATAAGAGTGCAACCAACAAATAACCATGTATTTGAAAATGTACAGTAAGCTTTCAGATATTTATACTACATTTTGGTGAGTTAGGATAATTACTGGTATTGGAAAGGAAGTATTCGAGTCAGGTGGAATTTTACATAGTGTATAATTGAATGGTTTTGTAAAACTGATACAGCCATGAAAATTAGAAACAGAATTTGAGTTCAGCATTTAATCAATACTAATAATGACAAGTTCTTGTGTCTACTGCCACAGAATTAGAAAAGTTAACAATATTTATTATCCTAACATTTCTAGCTTTCACCTTTCAAAAATCATGAAACAAAATTAAGTCAATTTAATAATAAACTAACCAGTTGTAGTGCATATTTAAATTCTTATTTTTTTTTAAATACATCAGCCGGGGTGGGGTGGGATGTTGTTTTGTTGTCTTCTGGTTTTTTTACTCTGCCTCCACCCTTCCCACTTCTATAGGTGTCCTCCTGAGTATAGTTCAAGTGCACTCCAAGCTTCGGTGCTAATGAAAGAAGGACAAACTGCTAATAAAAGCAAAAAAATTTGAATCATTGCCATTTGATGTTTCTCTCTTGCCCATTCCTGAACAGATTGTTTATTCTTTACCCTCTTCCCATTCTGATCCCCTGGTCAAGTAGAAGTAATTTCTCATTCACCACATATATTCTATATTATCTCCGCTGCAAATACTCTTGTAATGAAATGTTTAACTCTCAAATACTCTTGATAATATTTTGCATGCTTAAATTCTACCCCATTTTCCTCGCCTCATACAAGTTCCCTTTTTTTCTTTTTCTTTCATTATCTCTTACTGTGCCATAGAGGGAATAAAGGGCACCAGTTTCAATAACAGCAGCCAGATTTCCATGAACAAAAGATGGCTGGAATGGAATGATATAGTGAGTCATCTGATGTAAGATGGGGAATACAATTTTTATAAGAATAGCAAACACCACACTTTCCCCATTATCAAAAGACTTGGTAACTCTGTTATACCTTAAGTCCTCTTTTTTTTTTTTTTTTTTTTTGTCTGTCTGGTCAACATTCCACTGTTAAATCAGACTTTAATCACATATTCACACTTTGAACTATTTTTGCTTAAGGCCAAATAGCTAATCCAAATAACTTCAGACAGCAAAGAAAACTTGTGAATCTTAATACAGAGACCAAGCTCTAATCAAAGTGAAATCTAATTATCAAAAAGGAAAATAATACACTAATTCTTGAAGGCTACATCAACAAAACTTCGATCTGTAATCTAAATACATCTTCCTCTTTCACCAGCAAACAACTAATTGCACTGTTCAGGCATGTTTAACAATAATGGGAGCTGTCTCACAGCTCACTTTGATACATGCATGCAAAGCTATTCTGTAAGGACACTTACTAACAAACTGTGTTCTCTTACCTTACTGGAAATGTATTGTGATTTTCTAAAACAGCTCATCTCCAGTGATGTACCAAATGCCTATACTGAATAAGACTGAGCAAGCCTATACTTTCTGCTGTTCTGTTTTTACTAAATTCAGGTCAGAGTTATCCACACAGAAAAGGTCTATACATACTTCTGGAATAGTATGGCTATGAATAGTATAGTTCCTAACTCCCATATCTTTCACTCTTACGATTTCAGACATAGCTGTTCTCAGAAACCAAATGATGGAACAAATTACAAAAATGAAGTTCTTCGGTACCCAAGAACAGTGCTTTTTGATGATTGAATGCATTTATACAAAATCAATTCATTTTTTCATAGCCTCAGCTTCAGGAAGAAACCCATAAGATGAGAGCTGGAAAGCATGCAAGCTAAAATGTAACTGACAAAGAACAGTTTGTTGTTTTGAGAATCTCAGTTGCCAAAACAATCTTCAGGTTTGCTTATTTTTCAGCTACAATCCTATAGCATATTTCTAAGATTATCCTTCTAGAGGAGCAAGGATTTTCTGAAAGTAATGTGGCATTCTCAGTTCTTTGCACCTAAAATCCCAAATAAAATTTAATTACAACAACCAGCAATTGTCACAGTGTTAGCAAAAAATGACGACTTCTTAATAGTTCTCCCCTATGGACAAATGATCAACTAAGAAATTGAATGATAATTCAAGAATGCACAAACTGAAATCTCTTTCAAACCACTCTGAAATAAATAGTATTTGTCAGGTTCTAGAAGGATTTCAAGCTAGAAATTATTTTGTCTAAGGCCTTTAATTTTCTTTGTAGCATGTATAACGCTTGTTCTTGACCTATGAATTCTTGAATTACTGCCAAAACTCTTGGAAATTTGTAGTTAACCATCTTCTACCACTGACTTGTAGCTTCTCCAAGCAAAAAAACTCAACAGCAGCACCACATAAGGGAGTTAACAGGGAACTTCAGTATTTCTAGAGGCTTCTGTCTTCTGAGCAGTACATCAAATAATCAGTATAGAAAAAGAATAAATGTTTTCTGAATGTTAGTATTCCTTTGTAATTCTAGTTTATTCCATCTCTTTTCTCAAAATTCAAAAGGGTCTATCAGCAAATAATGATGAATTTTCTACAATAAACTGTGCAAGACGTTGCCAAGCTGAAGTAAATTTAGCAACCACAGAAATGATTTGCAATTTCTGTAAAATAAAATACTTTTTGTCACTGAATTGGGAAGAGACTGCCATTAAATGCTCAGTCTATTCCATTTGCTTTTTCTACAAGTGGCAAAATACTGCACTGTCAAAAGTAATGCATCCAGTTCTTAGTTTATCACTGAAAAACTCTAAATAGTTGTTCATCAAGAAAAGCTAACAATGTTTTAAATTATGTTTTAAATCTCTGATAAACTGTATGTAAAGGAAAAAAAAAATATCACACCTTAATATGAAAACATTGCAATTACTGTATAGAAATTTTAAAATGTCTCTTAGTTAACTGGAAAGTGTAGCAGGTTAGAATATTATCTACAGTTTTGCTACTAGAATGGCAATTCAATAGTAGGTTCAACAGTGTTTATAAACCTATTAAAAACAGCTTATTACTTATTTTGTTATTTAACTCATTTTCCCTCTGTTTTCCTACTTTCTACAGCTGATCTGGCAAAGAGCTTTTATTAACAAAATGAATCTACGTAGTTAGGTGACAGTGAGTGTGGTTCACATGTTCGTATGTATTTCAGAGCTCTCTGTGAACTCAGATCTGGTAATACATTACCAAACAACCAATATCTTTTTGGAAAAGTATATGCAGGCTGTGGGAACACTTACAATTTGGAAACGGATTTTGTGCTCCACTCCTAAGACAAGCCATGAATTATTCAGCAAATTCTATACTCTTCACTACTCCACCCCTACACGCTCATCCTTTTTAACACAGATCACACTTGCAATTCTAGGCCCGTTTTACCAAATTTCATTGTGGTTCTGTAGAGTTCTACTACAAGCATTAAATTCTACCAAAACCAATTTCTACAGAGTAGAAGATGGAATAATTACAGATATAACAACTACAGATCTAACAACAAGTAGTGATGGGAGAAATCAGTTATACCTTTTGAGTTTTATTACATAAATAATGACCTTAATTCTCTAGTATTCCTTCAGGGATTAGATAAAAAAAAAATACAGTCTGCTATACCATTTAATCGTATAGACTGAGTCAGTACTTCCCTTTTAGTTCTCTTTATCCTATTCTCATGCACAAATCAGTTTATAAGGATTTTTCCCATTAAATCAAGCCTATTGTACTGCTTGCCACTGGCTTCTTAACAAAACTGACAATACTGAATTAGGATGCTCAGAAATTCTTCAGCATAGAAAACCACGCTTTTCAACAGTTTTTCTCCTATTATATCTTAATTAGTTTTTCAACACCACTTTTTAATTTAATTTTCAAAATTTAAATATAAAAAGGTTCAGATTAGTGTTCAATAGTCACAGGACATCATTTCACTGAAAATAAAAAAGCAGATGAAACAAAGATATTTGCAATTTAGAAGCAAAAAATTTCCTCCAGTTACTTGCTGCAACATGTCTCTGACACCAATTTCACCAACTGTCTGAAATTTCACCAATACTTTCTGGGTACTAATTCCACATTAGCCACATTAAACCTGCAAAGAAAATGGTACTGGAACACAACATCAAGTTATGAATCAGATAGTATGTATTAGAACACCAGTGTATGCATTGCTTTAATTGAATCCAACTGCAATAGAAATTTTACAGTCATAATACATCTGTTAAAAAGTTAATATATTTTTTTTAATTACCTGAGTTTCTTTCTTATTTGTTCCTTCTTCTGAATCAGACTGGTGCTCTTGTTCATTTTCATCACTCTGGTGAAAGAGGTGAGAGAGGAAAAACAGTTAAGCTGTTGAAAGCTTTATGAAAATTTAATGTATTCTGGATTTTTTGTATCAAAAGCTATGAGTGGTAAAATTCTACCTATCTAAAATCTACAAATCATATGGGATATAAGACTAAAATATATGGGATATAAGACTAAAATTCTCAAACAATAATTATTTTCGGTACTAACAGGAAAGGAATCAGAACTTTGCATTTGGCACAGAAAAATGTTCCTTTTACAAAAATACCGATCCCATGACAAAGGAAAGGGCAAGAGAATCTGCTGAAAAATTGGCCATACCCCTTCAGATTTTACAACAGTTCTTTCAGGTTTTAGTAAACACAGTTCAAATTTAGCTTTTTCTAACATGCTAGATACTGAATCTCATTCTTGTTGCTTTGGTTTGCGTGCAATAGAAAATCATTGCTCAATAATTTTTTTTCTTATGATTACGATTAACATTAGGATTATTACAGTAGTCTAGAATTTCTTTCAGCATTATCAGCATAACTTAAGACTTCATATTTAATTTGTTCCCAAAAGCTTCACCACAGAGAGAAACTTCGAATGCATGACTTGACCAAGCACTTTTGCCAAAAATGTTAGTGGTACATTCTATTCTAAACTATTTTCTATTTTAAGAATACACTATACACATTCTATACTGCTACACACTTAGGCTACAAACCAGAAGAAGCAGTTTTTCACTTACATCTTGAGTCCAAAATGAAACTCCTGTAGATCGTCGTTTTTCTCTTGGTCGCCGCCTTTCCCGTATAGATTTGGGCTGTGACTTATCTTCTTCTTTTTCTTCCTCTTTTTTGCCTCCTTCTGTTAATAACAACTTTTTGTTCATTAAAGTATAACACAATTTTCTGAAAAGTTACTGAAATATTTCTTAGTCTCTAAAATGTTTACAGTTAATCACACAATCGCCTAATAGCAGGAGTTGGAAGGGACCTCTGGACATCATCTAGTCCAACATCCTGCTAAATCAGGTTCTCAACAGCAGGTTGTACAGAAAAGCATCCAGGTGAGTTTTGAATATCTCCAGAGAAGGAGACTCCAACACCCCACTTGGCAGCTTGTGCCAGCACTCTGTCACCCTCAAGAAAATTTTCCTCATGTTTGTATGCAACTTCCTATGTTCCACTTTGCACCTGTTGCCCCCAGTTCTGTTGCTGGACACAGCTGAAAAGAACCTTGGTAATGTTTGCACCTGAAATAAGTTCACTATAGAGCTTCTTACCATAAACAGGGTTTGCTGTAATATAAATTCCTCAGAACACAGCTCTAAAATAAATACAGTTCCAACTGTTGAACAGCAATGGCAAAGTACTAACTTTACCTCAGCCACCTAAACAAAATGTTTTAGTGTAACAGTAAGACACTTAAAAAAGCAATTTTCAAAGCTCTCACATAGTAATTCAAATTTGTGCCAGTAGTTGTATGGAAGTACAAAAGAACAGTAGAAGATTTTTCCTCACACTATTTTTCAAACAATACTTTTTGTTTTTACCAAAAATTCCTTATTAAAAAAAAAATTCAAAAGTCTGTTAAGTTCTCCTTAGAATTCCCTTTTTCGTTACAGTCCTCTTCATTTTCCCATCTAAGGAAGATTAGAACTCCAGGATTAAATTACAGACTTCCCTTTTCTTTAAATGAAATGCAACTGAAGTTTAAAACAGGCATAATACCTCAGGAGTGCTTGGTCCCCTTTACGTTTAGAAACAACTTACACAAAAAGAAAAAAAATAAAAAAAACAGACCTGTCAAAATTGAAGTTATTTACCTGTTATGATGTTTGTTCTATTCTTTTATTAGAAATAAACCACAGAGTTGAGTTCAGATTGATGCATCCCTACTAATCTGAATGTACCTTAACTGCTCTTCAGAGGTAAATGAAAACTTCAGCATGAAGCAAGCATTAAAAAATGAAGGAAATATAAGTATTCATGGTGAACACAGACCTTTCCTAATTAAATAAATGGTGATTTTACCTTTGGTCTTTCAGACAGTAATGTATTTCTCCTCCTAAAATCATAATTTGAAAAAAAAACTGCTGTAGCTAGCTAGTATTTAGCCATGAAAATCTTTTCCATACAGCAGTCCAGAAAAAACTGCCTGAAGTAAGCATGCATATGCATTACCTAAAAATCTTGTTCCAAATTTCAGTTAATTTTAGGAGAGAGAGGAAAAATCAGAAAACTTATCAATAAAGCGCAGTCATAATAACTTCTTCAGAAAATACCAATATAGAGAATATAGCAATACTGCTACATAGTTCATGCAGATTTTGTCAATAAATTACTTGATCTGATGCTCTTTATAACAAAAATATCAATTTCAATCGGTAATTGCATACCTAATCAATAGCTTGTGTTAAAGTATCTCCCCCAAGTTATTAGTGACACACACCAGAGAGAGAACAGGAGATCACAACATGTGTCAACAGCCTCCTCCTTTGACAACTGAGCATAGTGTTTTTAAGAATTCTAACAGATTATTCACATTTGAAAAAAACTCTGGGCAAAAGTTCTGTGACATCAAATAAAAGCATCCTTCTATTTCTAAATCAACCATCAGTGTAAGATTTTATAAACCAGTCAGATATTTAGAATAGTTCAGTTAAGTATTATTAACTAATACCACACTACCACCAGAGGTATCCTTCCTCTCTCCTTTGTTTTCAGACGTGCATTAAACAGTTCATTTTCTGAAAGCATTACAGCATTGCTCCACTCCTACACTATAGGACTAAAACAAAACCCAAATTATTTAGAAATTATTTAATCAAGAACAGTTTCTCCTCAATACCTGCACATATTTAAACTCTGAATTGTGGTATTTTATTACAGTTGCTGAGTGAAAGCAGAAATCAACCCAGACTCACATAATAAAATACTGAAGAATACCACCAAGTTCTGAAAGTCTTTTTTTCCTCTCTATATACAAGTTTTGGAATTTCTTACAGAAGTAGGAGCAATGCGTATCACCCAGTGGTCCACAAATCACACCCCATTTTGAACAGTCTTTAGAAACACAAACTGCCCTTTGGCAATTAAAAACAACAACATAAAAACCCTTCACAAATGTTCTTACTCCTACCTCTCTCACTTTCCTTTGTTCCACTCCGAGAATAGGCAGAAGTTATACCTATAAGGCTGTTTGGTCTGTTTAGCTGACTTGAACTTGAAAGAGAGCTAGTGGAGGTGGAGAGCGAAGAGGTGGATGATGAAGAAGTCGAAGTTGAAGTTGGTCTATAGCGATGATATGGCTATTCAGCAGAAAAATGTCAAAATTAATTTACAACCATTAAACAAACATAAACCATGGGATATTAAAGCTTTTAAATAAAAATAAATAATTGTTTGTGGTAATATCAAAATTGTAGTACTACTGTTGGAGTTAAGGTTCATATAATTTCTCTACCTAATGAGACTCATCATGAAAATACCTCTTCAGCAGTTCGGGAATATCTTTGTCTATAATCATCATCTTTAGTTTCAGATTCTTTCTTTTCTTCTTGTTTTTCTTTGTCTTGCTTTTCTTTCTCTTCCTTTTCTTTCTCTTCATTTTCTTGTTCTCTGGTTCGTGTGGAACGACTTCTTCCTATAGTTTTTTCAGCTTCTTGAAGATCTGTCAGTGTTACACCCTGTGGAAACAGCAAATAGTACAGTATATAACTTAATTTGTGCAAATGTAGATCACCACATTATATAAATATATTACTTACATACAAAAATCTGCTTAAGAAAATTAATTATATTATCTACATATTTTACCTATAAACTTTTCTTGTGAATCGTGGAAATGATATCAAAACTTTTTGATTAACAGCATTTGCTCTAATGTAATCTACCACAGTCTTCAATAACACCATTTTTAGTTGAATCAGTACACAAGTATCAAGGTAGAAAATCATGCAGAAACCCCTAAAGTATCCACTAGATCCCTTCAATATCATCATAAGCATAATAAATATTTTGGAAAGCCTAAAAATACAAGACTTTAACTTTTTTCAGAAATACTGATGCTTTACAAATTCACTCAGTGGAAGTGGATTTTTAAGCTTAACAGCACATCTAAGAAATACACTGACAACACTAGAGAAAGCTGTAACTCGTTTCTTATTGCTATTCTGAGGCTAAAAACTAATTTTCAAATGAGCTCAGAAAGCCAATGATTTCCTAGTTAAAGAAAACTTCTCTGTACTGTAATTTTCACCTTACATATCTCATTGAGACACTGTTCTCAAACAGCATGAAAACACTCCTGATCTACTCTCCAAAGCCAACTTCATATTTCATTAGTTATTTGATTGCTTTTTATGCTGATAATGCTCTAATACAGCAGTTCCTTGCGTCTTTTTCACTACAAAGATCCAGAGTCGCCCGTGGTTTGACAATCTTTGAAGGCACTGGATTAACATCAAGAGGTTAAAAAACAAACAAACAAACATGTCCATAAATGGATCTCTCAACAGGAAGAGTTATCAGAAATACTTGAGGGGTTTAAAATTAAAAAGGCTTGAAAGTAATACCAGTAAATCAGAGTTATAGATTTGACCTTAATGCAGATCAGGATACCATTTGGAGTATTTCTTTGTTCTGTTTTATCCAAGGACTATCTTACAGCAGAACAAAGGAGACACGGGCAGACATGCTTGACATTGGACAGTAGCTGATAATTGCTCCAGTATTCACAGAGTGTTCAAGTAGTCTTAAGACATCATCTCTTTGCTACTGTGACATCCTCTTCTGTGCAAAGTTTGCACTGGTTGCAATTCAGTATGAAGTAGTTCTGGCAAATGTATCACTAGGTAAGCCATGAGAGGGAAACTCTGAGAGGAGTTAGATTTCAGATTAGTAGTAAGCATCAAAAAACTCTTCCTAGTACTCTTCTGTGTCCACAGAAACAATCTGAATGTAGTTTTTCTATGCCACTGATATTACCAGTTATCTATATGTTTGGTCAACTTGATCACACTGACCAAACAACATTGACAGTCTATACATAGAAGCCTTTGAAACTTAAGGAAATGTAACTACAGTACTCCAGTAAAATCTTGAGACAGAAGCTGTTCATTTTTGAAGAATTAAAAGTTACTATACATAACATCAGAATCGACTACTTGAGTAAGCCACTTTAACATAATGCAAACAAAAACTTCTTTTCAGTGGCTGCTTCTCTGCTTTCGAGCTTGTATTAAGTTTGTCTTTGCTAATTAGAAAAAGCTACCTTCAAAACACAGCAAGGGCTCCTCAAGCTTTCAGGAGAAGCAGGGAAATAGAACATATTCATCTGGTACAAGTCATTTATGTTTGGAAGACCAATTGGTTATCTGAAATTTAGTGGGAAACTAATACTTCACTGTACTTTTGGAGCTGTATGTTTCCATAAATGTAGAAGCTGTAATAAAATTATACCTGCGTAGATCTTCTGGACTGTCTTGCTTGCCTGGATCTGGCTTTTCTTTGGGACTCTGACTCTTCATCCCGTACTGGAGTGAGGTATGATCTAAAGAATTAAGTACAAACAAGTTAGCAAACGATAATTTTTAGACGAATTCATTAAATGGTCAGAAAAATACTCACAACATGGTTATGACAAAAACAAAGCAGTTAGAGAAAATCTTTGACTGTAAGAGATGAATTACATTTTAGGCATTTCATCCATAGCACTTGTTCATTAAGATTGCAGCCTTAAAACTCAAGTAAAATACATATGCTTTCCTACTTAATTTAGATTTATTTTTATCTAAATATAACTACTTTGGTCAACTAACATCGGGGTAGAAGACCTCAAAAACCTCAGGCAGTTACACATTTGCACACAAAATATATGTCTGTGTGTGCATGCACATGTAAACCTTTAAGATAATGTTAAGGCTTTAGAAAAAGCTAATGTATTCCTAAGGCAGAAAACCTAATGAAACAATCTGTTGCACCTGAGATTAAAAATCCTTGAGGAAGTGATTACCATGTCTTCACATGAATCATCCATGCATTAGACAATCCAAAAGACAGATCTTGTGCAAAACCTCTCTGAGTTTCTTTAGATCATCAATTTTAACCATGTTAAAAACTGTAGACTCAGATTCTATAATATTTTCTGATTGTCTACATACTACTTTCTGCATTTCTTTATTTAAAAACTGGCTACTGATTCAAATATTTTGTTTGAGAAGCTATCACCTATTAACACTTAGCAGATTAATCTATGGAAAGAGTAGTTATTCAATCATCTAATTATACAGTTCTCTCCTTGGGAAATACTAAAGACAGTTCTAAGTTTTTGAAATAAACTTTGTTTACATGAATTAACTTTATTTACACAAATTATTATGTATATGTCTTAACAACTATGTTCTATCTCTACTAATCAAATTATCCCCAAAATAGGGAAAGAAAAATATATAATTAGCCGTTAAATGTTCAAATATGGAAAACATGTCACATTCGAAAACAAATAAACCTATATTAATTGATTTCCCTATCTTGTTCTTTTACAAACAGTACTTTTGGTAAGGTTTTCTTTTCTCCTAGATCCCTGAGCCCTATCTATACAAGGAACAGGGTGTCTGCTAGCTGCTTTAGCTAACCTGAAATACAACTGGTCACGTGTATCTCGTTTGCACTGGCTCTAGTTTACAGTTAGGCAATATATAATTTAGCCACAAGCTTTAACCTACCTAAGACAGTTCTGGTTGCAGAGTAGGTATAACATTTAGAGCTTGCAAATTACTGCAAATTGCTCAGTAGTAATTGGTGTACATACTTCTATCCTCCAAGAAATGAAAAACTCATTAAAACTCATTGAAAGAAAATGAAAACTCAGTTCTTGTCATGTGCACTGGAAACTGGCCCTCCACATGTATGATTCACAGGTCAGTCACACTGTGCTATTCAAAATATAAAGATTTTACAAATTTACATTTGTCATTCTTTTTGCTATTTCTCTAGAGCAATCCTGACAATTCAATAAAGAATGTAACTTCTTCAGTACATTCAAAAAAGATGCTTCATTACATATTCTATTACTAAAATCAGTTCATGATGTGTTTGCTTCTCAAATATTATTTGAAATGCTACTTCAAACATACCTTCCAAATAACGCTCTTTCAGTCTATAGACATGAATTAATCAACTTCATTTCTTAAGAAAATACTTAGCATATAATATTTCATAAATAGACACAACTTACTCATGTGCATATAAACATACATAGATACACATAAACACAGAGAGATATATGTATCTGTATATATACAGATAGATATGCATGTGCACATACTTAGGGTACGACATGCACACAGTAAATATTCAAATTTCACTGATTTTTTTAGAGACTTAATGGGCATTTTAATATGCCATCAAGAATACACCTACAGTGATATATTATACAATCAGCACTGATTAATCAGATTAAAAGCAGAGAACCTCAGGCTGACTGCAGGTATCTAATACGTATGTAGCATACGCGCATTAGTATACATACACTAAGTGAGAGCAAACGAGACAGTGAAAGCCTTAGTTCTACACTTCCTTGCTTTTCTAGCTCATCTGTTACTGAAATAGCATTTGCATTTTAAAATTGGAACTATTTTTTGAAAACTGATGTACTTTGTTGTCTTATGGCTTTATTTAAAAGGGTTGTGGCACCTGTGGGCACTTCCTGAATCCTGGTGGAGAAGAAAACACATCTGTACATTATGTTTCAAATGGCAAAGATCCTAAATGATGGAATTAAATGAATGAAGTTAAATACTCTTTTCTCAGTAGTGTTGGGCATAAGTGGGTAAAAAAAATACCACACAGTAACTTGTCAGCATACTGCCTTTGGCACAATAGCTCTAAAAGCAGCAACGTACTCGAAGTAAGAAATTACTGTTTTTTTTAACTCAGTGTTTTTAATGTAGTTCCATTATGGGTATTTTTAACAAAATCCATATAATCTATTAACAAAAAATGCAAATAAATAATTACTGCATATCAAATGAGAACCCAAAAGTAAAAAACAGTAAAAAATAAACAAAATTGAACTTTGAAGTTTTATGGATGAGATCCACCAGTACTAAGTTAGATAGATAAACTGAGGCACGTTGCTAGTTGTTTCAATGAACAGCAAGCAAACACCACTCACCGCTTTTCGTATTGCACTATCCCAAATTGAGGTAAGCAACACATTCCTTTAAATAAGAGAATAAGATTACTTTTGTACAAGAGCAACATTACTCGTAGGACCTTTACACACCTCCGTCTCTCCCTGACCTCTGATGTTGAGGACACAGTGCCAGAAGTAGCTGTAGTCATGGCTGTGGTAGTGGCCGCAGCATTTACAACAGATGGTGCAACAGGAACCGTCACTGCTGTAGGAACACTGTCCTTTTCTTTCTCAGTACTATCCTCAGCCCACAAACGATTTGAGGTACTACAGCATAACAAGTAGCAACACAAAAAAAGAGAAAAGGAAACAGCTAAACAATGAAAGCACTTTACTAAACAACTAATAACATGTAAATTGAGGGATGGATTTTTTAAGAAAGCAATCTGAGAAATGTCTCTACGGTGAAAGCTCAACTTGAGCTATTAAATTGATTTAATTAGGAAATGAAAAGTTCACAACAATTGAACTCTTCACCCTTCTAATATTGGATTTATTCTTTTAGATCAACATGGCTGTCACTTTACAGTAGAAAGCCATTCCCAATTTGAGCCAAATTGTGTAGAAGTAAAAGAAATTGAACAGGAAAGTGAAAAAATCCAGAGCCCCAGGATCTACTAAACAAGAACGCATGCACGTACATAAGCACACATTAGACCTGACAAAAAAAAAACCAACAATAAAAAGTACACTGGTGGCACTACCTGCTTTGTACACCTGCTGAAGTTGAACCCGTTGTACTCTTTGTAGTAGTGTTTGCGCTGGCAGGCAGTGTTTTCTGAAGACCAGCAGAAGAGGTAACTGTTGATGCAGTACTTGGAACATTAGAACTAATCAAATCATCTTGTCTTCTACCAAAGGAGCCACTGAAGGAGAGACATTTACAATTCATGCATTTGTATTACTTATCTTTCTTTGTTCAAAAAATATCGCAAAGCTGTGAATAATCCATTAAACTCCTGCCTGACCACTCTGTGTCCCAGCTGAGTCTTTCTGGGGCAAAGGAAGCATTTTCCAAAGCGATTTTCTTCATTATTTCATGGAGTATGACTTTTAAGTTATGGCTTGTGAGGGCAACAGACCTGACCATTTCTCCACAGGAAGAAAAGATAAAGAATGACATTTCACTGGTTTACGTCTTACTGTCTTGACTGCATCTACTGAAATACTGACACAGAGTCCCCAGTGTTTCATTTTAAATTGAAAATACAGATTTTTTCACACCTTGTTAGAAAAAAAAAATATCATCAATACCACTCCTCTAACAATTTTCAAAAGTTTAAATGTGCTTTTTTAAAAAAACAAACAAGCAAAGAACAAAACTCTTAATTAATCTTCCCCTTATGCTTTTCCCTTTCTCTTTTACTTTTAAAGATGGCAGCAGTTTCCACATTTTTATCCGTTAGTTCTGGCTGAACATACTTTGCATTATGAACTAGGATATTTTCACGTTAACTCTAGAAATTAAGACAGTTAAGACAGAACATCACATTACTAAGTACAAAAGGCTTAAGGAAAGATGGCTATTTGTCATTCTTCTATTGATCTTA
>JAOWBP010000001.1:34654466-34675567 GCA_028571105.1 Tragopan temminckii
TTAAGACAGAACATCACATTACTAAGTACAAAAGGCTTAAGGAAAGATGGCTATTTGTCATTCTTCTATTGATCTTACTTTCTATTGCTATCAAGTCTAAAATGAAAAAGGAAAAAATATCTGTACAAGAAAAACTAAGAAAATCTACAGTGAAAGCACTACATATCATATAAAAGTGATGAGTACATTGCATTTGAAGTCTGGAACATTAATACTGGTGAAGACTAACATGCAAAGACTGTTTCATAAACCAAACCGTTAATATTTCCCATCCAGAACGTGAAATCTGTGCAACAGTTTTCCTAAACTCAAAGTTAAGAAAACTTTGTTTTTGTTTTAAGATTAGAGGTTAACAAAGACAGAAAATGTATTATGCTGTATGAAATAGACCGACTGCATGCCACTAAAAACATCAATGGCACAACTGAAAAAAAGAAGTTAAGCATCTGTCACCACTTACATCACCAGCACGTACAAGTACATAACTTAGCTCCCCGAATGTCAAACTCTTCTTTTTGATCTATTTGTTTAGATATTCATGTTCACCCCATTAAAATAAATGAATGTCACTTAAATATTTGCCACTGAAACTACATAGTGTAGTAAAGTTAATCACGTATATAATTGCTGGATATCATCTCTTCCAAAATAATCCTGTGAGATAGGAACCACGTACAACTGAAAATTATTTTCATATCAATCACACTTAGTTTTCGTTTTACATACACACTCTATGATGGTAGTACTCAAAGTAGGCGTGGCTATAATCTACTGCTATGGACAGCAGCCCAAGACCTCTGACATCTTCATGTAAAAACAGAATTCAAGACTTCTCTTTTCCGATATGAGGGAGAATTACTTCTGCTCCAGCAGTTAAAACTGTTATCTCTGGCTATTAATAAAATCTGGAAAGAGTCAAAAGAACCTCAAAATAAACAATAGGAAAAAGAAAGCATGTAACTTTGTATACGAGGGCTGCTCCAAAAGTAATACCTACTATTTTATTCTGCTGGCCCACGACATCAGTGGCAGATGTTGATGGTATGGAAGTAGAGGTGGAACCCTCCCACCAATATCCCATTCCATGTTGTTGCTGTGTGACTGATGGCAGCAGAGGGGCAGTCTGAAACAATGGTATCTGACATGGAAGTGCATATGAAGCAAAGATGTGGCACCGAATTCTTCCATGCAGAAAAAATGGCATCCATTGACACTCATCAGTACTTCTGAATGTTTATGGAGACCAAGCAGTGGACGTGAGCACAGTGAGGCAGTGGGTGGTGCATTTCAGCAGTGGCAACAGCAACACTGTTCACCTCCGCTGGTGCAAATTTTTATGAGCATGGCATGCAGGCTCTTGTTCATCATGAGCAAAAATGCATAGCTAATGGTGGTGGCTACCCTAAAAAATAATGTTTTGTAGCTGATAATTTGCTCTATCAAATAGTGTTATTGTGCTCTCTGTAACTGCTGTAGTTTCCATGGAAATAAATAGGAGGCATTACTTTCAGAGCAACCTACGTGGCATTTGATCTAATGCTCTAAGCTGGTAAAAATAGTATGGCTTAAGTACATACTTTGCAATTACTACGAACACCATTTTATCAAGGTATTGTTCAAATAAGGGATTCAGAAATGATTTTTTTTTTCCAATCTGAAATCTCATTTGATCGAAGAAAGACAAGAGAAAATCCCACACCTTCTTTGATAACTTGTGTTTAAGGATGTAGGACCTTCATTCAAACTGTTTTTCTTGACATCTTCCTCCCATTTTCTCCTTGCATAGGAACTGCCACTACGTATTGAGCTAGCAGACGAGTCCCTGTAAATAAGATTTTGTTTTAGCAAATTCATATCAAAGCAAGTTGGTTTTGATGAAAGTTGCAAATGATTTTTAAGTTAAAGATGGAAAAATTGTGTGTGGAAAACACACTTAAAATAAACATAACTGTAGAGAAAAAGAATAAAATGACCTGTTATGCAGGTCATTTTCAAATTCCTGTCAAAAAATAACAGATCCATATTAACACTGTTTGAAATAAAATTGAAAAGAAGTATCAGAAGAAAAACTGTTAAAGGAGAAGTCAAACATCAGCTTTTATCTGTGATCAGTGCTGGCTTTGTTTCACTCTAAAAAGAAGCAAGATGCTTCTTTATTGGCTGAGATAATTCAGTGCTATCAAGGGAAAACTACTTGTTGTTTTAGAAGTTGATTTCATGAGATTATTCATGTTAGAACTTACGATACTTCAGACTAGTGTAAACAGGCCTGCAATAGCCATTCCTGAGTAGCCTGCCATATATCACTAGCTGACATTACTTTTGTCATGAAGAATTTCTATTCTTTTGTTGCAGTTCATAACATCAAGGAATAACCTTGCAAAAATCTTCTTGTAAAAACGCTGAAGACTGATGCAGAGATACAAAAATTTGAGCTTCTAACAAAAACACAAGGTTTGAAGTTCAGACGGAAGAAAGAATTGTCTTGCACAAAAGTACAAAAGGCAATCATATGTGAGTGAAAGTAAAATTCTGCGAGATGTGTTTTATGTTCAAGATACCTTTGGACTTCAGATTCTACTCCAAATACATTCTTTTGCACAAAAATGTATGCTAGCACTTTGGTGGTTGCAAGCAATTTCAGAAAAGAATCAAATTCTAGCCAATACAGGCCACTACAGACTTCGAGCACTATAAAGGCCCAGCGGAGATTAATCTTGAAAATTTGGAAGTCCTTTCCATTAGCACAGAAGGAAGTAAGATGGATTGCATTACATCATCTATTATCTAGACAAGCACTTGTTCAGACAGGTGGAACAAGAACAAGGCATTAAGCTAAGCAACAAGGATAGAGATCTGGGACAAGGCAGAACTCTTAGTAATTAATTAATGTACCTGTAGGGCAGATAGTTAAATTCCACATGTAAGAGAGGTCAGACTAAGTGTCAAAATTCTCCTATGACTTTAAGTAAGTCGAATTGTCTGCCATAACATACACTAGGCAAGGTACAGGTGCCTAAAAAAGCTGGCCTAAAACCATGCTTTATCACTTGTACATCAAGGAATAAAGAAAGTTCTCAGGTCAACTGTTTAGTCAACACCAAATCTAATGACACTGATGATCTCTAGTCAAGCATATCAGGAAAAACATGACATTGCTGGTAACCACTTTTGGAACTTGGTCCGTGAATAAGTCACGATAGTTAAGACTGGTATATCAAGGAGACAAATATACCTCAACACTGCACCAAAATTTAATCTATTTGTGACAAGCAATAAAAGTTTATAAGAAATACGATTGCAATTAAATATTTATCCCAAATTTAAGGTATCGCCTAGCCAAGACATTTTTGGATAGTGAGAGTATTTGAGAAAATCTCAAAAGAATAAAAGTTGAAATAAGAACAATCCATTATAATCAAATCAGGACTAATAAATTCAACCTCAAATAAGAATATAGTACTCTCAGAGACTGACAATAGAAACCCCAAACTGCAATGTTAACAGAAATACAGATTTGAAAAAATGGTCAAGTAACACAAGAGATGCCAACACAGTAAGGTGAACTTTAAGGGAGCATGAGATCTGGAATACGTGTTTCAGAACAGAATTTGTCACTCAGAGACTGAACTTAGCCAACACTATTCCACAAGCGTAAGAAAAAACAGAATGCATCTTGCGCTTGCTCTTACCTGAGCTATTCTGAAGTATATCAACAGAAATACTCCACTTCAAAAACAGGTTAGTCAGCTTTAGATACAGTGATTATAGTAGCACATTTTGATCAATGAGAGGTACTTCCATTTTTAAGTTATTCAAAAAATTTGGCTATCTAGATACAGTCTGACAGAAACAAGGTATTAAGGATATATCTCTGCTTTATACTATGCATTCTGTATTAAAACTCAAGAAAGTAGCCAAGCAGAATCTCAATAAAGGAGAGAAAACTGGGAAGATTCTCACAAGGTATGTCACGGAAGTACTCTGAATCCTAATAACTGACAAACCTCTGCACCTAAACTTTTCATTCCCTTTTTACCAAAAGCCGAAGGAAAAAATACTAGTAAAGGATTAAGCATCTCCAAAAGGTGATGAAAGACCAACAATCAAACAAGAAAGACAGAAGTGGAAGTTACAAAAGAACTGCTATGATTTCTGTAAACTGCTGGTGCTGAATGATATGGTTTTAACCAAGTACTGTAGGAAAGAGGATGGCTTCTTTTTTTCTGCAAAAGTAATAATGGAACCCAATGTCAGCACTCCGTGGCTTAAAACAAAGCAGTAAAATTCCTTCTGTATTCTTCATTAGCTGGAATTCTACAACTTACTATTTTGCATTTAATTTTATTTTCTCCCCCAAGATGACAACACTCAATGCCCAGAACTGCTCCTGCCACAACATAATGTGGATTTTAAAAGGGGTATCATAACTTACATGACAAAAACCCTTTCAGAATTCAATTACCCTGCAGGTCAGCATAATCTATGAAACAGGTTAATGCTACGAACTAGCATCATCTTCGTATCCGTATGTTTTTCAGCGACTCTAAAATCACATAATTTAATATTTAGCAGTAACTTCAGAGTCACCTGTTTTCTTTTTCATCAATGTCAGAGGTACTGGCCAGTCGTCTTGGTATTGTAGGTGCAACATAGGCAAGTCTAGTTCCTTTTCCATCTTTCTCCTGAAAGACACAGATTTTTAATGTGTTAGTATTATTGATTATACTGCCTGTTAGCTGGAAAATCACCATTATAGCAACTTTGTATTTACTGTGACTCAATTATACAAGTGAGTTTTAAGTTTCAGTTAAATATCTTAAGGATTAAAACAGGAAAAGGGAACTGTTTGTGATTTCATGGTAGTAATGTAAATGACTTGATTTCTCGTTTAGAGCTGTATTACTGGAAAGCAGGAAACTACTCACTGAAAGAAACTACTTGAGTATTTTTATATACTATAGCTTAGTATTATTCCTGAAAACGGATTTAAACATTTGTACTTGAAACAGAATCATAGAATCACAGTATCATAGAATGGCCCGGGTTCAAAAGGAATATATGTTGTTCAGATACCTGTTCCAAATTAGTCCTTCACTACAGTATATTTGTGTTTAAATATGCAATAAATATTTTATAAATAAAAAATGGCCACAGAATTCAGTAAGAGCTTTCTTTTTCAGAAAATTCTTTCAACATCATTCTCCAAGTGATGCCAAAACTGCCCTCAGATCTCCGTAACTGTAAAAAACACTACTACTGACAGTGCAAGTCCCTAAAAGAGATAAGTCCCACACTTATGCACCAAGTCACAAGACAGTAAAGGTGCATACTGTACTTTTAAAGAGATTACAAAACAGCTGTATAATTGAACAGCTTGGAATTTTACTACAGAATAAATGTGCAGTAAAAACACTGGTTTCACTCTGAAAACAATTACCTTTTCTTTGTTGTCCAGTGAAGAGGAAAGTCTAGGACTTGAAGCAGAACGTATAACACCTGCAGAGTCCTTTTCTTTCTGAGCTTCTTTAGAAGCAGTAATTTCTGCAAGTGCACCATAACTACCAGTTTTTCGAAGACCTAACCTCCACGAAGCAGGAGATTCATCTTTCCTTTCTTCTTCTTTGGGAGAAACCTTGGTTGTAGATGTTGGAAACTATAAAACACAGTAGCAAATAAAAGGCTATTAATTTGCATTAACTGTAGTAATTCATGTTCCTTGCAGAGATTTGAGAACACAACTATATTTAATAATCACAGAAGTACTGAATACACGGGGGAGTTGCGGTGAGAGACAACCTAGGCAATCTTCTCTTATTAGTTAATGAGATAAGAAACATAAAACAGGTCAAGGAGTACTACTCCTCTAAAAGTTAGCTTGGAAAAACTCACACTTTGTAATACACACAGTGATCATGAGATACAAAGTTAAAACCATGCAAATCTGCTGTCAACATTTGATTAACATGTTATTTTGCAACCTGTACACAAGCCTGTGCACACCAGAACCTCACCATTGCCTTTTCACCCTTATTGGGCACAAGAACAATGCCAGTTTTGCGCAAGCCCTGCCTCCATGATGCAGGATCTACTGACTCCACGACAGGCATGATAGGAGGAATGAAATCATACTAAAGCCAATTGAGACAAGACAAAGATGAAAGAAAGGAAAATAGAAACAAAAGGTAGTTCCAAAAGCACACAGTTTGTTCCTATGTTTATGGCATGTAGCTCTTCGTTACACCATGAAATACCTAAAAGCAGTAAGATAATTAAAACTTCAGTAACAGATTCTTGTTAAACACAACACAATATGTTTAGCTAATTCAGCAATGGAATTACAGTTTGCAGAAGAGAGGATAGCACAGCCCTTAGACCTAACAAGGTTCATGCCTAAATCATGGTATATTGGAGAATATTTCAAGATTCACACTAATATACCCATTACCTTTCTTATCTTCTTTTATATTCCATTCATATCCCTTAATCTAATCACATGCTAACTTAGCTATCAAATCCCATACCTTCATTTGCACACATGCCTAAGTTTAGTGTCCTCAGTCAGAATGCAGCATTACTGAATGCCATAGAGATTGAAGAAAACCCAAATTCAAGTTTAGTACACTGCATCTGCAGCACTTAGGAGCAACACACGGTTCGGCCATCTATGGTGTAAAATCAGAAGAGTAACCACAGTAGTATAAACGGTGCAAGCCTGAAAAGGCAGGTGCATGATTAGGTTCAAGGCAACTTGTAGCCTTTTTTCAGTGAAAACATATTAAATCTTTTTCGTTCATTGACATGAGCTGCAACTGCTTCTTCAGGTCACACGTGCATGCTATGTTACAAGATGATCAGCCTTAATATAAATATGCATTTATTTTGGAAATACAGAAGACACAGAGTTTTTCACATCAAATATTAGAGAGACAACTGCAGTGTACTTTTAACCTGCACCTCTCACCTTTTAGACAAAAACAAACAAACAAACAAACAAAAAAAAAACCAAAAAAACAACAACAAAAAAAAAACACACGATAAGCCATTAATTTCTGCATAATAAAACCAGAACAAACTAAATGCTTAATGATTTATAAAAGGTTCTCAGTTAGGTTAAAGTCATACTTACTTCTTCTCACTGGATTTTTTTCATACATCATCATTTAAACACATACCAGAAAAATTCTGCTTAACTGATCATACAACTGTAGAATATGAAGCCACGTTCCAAGCTTGTAATGATTTGTTAACATCCTATCACTGAAGATCACATAGCTTGGAATACTTTTGTGCAATATGAAATAACTTGATTGGGAGGCACAAGCTAGGAAACTTTTACTGCGACATGAAAAACAAAGATTTCTGAAGTGCTAGATACCTTAGAATATGAATTCTGGTACAAAATCTGCCTGGATAATGTATCACTTAAACTGAACAACTGTCAGAAATGCTTGCATTACTAAACTGACTTCAAAAAATAAACTATATAAAGTAGATCTGTCTCCTTGCAGTTAAATTCACGCTATATGTTTGCATTGTACAGTTACACACATTTAGTAAAGCAGAAATTACTCAGTCCTCCCCCTCCCCCAGCTCCCCATTTGCTGTAGTTTGCATTGAAATCTTGTGGCTCTGTGCAGCTCTTGAGCGCACCAAATGCAGCTGCCATGAAAGAGAACCGTAATTACTAACTGAGCCAGTGCAAAGCATTTAGACAAACACAACAAGGTCACCCTGGAATCTAGCTGTTTGACCAGAGGCAAAGGCTCAGAGTGGGGAAACAGCAGTCATTTCTACTAGGAAGCCATGGCCACAATTACCTTCTGCTCTTATCTCTTTTTTAAGAGAAATCCTGCGGAAGTCAGTTGTGATGATTTTTCCAAAGCAGCTTTTAAGATGAGGAAGGCTGGTGCAACCATATTGTACAGTATCACGGAATATGATGCAATTGGGCATTCTGAAATATACTGCCTGGATCTTTTACATAGAATCACAGAATCAACAAGGTTGGAAAAGACCATTAAGATCATCAAGTCCGTCAACCAGTCACCACCATGTCCACTAAACCATGTCCCTAAGTACTACATCTACCCTTTCCTTAAACACTTCCAGGGATGTTGACTTCACCACTTCCCTAAGCAGCCTGTTCCAATGCCTTACCGCTCTTTCAAAGAAGAATTTTCTCTCAATATCCAACCTTAACCTCCTCTGGCACAACTTAAGGTCATTACCTCTTGTCCTATTGCAAGTTACCTAGGAGAAGAGACCAATCCTCCGCCCCTTTGCTGCAACCTCCTTTCAGGTAGCTGTGCAGAGTGATGAGGTCTCCCCTGAACTACTACTTCTCCAGACTAAACAATCCCAGTTCCCTTGGCCACTTCTCATAAGACTTGTGCTCCAGACCCTTCAACAGCTTTGTTGCCCTTCTTTGGACATACTCCAATGTCAGGACTACTAAGTCCTAACCAACACTTTTTAAGATGAATTATCATTAAGTTCTGTTATGCCTATGAAAGCACAACTCCAATTAGCTCCAGGGAGCTGAAAAATACAATACATAGTATTCCCCCTGCCATATGTCTTCTCTCTCTACTGTGGCTTCAGTGCACCATAGTCACTATTTCCCCTGAAGCCTTCCAGAAGAACCTGTAAAGGGTTAAGCCTTGATTACAACATGCATAGAAAACCTTTAACAGATGACAAAGGAAGCCTTCCCAGCTTGCTATCCAGTATGCTCATATATTATGAATGTTTGACTTGTATACCATCTTGTGACTGTATATTATTGTCTGCTGTAGTTTTTTTCCCTATCATATATACCTCTCCTTTGACAAGCAAAATTAAGACTTGTTCCAATCAACTTTTAAAATCAAGCTTCCTGTAAGCAATATGGCTTTGCTGGGTGTGTTTTTGTGCTGGTTAGGTTATTTGCACTGAATAAATCATGAGTCCCAATGCTCCAGTTCTTCCATTAGATCCTAACCATACTGAAATCGGTGTTGGAAGCTACAACACTTTCTACTTCTTACTTCACATATTATTTCAAATTTCTGTGCTTATCAATTTTCAACCTCTAACATTAGCTGAATGCTACTAAGGACCCCAAAGTACCTTAGTCGTGCATGGCTCCCTTACCTTAAGAACAACAGTACTTTCTAAAACTTTAGGAGGAGTCTGGCATAAAGATTTTTGAGAGATTAAGTTTAGCTTCAGAAAAACAAGAATTCCAGTTACTGTGCAACAGATTTTTTCTTTTTTAAATGGATCTTGTGTTCAGCTATGTTGTAGCTACATATTTCAGAATCCTGGATTCCTGTTTAGAATCAAAACTGTTCATTCAAATTTCAGAATTTACGAAAACTGAACATAGTTTCTGCAGAAAAAAAAACCAAACAGTATTATAAATTGGCATATTTTCATTAGCTCACTGGATAACTCAATTTGATTTCAAAACAAAAATGTACGCTTCCACAGGAGAACAGATGTGTAAAATCACAGGACAAGTACTTTACTTTACCTTCTTAAGAGGTGATGTGGGTGTCCCTTGACCTCCTGCTACTGAAGCAGTCATCGATGCTGATTGTGTACTTGTGGTATTTGCATTAGCCAAGGTTTTGGTCTTATCTGAAAAATATATACAAGATTTTCATTTTCATCTTCATTTTTAATCTGTCATTCATAAATCCCTTATTTCTACAACAAAGACTTGAACTTGTTTCAAACAAATTTAACTGTCAACTTTCCCAACAGTGCTTTATTATTTATTTCTCAGTATTTTCCCTATCCCTCTCAATCTGTATCATAGTTAAATTGACCGTTTTTTCCATGACATTCATGCATATAATATTTTACTTATTTTTGTTATTCAGAAGTGTTATTCAGAAAGACTCAGAGATGCAGTGACAGAATCACAGACTAGTTCAGGTTGAAAGTGAGCTCAGCAGGTCACCAATTCAATCTCCTGCAGAGTCAACATTACATACAGCCCAGGCTGCTCAGAGCTTTGATGAGTCAGGCCTTGAAAATACCCAGAGACTGAGGTGCTACAACCTCTCTAGGCAGACTATACTTTAGCCTTTGGTTAACGACCCTAAAAATTAAACATGGGAGGTACACTGGCATATAATAGTTAACTTGAACTACAGAAGATGCCAATTCAAAGTAAAACATTTATTCTTGGATAACTGTGTATACTGAGTATAAAGAAATATTTGACTGCATAGAGAATCCAGCCAGGGACTGTGGACAGCAGAATTTAGCTGAGACAGGAACCTGCTGTTCCTCTGAGAAACAACAAGAGTTCTGACTTTCATTTGCTTTCTTCCTTCTTTGTCTCTTGTTTTTCCCACCTAAGTTTCACTGTCCGACTAGTCTAACGTCTTCTGGTTGTCCTTCTGGCCCAGTATTTCTTCCACTGCATACCTTAATTCCTCTTAAGTAAACACACAGATAATGTCCGGGTTACTGCACAACTGTTGTCACTGCACTTGCTCGCACTGCATAATCTTATGCCTCATTTGTTTCACATATTCAAATTGTAAATTCTTTGGAATTTCTTGTTACATCTTATTTCTGCAGTGCCGAGCAACAGGGGATCAGTCTCCTTTGATTTTGCCCCTCCTATAAACGTGCCTTCATTTCTACATTACCCATTCAATACTGAGCAGTGAATATCTTACATGACTAATTACACTTAAGAGAAAGCTCTTTTTAAACACAAGGGGAACGTTCCACATAGCAATGCAGGCTGACAGTAGAAAGTGAAAAATCTTTATAGATGCACAGACAGATCTGGAAATTTGCAAGTAAATAATACAGCTTAATAATATACAAAAAAAATTATCAGGAGTGAGAGGAAAAGATGGAAAAAATGAATTTTTCCCAATTGTATTCTGAAATTGTTGCAAGGACAGACAGCACGAAGAATTATGCATGGCTGAGCTAAGAGCAATTCTCAAAAAATACAGAATTATCTCAAAGAAAGTAAGTTTAAAAACTGAACTGCTGTAAGTTTTGATTTTTAGTTTGTTTCCTTTTTAGTTTTGTAATCATATTTCTCTGCTTCATCTTACAGAAAAAGAAACACATTTATTTTTAAGCTGTACTCTCAAAATGGAACTTTTAGGAAAACATTTTGAATTTACTAACAGATTAGAAATCAGACAGTTTACAGTACTTCAGAACATTGTTAACAATGTTATAATTTTCAAAATGTAATATTTTAACAACGTTAAAACATTCTACAACCAAAATGCTCTTCATAAGCTTAAGATTCTTCACGAGAAAACCACCTTAAGTAGAAAAATGAGAAAAAAGGGAAAGCACAAGCTTGAAACTGAGAGATGCAGTTCTGCAGGGAAAAGCTTAAAGTCCAGCTTGCCAAATAAAGTATGATAAAGCCTTGTTGATATTAAAAACCCCAAAGTTTACATAAATTAATTCTTGTGTCACAGTCAAATTTTCCTGGCACAAACTGTCCACTGGAAACGAAGAGAACACAGTTACCAGAATCAGAAAGTTCAGGAGACATTACAGTTAGTTCACTGACTGAGAAAGTACTACATGTTATGCAGCACAAGTGTTCTGCGTTTGTCCAAGCTCAGTCTCTGGAAATAAGAGACGAGGTGAGAGAATAATTTAAAGATGTGACAAACTTTTATTCCTGCTTAATGAAATGTTAGCTTACAAAAAAAAAAACAAAAAAAAAACCCAACACCTTAAAAAACTCCAAGAGCTATTCTGATTTCATGTTTTATTTTTATTTCTGCCTAGATCAAATATTTATGATATATTTATTAGATCTAAAATCCCTTTTTAACCTTAGAATTTCAAGTCAATACACTGGAAAAAAATGCTTTAAAATAGAACTGACAGCTCACCAAACAGGTTTACTCACTTTAAAAAGCATAAATATAAAATATGAGCAAGATACTTCTAATGACATCTACTTCTGTGTATTGTATTACTGAACTGTAATTCTGAAACCTTTCATTAGGACTGAATAGTTATCTTTAGAAACACTGACTACTTGACATTTGTCTTCTAATTCGAAAGAAAAGACTGCTGTGCTGTTCTTACTTTGTTATTTGCTTTAAGACTCTGAAAATCTTTCAAGAAAAAAAAGCAAGCTAAATTCCACTGAAGAGCAAACTGTTGACCAAGAGACGCAGTACTGAATGACTGTGCCTGTAACTTCATAGTAAATTTCATGTACGCTTTATCAGTCACCACAGCAGTCAAATAGTGAAAAACAATACATGTGACAAGAAAAGAAACAGAAGGCAAAATATGGGACAAATAAGAAGCAATAACAATAGAAGGAATAAATGCATACATAAGAGTACTTTTCTATATTCAGTAATAATTATAGGAAGTGCTCATAAATCTGGATAGCGAGAAAGGTGAAATAAGAATACATGGATATACTGATCAATCCTAATTCTGTCCACTTCCCCGTTTCACTGTTTCTGCTTCTTCACTTTTTCCCACCTCATCTCACCACGTAAAGACTTCGAGACTCAGACAACTTGCATAATTAGACAAGGAAGTTAATGTCTGCCCCAGTCTAGGCTGCGTGAATTTAAATTAAACATCAATATTCAATTCTACGTATACAATTCTAAACTTTTCCAGGAACATTCTTCTTGAAGTGTATATGAAACGTACGTTAAGTTAAAAAGCACTTCTGGAGTTCATTTCAATACATAATCAAGAGTAAGTACATACACCAGCACTTTATGAATATCTACAATTGCCATATCCATTGGTATTTACTTCAGGATGGTAAGCACAAATGAGAATGCTTGTGTATCTGCTGTTTCAATCTCTATGCCAATTCCATGAGCAAACATTGGTAACAAAGACTTCATCTCTCCTTTGACCTTTTAACTCCTTCAATGTTTTTTTGACATGCTATTTAAGGCTCATACATTCCACATAATTAATTAAAATTAGCTGCAAAATCAAATAAGTAAATTAACTCCTTTAACCACGAGCACCACCAATAAAGGCACCTTTGTATCTCTGTTCTGACTTGAATTTAGTCATACATAAATATCCTTTAAAGTGACTGGAAGCTTAGTGAAATGCAGAAGTGAAACTTACTACACTTAACTCTCCATCCTGTGATATTAAATAAATTTCTAAAGCAAAAACTTAAAGACAATAGTCAAATAACATACCCGTCTCTGCTTCAGATTCTGAGTCATCATCTTCTTCTTCTTCACTGGAACAACTGGATTCATCCTTCTTTCCCTCTTCCTCTTCATCTGCTTTCTCCTGCTCCAGAGACTCTATACTAGATGCATTCTTTTCTTGCTCCATAATCAATGTCTCTTTACTGAATTTGGAAAGAAAAATACCTCCTAAGTACTGAAAAAATTTCTAAAACCTGCCAGGTAGGACATTGTGACAGCTGGTGAAATTACATTTTTCATTAAGAGTTCATCATTTCTCTAGTTTACTTACTTTTTGAATGTTTTCTGTGTCTGGTTATTATCCAAGTTAGCTGTGGATTCAATTAGGGGAGATTTCTTTTCACGTTTTTCACTATGAAGCTTCAAAACAAATAGAATAATGCAGTTACACTGACATAATGGCATCAATGTGACAAAATCACTAGCAGAGAGCCCTCTAACTACTGAGAACACTGAAGTATATACACTTTCAAAGCATCTAACTTCAAAATTGTAAAATCTCAGAATCTGTTATTTCCAGGAAACTGCTGATTGATTGCTGCTGCTTCAGATCATAAAATATCTACTGGAGAAGGCAAATAGGTGAGGATTTTCTCTAACCCAGAGCTTTTTGGTCACCATAACGGACCAAATAATGGCATGAACAGACAGTTGAGAAGACAGCTGGTATTATCAGAGTTGAAGCCTCAAATCAAAACTTTAATTTTAATCTGTATGTTATTCTGAGCTATGTAATATCATCATATGCATAATAAAATATAATTTATAGGTATGAAAAAGGCCTACCAGATTTTGCTTCTTTTGTAATTCTTCTAAATATCCTAGAATATCCTCATCTGCCACATCAAATGCTGTCTGCCCCTGGAGAAAAGGAAAAGTGAAACACCATTTTTGTACAACAGAATTTCAGTGCAATAGGTTATGATGTCTTATCCCATTGATGATATGGGTAAGGAGCACAATCATTCTGAGAAATTAGAAAATATAAGCCAAGCTCTATTACAAACTGTTAGAATGTCAGTGATTGAAAACAATTTTGTAATATTACTTTTTCTTTTGCAATTGAAAAAGAAACATCTATACCTAATGCTAATGACTCAACACTTTTTAAAACAGAAAAACATGACTTCAATAGAATGTTTTTATCTTTTCAAGGGAAAAAAAAACCCCTATTAAGGAAAAAAAAACCAAACCGGCTGAAAGAACGAAATACACAATACTAGATCCAAACAGCTATTTCAGTGGCAACTGTTTGGATCAACACAAACTAGTTAGTATCCTGTCCATCTTCAGACTACCATGCGTGGTTGATATTTTGAAGTTGAATTTATTTAAGTAAACTACTGCATTTTAATAGTCGCGCTTTCATATTTTTACATTAAAACTGTATTTACATGTCCTGTTCCATTTTGGAAATGATCTGCTACAGCTGTTTGTTCTTATCCCCCTCTGTGGGTGATTTTCATGGAACATTTTGAATAAACATCACACAGTGATTCATTAACAGAGAGTAATGCCATCAGCTGGAATTTCTTCACCTTGACGTATCTTACATCAACTACATGGTCAGTACAATTCTTGACTAGACCAGATGTCCACAGGACATGAGATTATATCTTTAAGATCTGAATTGATAAAGGTTGCAAATTTCTTACTTCTCCTCTGCTTGAAGAAGACAAGAAAGGCTGAAGCTCTCACAGTTTCACAAAGAAAGCCTAACTTACTTGCTTTGATACTACAGTACAATGTTTTCTACTTGGAAGTTTGCATTTAAGGTTAGTTTAGAATCTAGGCAGTCATGCCTGCAGCAATGGGTACAAATGTAACTGTGTCAGCATGTGGGGTGGACACGCTGAAATGTGGTGGGATTACAAGATCAGTAATGTAAATGCTTTTGTACAATAACCAGCAATAACAAGAGTTGCCAATTTAAAGTGGTCACAACAGATGAGAAAGATTACAAAAGGTGTTCATATTTGTCTCACTGCTTATTTAATTCTACCAAAACATTAACTACGGACGAACATACTACTGATTGGATTGTGAAGGCTGTCTTAAGTGGCTAGAAAGAACAGACCTTTTAAGTCACTAATTTTTCACAAACATAAAGCTTCTGATCATACACCAGAAGTACACGCTCCTTCCAACAAACATTACCCAAAAAAGCTTGAGGTCCTCTGATGCGAACTATTCCATTAAACATAGCACAGCACTAACTTGGAAACTAAACAACAAAATTATCTATAATTTATATTTGCATCATGATCACAGGTTTTAATCTGGCTTTCTATTTTTAGGCAGCTATTAAGTGGGTTAATTTCCAAAAAAACATCACATTAGACCTACTTTGACTACAAAACATAGTTTTGAAAAAACGAAACAACCCCTTTGTAGTTGGAAGGATGTATCTAAACTCAGTACGCAGATATTAATACCTGAAGTTAAGTGCCTGAACAATAATGGCTGAGTTCTCTGTGGTGCTACGCACCTACAAATGAAACCAGATGTAGTGGAGTTCTCAGTCTCTACAAGCAAAATCACTTAATGGCTTACTGAAGAACTTAACAGGCAAAACACTCTTAGCTTGCACAGACAAGTCCACACCCCAAATAAACAATTCTTCACTCTCTATAGCTCCTTTCTTCTTATTCTTGCCTCAGTTGAGCTGAATATATTTTTATGAGTGTTCTCAGGAATACCACCCCTCACTTCTCATGAACCCTGTTAAAATGTCTAGCAGATAACTTGATAAACTGGCTTCAACTAACTGCATCAGCTTTTGGTGGAATCGTTGAATGGCTTGGGTTGAAAAGGACCGTAACGATCATCCTGTTTCAACCCTCCTGCCACAGGCAGGGTCGCCAACCACTAGAACCACTTCTGATTACCTGATACAATCATATAGCTTATCTCAAGAAGTTCTGTAAGTATTATATAGAAACAGAGTTAAACTACTTGAAATATAATTCCAGATTTCATTTATTTTATTATTAGCAATCTTAACTTTGCTTTTATATAAATACTGGCAAATTCATGATCTAATTAAGAGTCTGTATGTGCCTATTTCTCTAATTAACTTAAAAAGAAACGTAAAAACTTAAAAAATGAAAATTCAGTGAAGAAACCATGCTAAAGGTTGGGCAGGAAATCTACGTACACAATGTTGCTAGAAACTGAAAAGCAGATCAGAATCTAGCTGTAGAATGTGATGCAAAGAGAAGAAAGGGAGCTTCGGCACTTACACAGTTGAACAAAGAGTCTCGGCTCCTTGTGGCACCTATGTGAATCATCAGTTTACTTGTACCTGTTGGGAGCAAGGTCTTGCAAAGCCAAAAACTTCACAGGCCTTTGCGCACAAGTCAAGGAAATACAACTTAGGCAGCATCCAAGTTATGTCCAGGGAGTCCACAGATGCCTAAAAGTTTCTAAGAGTACCTCCAAACCAGCACAGCGATTTCTCATCAGTATTTCAACACAAGCTGATTTTAGGAGTTAAAAGCAGATGCTAATGCCCAGCGCTATCCAAAGGCATCATAGCTGTCTTTGGCAAACAAATGCTGACTGCCTGTTTGCAGTCTATCTAGTCACTAATTTCATAAGTCCAAAATATCCATAAAACTATTTTGAATTTCACTGTAAAAGATTACATGGATCATACGATATAGAAATGAGTATAAAGTAGGCCTTGAAACTAATTTGGATTATCAGGGAATTTAGTTATGGACACAAACATGCTGTTTTGACAAAACATGCATTATATAAAGCTCCATGTACAGTAAACAGCAGTTTATCATCACTTCTCTTACCCTGGCTTCTAAAGTCACTTTAGAGACCAGAACTTTGTATCTTGACAAGGATTACATAAAAATCCTACCACTTTGTTGACAGCCTCCATATCACAAAGGTTTTCCACTAAAATGCGACATGCTTCTTCTTTACCCCAGTGAGCAGCAGCATGAAGTGGTGTCCAGCCATCATAATCTTTAATATTTACATCATAGCGAGCCTGTATTAAAAGCCTAAAGAAATTCAGAGAATTAGTTCTTGACAGTGCTGAGAGAGATAGTAAATGCTGTAAAATGATGGAATTGTTGGACAGCAGTACTTTTCTCCTTTCTCGTCAATGTAAACTATAGCTATCTTAGTTGCATTAATGTCAATTGATTAATTTTATTTCCTCCCAGAAAAACCTGTGTTCATCATATTTACTTTTAAGGAAAATTCAAGAAAAAAAAAATCCTTTTCTGTTTTCTTTTTTATTTCTTTCTCATTCAAATGCCATTCTGCCTATACAGTAGGTATTTTTCTGTATATGTGCAGCAACGGTGAAAAGCTTTTTCAAGGAATGTGAAGAGTCAAAAATTGCTAGTGAGTTCTTATATAGTAAATTACTAAAACTTCCTTTTATTCTAATATTAGTTGCTTGAAGCTTGCATCTCCTGCCACTAACATTCGATGCTGTAACAACCTAGTGTTTACACGCTTCAGTTGTTCTCTGAGTAGTAGCAGAACTCCTCAAACGGGAGATCTGCTTTCCAGCATGCATTTAACACATGAATTTGGTACAGCTCTGAAGTGAGTGTTTAAGTGACAAGAGACGCTCAACCTGACGAACAGCTTTGTGTAAATGGTTTTCAGCTCTCTCAAACACACCCTATACTTAATAAAAATCACATAACCTTGATGTGTTCTTCTAAAAAAATTCTATTCGTAACTCAATAGACAATATACTTAAAGTAATAACCACCACAACTTCCACACAAAGCCTTGCAGCCTTGTATCCTTCGCAGAGCACATTTTTGCTATTTTGAAACCATCAAGAAAATTGTCTGAGCATGTGTTTTCTCTCCTTCCAGGATAAGTACATGGACTGGACTACAGAAAAGACACTGATAGAGGTTAAAAATAAACCAAATAATTATAAAAATAAATCTCTTACAGATGCATGCTACTCTAAAATAAAAAATATTCTTTCCAACAGAATTACTTCTTTTTTTCATGAGGCATCCAGTTTATTTTTGAATCAGAACTCCTGTTCACTAAATCACCTGTAACACCTAAAAAAGTTCTGTCAGTCAACTATGGCATTGACAAAGCTTTACAAATCTTAATGTTAGCCATACTTACACAGTGTGTGCTCTTTTTCACTCATTTTTACGTGTAACTATTACTAGTCCTGCCAAAACAGTCAAATACATTTATGATCACAGTAAAGTAATGCATTATCAAGTATGGTGTTCTTCTACTTCATTAAAAGCTGAAATGAAACCTCCATTACTGCATATACTTTGTGCTATACTATTTTACTGAATAGCAATCTGTGAATCAGAGGGACACCAAAAGCCTGAAGACTTCCATGAATGACTTCAAGAGTCATGATCTTCAACAACCTCGAAAACAGCAGAATTAAATTCTTTATTTTTTAGGTCTGAAGGCCGTTAGTCTAGAACATGGATTCTGCTCTGTGTATGCAAATTAACCCAGGCATCTTGAAAATACTCTTTAATCAGAATGCTAGCTGGCATTATAAAAAGATATTAAACTTGTTTACATAGTTGGCTTTAGAAACGGGTAAAGATTTTTTGTCAACTTCCTTTCTGAGTACTAAGGCTCATCATGTACATTCAGTTCACATTTTGAATGACATCTGGAAAACTAAAAGCATCAAGAGTTATGAGTACTTGAAAACATTAAATCGAGCTTCGAGGAAAAGGCAGTTCTAGAGACTGTAATTTCCAAATTTACAACCCTCAGAAGACAGATATGTCCTACCATATCAATTCCAAGCTGCAATATCTCAACAAGGCAACCAAAAATTTCCATTTAAACCATACTTACTTTAAGACTTCTGTATAGCCCTTAGCAGCAGCAACGTGAAGTGCTGTACCACCAGATTTCGCGTGCCTGACATCATTTATATGGCCACTGTTGAGCCACTGTCGTGCATCTCTAAGCATTATTCGTTCTTCTTCTTTTCGAGCTGCCTCTATATCAACCCCTAATACAGACACAAAGGGGAGAAGGAAAGAGAGGACACAGTGTTAGAATTCAAATACTTAAATTCAATGATGTGACAAATCTTATATCACAATAAAATTATATGAACAGTATTCACAGTTAGATATGAGTATCTTGAAGATTAACCTCAAGAACTTACAGAAACATCCATTAAAACATCAGTAACAGACTTCATAACAGAGGTTTTACCAAAAGAAAAAAAATCTATTAAAATGAGCCCTCCAATTTTAAGAACTTCTACCATCACAGTCACAATTTCTGAAGTGATACGTTACAGTAACAAAGGAAATTTAAAGTTTAACCTTGCAAAGCCTCAAAGTATAAGTCTTGTCTGTACCTGTAGAAACCAGAAACTGGCTACAATTTTTTACTAGAAGAAATCTACAGGAAGAGGAATAACTTAGCTTCTGAACACTGTTGAATATTTACAAGAAAGACAAAACTATGTTTTTATACAGGGATAGAACTACATTTGCTATACTTTCTTAAGACTTTCTTGTTAAAAAAAAAATACAGTCTTCAATGGCTATAAAACAGAAACCATATAATCCAAGCCTTTTGAAATCTGTCTTCAAATCCTGAGAGGAAAAAAAAAAACACAGCATGCTATAAAGTCATTTTTATAGCATGTTCTATAAAAATATCTCTGGTACTGATGAAAATGGACAAACACGATGTAACATTTACAATTACATACAGTAGTTTAGACAGAAAGAAGGCTCAAGCTCTGAATACACAAAGCAAAATATGTATTTGTGAGCATTTTTTTAACAGCTACCACACAGAAAGATCTAAAAAACATAGCAGAAAAGTGGTCTTTAGAGAGAATTATGCAGGAGTATTGTTCTGTGTTGACTGAACACTGACATCTTCGCAAAGAAAAGGGTCTTAGGAACCGTGGTTATCATGAGCACAAAATATAACTGGGTGAACTTCTGAAAGTAAATTCATCAGTAGACCAACATTTGTGAAAATGAACTCATGTATATGATCTGTCTAATCTTAGACATTCTGTGCAGGGTCTTGGGGAAAAATTTGCTGCTCCTCTGAATTTTTATTTTCTTTTGGAGCAAAACATAATTTTATAATGATTATCTGCAAGCATGCACTGATTTACTGAGTACAATCACAAATTTCAACAATAGTCTACACAGCCCATAAAGCAGCAGGTAATATTTTTAAAATACTTGGGACAGATACAAAATCTCTCCTGCCCCTTGGCTCAGAATTCTACTTTCTTTCAGTACGTCCTGCAGAAGCTTCATGTGTTCCCAAACTTCTTCTCCAAAAAGCACATTTGCATCATGTAACTTTTCTAATTGTCCAAATAATCAACGTAGAATACAAAGAGACCACAAACAAACCTATGGAAACCTAGAACAACTCTTTTCAACCCTATTCTACCTAAATAATTAACTTTAATTAATTCTCAAAGCCTTTATAATGAACAGCAATTTCAGGCTGAACAGTCTTCTAAGAAACGGAGCTATTCATTTCTTTACAGACTGAATGAATACTCAGAATACAGAAACCAAACAAAATTCAATCTAACTGTTGCCTAGGGTAAGAATTGAGCCGAGGATAAAAATGGTCCCCATTAAAGAAATTACTAACATCATGAATGGAAAAGAGTAATATATAGATGATCATTTGTAGTGTAATGCATCATTCCTACTGCATAACACATCATAAAACAAACTATTGTAAATCACCTACATCAGGTTTTACCAATTCTCTGACAATAAAAAGCCAGATTGTGGAGAAACAAACAGGCAAACTGAAAGTAATTAGGACGGCACTGCTAAAATACCCAGCAGGCAGTGGATGGCAGACTGAGATTTATATTCTGGTACACATGAATTTGCGTTTCCTTGATTATTTTCTATA
>JAOWBP010000001.1:34681851-34696919 GCA_028571105.1 Tragopan temminckii
GAGGTACTGGAACAGGCTGCCCAGAGAGGTTGTGGATGCCCCGTCTCTGGAGGTGTTCAAGGCCAGATTGGATGGGGGCCCTGGGCAGTCTGGTCTAGTATTGAATGGGGAGGCCCTGCCTGTGGCAGGGGGGTTGGAGATTGATGATCCTTGAGGTTTCTTCCAACCATTCCGTGATTCTGTGAACTACAGTCAATTACTGCCATGTCAGTAAAGTCAAATGCACCGAAATTCACCTAAATCATTTAGGTTGATGTACAAGTCAGACATAACTCTCTAGCAAAGACTGACAACATTCTTCTGGAAAAAAAACAGAAGAACAGCTGCACTCTTCCCCCCCCCCCAAACTAATTAAAATAGACAGATGGTTGCACTCACACAAAAATATTCAAGCCTATCTAATCTGGAGTTCTTTATGTGCTCGCTATAAGAACTGTCAATTAAAATTCATTTAACATTAATACATGAGTGAAAGCCTTTGTCAAATCTACAGTCTTCTACATATTAGCACCTCTTATTTCCCTGTTTATCATGCCACCCACTTTCTTTTTAACATTTGTTTTTGGTATTAAACAGGTTTAAGCATTCAAATTACACCATGGCAAAGGTTCAAGCAATTAACTGTTTACTACTGCATTATGTAAATCCATCTTAGAGATATAAATTCTCTGTTACAAAAAAGTAGCATTTTCACGGAGGAAGGAGGCTGTTAAGAAGGAGGAAGGTGGTTGGAAGTGATGGAGATGCAGATCCCCAGCACACCCCTCACAAAGGCTCTGTCTTTACTGAGTGCCATCTTCCTTCAGAGCATGATGTAACTTAGACTACATCATCTCATTTCTTGTACTGGGAGCTTTGGAATAGTAATGCATGCCTCATGTCATGTCAGTAATGCATCGTCTCATATCACAAGACTTGAGACGATGAGACACCATCTGAATATTCTCTCCTATGTGGAACAGAAAAACCTCAAACTTCCAAATAACTTTCCCTGGAAAATAAGCATTGAAAATGGGAAATAGTAGAATAAGGAGGAAAAAAAGTATCAGAGAAAAAGGTATAAATATTCTTTTTTGAAGGCCAATCTGTTTTATAAAGTCAGCATTGCTAGATTTGCCCTACTAACTTTCTAGGAGTAAAGTGCACATATTTAGGATGCACACTTTAAAATGATACTATCAAAACTTGATACCTATCCATTAACTATATGGTGCTCTCAGGTGAGCACAGAAACTACTGGAATTAATTTTTGTTCTCAGACCCAAAACAAGCGCAATTTTAGACCTAATCCTAACAGGTAGTTTCAGACATTTGGCACTGTGTAGCGGCACTCAAAAGGTGAAAACTAGATACAAAGGGTTGCTTACATGATGGGGTATAGTTGTTTACTTCTAGTTCAGTTATTCCCGGGTATCAATGGAAAGAAACAGTTACCTTCAGGCTGTATTCATCTCATCCTAAAAGGGACATCTGAGTCACTCTAGAAGTGTGTATTTTCCTCTTCTCTAATGTAGTTTCCTTCAGTACAGATTTTGAGCTTTAAACTTAATCTAAACTGGGATATATGAGTCTACATCCCAAATGGATGGTACACCATCCATACTATCTAAATACCACTTAAATTCTGCTGTGTGAATGTAGGAATCCAACCAACACCTGCGTTCGGTACTTCCAAGCTCTTTCTTCTCAAAAGGTTGGGATGAGCTAAAATGCCTGGAAGATAGCTTCAGCAACGTACAGAGTATTAACAATTCTCTTTAAAAAAAGTTGACTTTAAAATCGTTAATTTATACATACACTTTCAAAAACATATTTAGCATTCAACAAACAAAACCAGCCTTTCACATTTAAAATTACCTTGTCTATTCACTTCATTCTGAAGCAGCTCTTCCATTGCCTCTTCTTCAGCAATATCTAATGGAGTGTCTCCTTCACTATTTACAGCTCCTACATGTGCTCCTTGACTAATTAAATACCTGCCAATAGAAAAAGAAAAATCAACTTTTTGGTAGACAAAAAGGGAGGGTGAACTTCAGCTCACTGAAGTTGATGCAGAAATAGCAGCCACTAGGATATAACATTAAACAGATATACACATGATACACGTGTACACATATAATTAATAGAATAACTATATTTGGTGTATGCAGAAAAACCCCTTCATGACTCCCTACCATCACAGCCATCACAGAATGTCAATACAACTTTTTATCATAATACCCATTAATATGAATAGTAAGTACTGTGGTCTCTTCAGTTTGTCACAAAGATTTCCAATCATATTAAATACGTACTTGCATGAACTGAAAAAAAAAAAAAAAAAAAAAAAAAGTAGTTATATGATGAATAAAAGTGAACACATAAACAATGGTCAAGACAGCATTTCCCATGAGCTCCATGTATTAAGCCACACCTCCTAGAACACCCATATTTAGTGCATCTTTTCATAGCTGCCCAAAATGATGACTCCTCATCTCCTAGGCCATAAGGGATACAATGAATAAAGCCAAAATCACCTCCGCTGCCAAGTATTCACAAGGTCAGCTTTGGTGGGGTAACAGGAGAGACAAAGAAACCAAACAGTACTCGGCACTCTGTTTAAGACACACTGTTCTTTATTTGAAGTACTGACTGGAAGTCAGCAATCCAGCCTTACACACCTTCTGTCTTGTAGAGTTTAACTGATACTTTACATATACTTGCGGAAAAAAACCGAACAAGCTAAAAGGAAATACTCAGACGTGAAGAACTAGTTACCCATTCGATCACAGATAAAAAAATCAAAAGTGCTTTCTTAACCTCACTATAGCAGAATGTTAAATTATGCAGGAATCAATCACAAAATTAATCCACCACTAATATAAACGCTTTAAAATATTTCTGTTTAACTACTGTCAGTTAATAATGACAGATTCCTAGACTAGGATCATTTTGTCCTTCTCTATATATATAGCACTTCAGCTACTCTCCTACTTCTCTTTTTTCCAATGTAAGACTTAAATAGCACTTGCTATTAAATCTCTGCAATTACGTCAAGAAAAGGTAAGGACTAAGAGATCACAAACTGGAAATGAATTCCTAGAAGTGTAACTGTATCTCCTGGGGCACGTATCATCAGTTGCCACCACTAACTTTGATGCTGGTATGCTGCGCTGTTTTTATTCTATACCTCTCGGAAGAGCAGAGCTGTGAATCTTAATGTCTCTTGAGCTTAAAGAATTAACTTTTGCAAGAATGAAAAAATAATTCCAAGTAACTGCATTTCTCAATGATACCACTTGAACAGTTTCAACAGTTACACAGCATTTCAGGCTACATATCCGATATACATAACTGCTGTACAGGATATTTGCTAAGCAGGCAAAAATAACAGTAGGGATATGTAACTTTCTCACAAAGTCAAAACTCTGGACTCAAAACCAAAGTCAACCACCAACAAAAATGTCCTTGTTAAAAAAAAATCCCACGTCAGCGTTCAGGTAATTTTCAATTTCCTTTCTCTAACAAAGACACAAAAAAGCGGTGTTTAAGAAAACTGTTTTTATCTGTTACTACTTAACAGTAGAAAATGAAGCCACTTTTGTAAGGAAAATATGTACCTCATTGAAGCTGTTAATTTTGTTCAACTAGTTCTAGGTCTGATGAAAAGAGCAGCGCATAAGAAAGTGTAGGTAGCGAACAAAAGGCTGCAGTAGCACTTCACAAAGTTATTTAGCCATATGAACAACTTCATGATCAAATGATCCTTTAAGGTAGAATCCAAAACCGAAGCAGCTTACAGACCAAAATGAGACCAGCAGAGCTCTGGGACCAGTAGGGCTGGAGAAGTGGAGTTACTGAGTTCCCCTCTGCATATGCTTACAGAGTTTGGTTTTTACTGGGTCAGCGAAAGAAGAACCAACTGATGAGTTTGAAGAGATAGAAGAACTAGGAGAAAGATGTCTCTTTGGAGAAGTGACATATCCACGGTGATGGCCCTTTCCCTGCCTTTTGTCAGCTGCTCCATCTAGGCATTCCCTCTGCTACCCCTACCCCACAAATCAATAGCGAAATAGCAATACGGTCTAAAATATTATTCAAATACCAACTTTTTAAATACACCTTTCAAGTTAAGCAATGAGAGTGATGTTTGTTCTGCCTTCTCCATCATTCAGTAACAGACGATCCCAACCCAAACAAGTTTATGCATCTGTTTATTTTCCTTGACTGCAATAGTAATTTCAGCAAAGTAATGGCACGGTTCAGATGGCGAGTGAAGTTACCTTGGTGCCTACAGGATCACAGCTGTAATTAGGAAACCTAGCACTGCCAAGAGAAAGGAGAACTGTTTCAGGCATGTAGGAAACTTGACTCCGCATCACATACAGAAAGGAGACAGATTTGGTAGCTGAGAGAAGGAGATCGATGCTCTGTGTTTTTAGGATACAGCTGAGCCTACAAATAAGAAGGTTCTTTTTTTTTTTTTTTTTAAGTCATCCCTCAAACTTCAAGCTGTTAACTGAAACTGATAGTATAATTTCAGATATGGGCATCTTTGACATTTCAGTAATTCTGCTGCCATACCAAAATTTTCACCTGTAACAGCATATTGTTCTGTGTAGGTTTATATATTAAAAAGTCATCAATGTTTCAAACTAAAAGAACATTTACTGCTTTTTAAAATCTTTATGGCTACTTCAAATTTCCTTTTTCTAAAATAAGCAAGCAAAAACTAACTTTAATTTCATCGACTGATATTTAATCGATATAGCTATATGGTATACAAAGAAATTAGGACAGTTTAATAAAAATCTACAACCATGGCCTTTGATACCAAGTCCAGAAAAAGATGCTTTTTGCCAGGCTGAATGCAATGGAAAAGTAAAAATCTACTGGATTCTTGCAGTCATCTCCTTTTGAAACCTTTTGCTATAGCAATTAAATTTGTATCTTTCGTAATTCATTTGTTGTGATGTTCAACACAGAGCTACAAAAGAATAATTCCGGAAAATATGACTGTTAATTTACACAATATTCTTGTAAGTGCTATTCAAAATATAAATAAAGAAGAACGAAACAGTAACTTGAGCTGTATCATGCTTATTTTTTGGAGCTAAACTTTCAAGTGTTGATATTCAAGCTAAAGCATCTCTTCCAGATACTTCTGTTGTCTAAGTAAAAAGAATTGCAAGTATCAGACAAATATCAGAAAAGAAAAGAGCAGGAAAATAAAATTGTTCGTGATACTGCTGCCCTGATGTTTCCATGACAAGCATTATGCAGCCCAGGTAAGACTGGAAGAACAAGTTTGCTTTGTGATAACGTTGTTCTATGAAGGCAAAAATACTTCCATTTGAAATCTGCGTTTTAGGAATCCTCAATATTCCTCAACTGAAGTACAGACTGAAATTAGCAACCTTGAAAAAAGGTGAAATATTTACTTTAAATAATTATTATGCAACCCAGACTCTCCTATCACTTGTCAAAAATACATTTCAATGCTTTTTATAAAAGGTTGGAATCTCAGCATCTCTGAGACAATAATTAGCTCTGTATGAAAGCCAAACAGTACTAACCCAAACTAAGCTCAGGAACTGGAAATTAAAAACGTAGCCTTTCTACTTGGTCTACAGTTGGTCAAAAGACTTTGGATTTTCTAATAGCTGCAACCGACTAGATATGGTCAGGAAACATTTTAACATTATTTACTGCAGCAAAAAAAGAAGGACATCTGTTTACATTCGAACCTTGTCTCAGTTCACAGTATCTGGAAACAAGTTTACTAAGTAATTAGGGATATAATTAACTTTAAGAGCTTGCTGAACCTGAAGGTCACAAGAAGCAGGGCAAGCGAGGAGCACGGCAGAGCAGTGGCTCCTGAATGGATTTGGTTCCTTACCTGCTGCCTGCTGAGCTCATGAGGAAGTCAGCAGTAAACCAAGAGCTACCTTCCGCCTCCTAACACCATCAGACAGGGCTCTATGACCCCAAAATCTGAGGAGAGGGACCGTCCTAAAACCTTTCTGCTGTTTATCCATGTAAAATAAGCATGCCTACTTCAGCCTTGCACAGAAACAAGGCTTAATGTTAGCAAGGCACCAACCAACAGCACAACTGGACTCCCAAGGCGTCTTAACCAATTTCCCATTTCAGCTAAGCCCAGCTGTTTGTTTCTCTACATCCATATATTATGAAGTTCCTATTAAGTCCATGAGAGCCCCCAGTGAATGGCAACATGGAGCCAAAAACAGCAAAGTGTCTGTGCTCAGACAGCAGTGCCATCAATTGGAGACACAAACAAAATTCTGCCCCACAGCTGACAGATGGTAAAAACAAAAAGTTTCAAATCATTGGAATATATATTTTAATGGCCTCCTTTTAAGACAACTTTCAGCAAATAAAGTCTTAAAAAACATTTAAAAGTACATCTTCGTAAATCATTTCAATTCTTTTCAAAAAGACATGGTATCACGCCAAACAAGTAGACATTGAAGCCACACCTTACAGACTGAAGCTCTAAAATGTTAATATTGCTGTTTCAAATTTATTTTATTTTTTAAGTACATTGAAGCTGTAACACTTGATCCTTTTGAAGGCTTCTATTGGTTTGAGTGCCTGGGAATATTTCTTTAAAGAATCAGTGTCAGAGAAGTTTCACTTTTAGGTTCCTAAAAATGTTAACATTAACTCAATCTGAAGTGGAAATGCTAACTCAAACTCCTTAAGCTTTCTCAAAACTGTTTTTGGTTTGTTTTGTTAAATTTAGGGGGAAAAAATAATACTTAAGGGCAAGGCAAGGTAAGCTGTGAGTTGAACAGGCTGTGCAACTCATCAAGGGATTAAATCACAGCTTCCATACGATTCTTACGATGAACTTCTCAACATAACTGCTTAAAGTAACAGATTAAAGAAAAAGAAAACACAAAACACAACTTCAAATAATCCGAAGCTGAAGCTAATTAATACCCAACGTGACTCAGAGGTCTCAGGAAGCACGGCAAGTCCTTGCCCACAGAGGTGACACGGGGCGTGCGGCTCTGCACAGCGGTCCCTGTGCCATTCTGAACAGCAACCTTCAGATAATTCCCCTGCTCCCACCTCTGCACAGGTGAGATATTCCTGCAGCTGTCTCTTCTCTTGTGTCCACTTACAGATGCTCTTAAGTAGGAAATGAACACTCCAAGTGAAATACCATAAGCAAAATGATACAAATTTCATTGGGCTGAGAATATCTGCTCTGAGTAATTTCAAGGCTGATGTAGTGAGAAAATCAAATGGTTTGAGAAACAAGTCAAACTAGCAGGAAGCCCTATTCAGGAGCTGTGCAAAATGCAACTGATGCCAGCAAGTGATGGCTGCACCTCAACCTTCTATCTCTGAACAATCAGCACTGAGAGGCTGACATAAGAAAGGCTCCTCCGCTGTACCTTAAACTACAATTGATCCATCAGGCATTTTTAAGGTTATTTCTCTTTGCAAATCTTAGCAGATTCTCTCACCTTTCTCATTTGAGAACAAAAAGCTTCAACAAGAACATTCACCCTAAGAGCAGTACGAGCAGCTACAAAAAACTCTGGGGTAAATAAGGCCAGCTCGGATTATTTGGCAAAACTTCCTGATTGCTGCTCCTGAAATACACGAGTGAAGATCTGCAGCTAGTTGATATCAACCACAGATGTCAGGTGAATTTTTGATTTCTTCTGGAAATTGTTAAGAGTATGGAATTTCACATAGCTAGAAATATTTTTTAAGTGATTAAGAAATCATTGCTGAGAAACAATTGACCAAATGACTCAAACCAATTGGATGTGATGATTTCTTTTCAATTTTCACTTGTCTAGCCCAAATTTCAAAGTATGTTTTTCCTAAATTATGGACTGATTTAGAAATGTATGCCCTTCAGGTATGCAAGAGCTCTTCCAAATAGAGCAAATCCAGCTTGTTCTCATTCTCAAATCTGCTATGAAAGCTTCTTCAACACACATACATCTCCGCTTCAGAATCATCAAATACTCCCAATGTGATCCAAGTAGTATGTCACAGAGATGAGGAAAAAAAATCCCCCTAGGCAAACAGCTATTTCTGTTGATTCTGAATAATGTATATAGATCAGAAATATATTTGTGTTTATGAAGAGATTTATGAACACTCCGAAACATAGCAAGACAACACTGAGCTGGCTGTTCCTAGCCTCCAATGTAACTTGCACACCCCAAGGAAGCACAGCAACTAAAAAAAAAATCACATCTGTTTTCCTTTTTACTATGCAGGGACATGGAAGAAACAATGCAGATAGCTGTATCTAGTTAGCCTTAAGTCTTCCTGAGTTCCAACAAACCTATGAAAAAAGACAGCAATAAGCTCTGGAGGTATTTGTACGTAGGCGGCTACCTAACCATTAACAGGGCGAAGATGAAACAGTAAAAATTCCTACTTGCAGCATATGAAAAGGAACTAAGCCTACATATTTTACCGTATCCATATAGAGGAAAAGACACATGAGGGGTGGCAGAGCAATGTTTAGGTGAAAGTAAACAGTGACTGAGAAGAGGAAAGTAGGAAACATGAAGAAAGCTATATAGGGAAACGCATGCTAGAACCTAATCCCACCCCTGCCCCCCCAAAGAACTGCAGCCTGGTTGTGCCAGGATAAATACAGTGCAAAAACTTCATCAGGAATGAAATCAAATGAAACAGAGATACTTTTCAAGTGCACATCAGATGTTAGTTTCATTAGACATTTATTCTGAAAAATTAATCAACACTTTCTCTACTGGCCAGTGGATGCATGACAATTATTCAAGCTCAAGCATATGAAATGTTGTAGGAATCACTTTCAAAACTAAAACAGTTGTTTAAATAAAAGGAAAAAAATGATCTCAATTAATCAAGTGTTAAGATACCAGACCAATAGGTTTTGAAGTCCAACGTTCTCAAAAAATACTAGAAATAAAGAAGTGATACACTGCAACATCTGACAATAAAAATACACCGTTTTTCAACCACAGATGATAATTGGCATTTTCTTCTCTAGAAATACTGCTTTTTTATATGAAGCCGATTATCTCTTTTGCATCTTAGAGTGCAAAAATGATTAGGTTTGAAAATGTTCTGTTACACCTATGAGTCCAGTAACTGCACTTCCTGATGGTCTCAGTGCTCAGAATGCTTTCCTGTAGCAAATCCTCCAGCATTATGATGTCATCAAGATGAATACTTAGGGCTGAGTTACACTGGTTTAAAAGAAGAGCAAACAACAGCATTGAAGCAGAAAAGGACCCAGAAGGGAAATCATGCTGCTGCACACCCTCCTCAAATGAACGCTCACCAACCACAGGTGATGGCAGAGCCAGATCATTGTCCCTCCTGCCTTTTGCCAAGGGTAGCACTGCTGCAGGTCAGAATCTGTGATGCTATAGGAGACTGATATCTTTCTGTTATACTGAAACTTATGAGTATAGACTTAACTTGTCAAACTTATTTTCCTGCAACGGTGACGTGTTGGCATTTATACCAGAGAAGTTTAAACCAAGATCAACTCTGAAAAACCCTTTTACTGTATTTAAAAAAATATAAGCAAAGATATAATCTCTACACCATAGAATTTACCTTGTTAATAATTAAATTACACAATCCTATAGTGACCAAATCTCGGTATAAAAACATTGCTGCCATAGTGCAGCTTTTAGCATCATGCAGCAGCACTGAACTCAGTCCAACCCCTCACTAGGAACTGTCTGTCCATCTGCAATGCACAGCAGCTGTTCACCTGCTTGGTCCACTTCAAACTTCCTTGAAAACACATTTTCTCCAAAGGAACTCTCATTCTTCATTCAAATATTTGATGAGCTGTACCCTCATCTGCAATCAGAAGGTGCCAATAATTCTTGTTTTTACACTTTTATCTTGTCATATTTGCTGTTTATAAACAGAATTACATTTTTGATCTCTGCATCTGAATTGTACCCCCATATCTCAATCTCAGAGTGCAGCAGCCTCACATCTCTACGGACACCACACTAAATCTACATGGATTTCAAAATAGTTCCAGCTGCCTTAATCCTGCCTCAGTAAGGGTTAAGAAGACTAGAAATATGCACACAGATCACAATCACTTGCACTGAAATGATGTAGCTGGGAACATCCAACAAAAGACACAACTTTAAGAAAGAATAAATAGGTGCATAAATGGCCTTAGTGTCATTAGAAAACTTACTGCATGCTGCAGAAGAGGATCAAGCTCAAAATAAACACATTTATGCAAAAGCTTAAAGAAAACAAAAGCTGAAGTACAAAGAAGTGACAACCTATACCACACCCATGTTTTCTCCTAGAAAACAACACCTGAAACCAATACTCCTACATATTTGTCACTCAGCTGCTCACATTTAATTAACTTCAGAATTCATAGGTAAGATAACAACTGTTAATTGTTCTTGGGATACCAATAAAACCTGTGCTCTGGGATAAACAATTAAGATCTTTCCTATGCATATCACATCTTCAAGCAGGATTTTTTTTTAACCTCAGTTGCACTTTTAAACTCTTTTTCAGCCAAAAAATTAGGGCACTTTGAGCTTTTCACTAGGCATCTGTCCCTTGATTTTTCATTAGACCCAATGAATTAGACCCTTCTACTCAATCATACAGCCTTGCAGAAGGTATCTCTAAACTGAAGAATACATTACATTTACTTTTCTAAGAACAGAAAGGCAATATGCTTACAAATAAAGTCACAGATGGCAATGCACACAGTAATCCCATCTGAAGAAAGCAGCTATAGAGCACACACAGTTTTTGTGCATCCTACAGTGACTATCTCCCCTAGACACCCTTGGCTGAACAAAGAGGTATCAAATCAGGCAGGCCGTGTAATTTCTGCTAACCTATCAACCATATCTTAATGTGTATTTCTGCCAGTTGGTTTATATTCAAATGTCAGATCACTATTCAGCTACTCAGCAGTAAAGATTAAACTCTTCCACATAATGACATGATTTTAAAGAGCAGATTTCACCATCAACCTAAACAACTCAATTAGTTTTGTTATTCCTAGGAGAGGTGTACGTGCACAAAAACATATGAAAACAGTACACTGCCACGGTACACCTTTATGAAACAAAAAGCCAGTTGATATTAACTCAATGATCTTCAAGTTTGACTGTTCTATTCTATAATGGAATTTAGCTTTACCTTTGTAAAGGTCTCATGAGAGTTTGCAAGAGGAGGAACTTTCATGTTCCTGATACAGAATGAATGTTATAGTTGGGGGAGAAAAAAGAGAGACTGCAATGGGAGCCTGTGCTCTGTCTCATCCCCTGCTGACCAATGAACAATCTTGCAATATCCTTAATCTTCTTTTTGCCAAACCCTTCTTTCAGAAAGAAACAAGGCAGCAAATAGAAGAGCATTAACTGAAACAACCTTTCAAAGCCTGTAGTGATCTTTTCCCAGCTATCAAAACAAACATTCCATCTTTACCACTGTCCAGTTGTATGAAGTCAGTCATTCTTCTAGAAAGCTGTTATTCTGTGGCTGGAATAATTTTTCTTTCCTTGCTTTTATTTTGCCACCTGATTAGTTTTACAACATATCCTTCTGAAGTCCTATTCTCATTTCCTGAGTGGGTTGTACTAAGGTTCATCTTTGGTCCTTTTTCATTTTCATCACGGAACGGTTTGGGTTGGAAGGGACGTTAAAGACAATTCAGTTCCAATCCCCTGCTGTGTGGAGGGACACCTTCCACTACCTCAAGATGCCTAGAAGCCCATCCAACCTGGCCTTGAATGCCAAGGGATGGTGCAACCACAGCTTCTCTGGGCAGCCTGCTCCAGTGCCTCACTTCCCTCATAGTGAAGAAATCATTCTTATAGCTAATCTAAGCCTTTTTTAGTTTAAAGCCATTGCCTCCTGTCCTATCACTACACTCTGATGAAGAGTCCCTCCACAGCTTTCCTGTAGGCCTGCTATTTTTTTCCAGTAATACCTTAATACCTGCAGATGATCAAGTTAGCACAACTTAGAAAAAAACTGATTAGAAACTGTTTTGAAAGCTACGTTGTGGTTTCACCATTCTCAGCTACTGCAGAAGAACATTCAGCAGCACCAGCTGGCTCGCGGTCGTGACGCGGGGGAACAAGGAGAGACTTCAGCTCAGCAGAGTCAGCGTTCCACAGGCAGGTTTCTGCTCGGAGGTGTCTGAAAAGCAGCCCAGACTTTTTTTTTAAATGCCTGCATATCCGTGCCAACTGCTGTTGGCAAGCCAGATCAGCTCACTGATCCAAAAGAGAATAAACCTTCCAAAACCCCTGAAGGCTAGTCTTATACTAATGGTTACCACGCTGCTGTGTGATTGTTAGCTGCTGCTAGAAGGGGAGTAAGAGCTCGGAGCCTGCAGAGGAGGGGAGAAAGCAAAGAGAAGAAGGAATGGCTGCCTGTTTCTGCAGTAGTCTCAAGCTAGATCACATTAAGCATATGGTGAAAATGTCTTGAATTCCCTTCGCTATTTGTTGCTCAATGAGCACTGGAATCATCCCTGTAACAAAGGCGGGAATCCCTATCATCCAGTCTATGCAGCAGTCCTTTTAAGGCAGTCAGAACTTTAAGTAGAACACCTAGATCTGAACATCTCTGTATTCAACTGCAGGATGGCAGGACTGTCTCTCAGTCCCCTGTACACAGGACAACAATCACTTGTGTAGTCTCACTGGGTTGTCACTAAAATAGAGACATCTTGGGACAAGGGCTTGCTGAGGTCTCAGCAAACCAGTTTGGCTGGGTTCACTTACAGGCGGCTGGAGCCCACAGACACAGACAGGCGCCAACAGCAAGACAGTGGCTACTCAAAAAAAAAAAAAAGCCTTTTAAAATGAGCTTTACACACTGGGGGAAGGAGGTGAGGCGAAGTATGAAACTTTTGACTCCTTCATATTCTTTGAATTATTCAGACAGTTAATACCATACACATCATTCAAAATACGAGCAAAACAATCATCTTCATGTTCTGCTTTTCCTTCCCTCTCTGTGCTTATAATTCTTAACAATAGAACAGTGTTTTTGCAGACAAATTAGTGTCTTTGGAGGTGCACAGCATTATCACTTTATTAGGAAAGGATATGTTAAGCCACCAATGAGTCTGGGAAGGAAGAAGTAGAACTTTTAGCTGTTAAACGCTGTGATCAAGTTCTAACTAAAGAATATTACGAGGGCTGCTCTGAAAGTAATGCTTCCTATTTTACTGCGCTGGTTCACGACATCAGAGGTGGATCCTGGTGAAATGGCAGAAGAGACTGAACCTTCCCACCAATATTCCATTATGTTTTGCTGCTGTGTGACAGATGGCAGTGAAGCAGTAATCTGACAAAATGGTGGCTGACATGGAAGTGTGTATGAAGCAAAGGTGTGCTATTCAATTCCTCAACATGAAAAAAATGGCACCCACTGGCATTCATCAATGCTTGCTGAACGCTTATGGAGACCAAACAGTGGATGCGAGCACAGCGAGGCAGTGGGTGGTGCCTTTCAGCAGTAGTGACAGCAACATGAAAGACACGCCATGTTCCAGATAGTCATGCATGGCTGTCACACCACAAAATGAAGTGTCTCCATCAGCTCACTCATGCAAATCGGTGGATTATGACCAGAGAACTGTGTATGAAGTTGAATATTGGCTTCCATGTGTTGGAAGTAATGGTGGCAATGCAGGAATATCACAAAGTTTGTCCCAGATGTTTTCACAGAGGAACAGAAAGAACACCATATGTGAGTTTATCAGAACCTAATGAACCAACATAAGGCTGAAGGCAATGGTTTCCTGGATCGTATCATCACCGGTGTTGAGACGTGGTGTCAGCACTACAAGCTGGAGTAAAAAGAGCAGTCCATGGAGCGGCAACAGGTGAATTCCCCACCAAAGAAGAAGTTCAAGAAACAGCCCTCAGAAGGCACTGCCTTTTTTGTGTAGAAAAGGGGTGATCCTTACGCATTTCCTGGAACCCTGACTGCTTCACTGCAATGCTGCCTAAGCTGAAAGTTCCAATTTCCAGAGCCAGTCCAGAGAAAAAGAAAACCTTTCTCTTGCAGCGCAGTAACTCCAGGCTCCATACCAGTCTGAAAACCCTGGAGCACACTGCTAATCTTTGCTAGACTGTCCCACCACACCCACTGTATAGTTTATGATTTGGCACCTTCTGACTTTCATCTGTTCAAGCCAATGAAAGATGGACTGCGTGGGAAACATTTTCCTAGCAACAACACTGCCACAGCAGCTGTGAAACAGTGGGTTGCCTCTGTTGTTGCAGAATTTTATGATCACAGCATGCAGGTTCTAATTCATCACTGGAGAAAATGCAAAGCTAATGGTAGTGACTATGTTGAAAAATTGTGTTTAATAGCTGAGAATTTGCACTACCAAACAACATCATTGTGCTCTTTACTGCAGTTTCTGTGGAAATAAATAGGAAGCATTACTTTCAGAGTAACCTATGTAGAAGCATCATAGCAGTGATGGCCTTGGAAGCAAACAAAAATAAAATTACAGATCCATTTCTGGACTGGACCCCATCTATAACACAAAGGCACGAATAACCTTTAGATCCATTAATTAGATTTCATTCATACCTCGGTTTTGCAGAGCCTGGAGGAAAACGAATAGCTGATCTCTATAAGGTGCTGGAAAGTATTTAGATCAGAGTGCCACAAAGACTTTGAAAGTTGGCAGTATTTTGGAAATATCTATTAGCAAGACAAATTCTGAACGATTAAGGAAGCATGGCCATTAAACACTGCCAGATAGTCATACCCATCAATTACACCGAAGGCTGATGGAAACGTGTAGCCATTGCTTGTCATTGGTAGGGAACACATTTAATCATGCATTTTAAGAAAGATCATGGCAATTTTGTGGCTCCCCTACTAAGTGAGGGGGGTGTTCTGGTAACGGGGGATGCTGAGAAGGCGGAAATACTGAATGCCTTCTTTGCTTCTGTCTTCAGTGAGAAAGCTCTCCCTCGGGAATCCAAGACCCTGGAGGTTAGTGAGAGGGTCTGGGGAATGGAAGACTTCCCTTTAGTCAGGGAAGAGGTGGTCCG
>JAOWBP010000001.1:34697019-34721799 GCA_028571105.1 Tragopan temminckii
TGTGCGACCTGGTGTAGGGAACCTGCTTTGGCAGGGGGGTTGGACTCGATGATCTCTGGAGGTCCCTTCCAACCCTAATGATTCTGTGATTCTGTGATTTTGCTCATTTCAAAATGGCAAGTTTGAGTTCCAACATTTAAAATAAGGAAGTTCAGGGACTCCTGATAAATACAGATGAAAATTAAATACAAACTGGAAGAAGGTTACTGTCAACCAAACATTTATTTCAAACAACTTGACGAGAAGAAAGGAAACATGAGCACACAGTTTGATGATCTCAAACTCATCCCAGCCCTGCACATCGTGTCAGAGGACGTTCCTCAATTCAAGCTATCTCCAAAGTTTCCAATACAATATTCAGTAGAAAAATTCTATTATTGCCTTAAGAGACATCTTTCTCTATATTTTTTTTTTTTTTTTTTTTTTTTGAGGGAGGGGTGAGGGGAGACGACAAAAATTCAACTGTCAGATGAATAATTAATTCAATTTAATTTGTTTTTTGCTTCTTGTTTTTTGCTTTTTTTTTTTTTTTTGTTTTAAAAAAAGCTTTTCATACATTTTCTGAAAGATAAACATTCTTCCATTCTAGTAAAAATGAAAATACATTCGTAGTAGTAAAGCTACATTAAACAGTAAAACTATACTGTAGTTTGCAAATGCTCACAAGCAAACTCAAAACTCAACTCCAGGCTCACAGCTAGGCACGGTAAATGACTCACACAAAAGTACACTTTCACACACACTTTTTCAACAAGAGAGAAATATATGCCATTTTACATTTATTTTATATTAATCTGGTACAACACAAAGTGGTGTACAGAAAAAATATTTTAAAATTCTGTTGCTTGAATACCACTCTGTACTATTTCTTGATACAGTAGTATGTTTGTTCTTGTCTTCTGCATTCTAAAGAGTAATGTGTTTATTATCCAATACTAATACAATATATAAGCTTTTAAATTGCAGAGGAATTCTATCATACAAATCAATTTGTTACATTAACCTGAATAGTTCTATTAGATGTGTTCATGCTTCTGTGAAAGCTAAATTTAAGGGTCCTACTATTAAACAATATCTTAAAGAATGCAGATACCGGACTTCTGCTAAAGGGCTTCTGCATTAGTTTGCTTCCACGTAACTGTAATTTTTCAAAGCACTTGATGTTGACATTTTAATCTGTGCTAACAAACTGAAGGCAAAGAAAAATCTCCTTCATAGAAAGCTTTCTGTATAAGAAAAAGAAAACAGAAACAAGTACAAGGAGATCATTCTACAGAAAACCCACCTGTTTTGGCAACTTTGAATAATATCTAACACATTCATATTACTATTACTTGTAAGCTAATTCATGTGATCATAAAACAGATGAAGTGTAACTCAGAAGAAAACTCTAAAATTGAAGAATTCGAAGAACTTCCAGCAAGTTGAAGCACTCCCAGCATTTGCAGATCTCAGAAACAGAAAGAAAAGGTGCTGTTGTCTCTTACAGTTCTTTCTTTCCCAGAATAGCCCTCCATCTGCAACCAGCTGACACTCTGTACCACACCAAACTACATTTTTCTTGCCATATTTCACATGAAGTACACTTCTACAACCCTGACGTTTCTTAAAGCAGAAGACACACGTTTTAAAGGAGACAGGAAGCACATTCGAGAGAAGAACAACATACCAAAGAAGCTACAGACTGCAATGGGACAGGAGATGCTGCTGGGAGAAGATCTTACAGAACTGATGAGCGCAAGATGCACTGGGGCTGGGAATATACCTGCAGTGTTCAGCCCACTGGCAAGACAGAAGCATGTGCACGTTAATATACAGAGAGAAGATCGGCAGTTCTCTGAAAGCACAGAGGGAAAGGAATGATCCTACACTGATCAAACAGGCACACAATTGCCTGTTAACCAGGGAGTGATTTTCTGCCATTTCCATTTACTGTACAGAATATGAAATGGATGCTAATAGCAAATGGATGAAATATTTAGAAATAACATCTGAACTGTAACACAATGGTGTACTGATTCAGTTATAAAGCAGTATGAGCAGAAATCTTTATCACTTTATAAGACAGTACATTATCCATCTCAGTATAGTTCTATGGAGGTCAAACAAACATCAGAAGAAGCTTAGGATTAACATTTAATGATTCACTTTTTTTTCTCTCTCTGAAAGTAGAAAGAAGGTTTCACATCCTATTAATGGATCTGCAAATTTCAGCACAACATATCCTGGTTAGATCTCACAGAAAAGCCCTGGTTAGTGATCAGGCAAGAGTACCAAGCATCATTAACAGAACTCCTGCTTTCTTTCCTCCACTTTCCCCCCACCTCTTTTAAGCTTAAAAAGCAATGCACACAAATGCACAAAGAATATTAAGGTTGCAAGCGTGTACATATTCAACATAGAGAGAACATACTTAGAGTGAGAAGTTCCCCATAATATGCTGTAAACACATAAATGCCCTTCATAGCAGAAAAGATGCCAATTTCCTAACTCCATGTCTTACATACAATTTTTGACATTGAGAAATGAAATTCTGAAAAAATAAAGTATCCTATATAGTGCTGATTTTTTCTTATGAGTTCTAAAAATGTACGCATTGTAAACAAAATCAAAATATTAACTAAATCAGTATATTTGGAGGATTTTACAAATTATGCTGTTCTAAGAGAAAAGTTCCACTATTCACATTTGAGGGAAGCCCTCAGAACTCCCGAGGTGGCAGCAGAGAAAGCTGAAGCAGACTGCTGAGTCCCCAGTTTGACAGGGTATACAAAGCTGTGCATGAAGTAAAAGTTTTATGGCAGGAAAAGAAAGGAAAGCACAAGCCAGACTCTCCTTGGTTGTTTACTAACAAAGCTGGAAACACCAGAACGCATTCCCTGATCCTTTTTTTCCTCTATTTCCTTCTAAAAATTAGGAAATGAACAGGAATCATTGTACAAAAATACCAGTCCACATCATAAAGGACACAGAAATGTCAAGCTACTAGCTGTATTTTTTTTTTCAGAACTTTAAATATAATTTCCATAATTTATCCAAAGATCCAATCTATCCAAAGAGCTCCTTTTCTTGAACGAGAAAATTTACCACTAAAAATGATACATATTGGGTTCAGCCACAGACACACACACTTTTGTGCTTTCCAAGAAAGGTATATTCTTAGTGGAACAGATGCTGAATCCAGTGTGTACCACACACCAAATAAAATTCCTAATGCATGGTCATTTCTTAAATAACCCTTTCCCCTACCCCAAGTTTTGCCTGAGCTGCAAATTCTGTTGTCAATTTTGTAAATTATTTGAAGCTGAGCTCACTCCTGGAGGGGTAGTCAGGAGGGAAATCTAAACTCTCTGGGCTATTCCAGATCTAAACTCCGCTCCATTCAGGTCAGGTTACCCCTCTCTCTTTAATGTACGTGGGAAACAGTTTCAAGAGCCTATCTTTAAAATTCCTTGCACCTTAAAAACCCTGATCTTCCAGTAGCTTAGATGTTCCACATCCTGCGGGATTATACTCCAATAATCTCACTTCTTTAAAGGACATTTCAGGAAAGTATGTGAACAGGTCCTCTCAAAGAGTGAGAGAATAAAAATCACTGGAACCTTCAGAAATATTATAGGTTTCAGATTACTAAGGTTTCTTGTGGACGAGGGAATGCATTGCTCCTTCCTCCCTGCACAACTGTGTCTAACCTAGGTTGCAGTGCCAAATAGAGAACATTTACTCAACTTTTTCCTATTATGGAGAAAGGCAGGTGTTTTACCTCTACTATACTGAAGAAAGGCATCTATTATCTCAGTTTGTAGGGAAATTCTTGTCATAGTATGGCCAACAAGTCAACACTTCCAACATGCATGCAAGAGAGATTACAGCATCAAACATCTGCTTAGTGTAGAAAGGCAGATTACAGAAGTCATCAGTCACAGTGTCCCAGTTACATAAAGAATACACAAAGCACTTCAATCTTTGAAAACCAAAAAATAAAACATTCCCAGGGAAAATGAGAAAGAAAAGAATCTCCAGAACTTTTCCTTTCCCTTAAAACTCGAACAACCAAATCTTTCACACTCACCAGACAGAAACCTAATAAACCATCTCCTGAAGTTACAATTGTCATCTTTTTCAATTTTAATCAGTACATCAGCATAACTGCATGATAGATTACTACCTCACATTTGATCCAAGCCTTACACTGGATCAAACATGACAGAGTTTAGCAGAATTATGTGAAGTCCGCATATATCCAAAGGGTATTTGAAAAACGCCGCTACCATCTTTACTGCAAGAACAGCATTCTGAACAACACACGCCTCACATTTTCTCAGATCAGTCGTTGCTTCAGGTTGAGAAATAGAACCTCCAGAAAAAAAATGATTTTAATGTATCTTCAATGGTCCTCAACAGGCTTAGAAAATAACATCAAAACCACTCCTGGAATTCACTGCTGTGTAAGCCTTAACTAATGCCGTAACAGGCATCTAACTTCAACAGTAAGATTCTGTTCTACAGCCAAAATACTTAGCAGAAGTCATCAGTTCATACCACACCTGAAAAACAAAAGTTTCAAGACTGCAAATACAATTGCAAAATCTCCTACACACAGACATATCCTGGGATAACGTTTCAGACTACGAACAGAATGTAAATTAGAACTTTCTCCCCATGCCTCCCCCCAGCAGTGGAAAATAATTTCTGAAAATCACCCAACAGTCTACTTCTGGTACCCCTCCAACAATATATTAGCAAAATGCGCGTATTTGAAATATAGAGGAAAAAGCCTTACTCTGCTATATCAAGATATCCACAGGAAGCAGCTGCATGTAGAGGTATCCAGCCTTCATTATCTGGTTGATTAATATTTGCTCCATTTTCCACCAGAAATTTCACCATATCTACGTTATCATCTATACAAGCCTACAAAGAAAGAAAGATGTAAGAAATAAGCTCACATTAAAGTTGTTTTTACAATATTGTGCATCTTTAAGAAACAACTTCAGAAAAAAATAATTGCTTTCAGATATGACGTGGGAGCAAGCTTTATCTGTTGCGATTTGACAGCAAGACAGAAAGAACTGGAGAAAAAAGCACCAGTTAGAAATTTGTCAGCAAATCCTTTAACACAATAATTTAAACAGAGTTTAACAAAACCAATAAATGTGATTTCCTCAGGTAAATTGGTTCTGTTTTTCTGAAAACCCATTCAGAGCCACCAGTATAAAATTATTGTCCTGTACAAAGTCATTCCCTTTACCAAGCCCCCAGGCTCTAGCCCCATCCTAGGTCCGGCTTAGTCAAGTGAATTAAATTATAATTGTCAATAGTCTCAATACACCACGAAGTAGAATTATTGTAGTCAAGAGATGGGGAGCAGTTTTGAAAACAGTGCTGTAACGTGGTTTTAATTATAACGTAGTTCAGACTAAGGAGTGTGAAAGGGGATGCTAGGTTGCATTTCAACAATACCCTGTTGTTTTCTACTGCAGCATGTTCTATACCACCATACATCTTTTAATAGTCTTTTAATCACTCTCGTTTATAAACTTACTTGAGCATCAGTTCAGTATATTGCAAAGATACTATCTTTTGTGCACATACTATACCTCTGGAGCACACATTTTCATTACCAAACAAGTAGTGCTGCAGACATGCACAACTACTGGCACTCTCCAGATCCCCATCTTGACTGGCTCCTATTTTGCCTTTCTTCTCTGTGTTTGAGTATTTTTCTCACAGGGTGCTCAGTGCGTTTTCTTGCCAACTTCCATACTGCTGCCCTTAAAAGGGCAGAGTAACACAGACAAAAGTCCCTCTGCACTTCAAGACAGCAAGGACTCAAAACAGACTCCACAAGACTGGTATTAATTTTTTTTACCTTAATAAATCAACAATACTACTAAACGAAAAGACTGAAACGAGAACTGCTACTACCAGGCTCCCAAATCCTTCCAGGGAATTATCTGTCTCATAAAAATGCAACTAAGGTATAACTCTTACTTTTTAGCATACTTCTACAACAATCAGGACTGAAAATTACGTTCTCCTTTACTACTGTAAAAACCACAGATCTCCTTATTTAAGCAACTGTGCTTTCCAAGACGAATCTCAAAGCTTTCCCTCATTCTGTAGTGCTGAGGCAGCAGTTAAAATATACAGGAGACACACTGCTGTCCTGTTTAACCAGACAAACAAAAACAGCAAGAAATTATCCCTCTTTGACCCCATTTGCTTTAGTAAGGTATGAACTTAAAGCTTCATTTAGAATGCAACAAAGAACTGCTTTAACAACGTCTCATCTGTGCTTCTTCATCAGTAATCTTTCAGCTGGACTGCAACTAGACTGCAACAAACTGCTTGCATTATTTGTTCTTCAATTAAAAACAAACACACTCTTAAAATAATAACTTTCATAAACCTAAGTTCCTCCCTACCTTTTCAGATACTCTTGAAATATGCCTTCTTAAAGGATTTTCTAAATTATCTTTTTAGCAATTTCCATCCCTATAATCAGCAATTCTTTCAGTAACTGATTTATCAACATACTTCAACAATAAAGACTACCAATTCCTCAAGGATACTGCTTTCATTTTCTTCTAGTTATTACCATCAGCATACAATGCCCACACGGTATTAACAAGCTCTTAAATAAAATAATCACCTTTCTTTGCAAGTCATTTTGTCACTCAGAATGAAAGGAACTAATCGTAAGACGTTGTAACATATCAGGAAGAAAAGCAGTTCAGGAAACACAGATATTTACACTTCACAGAAACATTAGCCAAGCCATGTTTCACACATGTATTACATCGTGTTTTTCTGGAAAAAATGCAATTTGCCTGACCACAGATATCCTACCTATATCATAATATCCACCAGTTTATCATATGCAAAATAATATCAGAACTCATAACTTCCTGAATGCTGTTAAATTCAGATCTTTCAATATTACATTTCAATATGCTACATACTCATGTTTGTTGCAAACCTCCAAAATGCACAATACGTGAAAAAAGGATATCTTAAAATTGATCGGCACTATTCAAAAAAGCTAGACCGTCTGTTAGTGACACAACCTTATCAAAGAGCAAACTTTGCCTGTTTTTCAATTATACGTAAGAAAAACTGGCAAGAACTACTCATAAAAATACTGTTGCTAAGTGAATCAAAAGCTTACATATGCAGCACATTAAAAGACATATGACTAAGTGGCTAAAAATATTTGACCAAATTTGGGCCGTTTATTGTGCCATATATGGCAAGAATCAGGGGAGCTCAAAAGGACTTCAAACGTATTACCGCAGATTGCACGTTCATGGCAGGCAGAGATAAACAACCTGCAAGACTACGTATATTGGGATGAGAAAAGAACAACTATTAAGATAATAAAGGAATTTACTTGTATATGCAAATGGCAAAGTACTGGCATTGCTGGTGATCACATTTATGTAGTTTAAATAATGTTTCTCAGAACTTATTATCCAATCTGAGCAACTGCTGTAACAGTGTTATTACGGAACAACGGGACTCACAGAAGCTGACGCTGAGGAAGTGGAAGACATTTGTCTAATTTAAAAATATATCACTTTTGAGTTTCTTTAAACAAAGATTACTGATAACTAAGTCTTGTACTTGGAAATTTGTATAGGAAATCCACTGTGGACTCCAAGAAGGCTATTACCTATCTTAAGGTGAAGAATAGCAAATGATCTTACTGCTGAAGAACATGTATATAGTGTGTCCTATTTACCTCTGTCCCCAGAGGTGTCTGATGGACCCTCTCTCATCCTCATCACTTGCCATGCAAAAGACAATTTTGACTATCAGCAAGTACCTTAAGTCAGAATGTCAAGAAACAAATGTTATTAAAGAAATTTTATCTCCTTGGTTTTCCATTTCTATTCCGATTGTCATCGTATTATCTCCTTGGTCCCTTCTAAGAGCAGTAATTATCAAGTGCCAGAAGTGCCTCTATTGTTAGAGAATGACATCTCAGCCCCAAAAGGGAAGCATTTCAGAACTGCATGATAAACTTAAAGCGACAGGCTCAGAAAACTCTGCCCTTCTACACCTCAGTAGGCCTTAATCTAGAAATTGTTAAAAAGGAGAAAGCAACGTACATGCAACATGCAAATAATACGACTTCCACTGATATCAGAGTGAATCAAAAAGATAAATTCTCATGAATGCATCTGGCAGTCTTCTCACAGAGCACAGGCGTAGGCCCTCTTCATCCATGACTGTCACGGCCCTTCTAGGATCCATTTCCCTTCCTGGCTCCATCTCTCCTTCCCCAGTCTCTCTCCAGGGCCCTCAGTTCCAGCCCACAGACTCAGTTACTGCTAAAGCCACTTCCCAGTGGCAGCCCAGCACCAGAGCATGCACACCAGGCCTCTGGGCCCAACAGAGTGGGGTGGGGATTTCCCCTCTGCCTCCTCCATTTTATGCTGCCCCACAGCCCAGCTCCCACTCTTCTCTGATGCAGCAGAAACACAGCATTTCTCCATTCACTGTTCTGTCAGTTCTGATGGAAGTCAGCCTGCAGGCCCTAAACTCATCAACAGCTGGACAGTGCAAACAAACAAATCTCACTTCCTTCAGTGACTGATTTAGAAACTAGGCTTATTAGTCATAAAGGAAGCAAAACAAAGCAAAGTTGATCATACAAAGTCCACCTACCTTTTCTGATTAGAAGAGACAAAATCGTGAAGGAAATCTATTAAGGCCCAGGAACTAAAACTACTTTCTCTTTCCACAACACCCTGCAGCTTGGACTGCACAGAGCAGCAAAGAGCAAACAAATGCAGGCAGGTCCAAACGGTCCTGGAAACAAGATGGCTATGTGAAGCAAAATGATGCTTTAGAAAGTTTTCCCAGAAATACTTTCTGATCGCTCAGTAAGGGGTAAACAGAGGCCTGCTGAACACACTAGATTTTAACAGTTTCCAAAAGGCCTTGATATCCCAGTGTCAGCTGCATGTGATCAAGCCGGTTGTCTTCACAATCAGGCGTTCAGAGGGGACAGACTTAAGTGAGTAGGTAACCTTAAAAATAGATGGTTTTAAGAGAGATCTCTAGTATATCATGTCCCTCAGTGAATATCCATCTTAGGAATCCCCTAGACAGCACTCCTCCCTCTCAAAAAAAACCAAGAAAAACAAGTCTGTGTTTCTTAAAGAAAATTAAGGCAAACCTTGGAGAGAAAAACAATCAGTTAAACAGACTACTATCTCACATACATGAAGTAAAGCCATGCAGTATCTTACACTGAACTACAATTTTACAGCTTTTAATCAATGATGAGATCTAATGAGGTAATGAAGTTTAAAAGTTCCATTTTTTACCATTACTTTCTAGCAAGAGACTACAATTTGCCTTTAGCTGTTACCTGATCTACTCGACAAATCAAGATATTTTGCCTCTACTAAAAGGAAAGAAATATGGCATGTTTAATGTCTGTCACCGCATTTCATTCTTCCTCATTTACCCTTAGTACAGAAAGCATTCAAAAATTATGAATCACAGAATCACAGAATAGCTTAGGTTGGAGAGGACCTTAAAAGAATACTGAGTTCCAACCCCCTCCCTGGCATGGGCAGGGCTGTCAACCACTAAATCAGGCTACGCAGGAAAACAAGGTAATATATTAGACATCAAGGTATAAAATAAGCCAACCATTTTGAAATCCTGTGGAAAAGCAGAAACCAGGAGAAAGGAGAAACCCCTCTCACAGTTGCCTGTAGAATAGTTTATCCCTTCCTTTGATTCATCTAGTGAATCAAGCCCGGCAAGTCCACTGAATCTAGGTAGGTTGTTAACATCTTTGTTAATGTACCCGAGAACTAAATTAAGGAAAAGCATCCACATCTACCAGCACAGCAGATTAAAAAGAGTTTCCTGTTCTCTTCACCCCCAATTGCTTGTTCCTGATTCCATTACATACAGCTAGGCTGACAAACTTTACTGAGCTGGATCTAAACTGGATCAGAGAACCAATTAGAAATTAAAATTATATAAAATAAGAAAACGACAGCAATAAGCTATCATCCTTATTGAATTAAAACTGAATTTGATAATATTAAAATGCCTTTTGTACTCAAAAAGCTTGTATTGAAATTCATCTTCATGTCCTAATTCAACTACCATAATAATAAAATTTTGTATTACTGTGAAATTTCACCCATTAGAAGCCATTTGCTAAAGCTTCTTTTTTCAAACTGACTCTTTCCTAAATTTGCAACCCACATCTCTACCACTCTCACTGATACATTTTTACAAGCCACTTTAGTCTACTTTTTTGTCTGCATGGATCTCCATGGAAAATGGCATTACTTGCTGTCTACCTCTGTCCTCCATCCCTCAGCAATGTCGACTGAAATAGGGCTAGAAGTTGCAGAGAACTGAAGTCCCTCCTTTTGACAAACATGATGGTTAAAGAATGAGTCTTCTGAATTAATGCCACCACTGTGAAACTTCTGTATGCACTAAACAGCAGTTTAATGAGCAGTTAAACCACAATTTGAAACCAGTCTCAGTCTGCAGTGAGGACAGAGATTTTCGCTTGGACAGAAGAAATTAAGGTTCACTAGTCACACTGTTTATCAACATCTTTTACTCATCACTCCGTGGGAAAAAGAAAAATAAGAAAAAAAATAAGAAAAAAAATAAGAAAAAAAATAAGAAATTTACATGTTGCAATTCCTAATTTGTTTTTTTTCTTTTTAAATTTCAGTAAGTCAGTAACCATGAACGCGTTAGCAGAAGTTTGGTGACAAGATCCAAAGCAAGTCTGAGTAAGACTCTCCACATTTGTAGGTCACGTTTAATTTTTGCATTAATTAAGAATGCAGCATAAACAAATGAAGTGGCATTAAGGTGCATGAACTGAAATCATAAGATGTAAATAACTTCCAAGCTACAGATATGAGGTAACCTGGAAGTTACAGGCTCTGAAACAAAGGCAGAATACTCTGTTTTTGCACTTGTAACTTGTTTTTGGGACATTAATCCAACGTTTTCGTAGAAACTATAACATCTGAAGAGCCTAACATTAGTTATTACAATGGTCAAAGACTTACTTCCATGACAAAAGCTACTAAGAATCATCAGCAAATTTGGTCACAGAATATTTCTGATTATTGCACCTATTAATGGTTTAAGGAATCAATATAAAAGCAGGCATTTTACATTTGATGACTATTCTTTTCAATACATACCAGGTAGAAAGGCTGCTATTAATGTTCACAAAGATGGTAAGGAACAGGATAGGCCTGGTGTTGTAACAGAACTTGAGGCACTACTTTAGTATTAAGGATGACAAGTGTTGCTCCATTACGAAATGAAGTATAATCTTTTCAGCATTCATTTAGCCAACCCACAAGTTATAGCTTATATTTTTTCACTAAGCTGGGATAATACTGGGTATCTCTGCATATTGATAAAATACAACTTTTAATCATTAAGTATTTTTTTAAAGTATATTTACTAGTAGAAATGGAACAGCTTACAAGTATTCTTGATAAAACTAGAAATGATAAATTTTTGCAACACTAGCCTAATTTAGTTTAATTGTTAGTAAGTACTGTGTGCATGATGCATCTGTTATTTTCAGTTAATAATGGCCTACTACTTACTACTTACAGTCCTGCACGATTGATCCACACAAACTTGTTAAACTGATTGTTGCCAAATTAAATAACTGAAATTAAGAAATCATTTCATAAGCATCTCTTACTTCTGAAGTTCTGGCAGTTTGAAATGCACTGTTTCTATTTTTCTCACTCAATTTGTGCACAAATACCAGCTTCAAACTCTGATACCTCACTTCTCGAGAGAAATTTCTTGGAAACCTTTCACTTCTAAGTACAGAAAATGGGGGTCCTCCATAGATGCTTGCAGAAACAGGTGGAGTTCCTAACGAGAAAGCAGTACTTGAGGCTGATGCAATCTTTCATGTCCGTTCAAGTCTTATGGGGAAGGCATGCAGAGACTATTGAAATTAAGCACCCATTAAGCATCATTACTTAAATCAAGTGCAGTATAACTGTCAACTATGACAAAAACAGACAAATCATTCCAGAACTCAAACTTCTCTAGCTATTATTTCCACTTCATGTAAACACCTTGTCATATGCAAGAAAGAACGTATCTCAGTAGAAGTTCACCCAGAAGATATTTACATTCAAATATGTGCACAAACCAGAAGCTACATACAAATGATCACTGTTTAGCTCAAATATTCCGTAAGAAGGTAATGTCATTTCGATACTGACTACAGTTTGTCCTGTCTTCTCTGTTGCACTGAACTACTAAATAAATCACATGCAGGTTTGCTAGTTTGCAATTTACAGTTAACATATAACTTAATCTACAGTACAGTTCAGGAAAACACCACAATCGATGGCCACTGAGATTGATATAATCTGCATGTTTTAAAGCTGATTTCACAGAGATTTCCAACTATTTGAAGCCTAAAGAATGCTTAATCATACTTCTGACCCAGGACTGTAATAGAACACATATATTCAGGTGTCATTCATGTGTTTCAAGTAGAGGTGCAATCACTCTTGTTCTCTAACCTCCCTTTGAGATAAATAAAGGCAACAGGAGAGTTGGCCACAATGTGGTACCTGCTATAACCAGAGATGCTATCATTCCTGCTGGGAATCCAAGGAATGGACCAAGACTCACTCCGACAGACATTTTATGGAGAAAACAACACAGGCCAGTGTCTGCTTTAGTATTTTCATTCAAAAGAAACATACAAAAGCCAAAACCTGACTACCTAATATTACATGCAAATCTACTTTTATATATTTGTTCATTTTCTTGTTTAGCTACACGCAAATCTGCTTTCAGGAACACTTGAAATTCTACTGTTCCAGTGCATTCTACAGAACAACAAAACTTGCTTTTAGATGTAGATTCAGATTTCTTATTAGCTTTATAATAGCACCGCAGGTGAAAGAGCACGAGTTCACTGACAGAAATGGAGAAAAGAAGATCTGACAGTATGGTATTACAGTTAATATGATGTACAAATTCCCAAGATTTCTTGAACCCTAAAGGCGTGGGCACGTATATATGTACAAATCACATATGACAGATTCACATTTTACATACACATTATTGAAACTTCTGTCATTTGGTCAGCGGCATCAAATCTGTGGGTGTCAGAATACGGGAGTTAAATTCAGAACAGACTTTCAGGTCACAGAAACTGCTGTCTGAACAGAAGGGCATTTCACAAATGGGGCGTTCTCACTCTCCCGAGCTGAGCCTTCACAGTTTACTTTCTCAGACAGTTACAACAGTCTTGACTGTTACGCTGTGCTCACTGTGACATAAATACACAGCACTCTACACTACCTCCTGATATGAACAGAAGCAGTCTTCATTAGTTTAAAAATATGCCTCTTTGATCAGAAGTAAACAAATATTTTATACTGTAAAAATAAAGTGCCAAAACGCAGCTATGATTTTATTGTTACTGTTTTGGCAGTTAGCGCTAGTCCTCATGACAGAAATCTGATAATAAAATCTGTAAATGTTAAATTTGAGAAGAAGGCTGAGTCATATAGTATATGTATTTATGCCCCAGACAAATTTAAGAATATGCCAATTGTATTTCAATTTCTTATTTTTTTTTCCACCAGTAAACATAATCTTCTTTTAGCATACTGACAACTAAACAAGCTAAACAAAGCTGCCAAAGCAGCTTTTCAGTTTAAAATACCTAACATTCTGATATCCCCTAATACAATTTCTTAACCAAATTAAACATCTAGCAACACAAAAAGGCATTAAGAAAACTTATTATAGAATTTGCTTATATAAATAGGTTTGTTAACCTTAATGTTTCTTGGATTTAATTTAAAACACATGTGCTAAGTTCCCCTTTTTACCTCTGTGTCTAACTATTACCTCCATAAAATTCTTAACTATTAGTTCTTCAATGCGGAAAACTCCGCTTTCCTGGAGTGAAAAGACAGGAAGGAAACAGAATGGGCTGTGAACTCTTAGGGACTACAGCAGAAAGCTACAAGTCACCTGGCCTCTTCACCCTCTGCTTGAGTGGGACCTCGGTAGATCTTCAGTGCTTCCTTATTTAAGCCACATGAAGTGGCAAAGCTGAGTAGAATAAAAGTAATAACCCCAAATTTCATAAAAGCAATGATAGGCCTCCATTCCATCAGGCAAAAAAAAACCAAAAACAAAAACAAAAACAACATGCTCAGATGCTGACTGGGAATACTGAACTATGTGAGACAGACTTTCTGTGAGCTCACATTTTCTATTTCAGTTTACACTTTCAGGAAAAAGCAAGTTTAACAGAAGAAACCAGGAACAAAAAGGCAGTAAGGCACTCAAATTTGCCAATACAATTTGCATCTATGCATACTTCCCCCAACTAGCACTTGTTATGTGTGATTTAATCCTCATCCTTATATGAAATACTGGAAGCAAATGAATAGTTTTAATATGCTGGCTCAGATGGTATCAGTCAAGGCTTTTAATCTGTAAGTAGGAAAATCCTCTGTAAATAAACTACTAATTCGTATAGTTTAATGAAATATATACAATAAGCATATAAAGAAATAATATAACCATGTTGCACCTGCATGGAAGCAAAAATTAAATGAGAAGCGAGTAAAGTGGCATTGTGTATTATCTTATATGTGGGTAAATACATTGAAGTTTATCGAAACCACTTGGTTGCTGTGCACACACATACGTACATAAGTAAATTTTAAAATAGCTCAGTGTGTTTCTGATTTCAGAAACATATTCAGTTCACTTCTGATTTCAGAAATATATTCATCCACGTATCTCAGGAAACGTGGAAGTGGTTTCCTTTTCTGATCTGCTGAAGATTGAAGGCATTACTCAGGAGTACCAAAGGTACACACAATGTTAACCGACAAACTGACAAATTCCATGTCACGTAATTTGTTTTTTATTTTCCACTGCAGGTACACACTTGGCATCACTTTGAACACCTAATCTGATCTGTTTAAAAAAATGTCACTGTGATCCCCAAGAGGTAGGGTACTTCCAACAGACAAACATCACTAAGACATAAAATCGTCTGCATGGATAAGATTGACACAAACTGCACCTGAAGCCAAAATTCAAAGCAGAGTAGGCACTTCAGGAATCTCTTCTTCCAAGTTAAATCAGGGTGCACTCACACTGTGCCTTTGTTAAATTTGCTAAACAATCTTCTCAAATAGCATACATGAAGTGCACTGCAATGTTTTAATACAGTAAGCAAAAATGTTTGTATAAGCAAACAAGATGATTATCATATGTACTACAACCCTGTCAGGTATAAGAATAAAGAAAAAGCATACCCCACACCAACCTCCCTTCCTCTCAAAGGCTAGCTATACAGCTGTTCATCTATACAGATGTGGTTTGTAACTTCTAAAAAAGGCATTTTTGCCAGAGTGTAACTCAATACTCTATTTCCAATAGGCCAGTCACATCACGCAACCTGCTACGCAGATCCTCCCCGGTTAGAAGGACAAAGCTCCGCATTCACTTCTGTGTTCTGCCACCAGCCCAGCAGAATTCCCATTCCTACCTCAGCTACAAACGTAAGACAACACCCACTCTGTGGACCTTCTCTTTTCCCAAAAAAGGCAATAGCAAAAAACACCAGCTTTGACACCTGACTCTTTCTGTTATATCTCTACAGGAAATACCGTGGTACACGTGTCCCATTATAAACTCATTATGACATTAATGAACAAATTGCAGGCAATCACAAAGTCCTAGGAAACCACCTACCTCCCCCATTACATTAAAAAATGGACAGGAAGACAACAGTCAACAAGTGAAACTAAGTTTATACATATCCATCTATCAAATCTACACATGTGACATTTCAAAAGTGGTTAAAGAGCTTCCTTCTTAATTTTTCTAATGTGTACCACCTGGATTAGAAGCAATTATTCTACATGAGAGAGCAATCTGATGAGGAAAGTACAATAGTGCAGATACAGCCAAACAACAGCGGCGATTAAAAAGACAATATTTACACTATAAAAATTTTAAAGGGTATAAACCAGTATTAGTTGTAGAAACTTGTAAAGGACGGTTATAAACATCAATGAAAGTGCTTGCAATGAAAGCTGGTGGGGGCACAAATGCTAAGGCATTTCCTAAGTATATTGAGAATTGGGAAAAACCTGCCAGTGATAAACGGATATATATGGATAATACAGGAGGGAGTGAATTGGTCAACAAATATCTCTACTGGGTGTTTTGAAAGAAGGAGAAGGCTTAATTTGTATTACATAATAAGGATTATATACCTATCACTCTACTAGTAATAAAATAAACGCTAAAACCCCACTATGTAACTCAACAGGCTTCACAGGTCTGCTGAGGCAGCTCTCTAGCCATTATTGAAGAACTCAAGACAGCATCAAGTCTGCTGATATTTATTTTCTGAACAGATCTTGAAACACCTGAGAAACAGCAGAGGACTGGTAATGCTGCATTAGCAGCCGTGCTGGTTAAAAGAATTTAAAACAACAAAAAAAATTCTGTGACATGTCAAGATAACTGACATTTATTAAGCTCATTAGCAAGAAGGCAAGGCCATGCCAGTGCTACACTGTTTCAAAGGCTCGCTTAGCTTCACTGCAGGTCAGCTCCACTGAGCCAGATCCAATGACCAACACTGAGAGACTCAGACTGACTCTCACTCCTAAAACCCGGGGCACCAGCAATCACAATTTTGAACCACCATAGGCCCAACTGAGGCTTTTTACACCTATAGCACTGCCATATGAAAGCTGACTCAACAGAGGCAACTGTCTCTGTTCACAAATGTTTAAGAAAGCTCATTAGCATTCATGCAGCAAAGACACAGTAGGTGCTGAGCCTCAACAGGCTTCCTTGTCAGAGGACATCCTCATAAATATCCCCTCAGATTTGAATTAAACACATGCCCCATTTTTTTTTGGCCATAATAGGCCCTCAAAAAATACCAAGTACCAAAACCTCTCTATTGTTTTGGCACACAATGTGTGAAAAGCCAGCAGAAAAGGAACATTTTAGAGGAATAGCTCTCTAGACAACATTTGAAACCAGTATTATTATTCTTCTCACAGCATGAAAGGGAAAAGCAAACCAGACTCCTCAGCTCCATACATAATTCTGCTACAGGAAGAAAAAAAAACAACCATATATTGACTTTCTGTAATTATATTAAGAAAGTCAGTATACCAGGAATGTTACACCAGTGATCAGCATTTTAAAAAAGCAGCTTACTTTTCTTCAAACTGTTGTGTGCCCCCCTGCTGACATCTCTAGTTCCATTCTGGCCGAGCTGTGCGTACACTACAGCTCACACTGTGCCACCTTCCCCACTGCTACCAAACACCAGCACTGTACGCTTGCAGAATCTCACGTGGCAGGACTTAAGGACTCTCCAGGTCACAGCTGTTGTCACTGCCTATTTTGTGTGATAAGTACTGCCTGAAGAGGTGCCGCCTGCCGTCCCCGAATCCTCTGCTGACTCCACCACACTTCCTCCAGAAATCTTCCTATTTAAGGAGACAGAAATGTAGAGAGGAGTAGCAAGCAACTACTGTCTCCTGACACTTGTTTTTATGCCTCCACTGACATGTTCTATTTGTGCAGTAGAAAATGTCTAGAAAGGAACGTGTAAAAGAGGAAAGGATACAGCTGTATTTTCCCCATCTTCTACAGAGCCCCGGGTCCTCACAAACTAAGCACGAATTTAAACCTGTAATCTAGTTATCCGTAAGTTTTACACTTCACACTAACCTTTTGAAGAGCAAATTTACCCACTCAAGCAGCCAACAGGAAAATGCCATACCTACATGAATAGCCAACTGAGGACACTCACCAAAATCAGCAAGACATTCGCATCACTTGCTCTTTTTCCAGAGCACCAGAAATTCATACGTGTTTACACATGGTGCAGTGGTTTGTTTCTCCCATGCCAGTGCCATGTGACAGATCTGGAAAGTGCAGACATCAGTTTCAAGGAGAAAAGGCCCTGAAAAGAACTTCCTGGGAAATCAAAGTACGTCTTAAAATGGGCTAAGTACTTATATTCACTTCAACAATGGGGACACTTCGCAGGAAAGCTGCACTTCAGTCAAAATTTCTTCAATTGTCTTTACCAGTACGTAATGCCACTTTAAAAAAATCCATAAAAGAAAACTTTGGTCAGTTACTGTAGTCAACTGCTGAAAAAAATACAGAAGTATCCTAAACTGAGACTCTTGGATGTGGGCAGCTACACAGAAACGCTCTCCCAGCTGATAACAACTAGGCCAACAACTACGAAAATTCATTAGAATCTCTGACCTTCAGAAGATGACAGCGTTTCAAAGTATTTGTAAAATATCCTTCCTATTGAATAACGTTCTGCATTTCAAGATGAGTTTTAGGCAATATTCTGTTCTGCACAAGGCAGTGTTATAAAACAAGCAAAGCATAACTTCTTTGAGCTAACCACCCAGGGCATGATCCTGCAAGAGCTCACTGTTGACAAACAGGGAGGTCCCAGTCTCCCTCCTAATTCTCAACTGCACATTCCCAAAAGCATTGTCAGACTCTCAGGGGAAGGAAATAACGTGCTGGGAGGAAGAAGCAAGAGCACACCCTTTCAGGGCAGTGAAGCATTATTATTACTTCGGCTGCACCTGGAGCTGCAGCCACTTCTGACTGCTTACTCTCAGGACCAATTCTGAAGAAAAGGGTAAAAGCCTGCATTTCTAATTGTGTAGTACATCCTTTGTGCCGGCTTCTGAGTTTTGAGAGACCACTGACATCTCTGAAATCCACGAGGGCATAACGCACACTGGCCTCCTCCTGACCAGTAGTACTGTGTCAGTTTGAAAGAATCGAGAACCCAGAAGTCCGTTGTTTATCTGACCTCAGCAGTGTGTGTGTCATAATGAAACTGATCGTCAGTGCTTTGAAGTTTGCTTCCTGTACATCAGACTGCTTGTTAAATATTATAATTATCAAAGAGCATGGAAATGAAAGCTAGGTTTAAAAGCTCTGGGTTTATTCAAAACAGTGGGACTGACTTTACTAACTGCATTTCTCTTGTAAATACTTAAGAACAGGAGCTAAAGTACCAAGGGGAGAAAATGCAAAGAATCAAACAGATTTCATTATATAGAGAAGGTATGCATGCTGCCTGAAAATGGGGAAAGCCCATGTGCCGCAGTGCTGGGGCAGGTGGCACTTCAGGGGCCCTGCCAGGGACATGGCAGTGGCAAGGGCAAGAATAGGGTTTGACAGGAACACTCCCAGCTTTTCCCATTCCAGACAAACTGACAGAGGCCCACACAGCTTTCTCTGCTATTCAATCACCTTCCACTCCTCCTGCAAACCAAAAGCTCCTACTATGCAAACTGTACTGACGAAGAGTTCTCAATTCAGTCTCATGAAATATGTAGCCATTTGGCCAGGGGCTATGCTTCATACACCTCAAAAACAGCACGGTAAGAAACAACCTCCACATTAAACAGAAAACTGAAGCTCACCCCCTGATGAGCCAGGAGACTACCTCTGCTGCCTTGAGCTTGCTTCTTCTCTTCTATGGTGCACATCTTGACAAGAATTCCTGGAGGGGAAAGCTGTTCTGCTACTTAATTTACAATATTAAATGCGCTTAAGCTTTATGCTTCTCTAAGGACTCTACTTTTACATTAAACATTATGCACAGACCTATATCTGAGCAATAGTAAGATGAAACACACAAATACCCCAGGACTAGGAAATGCGTTAATTAATGATGCTCAAGCCAAATCAACTGGCCAGACAAGCATATGACCTATGTACAGTCCTACATGATCACTACTCCTCAGTGTCCAAAGCATCTCGATTCAGTCAGTCTATGAGATGGTCAGTGTGCAGCTATTCAAAACTTTGGATTTTTCATTACCGTTCACAGGTTGGCCCACAGTGCTCATATTTTGTTCCAAACAGAACTCACTTCCTCATGGGCTCATCTACACATCAATGCTTATCACCATTTAGGTGCATAAGCAGTACTTTCATAAAATCTCTGGCACTAAAGAATGGTATCATTTTACAGGTGGTAAACAAACAATGTCATCATAAGTAGTATTCCCCGATTCTTCCACACTATTTGCAATACCACAAAACTGAGATTTTAGAATAGACACCATTTCATACGTTTGAAGAAGTTTCCTTTCATTATACTTGCAGCCATAAATATATTCTGCTTCTACAAAACTCCTTGCAGTCTCCTACCCCCATACCATCCTCTTCTTTTTCTCCCACCAACACAGCAGAAGTCTCCCACACACAGCACCTTTAATTGGTTTGTCTGAATTATCTCAAGAGCAAATCCTTTATCCGGGCCCTATAAGACAAGTATGATTACATAACAAAGTATTAAAAGGTTAATACATCAAAGCCCGAATACAGATTTCACCATCCACATTAACTACCTGGCATCTAGTACACCACCACTCAAGTTCCATTATTTTGGTGTTTCCAGTATTGTCCTCTCTACCCCACTTCCTTTTCTACACCACCATTTAATTTTCCTAACTCCTGGTTCACTCTGACAGCCAGCCCACATGTGACATCTCCCTTCTGCCCCCTCTCCTCTGACTCACTTGCACATCTCTACTCTATTTTTGCATCTTGTGGCTTCTTCCTCTGTGCTAGTGAAGGCAAAAAGGTCATGGCACAGACAGTACTAGCACATCTCTAAATGCATTTCAGAGGTCTGCAGCAACCTGACATGTGTGCTGCTCTTGTAATCTGAATTGTCATGTTTGAAAGTAACTAAAATATAACACTGTACAGTACTACACTCTTCAGCCTAGAAAAAAATTACTTTGAAGACCATATTAATAGATGACTATTATAAATCGTAAATTATATGGAGAAAGTAAGTAGGAATCAGCTGTTCACCCCTTCTGCTAGGACAAGGAGTAGAAGTCATTACAGGAAGCTTGCAAGAGCTGGGACCAAGAGCCATCATAAAACAAAAGCTGCTTTCTGAAAGCTGATTGGAATGCCTCGTATCAGCAGAAGCAGAGATGACTTATTACTGAGCTCAGAAGATTGGCCTTTCCTTTTAACACAAATCAGGCACTGGAGCTATGTGATTAACTGAAAGAGTCTTAAAGGCCTCAGGCAGCCTAGATAGAGAAAAAAAGAAAACACCCTCTTCAATACAAATCCCATGAACACTGTAGCACTTTTATTGCATGCTCTTCTCGGCACAGGAGGTAAGAAAGAAAGCGTCCATTTATTCCTTCTGTGACAGAATATGTTGTGCTTTCCACTGATATTCCAAAGAAAGGTACTGACACTTACATTCTCAACTGATCATAGTTCCAGTAAAACAGGATTCCATGTATCTGGATAAAGAGATGTGATTAGTTGTACTCTCTCACTCAGGAGGGTTTTTTAAAGTATAGGTATGTAAGTTACCACGGAAGAATTACAGTAAAGCCTACGTGCACCCTAATACTTGAGAGTAAATACAGGGTAGCTTGTACCTCACTACAAACACAGTCATTTCCAATGACTGGTGCCACTCTTTCCAGAGGAACCTGAAGCAGGTCTCTCTGAAGCAACAGCTGCACATGCAAGCCTCGACAGACACTTATTTGAAGTGTTAGCATCTCTTCAAGCAGTGAACAAACAGGTCAAACATACAGAAAAAAAGGATGCCGGATTGTGCCAACTAATTCTGTTTCTAGCAACTACAGGAATTATCACCAGTTTACAAGCTTGGGGAAAGGCACAACAACTTATCTGATATCGAAACTTCAGAATGCAACAAAGCTGTATTATCCATGCGTTAATATTCTTTATTAAAATAGCATTATCTCCTCAGCATACAGTCACTGCCACAAAAGCAATTTCTTCCACTAGCTACATAGGCTCTTGCCACATTTTCAGTTTTAATAATTAGCTACTGTGCTACTGAAGGAGGCCAAGAAAGAGGGTATTATAGACACAGCTAAAGCCAGCTGGGCTGTTTATTTTTTTGTTGGATGGCTGCCTTCATTTCACTGAAACACTACAAAGCAAGTTGACCATATAAGGCACTGGGATTCCCATGGAAAATGCTTACACAAATCAGACCCACACAGCCTTTTCAGTTTATATATTATAGTCAATACGAACACTTGCCGTACATTTTTAAAACACACTTCAGAATCAAATCTCACAGACAGAACATTACTTTTGCTCTAATGGAGCTTATGTAAGTAGCCTTCCAGAAGTATCTACAGCCTAGCACTCAACTGAATGCATTTCTTCACACAATATTAAACCAGATCAATTTCAGAATTGCAGGCAGCATTATTAAGCACAATGTCATTGATTTTGGTGCAAATGAGAAGTACCAGAAAAGCCTAATTCACAATTCAGGGGCTGACAGCGAGCAAATCTCCCTGCCAACCGCTGGCTGCAGCCCACATTTATCAGAGGCAGCAACTTGCTGCATGGAAAGATTATTTGTAGCCCAGATTCCAACAAGAATAACTCCAACAAGCAAGGGCTTATAAGGAGATGGTAATACAGAGTCTACAGAGAAAGGGCAGAGAGAACTGGAGAAAGCACCATTCCTGAACAGGCGGGGGGTATGAAACAAAGAGGACTGCGGCAATTCACTTCAGAGGGGAAGGCAAGCTTTGGAGACACTGAAGGGAAATGTTGAGAGTCTCAAGAAGAAACAGGAAAGAAATATATGAGGGCTCCAGTGCTATGACAGGCAAACACAGGAATACAGGAAGCTTTAGTTAGAGCTGAGCCAGCACGACGATAGGAGCTTCTGAGCTTCAGGATATATTTTTTTGAAGGAATCAAGCCCAGAATGTTGGGAAACAACACTTCTAACACTGCATCAGAATTACTATTCTGTCATTCCTCTTATGCCCCATCTTCACTTGCTTTCTGTATTTAAAGTTCTGGGGTTGTTTTTTCCTTTGTAGGTATGAATTTCACAACACGGATGAACGCCTGAAGTTTATTTTGCCAGCATGCTGTACAGTTTGGTGAGATGTCCACACCTCACAGCACTCTGTGCGGCACACTGCTTGATCTGGCAAATGAACCAGGATGTTTGCATCTGCTGTGGCAGGGACCAGAATAAAATTCTTCCACCAACACCAAATCTGTCAGCTCATAAAGACAAAAAATGTGCCTGTAGTTTAACGTAACCTGAAGAGAACTATTCCTTCTGATAAATGCCAGCTGCTGCCTTCTTGCAGTTCATAGAATATCCTCCACTACTTTTATTTAAAATAATACTCAGCTATTTTTGAAACCATCCCTACTCCCTTGTTAATACATGTACTGCTGACCAATGACTGTATGACACAGGCTCGTGCAGCGTGATGTTGGAAGTTGGGATTTTCAGTATAGAATTCTCCATCTAAAAACCCCCTTCCCCTAAGGGAGAAATGAAATTTTAAACTGTTGCTACCCTGTCCATCAGGGGAATAAGATATGTTCAGTGAAACAGTGTGTAATAATAAGAAATAGTAATTAGTATCAGCCACCAATGATTCTACTCATTAAATACTCAAAATTTAAATGCTTCCTCGGCTGCATATAGCTTATGCCATTCACTTTAATAGCTGTTCTGGGATTCCGTCTGCCATGATCCAACTGTTTACAAATGGAATGACTATGACACCGACCTGTTAGCTACTATTCCAATCCCTCACATCAAAGGATATGTAAAACTGCAGGTAATGCCCTCAACTTTGTACACCCTCTATAAAAACACAGGCAGTTCTAATTGAAGTAGCCATTTGCATTACACTGCCTACAAAAATATCTGAGTTTTTCCCACACGCACGCTGGAAAATTCCATTAACTGTCAACATGCAAACACCATCTGCTCTACTATCAAGCTCCCCATCACATCACTTTGGCACCCCTACATATGGCAATTTTTGAAACCAAAAACTACACTTCATATATTTATCTTAAATATAACATCCCCTACGTTTGTTCTGATTTTTTGTTTGCTTTATTTTTTTATTTTTTTTTTAGTTTTCTGAGGAAAAGAGGAAAACCATGGTTCCAATGACACAAAGCATTAATTATAATTAATGCATAGCTGACATTTTTAGTTAGGTGACTGCCAGAAGACAGAGTTTTGATTTGGAAAAGCAAAATAACTTACAGAAGGGTGAACATTCTATTCTAAGTACAATACTGCTTTATGCTTGCAGCCATAATCAGAATACAACAGCCATAAATAATAAATGTGAGCAACTCTCTTCTCATTGAGAATTTTCAGGACAAACTTGTAAGTATTAGGATGAGGTTTTTTTCTCACCATGCAAATAAATAGGTTCAGAATCTGAATGGGATGAGTTTATGAAATTAGAAGTTAATTTGAATGGACAGTCCTCAAGATTTGGGATACAACATAAAAGCAGTAAGATTCAGAAATCTACTGCTTTCTTTTCCCATAAGGTATTTCTTTAAAAGCAATGATACTTCAGTGTTGTGTGGGTGGGGGAGTGTCTTTTCACAGTCACTAAATATAAAATGATATTTAAAATCAGAACAGAAATTTCTATTGAGATATTTTTCCTATTAAACTGTATATATACATATATATCTCCTAAAGATGTCTTTTCTATTGCAGTTGAGGAGCTGAGTTACTGGGGAAATTCTGAACGCTCACTAAGCCCAGACATTCCAGAAATCTTTCACTTTGTTTTTTTCCTGGAAGGACTTGCGGTCTCAGTGCATAACTAAAGAGAATTTAACCACACA
>JAOWBP010000001.1:34721899-34732595 GCA_028571105.1 Tragopan temminckii
CATAACTAAAGAGAATTTAACCACACAGCATGATTTTCACACTTATTGTGCTCAGTACTGAAGTCCAACTAAGAATCTAAGGTTATCCTGGACCACTAACGTCAGAACAATGAATCTGAGTCAGATCACTACAAACGTTACTGCTGAGTTTTGCCTCACTACAATAAACCAACCAATCAAACAAACCAAATAACACGCCATGTTTAAGGCAGCCTTAAATCTCACAGACACTAAGATTAATATGACATATAAGATAGGCAATACCACTACTAAAAAATGTAGGAAGAAAAGTAGCGCACAGCCAAACAGGACCCATAATCTGTTTTATTGCAGAGCATTAAAGTACATATGTGACCATGGTATAAATACACACAGAAAGTGGAAAGAGGCCAACTGCATTTCTGTGTAAGATGAAATTTCAGTCTGTTCTCAAATTGACCCCCGAAGCTAAGCACCTTTGAAACCTATGTGCCACACTAGGAACCAGAGCTTTTTGTATGCAACTTTGGCATTCAGTTGGCTAACATTCCCCCCAAATTAAAAAGAACCCTTAAGGACCACTAATGTGTTTAGATTTATGCAATTTCATCCACTGAGAACTATGACCCATTTTCTCAAGGTCTCATTACTGGGTTGTCCTAAGCAGTAATTTACTGGACTGTTCAATTACTTCTTGATACCAGTGTTTTAGAAATTACTGCATTCCTATTGTGAGCTTGTCTACCATGTGATTTGCCAAGTAGACAAATTAAACTTCTTTCCATAAAGCACAGAACATACAGGAGCTGTCTACAAGAAAGCACTGTGCTTAGGTAAGCATTTAGTCTGTAATAATGACAGCACCATGTCTCCACATCCCTAACTAAAGCAAATGCATGTAGTCCAGAAAAAAAAGTATAATTATGCCAAGCTACTTCAGGTAACTCCATGGTAGCTACAACCATATTTCTGTTTGGAAAGATACCAATTTACAAGTTTGTTTTCAGTGGCCTCGGACTCAAAAAGCCACATACACGGACTCTCCTTTGATGTTCCTTCTCCTTTGAAGTTTCTTCTAAGGAAGTGCACTCATTCAACTTCTAAGCATCCTGTGGGACAACCAGGACCAGGACCTTTCTTTTGGAAGCACCGCATGTGGCATTGAGATACTTCTAGAATCCATCAAAGGTAGTCTCAAAAGGTCTTGCAGCAAATATGTACCACCGCTTTAACATCGAGGCAATACAGCATTAAAATACAGCATTCCTATTGCTGATGAGTGGATAGTTGGACTGGGTGATCTTGTGGGTCTTTTCCTTGGTGATTCTATGATTCTATGAAAATTCTGCTGGCCTTAAAAGTGGCACACAAAATATCTCCTGCTCTGCTGAGGTCATACTTCTTAGACTAAATTAGGTTAGGTAAAAATCCACACAACCATAGCGTGCAGCAGGCATTTGAACTCCATGACCACTGCAGGTCACAGTCCTCTGCAACATGCTAGTAAGCAAGAGGAAGAGGAAAATGAGATGGCAGGTGAGATTTTATCTTCCCAAGTCAGTCTAGACTATAAATTACTTCATTCTCGAGAAAACAAGAATACCTGAGACAGAACAGGTTGCTGAAACAGCTAAGTATTTTTCACTTAAATGTCCTAAGCTACAGTGCAGTGTACAAGGATTGGGGTTCTACACAGATCGTATCTGATGCTGTGTGGTCACTTCCGACCTCGTTGTCCAGTCACTAGTAGGCGCTGGCTTAAGACTTTAGAATCAGTTAATATCTCACCCACTTCCCCTCCCACTGCCTAGGAACTGTGAAAAGGGCAACCATGCATCAAGAGAATTTTGCCCAGCAATCTCTGTGATAACTTAGGAGAAAAATGGAAATTCAAGTCAGGGCAAAACAAAAGCATACACCCTTATTAGTTTAATGAATGACAATCTAGAATGTCTTCAGCCTTGTAAGGTCACAAAAAGTAATAAGCACTCCTCTCTCAAACCTGATCTTGATCACACACTGGGGCACTCCTCATCCTCATTTGTATCACATTTCACACAATTGTAAAGGACAGCTGTAAAAGATGACAATGTTGCAGAACACAAGTGTCACTTGTTGAGGTGAAAGTGAAGAAAATATCATATCCAGACTAGTTCAATCCAAATCCAACTAGGTAACCTGGCCAAGAAGCTTTCAGCAACTCTGCAACTGTTTCCTGTACAACACCATACTGCTGAACATTCGTCGATACAATGGCACATGCACACACTTGCACTGAAATCAATCTAGGTGTTCAAAAAAAAAACAACTTTGTTATAAGATGCCAGTGAGAATCAATTCTCTCTCCACATCCTTAATGAAAAGCAACAGGACATCAGTAATACCAGGAGCAACACCCTTATGAATGAGGTCATTATCAGAAGAGAGGAAACAAAGCTGAGCTGTGTCACTCAAAGTTCCCATATGAAGAGGTCAAAAACAGTGGTGACAAAGAAGACATTCACACCTTACTGCTCCAGAGGTTTCAGTTTAACCACAGGATCCTGAAAGCAGTGTGTATAATTACCAAGCAGACCAGACCAAAAAACAAAACAAAACAAAACAAAAAAAACCAGCACTTTGATACTGTCTGCAGTAAAACAGGTTCGAGTATTACCATAGATGGCTCCCTTCACTAGCAATTTATTTAGTAAAAACAGATGCAAACACTGTGCTTAGATAAGAGTTGTTTACTGTTCTAGAGATGGGAAAAATAAAGCATTTGCAAACAGAGGAGTCACCAGCACAAGCTGTACTAAAATTACAACTACAGTTCTGAAGAATCCAGAATATATACATTTAAAGGTGAACATTTACAGAAGGATAAATCTCATAGGTAAACCATATGGATAATCCTATTAAAGTTGTGGAATTTACATGAATTTAAGTGTTTCCAGGTACAGATACAACATTCAGTCGTTGAACACGCTGTGCTCCCATGTCTATCTACAGCAGGAGCCTAGTAAAGAGACATTCCGATAAATTAAAATCAAGCATGGATACTTGAATTTTTTGGATGAAAGTGTCACAGCTGGGTTAACAGCATTCTTAGACCAATGTTTAGGATAAGCATCTATCAAGCATAATTTGAACCAGTTTCATCACAAACAGGATAAGAAAAACTGATGAATCCTAGTAATTTTCCCTGTGGTTTAAATTGCTGCATTCATGCAATTGTAAAGCTGTCTCTAACAAGACAAGAAAAACACTGCTGGTTTTGAACCTGGCCAATGCTCAGAGAGATAACAAAAAGCCCTTGCTTTAGAATGTCTCCATTCTTACTTGGAAAGCTAATGCTATCCAGGGATACAGCCTATGCATATTTGTGCTTTGAGCCACCTTTATAATAGAGCATGTTCAATGCAGCAGGAGCTGAGAACATCAGACACTGAATGTGGAACAGTAAAATCAGGGTGAAACAGAACTATCAGACTGGAAAAATGATTAACCAGAAAGTTGTTGTCAAGTCCAGGTGGAGATCAGCAGCCCAGTTTGGGACTGTATGCTTTAACATTTTTATCACTGACATAAATGATAGGATTGAGTGCACCCTCAGCAAGTTTGCTGATGACAACAAGCTGACTGGTACAGTTGACACAACAGAAGGAAGGGAAGTCATCCAGAGAGACCTGGATAGGCTTGAAAAGTGGGCCCGTGTAAACCTAATGAGGTTCAACAAGGCCGAGTGTGAGGTGTTGTACATGGGTCAGAGCAATCCCAGATACGCCTAGAGACTGGGAGAACTTTGCCTCGAGTGCAGCCCCGTGGAAAAGGAGTTACCTGGGAGTCCTGGTAGATAAAAAACTTCACATGAACCAGCAGGATAGGCTTGAAGGCCAGAAGGCCAACAGAATCCTGAGCTACATCAAAACAGAGAGGGCCAACAGGTAGAGGGAGACTGTCCCTCCACCTTCATGACACCCCATCTGTAGTAATGTGTCGAGGCCCGGGGCCTCAGTGCAGGAGGAACACGAAGCTGTTAGAATAAGGAGAGAGGGGCTGAATGTGATCAGAGGGCTGGAGCACCTCTTCTACAAAGACAGGCTAAGGGAGTTGGTCCTGTTCAGCCTGGAGAAGGCTCAGGGGAGATCTGACAGCAGCCTTCCAATGCTTAAACAGAACTTATAAGCTGGATGGAAATCAACTCTTTACACAGGCAGACAGAGATAGGTCAAGGGGAAATGGTATTAAACTAAAAGAGGGGAAGTTCAGACCAGATATCAGGGGAAATTTTTCACTGAGAGAACAGAGAGGCCCAGATAAGCTGTGGGTGCCCCATCCCTGCACCTTGGACGGGGCCCTGGTCAGCCTGACCTAGTGCCTGATTTGGTTGACAAACCTGCCCACAGCAAGGAACTGGATGATCTCTGAGGTCCCTTCTAACTCAAGCCGTTCTGTGATTCTAAGAATTCTCATAGTAAGTTGTGGTAAATCTCTTCCTCTTGGGAAACTTGGTAACAAACTCAGTCTTCTTTTATTTGGAACTCATGAGCATGCCAAAAATTAACTCTACCTTTCGCCTGTGTTCTTACGTTACATATGGGTGTACATTTAAGGATCAGTGAAGTAACAAGAAGTGCCCATAAAAATAAATGTCCACTCAATTGCAACGCATTTTATAACACAAGTTTCAAGTATTGTTTTGGTAGGAACCGACTACATACAAAGCACTGTAGAGTCTGACATAGAACATGACTAGGTAGCCTGAATAGGAGGGCCACTCTGAATATGATGCCTCTTTATTTATTTCCATGGAAACTACAACAAGGAGCACAATAACACTATTTCATAGAGCAAATTCTCAGCAACAAAACACTACACAGAATATTTTAATTGTTAGCTCTAATTTCAAAAACAATACAGTTAGATAGGAACTCAAGTAAAGCAGCATGCTATTGTTGATTTAATTTATATGGTTCCTCAGGAAAGATGTCGATGAATTTGCCTCACTCAGCTATGAAGTAATGACTCCTTAATTACAGCAATCTTCTCTATTAACGCTTAGTATTTAAAATTAACCTGTACTTGAAGTCTTGAACTGAAGATCTGAGGTCTAAATGAAGTTAAACGCAGAACTACAATACATGATTTGTCTTGCTCTAAAGGAAGCAGTGAATTTTGTCATTTGAGTTTGATTTACACCTCAGAACTCCAACACACAGAACCTCAGAAACAGAATAGTTGATATGACTCATGTAATCAACAACCTTATCATTGAAATGAGGTATGCACCTCACGACAAAAACAGTGGATGATGAGAGAACTCTCACCATTCTTACTGTCTGTCATTGTGAAGTGCGCAGAATGAGTTTCCTCAATTAAGTTGTACCTTAATCTGATGACTGCACATCTCTGACTTTGGGTTCTTGAGATATTGAAGCATGAAAACTGTTTAGCAAAACTGTGAAGGTTTAGTAAAAATGATACACGAACACTATTAATGAAGTGCTTGCAGAACTGGGCAAGAAAAAGAAGAGTGACCTTCAATCTAGTCTGAGAATTATTTACGAAGTGCTGAAATTTTGCTTCTGTTGGAAGGATTACCATGTATTTGCCTTTCAGCTAATTTCTATTTTCAACTTGTACAGCGTCATTTTTTCCATTACTGTAAGCTACCTGTTTTTATTGGATGCTTTCAGCCTAAGCATGTTCATAACATCACATCTTCAAAATTATGGTTAAAAGGAAGATAAAATTTGCCAAATTTAACAATTAAGATGAGCCTGAAGCTGTTGCTATGGCTATCTACTTTTGAAAAGAATTCAATACATCACAAAATATGAACTTACACTATTTCTTCTTTAACACCAAGTATATCATAACAGTTTTACCAACTTATGGATGAATATTAGCAAATCAACATTTAATGTGTGTCACTGGGCACCGTACATCACAGTGGTTAGAAGGTAATTAACTGAGCTGCTTTAATTTCTTACTTTAGGATCTTAGCATTACATAAACGAAAACTGAGTAAAAACTACAAACTAAGTCTGCTGCTTTGTAATACTACCAATAAAATTCTTAACAGCAAGATGGTGTCTTTTTTCTTTAATAGGCATTACATTAAGTACAAGCAAACACTATTACAGAAAAAAATACAGCTTAGACCATCTGATAATTTCACATTTGCTAGAATCTATGCCAGTTTTCAGACAATACATTTAAGAGTTATTATTATTCTAAATAATTACTCCTACCCAACTACTCAAATCTAATTAATCAGGTAAGAAAAATAAATTAAGTAAAAACACAATATACATTTTTCTTAGTTAATATTATAGCTCCCCAAAATTTGCACACTGAGTACAATCTACCTTTAACAGAATGATATGACAAGAAATTTGTTTCCCTTCAACTTGAAATCGATATTGCTTGCATTATCTCCAAATTTTGCACATCTTCCACTTCTTCAGAGGACTGCACAGACTCTTCACACAAGAGAAGCTGCTGTTTCATTAGGAATTTCTGCTCACTCTGTATCGTCAGGCAGTTTACGGCTAAGAACAACTGGTAAAACAGTTAGCACAACTTCCTAGTATCTGTATTACTGTAACACCTAGGAGCCCTAACCACCAATCAGGATTCTCTGGATGAAATATAACATCTGGGGAGCAAGAAAAAAGTTTCTCCTTTGACATCCACGCCTTTTTAGACATAGCAAAAACAGGGGAGCCCACAAAAAGGAAAGGAGGGAAAAAAAAAAAAGAGCATTAGTTAGCATGCCACCAGAGGTCTTGACCTCCATAAATAACACTATGGAAAAACCATCTAGGGCATCTGAATTTCTGTATCCACTTCCAAGCATGACTATTAAGTATAGACCATCTAAACCATGTTTTCATTATGTTCTCGTTTTGCCAGAGCCTCCAGCCTCTTCTCTTTTAAAGTTCTCACATCTTCTATACTATAAAAAACCAAAAGATTCCTTTTGAAAATACAAGCCCCAGTCTCAAGTAATTGAGAAGACAATCTAAGGCACAGACTTCTTTCTGCAAAATCTAGAACGAAGCTGCAAAGTAACCAATTTATAAATTAAATGCTTCCACTCACTGAAGAGTGAAGAACTGGATTTTACATGTAAAATCTGTAGAACAAAGAATAATTTGGTGTAACAAAATGATTACTCTTTTCAACATCACATCTATTCTGTACGTTGTCACTGTTCCTCCCCTCACTTCTCCATTCTGTTCTTCCTACATTATGCTTTCCAGAACCTATGACCACCTAAATTAAGCACAGCTTCTGCTAGGTCTGAGAGCAGACTGAGCACAGACAGACTCCTCTGTGTTGAGAAGGAATATGTACTTGCACACAAACTAGAGTAAATCTCCTCGCTTGGTTCCACTGGACTGGGAAGAATCACACCAGAAGCTATAGAGATCAGTAAAATATCAATCAGTATTCCAAAACTGTGTTTACTACAACATATTTAAGAGAAGACCTGAGCAAAGATCACCTTACTGCCCCCTGTAGCCTTGAAAAAAATAAAGGTCAATCAGAGTACAGTACCTGACTGCAGTAAATATCTAGCCTCCATAAATATGTCTTCCATAGCCAAGAACCTGAAGGTAGAACTCCGCAGATCCTCATAAATAAAAGAAGGTATGAAACAGATCAGAAACCATCTCTTTTGAAGTAGATGCAGACATCCCCTCTCCCTTTATTCCACCTAAGAATACTCAGGCAAAAATTAAGGAAATATCATTCAAGTATCTGAATGATAAGAACATCTGATGGTACAGCCATCCACTAGGCACCCAAAAGAAGGAGTCTAAAGATCCCCCTTTTTTTTTTTTTTCTTCCCCTGGAGGTTGGGGCCCTGCATGTGGCATGGGGGTTGGAACCTGACAATCCTCTGGGTCCCTTCCAACCCAAGCCATTCTCTGATTCTACAATCCATCTGTTACATACTCTAAAAGCAGACCACTTCCTAGCAGCAGGCAGCACCGTGATCACAGTACTGACCCCTCGAGCTGAAACAAGAACAACATGCGACAGCACTTCTAGTTGACAAGGCCCAGTAGAAAACACTTTGTCTCTGTCTGCCACCTCAAAGAAGATTTTAAGCATGCCACAGCTCTACTTCGTCTTTCAGCTTTCCAATGATCCTCCAAAACGATACTTTTCATGAAAATAAATTACTACTGTGACTTGAGCACTGGGAAGGAATCCCAGCCATTCTGCATATATATATGCCATTAGATTAGTTTTGGGGTTGAGTTTTTCCATTTTCTACTGTTTTAAGGCAAAAAAGTATTTTTCTTTCTTTGAAGACGAGGTCAGAATACAGCTACCAGGCATGACAGATTACACTTGAATGAAACTGCATCGTTTTTTTTTTCCATTTATGTAGGACCCTTGAGAACATGTAAGCAGACCCACTTGGTAGTTTGCCTGAATGAACACCCAGCTCTGCTTTTGCTTAGAAGCACCTCATGCAGCGGTAGCAGCAGATCCCCACCTAAACCTCGAATACATAGCAAGCTTTCCCTTAACACTAAGAAGTCTCAAATCGCTCAGATGGTTTTATAAGTTTAAGTAACCCGTCATGAACAGCACAGACTACTAGCAACAGTAGTCCTAAAATTTCACACAGGTTTTGTCCTTTATTTCCAAAGCTGAGTCAAAACTGGAACAGGGAGCCTTCCACACAGGCATGAAGATTCCTGCTGAGCCACAGTGAAGCACAGACTGGTAGAAGCACTCATAACTAAGCAGTTTCTGACTTGCACTTTTGTAATAGTCCCTCAGCAACTCCATACCTGTCTCTCAGGCTGCAGGCAGTCAGTCACTGCTGCAGGAAAAGTGTGTGCATACACAAAGCTGTCCAACTATCCTCGTTCCAAGTCATTCAGCCTGAAAATCTGATTGCATACTAAATAACAAAAGGAAAGAGCAGCCACAGAAGTAAAGGTTTGTGGTGTATAGTGAGAGATTGTTGTTTTGGGAAAAGAGTGAAAAAGTCAGGGAAGGAAAGAATTACGAGGAAAAGGCTTTAAAAACAAAATAAACATGAACATCCACAAGGACTCAGATATTAAACAATAACCTCATACAGCTACAAGCTGACTTCATGGAAAAGATGTTTCACTCACAGAAGAAAAAAACAGTAGCAAATGGTGGAATCAACTGTCGTTTGGTTGTTGAACCTAAGTAAAGTTATGAATTTGCCTCAGTATTCCTCTTCTGGAATTCACAGCTGCTTGGCTCCAATTTCCAACTGCAAAATGAATAATTTCCATTTTAGGAGAGCAGCTTGCAGGAGGTCAGAGCAATCTGGCTATCCTTGATTATACACCACGGTTAGTTTACCGGCTGACAGATCTGCTTGTGCTAGTACATGCACAAAAACAATCTAACTTCATCAAAGCAAATGTACTAGAGCTTTAGTTGAAGAAGCTGTATTAAGTTTTACTACAGAGATTCAGCTACCACTGGAGAACTTTAAATCTGCTTCTGGCACTTTTAGCTCAAGTGTTGGATGAAGTCAATATTCGGTCTCATCTGGCAGTGGGTAAGCATCTTGGTTTCACAACATTCAAAGACGTTTCTTCTATCTTCAAACTCAGCAGCATGAACAAATCAACGTATGTTTAGCAAGTACAGAACATCCACCCTCGTCCATCCCACAGAAGGACTCAAAGATTAGTGGCTTATTGTATCTAGTGGAAGTACAAAGTGTGATATCTGCCTGCATAAAAGAAAGAATTATGACAATGCAAAAAATAAAAATAAAAAAATCACAGTTCTTTCGTTCAATGTGGCATGTATACCAAAGTCACGGGTCAAACTCAATACAAAACAAATCAGAACAAAGTTAAAGCTTGCCAATTTGAACATCCTTCTTCTAAACAGAAAAAAAAGTTACTGTTAATAAGAATCACCCGAACCGAGCTCAAAAAAGAATGCTGACAACATTTATTACATTAAATGTTTCAGAGACAAAGCCAGAATTTTAACTATTTGCTTTACAGCTGAACAGTGTTCTTAATCTGTTAAGCACCTGTACTGTTAGGTCACCAAGGCAGTCAAAACTCTAGTAAAAGCAGCGTTAAGCATTAAGTATTGAGATTAAATAATGACATGGACATATTGCACGTCAGTTACATCACAACTGTAGATCAAGAGGTTCTAGTACCCATCTGCTTATTCAGCCCTGGGCTTGAGATTCCAAAACAGTCAATAAAATACATGATGTTGAAATGTCTTCTCCCAAAAGCTATTAAAAAACCATTCTAGAGCGTTTAAACTTGAGGTGGGGACAGAGGAAACATACACCCCACAACCACCACAAGTCCATTCTGAAGATATAATACCATTCTTTGGACCAGAATTAAAAAGTTCTCTAAACAAAGACAATGGATTAGAAACTCAAACTCCTCTGAAGAACTTGAAAATTAGACAAGTAATCACAAGCATTCTGAGTTTACTCTCACCTCTCGATACTTACTGATAAAGGACATTTAGTTCTGTTGCAAAACTTAACTTTTGTTCTCCACAGTTACTTATGACTACAGCAGCTTTGACAAAATGTTTCAGCTCAGAAAGCAAATGGTATCCTGGGCTCCATCAGAAGAGGGATGGCCAGCAGGGACAGGAAGGTGATTCTCCCCCTCTACTCTGCTCTTGTGAGGCCCCATCTGGAGTACTGTGTCCAGGTCTGGAGCCCCCAGTACAA
>JAOWBP010000001.1:34732938-34746704 GCA_028571105.1 Tragopan temminckii
TCCCTGGAGGTGTTCAAGGTCAGATTGGATGGGGCCCTGGGCAGCCTGGTCTAGTATTAAATGTGGAGGTTGGTGGCTCTGCCTGTGGCAGGGGGGTTGGAGCCTCATGATCTTTGAGGTCCCTTCCAACACTGACCATTCTATGATTCTGTTTCCACTGAGGTTTACTTTACATTGCAAGTTCTATGGCATTTATCATAATCAGTCCTATCTAACATTTTCCTGTCCTCTATTCAACAGGATACCAGCATTTCCCTTTGCTTCTTGCATTTGTGGACATTAACTTTGATAGAGTCCATGCCATCAGCCTGATGACTAGTCAAAAGCCTCAGGTTAAACATGCCTGAGAATATGCATTCCCTGTCAAGATAGGAAAGTAGCCAGAACTTCTGGCCTTGGTGGTTAAAGAAAGGATTCTGCTGGTATGACTGACCAGTTCATTTGGCCATTAACCAGCTGCCTAATTATAGTTCTATTTGACACTGTGCCAACTCAAAGGTGTAATTTCACAAATTAAGTGCTGTTCTCATTCACTCTATAAAGAAGGAGCAGGCAAATTGACTTTCTTCAGTTATTACAACAGGCCACCAACAGTCTGCTGCTTACGTGTCACACATCAGTGTAATCTTAGAAGCAAGACATTTCCTCTACTCATTATCTTCTTTTAAGTTGGCAACAGTTTTATTTTTGTAGAACTGCAGCGGGGAATCCTATTTTCCTCCAATAGACTGACAACCTTCCACAATATCCACCAGACTGTTAAAGCTTTTCTCCCCTCCCCAAGCACAGAATCAAGTTCTGATAAAACTCAATCACAAGTATCTGGAACTTGAAATCTTATATTGAGAAAAAAGACAACTGTGGGAAAAAGAAAATTGTATGCTGCACCCAAAATAGGCAGACTATCTGCATCTTAACTTACGAATTAAAAAAGGATTTTATAATTACTTTTAAAGCCGGAGTCAGACTTTACCCAGAAATACTTGAGATTAAGAAGGTAGACAGCCTAACAATGATCAATATTCTCAAAGAATCAACACTCCAAGAAAGCACTGCAGACATTTCATGATCAGCAAACCGTAGATGAAAAAAGCAAAAGTTCACCAAAATCTTCAGTTCACACAGATGACTTCACACCCCTCACATGTTGCCACTGTGTAGTAAAGTTAAAAAGATTCCAGAGAAATTAATAATGAAGACACAGGTTTGGGAAGCTGGAGTGTCATCTATCCACTTGAAGTCAAGAGGAGCAGAAGTAAACATCCTGTGTTTCAATGGATGCTGGTATTACCAAAGAAAGGAAATAAACCTGCACAGATCTTCAGTGGAGCAAGAGATCAAAGCAGGGTACGTGCTCTACTTCCATAAGCCCCAGAAACGTGCTTACCTTTCTACAGATGCGAACTTCATTTGAGTCTGGTTTTATATCTCAAAAATCATAGCCAGCAATTCCTACTAAGAGAAGTTAGGAGACAACAGAATTCAACCATCAAGACCCAGTTCCTACAAAACCAGCAGAGCAAGACAAAAGAAAAAAAAAAAAAAAAGACAAGGAGATGAAAAAAGGGGCTGTTTATCTGTACTCAAAAAAAATTCCTGCCTCTGTCACTGCTCTGTCTTACGCTCGAGATAATGTTCTCTACCTTGTCTTTCCCTGTACACCCTTTCACCTGTGCTCAAGATCTTCTTCCAAGAGCAGCTTATGCAACCACGGGATGCAGTACAGGTCTCACAAATCTAAGGTAGCTACCAAAAACAAGATACAGAACTGTATTAATAACAAATTCAGCAATTTACTACTATTCATTGTATGATATACATCAGTTTTACAGCCAGCCACTTGAGCTCAAATGCCACCCATCTGAAGTCAAATTTTAAATCACCTCTGTTTTAAAAACAGAAGGCTCTGGCTTAGGTAGTAAAACTCTTTAAACCTTAAGTAATGTTTAGGGTTCGAGCTGCAACAGAACCCCCCCAGATCAGCTGACTTAAGCTATGCAGAATTTAAAAACATAATAAAGAAACACTGTCTAAGTACTGACAGCATGAAAATAACTAAGGTTATCTAACACAGTATCTACAACAGGGGAACATGACAAAGCCAAAGAAAAGGGAAAAATAGCAAGAAAATCCTTCCAAATTTAACTCATCTAGTATTATTTACTCTACCTAATTATAGAAGTGTAAGAAGTCCTCTGAGTAGACAAATTAAGAGTCCAAATGTTTGCAAAGAGAGCCAAGAATAAAAAAAGATTGCCGTAAATGCAGGTAAACAAAATGCTGCAGAGAGACAAAGTCCCTGGAGGAACTCCAGAAGAGAGGAAATTGGATATCAGCTCTTTCAAGCAAGCGCTTGAGTCATACCTGTGCAGTTGGTAAGCTGTATCAGTGATGCATCTATGGCTCTGATGTAAACAAGTCTTCTTATCAGAAAACTACTTTAGGTCCTGTTTGGTCTTTTATTGGAATCCTCCACCCCCCCAGTTCACACTTTCACCCTTCAGCAATGCTGTAAACATCATTATTTTGCAAAAATAATTTAAATGGAAAAACATTTTTAGAGCCTTCCATTATGCAAGTTTTTCCATGTCAATTTTTCTGTTTCCATGCTTTAACTCAGCATTTACACCTGACATGACAAGGCAGTTACTCTGACTGTTTGGCATTCTCTTTTAAGAGCATCAACAGCTTTTAGAAGCCACCACCTGGATTAATCAAGTACTTTGTTTTCATAGGCTCTTCAAGCTTTTGAAACCTTACTGTGAATCAAGACTCCAGTTAACACTGAACAACTGATTTTCCCTCAGCAACTGCCTCATGTACATCCAGAAACACTTGGCTACTGCTGTGTTTCTTACACTAGAGGATCTCCTATCAATTAGGCTCCAAAAAGCTACAGTAACTTGCTCACAGGTACAGCAATTCACTGTGGTCATTCCCTTGTAGTAACAAATAGATGCCAGCTCCACACAGAATGTCACCCAATGTAGCACGCATCCCTCTCATCTTGAGATTTTTTGTCCTGTTTTGGTGATAGGATATACAACAAGTTACCAAGTTGTTACAGTAGGATATTTTAACTTCAGTGAAAAACCTATAGTCCTCGGCAGAAATCTGAAGGTTCAGAAAATGAGTTTAAACAGCACTTTGCATGAGAGTCTGACAAATACTGTAGCACCCCGGACACAACATCCTACTCAGAGTACACAAATTAAGTTCACATATACTAAACTTTGATTGGTACACACAAAATAAGTTGTTTACTTAACCAGTTACAACACTACAATTATCTTACCAAGTATAACCAGGTCCTGAATGTGGTAGCTGCTTATTATATTTTATATCTGTTTGACCTTACCTTCATGAACTATGAACTGAAAATGCTGATTGAGGGAAACAGTTATCAGAACTCCAGAAGTAATTTTACTAGCACTCAAAACCATAGTAGATATTCTTACTAGTCTTTAGTAAAGCTTGTTCGGGGTGGCAGTTTTTCTTACAGGGAAAAGGGAAATGACATGTTTGAGCACAAAGTTCATACTGAAGACAATATGACATTCAAATGGGGAGGTTGGTGGACCTGCATGTGGCAGGGGAGTTGGAGATTCATGATCCTTGTGGTCCCTTCCAACCCTGGCCATTCTGTGATTCTGTGCCATTCAGTGATTCAAACTCGGGGAAGCCTCTAGCCTTAAACAATACCCAAACCATCAAACTAAACCTGAGTATTAGCTAGCCTACAACTAGCAAGAAGATGAATCAAAACAGTCCTTCTGAGGCATACTAAAACAGTACCATGGAATCACCCGGTATGTGAAGCTTACAGTGCGTATTTTCTAGCTCCAGACAGACTTCACCTGTCTTACATTTAGACCTATCAATATAGTATGCTTCTGCTTTCCCAAAGACTGTAAGAGAAAAGCAGTGTAAGAATTTAATTGCTGGAGTCCCCTAAGTGTACGTAAGATGGTTTTGGTTTTGTAAGTATGACAGGTAGTATATCTGAAGCTGTCACAGATGAATCGTGTGATAAGAAAAGGCAAAGGGACAGTTAACCGAAAACATTTTTTTCCTCAGTTACATAAATACTTTCTCTTGCATGTTATCCTTCCTCTTGCATGTTTTCCTTCATGAAAATGAAAAGGCTACAATTAACTGACTTTCCAGCCTCTGTATGTTAGTGTTAGCATAACACATTTACCTCACACCCTGTAAACAGTATCTGACTGAGTATTTTTCCTGGTTAATGGTAGCAAACTAGCTACAACTAACACTTCGCAAAGCAGGGTCACCCTGCAGGAGAAGAAAGAAAATATTCTGTCTGCATTAATTTAACATAACCTCACTGTAAGACAACACTCTCTTTAACATTGCTTAAACACTAGAATAGCATATTGACTCCAAACTCAGTCTTATGAAATTAAATTATCATTGCTATTCATTCGTGAAATGTTAGCCCATCAGCAAGGAATTAGTCGGGAATTACTAGTTTTAAGAGAAAGACAGCTACATAAAGAGGTTACTGCTAGGATATCAAGTTCAAAAATAACTCTCCGAAGGAAATCAAGGAAAAGGGTAAAATCCCCCAATCTCTCATCCTATTTTCAGTAAGCAGAATCAGAAAAACAAGCACTGCATCTTTTTAACAAGAATTCCTATACAGAAACAGTGAGAGGCTGCTCACATTCCCATACTTCACAACAGTATCTACAGTTGCATCCTGTACCAGGACGTGTTGCCAAAGCATGAATTTCTCAACACAGCCTCTTCCTGAATTCCAACCGCAGCTCCTCTGAGAACTTCCTTTTCACAAGCTATTATGTTCTATAAGTGATTTTAGATTTTTCCCCGAGTTTTCTATTCAGACTGTTTACACCTGGAACTATTTACATACCAACTGGAGAAAATTTTTCTCTTATTCTAGAGGCAGCAAGGAGCCAGAGAAATAGACACTTTTTAACAGTGTTAAGCTATTTTCCACAGACTGTGAGGCAAAAAAATTGTACTTGTGAAAAAGAAAATATAATTAAAGAATAAAATAATTCAAGTTGCTGAACATAACCAGTGGTGGTAAATTGTTAAGCATGGTAAGCTTTCTAAAAGCACTGCTTTATACGGTTTGATAGTGGCATAACTACTAAATAACAATGCTAGCATCCCAGACTTCTCTGATTAAAACATAAGGCAATTCATTTTTGCTTAAGTTCTCAGCAAGGCACTTTAAGTACCAGGTCAGATAGAAAACATTTCCTAAAAAAGACATTTACTGAGATGAGTACAACAACTTTAAGGTTTGAATTTTTTAAACTTTTTTTTAAAACTTTTTTTAAAAAGCTAGCACTGCAATAACAACAAGCGAGGTTACTTACAGAATACAAAACTCCTACAGGAGAGAGAAGATCAATAGCTTTGGATTTGGGTGAGGAAAGAGGAAGGTACTTACAAAAACTTAATTGTTTTCATTAAGGTTACACATGTAATTAAAGCTTTTTTTTTTTGTATTTATGTATAATTGCATGTATTCATAAACACATGCCAAACAACAACACTTGTTAAAACTTGAGATGACATCTTCTTTAAATAACCATTTTTCCTATTTCAGTAATGGAATTATAGGTTTTCAACAAGGAATGCTGTACCAAATTTCAGGACAATACTAAGCCCAAAGTTTCAGAGCCAGAATTCCTAGACAGTATTTTGGTTTCAGAAGAGGCCCGCAAGGATCTCAAATTTGACAGAGGAATGCAGCTGATCAACGTGGTCTTCATCCTATTTAAGTATTTCAGAAGGTAGCACTGACAGCACATGCAATAGCGTATGCTTTCCATCAGCTGCATTTACCTTTGTTGCCATACTATCTATCATTTTGCCTCAGAAAAATAGTGAAGTGTGAAGTTCCAAGAAAAAAAATTATTAGGTAAGTCATTACTAAAAGCTCAAAGCAGAACTGTTAACAAACAGGTTTCGTGTTGCCAGCTCATCTTAGTCATTTCGTAGAGAAACTGAAAGAAAAAGTAACAGGAAAATCAGTCCGCAAATGGTGGCATACAAATATTTAAGATGCACATCAGCAAACTCCGTACAAGTCTTGGCCCTATGTTGCAGAAGAAACCTCAAATACTCTAGTATGTACACAAGGTGCTTGGGTTACTTTTCCAGTTGATTATTTGGATAGTAAAATAAGAAACTAAACAATCACCTGAGAACTAGAACTTGGGTAGCAATCACTACCTGCTGTCCAACCGATCACATCAAAGGTAACTGTCACAGTTTACACTCAAGGCCATACGTTATCATCACAGGCTCAAAATAAACAGAAGGATATTTCAGTCTGATTTTAATTCAAAAATTATTCTGAAGAAATCTGTGAAACCTGGCCCCTGAAGTGAAGTTTTAAAACTGAAATTGTCTCTAACAACCACTGCCTACAGATAGTTTGGTACCACAGTACATGATTCTGTACTAGCTTTAGTTAAAATGTAAAACGTTTCTATGAAGTTACAGTAATATCAGAACTACTTACATGTAACCTTGAAAACAAACCTACTGCTATTTCACTGTGTAGGCCCAAAATGAGGCTACATTGGCAAGTCAACTTCTTTCCTCAGAGGTGTTTTGCCACCTTCTTAAAGCCAAATCCTCTCCTCATCCATAGTAACAGACTTTCAGAAGCCATTAGCCTAAGAAACGTATTGTTAAGGGAGGTAAGTGCTAACTCTCACGCATAAAAAGGGAACTGCCTTGTTCAAAGACTATCATATTGTTACAATTGTTTTTAAAAGTCAAAGACTCAATGTTTGCAGGATAAACATAGCGGTTGAATCTGTGTTCTAGAAAACAAACGACAACAAAAAAAAATCCCCAAGTCTTGTCAAAATAAAGCATTAAGAATAATTATATATTTATAATATATACGTACATAGAAATGTGTTTCTCAAAACATATATACCCCCATCAAGTATCCCGATCATCTTTTGATTTCTTGTTCTATCCTTATACTCCTGAAAGTACTAGCAAGGAAACAGCTGAGGAATGCCGCCATTCTTATGCCACGCTTTCCATCGACTGCCATTTCAGGAATGCATATAGGGAAAGTAAAGCAGAGTGGAATGTCTCCACCCATCCAGCAGCAAAAGAAGCTGCCCAGCTTACCAATAGTTCCAACTGCCTCACAGCTGCATTCCAGCAGGCATTTCTATAGTCCTACAGATCAATAAAGAAACACTGTTAGGCACTGATACAACGTTTGTTGGGTAAGCATCCTCATATGCTGCATCTCCTACCTGCCATATACTACATATTGGTAGTACAGCAGTAACAAGGTATAGCTTCTTGGTTGCAAAAGTCCCAGAAGGATGTCACCATGCTACAGTTGTCCAAATTTACAACTACATTTCATTTCAAAATTATTGTGTATTATTAGAGTATCTAACTCATCTGAACATGCTCATGGATAAATTTAAGTATTTCAGTAAACACAGGCATGTTCCTCAATCCTGTCAGCTCAGCCCCAAAAGAGACGACTATACAGAAAGCAGCAAGAAATGTACTGGGCTCAATTTTTGAGTGGATTGCAGAGCCTTACTAGCCCACCTAAGATGATAGAGAGCACGCATGAAGGGATAAACAAGTACAGGACTGGCCAAGAGCCTGTCAAACCATCTGTTCCAACTAAAATTTAGCATATACCCTTAAGCAGATTCTCAGCTGGAAGACTTATGTCATATCTCTACTAATGATTTATATTGCCTAGTTCTCCATCTCCTAACCTCAGATCCAGCTAATAAATTGAAAAATTCTCATTTGGTAAGTAGTAACAAAATGGCAATCAAGAAACTTGCTATTAAGATGTCAAGATCAAAAAGGCTTCAAAGCAAGCATGCTCACGTCAGTTTTATTAACACTTACAATTGCTCATACCTACTCTCAAAAGGTGCTTTTGATGATTCATCATGAAAGGAATATTCTAAGATACCAAGCATATGCCAGAATACATACAAAACCATGGATAAAGCTCTACTGTAAAAGCAATATTAATGCTACAATGGAATTCATAGACAGAGATCAGTAGAAATTGTCCCTGACCATTACACTTCTGGTAGACAGATAACGTTATTCAGATGATAGCTTCGAACATAGAACTCTTACAACATGACTAGATGAATAAGTGTAATAAATCTGACAAACAAAGGAAATTGCTTTAAACAACATAACTGACAGGTGTTAGAATTCATTTGAATGTTCTGTCTGTGAACGACATCCACAGCAATCAAACTACTTAAAAAAAAAAAAAAAGAAAACTCTGACTTCAAGTTTGGCAGAGCAGACAGGAGATAAGAAACCTAGAAGGGCAAAAAGATTGTTACTTCTTTTCTGCTTGTTATAATAAAGGAAACAATTGTTCTAAATGCAGCATTTAAAATTTTCACTATTATATTTAAAGTACATTTCAAATAATCACTTTTTTTTTTTCCTCTCCTCTTGCCTCCAGGTCAAAGTGTGCAAAAAACAAAACCTCAGATGACACGATCAGTAGGAAGTTAACAAGTACTTACTGCAAAATCGGAACCTACCTACTGTAACTATGGAGAGAAGGATCCACGGCCCACACAAGAACCAATTCCCATTACAAAGGGGATTTTAAATGAATGTATCTCTGTAGTTTAATCACTTACTGAAGTCAACATTACACTTATTTCAGGATTCATTTTCTCTCTGCTTTGTTGTAAAGCTGGAGAATTAAACAAACCAGGATAATGTAACACAAGCTTAACAATGACTAAAGTTCTCACTCGTGTATCACCTACAAGAGTTTTAGTGGCTGGGAAGCTGCTTCTCCTCTGAAGAGGAGGTTTTAGACATAGAGTTCATGGCTAAGTATGAAATCCTTACGTACAAAAGGAAGTTCTCCTTGATAGCCTCGGAAAAGTCAACTGCTTTGCAGCATGCAGTAATATTTCCACTCCAAAAAAACAGTGCAGAAGTCATAGCTGGGAGGTTACCAAGATAGCTTCGAACTATTTCCATGCTTTCCTTATCCATGGTTTTGCTGCTATGATGCAAACACCCTGGAGATTTAAGACCGTAGCAACCTGTTCTTTGCTCTTATGACTTGACATGCTCTGCATGCTGTGGCCTCAGCTCAAATATATGACCTGTGTTATCACTTGTCGAAAAGGATCTTGACAGTAGTCTTAATGCCCTCTATCTAGCCCTAAAGCTATGGGATCCAAAGCAGGTAAAACTTACAATCCTTTTTTACCTCCTGTTGGAAAGATGATCATAACAAAGGTGATAATTGATGCCTACTGTAGCAGTACCCTATTACCATACTCAGGTAACTATGACCATACCACCAGGAACCCTGACAGAATTTTTCATTTGAACTACTGAAGAAGCTCCCCTCATGGAAGAACAACCCAAGAAGTAAAACCCAAGCTCAGGACTGACGGACAGCAGAAATTGTCCTTCACTGGTAAGTAAGAATGAGCATTCCATGAAACACTTGCAAGTTGTTTCTCAGCATCTTAATTAGTACTGATGGACAAATGCAGACTACCGTTACCAATAGCATCAACTAAAAAACTATATTTAGCATTGCATGCTGCATATCTGTAAACTGTTATAAAGTGGACTAAACAGTCAACTTCATGTGTTTATTTATTACTTGGAGAGTTGCTGGAAAACACTGATATTCACAACAGAAAGGAACAATCTTTGGGAAACTGCTCAATTAAGCGGTACTTGTGTGCTCCCTCATGTTGAGGACAAATTCTCCATTATGTGTTAAGCAGTCTTTTGGTTCAGCCTTCACCACTGATGGTACCTGGCACGCTCAGTGATCCCTGCACAGAGCCAGGACAACACCACTCTTCCAAGCACAGCACCCTCCAAGGCAGGGAAGAGCAGCAGCACAGCAAGATATCTTCCATGCCTCATGGTGGGATGAGACTGCAGTAGTCATCTTCCTCTCCAAAGTCCAAAAACCAAGCTATCACCTACTAAATCTGAGCTGCCACAAAGGAAGAGAGTAGCCAAAAAGCAAGCTGCCTAAGTTGTCATACATGCATACCTAAGTGCAGCTGCCTTCTTTCTCAGGAGCAGGCAGGTACTCCACAGCACACACCCACGCTCCCAGGGGAGAGGCACATGCATGAAATCCAGGAACCCACTCACATATCAGGCCCTCCCCAGCACATGCAGCCCTCTCATGCTGCTGCTCAGAAAGGCTGCGCTCCTCCCTCCTGGACAAGCTCTGTGCAATTTCTGTCTAAACTGCTTTCACTCACTTAAGCAGTATGAGCCAGCAAATAAGTCCTCTTTCACAGAGGGCAAGAAATGAGAACGGGAGAGAATCCAAATGCGTTGAGGAAAGACAGGTGCTTGGCCTTTAAGAGGACAGAATTGAATCCCATTCTTAATAAATACATATGTACGCCCTAGAAGGGACCAGGTTTTACTGAAAACCATACAGCCTCTTATTTCAGAATACGCCACAATTCCCTTCTCTGCAGAAACCATTAACTTGTGAGATCACAGCTCACCTTTGGGCCATTTTTCTCCAGTTCAACTGCTCTGGCAGATAAAGGCTGCACTATCTGTATGTTGGATCTCACCCTGTGTGACAACTGTTCGTAATACTGTGTTACCTGACATCATCCACTTAAAAACCAAGTTTATTGAACAGACTTCCAATGTGAATTCAGAACTTAAATTTACAGATAGGTTTTCTGGTCTTCCAGACACGTTATATACATGTGTGTATGTAAGATATTGTAATAGGATGCGTAAGAATGCCTTCCTGCAATATCCTACATTATATACATTCTCCTATAAATGGATAAGTTACGTACCCAGATTCATCCTTAATGCTGAAGGTCTAACCTGAATGTATGCTAAAAAAGTTCTTAAAGGAAGAGAATGACATCTGAATCCAACACAAGATACAGGAATAATCATCATCTAATAACAAGTTTGTTCCTCAGTTGTGCGAGATTTATTTTTTTTAAACACAAATTTAACATACACCCTCAAACATAATGCACTAAGTCCATTCGTCTCTGCACAGCAAAGCATACAAGATTACACAGTGGCATTGACAAGAGATGAAAGAAGAACCTGCACATGCTCTTCCCATTCCTCACAAGCTACCAGGCCAACAGGAATTTCTTCCCCCTGTACACGTTAACGGAAACAGACCTACATAAAGCTTTCTGATATTCTACCCCACCGAAATGGGAGAAGTCCAGCTAATTGCTTTAGTAACAAAACGTGATGCTCCAATAAGGATCAGATCTGAATTGCAGTATTAATAGCACTTCTTCCTTCAGCACCTCCAACCACTCAGGCTCTGGAGACAACAACAAAAAGACACAGTTTAAGCCCTTTCCAGTTAGATATGGAAGTTACAAGAAAAACAAAGGCTGAACGGCAACAGAATTAAACATTCAGATACAGAACGTGAGCACTGGAGCTAGATGATCTTTAAGGTCCCTTCCAACCTAAGCCATTCCACAATTCTATGAATTTGCCCTCAATAACTGCAAGAAAATATTCGATGCAAAACTAAACCCTACCTGAAGAAGGTGGGGTCACTCTGCCCCCGCTAACAAATTCATTCCTGTAAAGCAATACAGTGTACAAGGAAACTGACAACAACAACAACAAGCAGCAACGCAGCAGCAAGGACAGTAGTTTTCAATAAAATGGACTTCAACACTATTGATGTTAGTCAGAACTGTCAGGGCAAGTGACAAGATTTTGAAGAGTTTCCTTTGGGAACAGATACAGCTTTGTTTTATTCCATAACCAAATTGGATTAAATGAAACCGTGTTCCGGACGGCATACTGATGATTTGCACCTTCCATATGACATATTAAAAATCTTAATAGTAGTGAAATAACAAAGCAGTCATGGGAAGAGGTTTGTTATTTTGCTATCCTCCTTCATTGTCTTAAAAAAAAAAAAGAAAAGAAAAGAAAACAAACAAAAACAAGAACAAAAACCACAACAAAGAAAAGCACACAAACCGTAAGATGCCTGGGCTGCCTCAAGAGGATTATCATCTCACAACTGATCTTCTTATTTGCTTTTAATATTGTAAGACCAGAAAAAGCTCTCTGGTATCACTACAAGAGAGTGCAGGAGAGCAAGCAGAGTTTTAGCAGTGTAAATCTTTATTCTATTAGACTTTGCCCTTTCAAACCGCAAACCATCTACAGGTAAAAAGATAGACAGAATAACAACAGAGTAATTCTGATGCGGGCTTTGCTGTACGTAACGTCAAAATCACTTTGAAAACGCTATTTATACTTCATGGAGAAAAACAACATCATTCACCTCTCATTCTCAGGGAGTCGAGTCAGACATCATCCCTGCCCACCAATCGCTGGCGCGCAGTCGGTGACTTGCAGATCCAACGATCTAACCAGTTAAGGAATGACTTCTAATACTGAGCTCCCTTCAAGCACAAAGCAATCATAACCTGATTAGAGAAGAATAAATGCACAAAACCAGGCTCGTGAGCAACAGGGTAGCCTCAAGTCAGGTAAGCCTGCTGCAGTAACACTCTGACAGCTTTAACCACAACGCAGTCATTCTTCCAGTTGAGTTCACAACTGAAAGCAAACCTTACGCTGCCAAACAAGCGATGACATACACAGGAAACAGAGCAAAAAGCAGCAAGATTTTGTATCTTAAATTCAGAATTGGATTCTATTCTTTATTATTAAGGAGCAACTTATATTGGTAGAAATTCACATCCCCAGATGTCTATATGGGTAGGATAACACCCGTTGAATTCACCACCTCATTTTTGTTTAAGAACAGTGCGATATAACAGCGTCCCAATTACCTCACTTGACCATTCTGGGAAGACTGCAACTTGGTCAACCCACACCTCAACCTTCTTCTTCCCCTTGAACTAGCAAACAAGTTCTAAACTTAAGAACGATAACCTGGTCCCTCAAAGATACGTATGTATAATCTATATATTTTTACTTTTTAGCTATCCAGGGAATTTAATACTGCGGGGAAGCTTTTGGCCTTCTAGAAAAAGAAGAACTATTCAGGCAAACCCGCATTATCTCCGGATTGCCACAGCCTTTCCTTATTTGGCTAACGTTTTGAGATTCCAATCAGACTGCTATGAAGTTCAGCGTGCACAAAGCATCCATTTTGAGGAAACTTCACAGCCCGTCTCCCCGCCGTTCCCCTGCCCCGAGTGAAGTTCCCCCCGGGCAGCAGCAGCCCCGGCCACGCACCCACGCCCGAACAAAGCCACTCGGCTTCGTCGCACTGCTCTCCGACACGCGGAGGAAGGCTGTGAAAGCCCCGCTCCCCTTCAACTTCAGCTCGCACACTGCGGCAGAAGCCATCGCTCAGGAGAGAAGCGGGCTGTTATCGACGCGCCTTTCTCTATTAGGCACAAATCGCAAGTTTCCCCTCGGAAACGGGCTGGCGGCGGACGGCCCGCCTCTCCCCGAGCACGGAGGACAGGGCTCAGCGCAGCCGAACCTCCGCACGGACGGAGGAAGCCGGAAACCGCCGCGGGGAGCGGCAGCCGCGGGAAGCGACCCCGCCGAGCGCCTCCCCTCACCTGCGGCCCTGCCCCGGGAGCTCCCGGGGGGCTCGGGCGGGGCCCGCACCCCGACCCGGGCGGGGGTAACTCCCGGCGGGCCCTACAGCGGGGAGGGGAACCGGCATCTCGCCCTCCCGAGCCGGCCCGGAGGCTCCGGAGCGGAGGCCCCGCCGCGCGGCCACTCCC
>JAOWBP010000001.1:34747417-34759809 GCA_028571105.1 Tragopan temminckii
GCCATCCCCATGGCTCTTGTCAGGGCTCTTCTTGAACCTGCAAAAGCCCTGTGCCGCTGGCTCGTGACGTCACGGGCGGACGGGGGCGGTGGCGGGGCCGGGCCGGGGCTGTGCCTCAGGCGCGGTTGGCCTTCGCGCGGGCCGCGGGTTCAAGAGTTCAGCCGGAGGGGTCAGCGGTTCGGTTAGGGCAGCCGGTGCAGGCCTCGGAAAGCAAAGCAAGGCTGCAGGCGTGCTGCTTCTCTGTTCGCGTCTTCTTCCGCTTGCGCCTCTGTTAGCAGAGCGACTGCGGCCGCTCTGAGAAGAGGCGCGGGGCTGCTGAGGCAGCTGAGGCTGCCCTGCTTGGGAAAGCTAAGCGTGCCCTCGTTTGGGCAGCCTGGCATCAGAGCAGTGCGCCCTGAGTGTCTGTGCGCAAACCCCTGCGCTCACAGAACCCGGTGCTGCTGTGCTGGTTTCTGTTATGTTTCACTTTTATTGCCTGTAAATCTGGAGCAGTGCACCCTGTTTCTGTTGGGAGAGAAGGAATTACAGCACACGCAGCCTTTGAAGACACAAACATTGTGCTCAGAATTGCTCCTTCTAGGAACCAAGCTGTTACGGGCAGTTAATTTCTTTCCCTGTGCGTAGCATGTTTTCTTTAGCTATAAACAACATATTTTCTTCTATATTGAATAATCTCTGGGGGTAAAACGTGGCTTCAAGCTTACTGGAAAAGAAGTTCTCATTTCAACTAATTATAGGAAACAAAGTATAGTTTGAGAGGGTCACCAAACCTCATACTCATCAAATTTTGTGTGGTTTCTTTTTTTCTATAATCTCTCATTTTACTGCAGTCTCTCAGCCTGCTCAGGTTTCTTATTTCAATCATTAAAAATGTTGGTGGCATTTCCCAAGAAGCGGCGGTCAGAAGGTTGCGTACCTGCAGCAGTGTGTTCTCACTAACACCCTTCAGAGCAGGTTTTCACCTGGAACTATTTGCATAGCACCCATCAGATGTACTCGCACAGCAGTGCGTGACACACAGCCCACTGAAAATGTGCAGATGTAAATTGTGGGTATTTGAAATATGTTGTCTGGTAAGCAAGACGAAAGAGAGGTTTGCTATCCAAATATGTCAACAAAAACCCAGGATCTAATACACTTCTATTGATGACCCATGTGTCTACACAGAGATACAGTTTAGGTTCATGGGTCTGAAGTATGGCTGATTGTGCACAACCCACTTCAGAAGTGGTCATCGTAGCATTTATTACTCACACGGTTAATTGAACTGTGCCCAATACACACATTTACCAGCCTACAGCTTGGCTGCATCTTCTGACTCACATCTAAGGTGAGGATCTGTGCAGGATCCAGCTACATACTGCAGTCTTGTCCTCTTTGGTACATTTCCTTGGGGATGGACTCTCAATCCAATGACGTTTGTTAATTATACTACTTTCCCAGAGAAATGTAACTCAGGAAAGAACATCCTCTGTCCCCATATGTCTCCAGTATTTTAAATATACCCTCCCCAATAGTCTGCTTCTTTCTTTCGCTCTCAGTTGGCTGTCTGAAAATTTGACTCTTCAAAGAACCTGCATACCTACAGAACACAATATACTGATTTCAGCAAGATTTAAATCAAGTGGTGTACTGGCAGTAAAGTAATTCTAGGCAAGTTGATAGGTACTTGTTTGAAATGCCCTCTGAGGAATTTCATTGGTATGGAGCACTTATTTTATGTTTCCATAAAGTCTCCAGTCACCTCTCCTTCATTCCTCTAGCTCAGCTTTTTCTTTTTGATCACTGAACCTCCTTCTTTCCTCAAGCAGTAACAGTAGGTTACACAGGAAAGCATCCAGGTGAGTTTTGAATATCTCCAGAGAAGACGACTCCAGAACCTCTCTGGGCAGCTTGTTCCAGTGCTCTGTCACCCTTGCAGTCAAGAAGTTTTCCTCACATTTGTATGGAACTCCCTGTGTTCCAGTTTGGGACCCTTTGTCCTCTCACCTTGCAACCCTGTGAAGAGCCTGGCCCCATCCACATGACTCCCAACAATTAGTATTTATTTTGTTTTTTCTTACAAGCATTGCAGTCATTGTTGCAAGCTAATTCATGCAAGTTTCTATACCACAGAAGTATACAGATGAATTTTTTGCGCTACTCAAAATAGACATGTCCTGGAACATAGGGTTTCTTTTTCGACCTCTTAAGGATAATTGTTGTCTTGTCTTCCATCTTTTCATCAGCAACAGAAATCTGACACATTGTGGCTTCTAAAAATTTTGTCCTAATGTTCTTCACTCTCCAGTGTAGAAAACTAATATATCAAGGTTAATTTCATCAATTCTAGCTCTGGGAAAAATAGATATTTTGAAGAAGTAGTGGCAAATACTGTATATATTGACATAAAACTCTCTATTCTCCAAGGTTTCTATAAAGAATCATAGAGTTTAAAAGGAGAAATGGGAGACAAAAATATAAAACCCTTTTTCAACATGGAAGCATAATGGAGATACTTATCATAAGAATAAGGCATTTCTTTCATATTTTAAATTTGACAGTCATATTCATTTCTATTTTTGAATATGTTGCATTCTCTGCTCTAATTGTGTGGCAAACCCACACAAGAAACAGTGAAATCTCCAATACATTCCTTATCCAGAAAAAAAGAGATGAAAAGACTATGCACAAAGTTCTATCAAAAATTTAATGTAAATTATGTAAGAAAAATTCTTACTCTGTTTTTTTTTTTTGGTTCAGAGTAATGTTCTTACACAGAAATGTCAAGGTGGGTTACTTTTAATACTGCATAATCCTGAGTCACCAAAACCAAAACTAAAACTACCATAGCAACCCGGGCACATATTTATAGGCTATGCAGTTCTGAATCAGATTTGCAATAGTGTCTTCTCCCATCGTTTTTTATGAGCTTTACAGATTGCCATGTTAATGTTCTTGGATGGGAGCTAACATTTAAGCTTGATTCACATACAGATTCTCTGACATATTTCTACTTGTACCAACTGCTAAACTGGCATTCATTCTACTGATAATTTCAATAGTGCATGGGTTACGCTAGAAATAGTTGATTTGGTTACTGAAAAGTAATACCATGTCCTTTGCAAATGGGAGATATGCTTATTTATAAAACTGACTTTATAAAACCATTCTTAGTTTCAATGAAATTTAAGTTTTGTGTAGTCACTTCATGAAAAAAAGAAAAAAACACCAACAAGAAGATCAGATTGAACTGTATTTTGTAGGATAGAAACATAGGCACTCTGTTTGATCTCTGGGATCCTTGGGAATTCTCCCCATGTGTAATTGTAGATCTCTTGCTAGACACTCTGCCATGACAGTCACCCGTTTTGTCCTTGTCCTTAGTTTTATTCTGATGTCCAAATTGCCACATAATTTTATGGTTGTTTTTATCAATCTCTGTTCAGCATTTCTTCAGGTGAAGTGTTTCCTTTCCACTCTTCTCTGTGGCGTGATTCAAGGAGCGAGCTGTTGAAATGCACAATATAAATGCTTGGGGGAAGGGAATGATCCATCACTCTGAAATGCATGCAAGATGTTCTCTGTGAGCTGCATTCTGAACATATCACAGCTGAGAAATGTGCTTCCAGACCTGCAGGAGGACGATTTGAACAAAGGGAAATTAAAGACATGCTGATCTAGCTTCTTACAATGCAAACATACATATACTGAAGGATTATTGACTGCCATGACAGATTTCTGCTACTGGAGGTACTGGAGGATTTTCCTGTTTTGATACTCTTTTGGTATCTGAAAGAGTCTTTCTCCAATTAAAAGTTTAAAAACACTAAAATCTAAAATTGTTAGGCCAAACAATTGGCTTGGCTTGGATTTTGGACATCTGTAAGTATGCCCTGCTGTTCATAGTGCCTACCACCTCCATTTTTATGAGCCAGCAGATCATACGACATAACTGCGTGTTCGCATCAGGACTGGTCTTAGCAATGTAGTGACATAAGTAACACACCTGTATCAGTGACCTAATCAGGCAATCATATGGAGAACCAAGTAGTTTACTTTGAAAGAGAACTGGCTGATAGTACAGTGATGCAGTATTTATAAGAATATTCTTGAAGACCTTTTCCCCTGAGTGCAACACAAATAAGCTTAACTGAGTAAATTAATCTGACACAATGTTAAGCTGTGGCAACCTCTTACATAACATTAAGGTACTCCAGAAGCTTTAATTTCAATATCATGAATGTAGAGATGTGCACTTCAGAATCTTTTTAAACATCTTCTCGTTTTTCAGGTTTATGACTTTCAACCCTCATCTGATGAAATCACATTTCTTAACCATTCCTAAATTGGATTGCTGGCCTGCAACTCCTCCATTCAGACATCACTATAACTTGAAAAGCTCAAATGAGAAGAGACCCAGAAAAGTTTTTTTTTCTTGCACATGCATAAAGTAACTCAAAACCAGCTTCTTCCCACCAAAACCCTATTTAGTCACTTCATGTAAGATGATGAAAAGGTCATTCTCTCTAGATCTTATTCAAAATTTATTCTTTCCCTAGAAAATTTGGATTTATGGCAGAACCTACTATCTGCCTGAAAGAGACAGCATCTCTTCCCAGCATTTTCTCTAAGTCTCTTCTTCTGAGACTGGGGATGAGTCTTCAGATAACTGAAGCATCCAGACATTACAAGAGCCGGTCCTGTGCCCTCTATACTCTCCATTCTCTGCTCCCAGATACAGACACTATTCTCGACCTTTTCACAGACTGTGTTATTCATTTGACACCAGAGTGTATTGTCAGCACTGGCTGACTTTTTGGCTTGGTTAGTTTTGTGCTGCTCTAGCAAACCAGACTTGCCAAGGGGAGACAGGAGCTTTCCAGAGAGATGGGAGTGCATGGTTGAGGCTGGGGAAATACAGGCTTGCTCTTCTCAGAAGCAGGGAGACATTAAGAAGAACCAACAATCATAAGAAATCTTACTCATAGTTCTAGCTGTGAGCATTGTCATTATTCTCCCCTCTTGAAAGGTATTTTTTAATGATTTGGTGTCCTTTACTCCTAGGTTCTGGCTTGTGTAAGATAAACCTGCTAGCTAGAGTAAGACAAGTGAGCACAGCTGAGCCAGTTCCCCGGGCTCTTTCACCACCATTTTTGTATTCTGAGTAGAGGTGCTGTATCTCTCAGCATTTCTCTTTCCTTCCATGTGACAACTGGCAAATAGAACTTTGTTCAAACATGGTAAAGAGTATAAGGCTAGATAATTTTCATATTATATAAAAAAAATAATATTCTCATTCTTGACGGTCTTCATTTTAAACCATCTTAAGTGTGCACACTTAATATTCAGTCCTGGGAGTATAGCAAAAGCAGTGTGAAGAAAGCCAGGACCCCCACCAAAACTCATCCCAGTGCACAGCGGGGCACTTCTGAGGTTTGTCCTCCGTGTCCTCCTGCCCCTTCCTCACAGGTGTGTTTGTGCCATGGTCACTTCCCTACATGCAATACTGGTATAGCTACTTTCTTGTAATTATGAAATAGTCATAGGATACTTTTACTTCAAGCTCTAATTGAGATCTGAAACACTGGTATTGCTGAGACCAGACACTTGGCTCCAGGTTACATCAAGTATTCCTTGATCTGTATTTTTATATATGTGCATTTTGTTGCTCTGTCCTTCTAAAGGAAGTCAAGAAAGTAAAGGCTAGTCCTATAAAACTTCTGCGTTATACTTACTTTAAGTCAGACATATGGATAGATAAATATATCTATATTGTGAAATGCTAATATTTGAACTGGATTAATAGGAGTAAAATGAGCTTTCTAATTGTGTGATTAATTATAGTTTACAGTTAGAATTTTAAAGTTGAATTGTTTTGATTATTCTGATTATTAACATTTTTATTATTTCTTTTAGGACTGCAGCCTGATGGGTAGAATAACTAACAGGAAGTTAAAACATTTGTGGTTCTGCATCTGAGTCTTGATTTTACATGGAATAAATAACTTTAAGTTCCTAATTTTGAGTTCCCACCTCATTTTGTACTTAAAATCATTTTGATCACAGTAATTAGTTTCTTTCCACTCCTAGTCCTTACGATTTCAGATTTTAAAGATTTAAGTTGAATCCCTAATAAAGATATAAAAACCTGTTGCAGATAAAGACCCAAGTGTTGCAGCTTCTTTTGCAGTGGGAAATTTGACTGAGCGAGGAGTACTTGCTCACTCAGAATACCTACAATCACTCTGATCTTTTGGAAAACAGCACAGTGATCGCTCTGCTAAAATGTTTGTGTTACAGTTTTGTGGGTTCCTGTATTTCAAAAACTTAGATTTTGCATTTAAATCTTATGTATAATATTAAATCTTAGGATCTTGCTAAAATCAGATCATTGCTCTCCAGAAAATAAATGGCAAATGATTGCTTCAGAAAGGCAAGGGCCTGGCCTCTCTCTCTAGCCATTTTACACTAGATAAGATTGGAGAAGATGGACAAATACTACATAAATAATAGCTTAAAGTACCTTCCTGATGTCTTCTTCCTTTACAAAATAACTAATCCATACTAAAAATTGAAAGTCTTCCACTACTTTTCCGCATCGCATATTTGAGAACACTGTTAACTTCAAAGAGGTATCGGGCAGCTCCCCGCACAAAGTAGGAATATCCAGCAACCATATCTATGCTTATTCAAGGTTGTATAACACACACTTCTCTGCAGCAACAATAAATAAATGGAAAAAATAATTTCTTAATATTTTATACCCAAAATATATGCAGTAGTTTTAACATCAATTAATTCTGGAAGTATAATAATTGCATAGGTAATAGATACATAGGACACATTAGCCACTTGCTCCAGCTAGATAGTCTGCAGATGTTTCATTTTATATCCATTTAATACAGTCAAGGCTAGATTTAGGAACCCCTACCTGTTTTTGTGAGTTTATGTTAGCTCCCCCAGATGTCCCACTGAAACCCACTGCAGTTACTTACACAAGTAAATGATTTCCAGATAAAGTATAGGTTCCACAATCCGAAACGTAATGATATGTTAACTTATTATGGGGTTGTACACTACACAGACAATTTACAGCCTGGCTGTTTATTCAGATTAAACATATTATAGCAGAGCTGGGATCACATTCCCTAGTTATACAACATTCCCACAGATTTGCACTTTAGCTTTGGTAGGGAGATGAAAATCAGGCCTCAAAGCTGTAATTACCCCACATGGTACTCATACATAGAGAGATAAAGCTAAATATAACATAAAGAATGCCATTTGCCCATACAGTGTTAAATGAACTCCATACCATAATCAGAACAGAGTTAAACAAAAACACACAGTTACCTAGAAACAAAAGCACAAAAGTCTGTCTCTATCACATGCTTAAAAGTGTTTATGGTCAGATCCTACCACTGTTGTTCACACTGTACAGCACTTACAAGCAGTCCCATTGAGGCACTTGGGTATTAAAATGATTTGGAAGTCAATATATCTTCATTTGCCTTAAAAACTGCCTGAAATTGTGCACCATTTAGATCTAACAATTCCTTTATAGGTTCCAGTGTACAATAACTCTGTTAGGCTTGCATTACCTGGCTTGGGTACAAGCTCCACAAGCATAGAGCTCAGTTAGTTCCCACTGAGCTTTATGCAGTTCTGAGTACACTGTTACCAGGAGCCACACTAGTTTTAAGGTAGCTCAAGCACATCTTTGTGATATATTCCAAACCTGTTGATGTTTCTTGTGTACACATGAATCAAATCATCAGATAGTGAGAACTTACTGTAACTACACAGGAAGGAGGCTTACATTTTAGTACTTTATGTCAAAATATTGAGTTTTACTTACAGAAGTACATTTTCTAATAAGAATCCAGACTAAGTATATTGAAATGAATAGAGACAACAAAGTCTAGACAAAGAATTCACAGAAGTGTACCCGAGAGTAAAGTTTGGCTGACAGTGTCAAAAATTAATTTGCTTCTCCCATGCTTTTGGTCTTCATTTTCAAAATGAAAATGAATACTCCACACACGAAAAAAAGTAAGTCAAAGAATGGGATGCAGGAACAATTATCTTTCTTTTCCATGCAGCTTCTACCTCTTACTCAAACATACTGAAACACAGTTTCTGTACCTCAGCTGAGTTGCACAAAGACAATGTTCTTAGTTAAGCTAAGAACAGCTTTCAGGCCAAACAAGCTTAGTAGAAACCTTTCTGCCTTGGCCCCTTATGACCCACACAGCAGATTTCTATCTATCTCCTTGCATATCATGAGGGATGTTCAACATCTGGGCAAATGAGTGGGGCATCTACAAAAGTTATTGTAGGTTTACACGATATATCTAAAACTGAGCAAGTATAGGCAGAGATGGATTCATTTTTTCTATGCCCCAAGCTGGTGATATGTCTTGTCTGGAAGTAAAAAGGCTCTTCATTTCAGATGATGTGAACATACAGCTTCTAGATCAAAGTTAGCTTGTTCTTGCCCGACTTGGAGCAGCAGTGAAACAAGCTGCTGTCTGCCTGCACCTGTCTGTATAGATTGTTATGACGGGACATGGGTGTTGCAAGCCTCCTGGTGAGGCCCCAGGCTGAAGTCTAGGTGGAAACAGGAGCCAAATGATGTAATTAAGGCAATCTGAAATTATGAACCAGAGACATACAACACTCATTACCCTAACAGAGAAAGGCAAGAACATAGTCAAAGGTAGGGTTTGGCATCAGAAAGCCAAGGAGCTTTCATGCACCTTGACAAGAGCACAGCTTCAGTGTTACAACTGCAGGAAGTGCAGGCTGTAATGGATGTCCAGAAGAAGGAGCAGATAGAGCAGGAACAGAAACAGATAGCTTGGGTCACAGCTATGACTGAGCAGGCAGCAGGCATGAGCTGGTCCTGAACCATGAAACCAAAGGCAATGAGAGAGACGAGGCCTAGAGGCAAGACAGAGATCAGAGTTCAATCCACTGAGCTTGTTCTGAGGACATCTTTTGTTCACACATCTATCTACCAGCATCTAATGGCAGTCATCTGCCATCAGCTGTTTGGGAGCCAGGTCCACCTCTGAGGGCACAGTACCCAGTGTCTGGCTGCCTGTGGGATGTCTTTCTTGGCTAGTCTCTTGAAGAGACTGCACTTACTAATTTTAACAAAGTTAGAGCAGGATTGTAAAGAAATATGTGGAGTATTTGTTTCCACACAATATTTATATAATCAGGTGCGAACATGTAATCAGTCCCACTGAAACCTATAAGGCCTAGTAGGTATGCACATACTTGTATGTCTGCTTATTAAGTATACACTTATTAAGGATTCTACTTCAAAATAATTTTTTTAGGGATGAAAAGATGCAATAAACAGTGGAACTGTTTACAACAGTTGTTGTACACTGAAACAGGTGTTTCAGTACCTGTAGGGCTGACGATGGTGCAAGAGGCAGATGAGCGTTCTGGCATGGGTGTCAGTCATTGCAGTAAAATATTCTGATGCAGAGGTATGTGAAATGCTTGGTATGAGATTAATGCTATATAAACTATGATATTTATATTAATCTTACCAAAGGGATACAAAAACAGTTATGTCCACATCCATTGCCCTCATGCAGTGCAACAGAATGGGATAAAAGCCTTTTTCCTTTAGTTCATCTAGCTGGAAAACTGAAATTACATACAGGTGAGAGAAGTTGAGCTTCCGCCAAAATGCCATTTGATAATGCCAAGTTTTAGTCCTTCAGAAACAAAAAGCTTTTGGCTTTTGCCATTTGGGCACTGCACCAGTTCCTTCCCATCTTATCCTTAGACTGAGAAACTATTAGTAAGACAAATTACTGTCAGCAGTAAGATAGGTTTTTCAGGATGGGATGTTCTTACACAGGTATAAATGCACATATGAAAGCACATATGAAAAGGTACTTGTCTGCACTCTGAATTATCCACATTTGTTTGTTTCTATCTGATGCCTTCTTCAAACAGAATTTTTGTCTTCCAGTGTCATACGTATGTGACTATAAAATGCACTCATAGTAAATTATCTTCTGGGTTTGTTGTCAGTGATCTTTGTTTATCCCAGAGGGAGAAAACAAAGAACAATAATTTAAAATAATTTTCATATTTCTTGGGTGTTAAATAAGGAAATGAAAAAAGTAATATCTTCTCTTACATTGTGTTTAAGGTATGTATCCAAACCAAATGTGAGGTTTCCAGTGCTGTGTTTTTCAGATGACTTTATCACATCCCGGTAAACAGATTGCAGTCGTATATTATCCTTGCTCTAGCTGGAAGATTTGGCAGGTCTTTACTTTTGGAATCAGGTGCTCCTCTGCTTGCTGTTTATCAAGTAGTTTGAAAAGTAAATTTTATAAAGCCTCAGGATTAATTTCCTCAGGTTCTACAAGATAAAATTGGAACACATCAAAATTAAGAATCACATGGGTTTCTCATGAAAAAAACACATTTATTTTAAATCATGCTGTAAAATAATCACTATTTTTACATATTTTTAATGCATTTAAATGATTTTTTTCTCTGTTACATTCCGGAGGTCCTAATTATCTTGCCACCATGTCCTATTGCTGTGCATCAGAGAGTGTTTCCATTGCCTGAGTCATCTAAGTTAGGTGACCTTGGAAAGATCTTCCTCTTTCCAGTGACTGTGGTGTAAAAGGAGACTGCTCTCCTAAGACAGCTACCTGAAGTTTGGCAGCATTAAGATCCTCCACTTTGCTCTCATTTAAACCAATGACATGTGAGTGCAAAGTGAACCAAATGGGCTGACTTCTGCTGGGGTAATTTTAAACATTCATGTTTCTTTGCACACCTGTAAATGTCTGGATAGTGAATCGAGCTGTTTCCATTCCATCTCAGCCTGCAAAGACTCCCATTGACTGTATGCAGGATATATGAGCAAAAGAAGAGAATCCAAAGTGAGACTTACGGAACAACCACCCTGTAAGAAGTAATTATTATTCACAGCTTCTCATGCTCTGTAGACCTCTGGAACTGTGTCCTGTCTCAGAACCAGAGTCCCTATTCAATACACAGCAATCAGCTTCACACTACCAAACATTAGCACCATGGTCACATCTACATTACCAAGTAATTCAATGCAATCAGAGCAGATTGGCAGCTGGAAATGACTGGCACTGTGTCCTGCATTTGTGTTCTTTGCATTTGGGCTTTCGAACCATGGTAAAAAAACAGAACATTGCATTTTTCACTTTATGCTGTCTTGTGACATGTGGATATAAACCAGCTACCATGATCTTGTGTGCAGAAAGAAAAAATCACTCTTCATTTAAAACAAATGAAGGCAGATGCTAGTTTTCGTTTCTTTAGAAGCAATAAAACATTTCAGAAGTTACTGTGAATATGTAAATAATAGTAACCTAAAAAGTTGTATTTCACTGAGTATAAATCACTCTTATTCTTCTTACATTTTTAGAGTTTAAAGAATGATTTGCTGCTGTCCCAAGGCATGAACTTTTCAGTCCGACAATGAGCGCATTTAATCCTCAACTCTCTTTAAATAGATTCTTACAGCTCAGAACAGAGAGGTCTGGCAACAAAAGTGTGTGTTAATGCCATACTGATGGACAGTTTAAAATGCTATTTCACTTAGCCACTAATAAAAGTTATTTTCCTGTAACTTTAACATTTTAATATAAACCATAAAAACACCTGGTCTTCATGTAATATTTGGTAGCTACTTTACTAAGGCTAGCATGTCCATGAAGTCTTTAGGAAGAGATTTGAAAATTCAGATTAAAAATATATTATCTCAAACTCTTTTTTTACCCAAGGAATAAAATCTACTGAGAACTTCTAACGAATAGTAACCAAAGCAAAATGGAAGATAAGCACACACAAAAAAAGTTACTTTTAAAATAGTCTGAGTTAGTTGTGTGTAGTATATAAAACTTACAAAGTTTTAGAAAATAAAATATTAACTAAGATAACTTAGTTTAACTTATAACTGCCAAAGACTATTTACAAACAGCATCTATACAATGAGTATACTTTGAGGACTGCTTAGAAGTGCTGGAAATGCTGTAAAATGAATCACAGACTGGTTTTCACCACCACACTTTCTTTAAATAATATGTGCACAAGGGGTGTGGTCAGAGAAATATCCCTTTTGCTGGAAGTTAGTGTATTACATCTGCAAATATACAAATGTCAAGTAACTAGCAAAATAGGAAGATCCTGTTTTAGACTGAATTATACACGGAGAGCTTACTCACTGCAGAGATTGTCTTTAATAAAAAACTGGTGAAGGATTTTTGGTGTCCTCTGTGTAATAAACCCAAAGATGAAATATGTTTCAGAGGGGTCTGTTAAGGAAAAAGTGTTTGGGTAAACAACAATTACTGAGACAAAACTCCTGCTGAAGAGGTATTGTGTAT
>JAOWBP010000001.1:34759909-34775547 GCA_028571105.1 Tragopan temminckii
GGGGTCTGTTAAGGAAAAAGTGTTTGGGTAAACAACAATTACTGAGACAAAACTCCTGCTGAAGAGGTATTGTGTATGCCATTAGTGCTGGGAAGCCTCGGTTGCTTCCGTAGTGTTAGGGCGATACTGACTCAAAGTGATTCAGCAATTGGTGTTCCATAATAAGCAGACATGAAGAAAAATTAAAAACAACAACAAAAAAAAGACCATTATTTGAGCTGGCTCCTACAGATTTAAATTTTGGCAACTCGTCCAGATAGATTTACAGTATTAAGTCTGCCATTATTGAATGATAGATACTCAAATTAGAGAAGGCTGAAAGAATTGCCTTTTAGTTGGTATGTCTTCACTGATAATTAGTACGTACTTTGTATTTACCCTGAAAGTCAGACATAGCCACTTTTTCAGCTCATCCCTCTGATGCCGAGGCTTCATGTTCACTCTGCTGAACTGACATAAGCTACATTCTCCTTTTTCTTGTTTCGTAAACCATCCCTTTGACTTTCAGGCATTCAAGGACATAACAGGAGGAAAAATTTCTCTCTGAGTTGAGATGTTGAAGAACATTCTGAGCAGAGGCTATGGAGCCTAAGATATGAAGACAGATTTCCCAATAGATGAAATTAATATACCAGTGCGTAGGCTGCAGACTGCAAATAGTAGGAGAAGAAAGATATGATTGTCAATATGATTGTCAGCAGCCTGTTTGCATGTATAACTATAGTTTCAGTGATGAGTATGGTTTGTCATATTTTAGATGTCTTCAGAATAATAATGAAGACGACTAACATTTAGCAAATCCAAAGTAGTTACTGTTAAAAATAAGTAGCCGTGGTTGAACCACCATGATTTTATCAGCAGATCTCCCCCCAGTCTGACATTTACTTAAATGCTGTGATTTGAAATCTGGTCATTAAAATCTCAAATGTATGCTTATTAACTAGATGACGTATAATTACTTTTGATCCTTTTCCATTAGTGTATGCCTGGGTGTCGCATTAATTCTCAGCTGAAGCTGTCCTTCAACAGCTATGTCTGTGTTCCTACAGCGAGTTACAGGGCTGCACTCTGTGGCCTGAAGTCATAGCAATTACATCTCAAAGCACTCCTTTCCCTCAATTATACAAGTACCCACTGTGTTTTTTAAATATTGAGTACTTCCACCCCTAAAGCACAGAGGTATGACTTGGTGCAACATCCAGCTCCCTGACTTTCTTGTGAAAGGAGTCCTTAATTTCTCCACTGATGTGAAGAAGAACAACCAAAAGAGTTGAAATGAAACTCCAGCAGAACTATCATTGTGAGATATCCCACAGCACAGCTACTCAGTCCATTTCAGCTCATTCCAGTAAGGCTTTGGCACCCTGACAAGCAAAATATCAGTCAGAATCACAAGTATAGTCAGTTATCTCATCACCATTGACATCCAGCAGTTCACTGGTCGTGTCTTTCATGTATTCATTATGCTGGGATTTGCTGAACTGTCCCAAATGAGAAACCCAAAACAAATTAAATACTTATAAGAATATCCTTATGGAAAACTTTAGAGAGTTTTCTTGTTTACATGTTTTTCTTTGCTTATCAGGTACTTCTCAGTGATGTTTTTGTACTATATGTGAACAGCTAGTATAGGAACTTAATCAGAAGAAAAAAGAAAAAAAGAAGCATGTGATCTCTAGATTAGGACTGTGGACGTTAGCACATAGGATGCTAAGAAGTGGTCTGAGTATCTTTTCAAGAGATGGCAGGAGTAACAGAGGGTGATTCAGGAAGAAGATGTTTTGCAGCCTTTCAGATACCAAGAATGTGTTACAAAGCATTAGAGGCAGAAGAACCTAAGATTGATTTGCTGGGAGCTACTGTACTGTACAGCTGGTTGTGTGGTCTAGGTTGCATTCATCTTCTGACGCACAATAATATATTATGGCCAAACCAAGTCTTTTACTTGGCCACACTATATACTATAAGGGGAATCATATTCTAATTTGTGATTCATGTAAGAGTAGTCAGCACCTTTAATTCTGTTTTTCATGGCTTAAATCTTCATAGAAGCATCTCCGTTTGTTATTATTTCATATGTAGATCACGATTCACATTGTCTTTTAAAACTGACATTTAAAATCAACAGTTTATTTAAAGTCTATGTGCCAGCCAACTACAATGGCAGGAATTAGCACAAAGCAGATATTCCTCTGATTCTGACATACCGTCAAAGTATGCCCTTCAGGCCTCCTTCAGGTATGCATCTCCACTGTCTGCTCTGAAATTACCTTTGTGTCTGGAAGTTCAAAATCTGCAGAAGTATTTCCATTCCTACCCCCTTCCCTGCTTTTTCTCTCCCGTTTTACAAATATTCTGTAAAATGTGGCATTCAAACATCAAAACAAAATAATTTTGGCTCACTTAGTCTAATTTGGAGATGTTTCCAGCATCAGACTATAAATATGTGTTAAAAAGTCATTTTGAATGGCACTGCAAAATGTTTGGGCAGAGCTCATACCCTTCTTTGCATCCCAGTGGCCCCATGATGAATAGGAAAAACAGGTGGCTCCTTGGGAAGCTGTTAGTCTGACAACAACACCAATGTTAATGTGGCAGTCTGGGAAGATGGACTGAAGACTTGCAAAAAAGCCTAAAATAGTCTTTTTAGAAGAAGTATCATGTGCCTCCCCAACAAGCTGTGTTCAAACTAATGATCTGTCCCTGATGAACCAATAACATTTTCACAATCCTGGCAAATTAGCTCTTTTACTTCCACTAGCAAAGTAGAAAAGATGGCGTGGGTGGCAAAGCTGTGATATTACTTTCCCCTGAAGCACCATTTAGGAGGCAAATTGCATTGTGTTCCTCTGTTGTTTTCCTGTGATGCCAGTGATCGTGATACGATGCACCAGGGCATTCTTAGTAGCTTTGCAGTCCTGGATCTTCCAGCTTCCACACAGTTGCTAAAAAAACCTATGCAATATTCTTCAGCAGTGCAAGTGTAATCTTTTTCCTTCACCAAAGCTCCCATAACTCAGGGGATGATGGAAAGTTGGGGCTGAATTCTTCAGTAGAGCTGCCTGCCACAGCCCCTCTCCTCCTGGAGATCATCCAGATTTGTACAACTGTTCAGCCTCACCTCTCTGGGAACTTCCTGCCATGAGGCCCACAATCCTAACAAAGGGTTTCAGGCCCCAACACGCTGCTGGGCCATCCCGTAACATGTTGCTGCAGCTGCAGTGTGGTGAGGGGCTCTGGGACACACTGCAATGGGAAAGCCAGCTGCAGAGCAAAGAGTCCCAGTGACAGTTCAGAGTGCTCACCCCATCCACCCAGACCACACTGCTGCCAGCCACGTGCCAAGGGGAACACCAGCAGGTAAACATCCTCGTGCTGACATGGCCCCAAGTGTTTGAAAATAAGCCAACGATGAGTAGCTCCTCTGTGTCTGAGAACCTGTGCTCTGCCACAGTAAAGAGAAGGTGTTAAAACAAGTACTTCCATGCGATATTCACAAGGCTTGTCTCCAAAGCGCGTCTGCAACTGCAGCTTGCTCATACACACAGTGCTTGCCATGTAGGCCTCGGGGCTGAGCTAAGGGTCCATTCCAGAAGTGGATGTATTTCAACTTTCTACTTCCTATATTTTAGAAGTGTGAGTTTCTGCCATTTTAATGATTGATTTCCTACTATTTAGAGGTTTAATTCCCATGGTGCAGGTACGTTACTCAGGGAGTATTGTCCCTGGCCAGGACTTCCACAGCTACTGCTGACTGTCCCAGATGGCAGGTGCTATCTTTCACTAGGGCAGCTTCACCACCTAAAGTTAACTGTTATATGGATTAAAATCAAGATATATTTTTTTTAACGTGTGGTGCATGAGATGTACATGATCAGCATGGGAATTGTTTGAGCCGTAGTATGAGCTCAAATGTGCTTAAGGATGTGGTAGCAAAAACATGGTGATTTTTTAAAACACATATTTTGAGAAAGAGTATAATTCCACAAGTCAACATAAGTTGGTCATTGAAGCTCCTCCAGCATTAACTAGAGTTAATGAGTAACAGCTCAGCAACAACAGAAGAGCAACAGAAACGTTCTTTATTTCAGTCAAAATTCCCATCTTTAAGCAGTAAGTACAGTTCTGTCTTTAGGGAGATTATCACAGCAGCATCATTGAGTCTGAGGAGAAGAAACTCAGGCCACAGACTGTCTTCTTGAAGAGGAATGGAAATCTTCTGAAAATATTTATATTATATCAAATTGAAATTGGCAGTGGAAACATATTCATAAGTCAAGATAATCTTTGTAAAACATTATAACAACCACCTATTTTACAACGCATGTCCTGCAATTAGGTGAAGTTTATGACTTAACCAGAACCAGAAAGAAAGAACAACAAATGTATTTGCAGGAGGCCTTCTGCTTGACCATTCTGTCAAATGCGGCAGCACTTGGCATAAATCATACACTGCCTTAATGCTCCTTCTTCTGAAGACAAGGATGTAGATCAAGGCATTGGGATTGTGGGGTTGGGACTGGTGAAATGAATAAGTAAGTCAGAGTTAATCAAACAGAAGGAATACATTTTAGAGTGGACACAGAGGAAGATGAATAAGTGTTTGCTATTTTAAAATCATAAAACACAGACAGAATTAATTTCTGAATAGGTAGAGCAATATTTTGTACATTATTGAAGAAGTAACATACTCTAAAATACAAAATGAGAAGAAAAGTTTTGGTGGCTAAAATGTATATGCCCCTCATATTCTACAAAGGCTCTGGAGAAATCTTGTATACTAAAGATTGAAAACCCTTTCTATCTCAGCCATTTCTGAAGTTTTAGTTTCCTAGTGTATCCACATCTTTGGGTATTTTTTCATTTTGATGTCAACAGAAAGTAAAATGATTTTTCAATCTATGTGTGTATTTATCTTATGAAATAAAAAAAAAAACCAACAACCAAACAACAAAAAGCAGGTTGATAGATGGGATGGATGGATGGAATGGATGAGTGAGTGGATGGTTGGATGGATGTGCACACAGACACACAAACACCCCACAAGCGTATCTGCAAGGAAATGAATGATGAAGCTGAAGCTGGATGTGTCAGCAGGACTTAGGAAATAGTAAATTGATAGATTCAAAAATACAGTCAGGAACTGGGAGACAGAACATCCACGATAGTAAGTCCTTTTAAACTCCTAGGTTTGCATGTAGGGGCAAAAGTTTTCCTCAGGGCATGATCTGAATAGACAGATGATGTGCAGGTGTCAGAGTGGGGCCGCAACAACGATCCCTCAGGGCCACTGTATGTCTGCTCCATAAATGCTAAGTTCTTGGGATTATAGATGGTTAAAAAACTTCCATCAAATTCCCTCTAAGGGCAAACGTTCCCATGATAGAGACGCTTCTGTGAGAATGATCCATTTCTTATTGATCTTTTAACAGAGTTTCAAAGGTACTTTGAGCTAACAATAATTTCCTGCCCATCTTCTCTCATGGCTGCGCATTGCTGCAGGCTGCCTGTGCAAGGCAGAGTGACCTTTAGAGCAACACAGTCCTGGGATGAGCTATTTCCCACCCCTCCTGCTTCAGAAAAGACCTGGCTACTAAGACAAAGACAGTGCAAGTCTGTCTTAGCTCTGGTTGGCACCTCGATGTAAGAGCTGTGGAAAATGCTGAACTTGAGCTATTTTCTGGAGTCAGACCCCAGGCTCCCTTGCTCTTCTTGCTGCTTTAACCTGTTAGTGAACAGAGCTCAGCTGTCAGCAATGTACTTCTTGGTGCCCTGTATTCAGTGGGAGTGGCAAGTCATCTGTGACTGCAATATACTGTCACCAACCACCTAATTGCTTTCAAGAAAAACTGACATCAGGAAAACAATGTATTTAAAGGCATCTTCTCATACAATTTTAGCACGGAAGCGAGGAGGAGCCAACATCTTACAACCAGCTCTTTGCTGACATAAATAAAGCTACTAAAAGCTGAGAACTACTGCTTAGTATGCTGCTGAATACCCTTCTTACTGACCCTCCCTTTCTTGAGTGTGAGCTTTCCCTGAACCCGCTTGACAACACTTTTCTTTGTTATACAGCTGCTGCGGAGGTGTACCCCCACAGGAGGTGTTCTCCTATCTGTAACCCTTCTTTTTCTGAGGGCATCTGCATGGACCTTCCACCATGAAATTTACCTGAACGGTAGATGAAGGCTCAGACAATGCTGCTGAGGAAAACTATGGAGTTAAATAACATAAGGAGTAGTTTAAATGCTACAAAGAAACTAAAGGAACAGCGGGTCATCAAGAAACCAGACTCACATTTTCCTACAGCACTACTGATGTCAATGACTTTGCTTCAGATTTATTCCTATATGAGAGCAGACTGGTTTCACTTTGATAAATATATGTGAACAAGAATGTGATTATAAAGATTGCATGCAGGTAACCCTGCCCCTCTGTGAGAGAGCAGATCTTAACTGGGGATGTAGAGGAACACACAAAGTTAAAAGCTGTGCTCGCAGTATTATAGGCCATCCTAGAGCGAGGTCAGACTCACAGTTATGCATTAGTATGATTTGTTATGAAAAGTGGCATTTAAATATTTAAATGTACCAGGTCCTATGTGTTTAATTTCTTTGTTTAATCGTTGCATAGTTTCCCAACTAAGTAGTGGCTGGCACGGAGCAGTGGGCTGCTCTTTATTTATGTGTTGCTGCAGCTCCTCTGCAGAGCTGTTCAGTGCTGGAGAGACATTGCAGCTATACATTATTCCCTTTTTGCTCTTGAAGGTTTACTCAAGATATACAGGATATTAGCAAACTTTTTCTCTGTGGAACATATTAAAAAAAAAATGTGTCCCTGCACAGAAACCCTTTTAGAGAGCAACTGTGAATCTGCCCATAATGGATTGTGTCAAGAATGAGCTCCATGGTAGGTGTACATGCTGCAGACAACAGCAGGAGTTGCGTAGATAGAAAAGCCTTGCAGCAGCCTGGTGGAAGGGCTCTTTGAGGCACTGAAACAGTGTTTATCAGGTTGTAGCTACTGGATAGGATAATCAGCAACAGCAAAAGCCATAGATAGCATCCTAGCTGCATCAGTGTGTGCTCTAGCAAACCTTCCTAATATCACATGTTTTATACAAAACAGGCATGCTCATCGATGGGATTGCCTCCTAAGGACTGTAACCATGCTAACATCCAGTTTGGTTACACAGACAACCGGGCGATTGACACCAAAATGTACAACTCAAATTGTTTGCATTTATTTTGCTGAGCACCAAAAGCATAATAAAGTGAAGTCATCGATGCTCCCACGTTTAAGTTTACTATGATGTTTATGAGAAAGCCTCAAGCTGAAGTGCTGTAAACGTGCAAATAAATGGAGACAGAGGGCAAAGACAGAACATAATTCAAGACAGAGAAAAGAAAGTCAAACATCCAAATGCGAACATGTAACAAGCAGTTGGAAGTAAGCTACTTGAAAATTAATGCAGTCGGGCTTTGAATATTTATTCAAATATTTATTGCTGTTCTTCTTTCCCTACGGAGCCAGTAAGAGACTACTCAGCAGGCCTCCTTCTGCTGGAGGTGGATGTGATGGAGCTGGGACAAGGCAAGGTGTGCATCTCTTCTTGTTGCAGGTGTAGGCTTCTGTATGTGCACGGTCTGCCCTGGAAAAAGCTCCCAGGTAAGCCCTCTTGTCTCCTAGGATTACTGGAGCTTTCCAGAAAAGCTGAAGAAAACACTCTACTTTGAAAGCCAGTCCCCTTGTGCCTTGGATAACTGTTTTTTAGCATCATGGTGCATGCTAAATTTGCCCTTGCAGTATTGGCATTTGGTCATCTTAGGACTGTTGTGCATGTTTGGCTAATAAAAGGGATATTTTTAAAATAAATCATTTAATAATTTCAAGTGTGCTCCTAAAACTTACAAAAAAAAAGTTACAGTTCAGCCTCCAACATTCGCTCTGTTTATGTCACCACAAAAGCCCCTGCGAGGAACTAAAGGCATCTTATGCACAGTTCATGTAAGGACAAGTCCTTTTCTCCCCTCCCAGTGAATCCTCAGTTGCACTGTCAGTAATGCAGCCCGCTGCATAGTTTTCTATAAACTGCCTGCACAGGCACAAGGCCTGCTTGGGTCCAGGACTTGTTTTCCCACAAAAGTTGTGCGTTTGTTAGTTGACAGAAGCCAGATGAAAGCAGAGGTGAGACTGTCCACACAAATGTCACTTAAAAAAATCTCAAGTACGATTTGTTGTTAAACTGGTATATATCTGTGAGTGAGCCGGCCTCCAGCCTTGGCTGCATGAGAGAGTGTTTATGCAGACAGAGAGTTCTCTGCAAAGCTGCGCACGGGAATTTCCATCCATATTCAAGGCATATACAGAGTTACATGGAACAAAATTTATTTTTGTCTGGGAAGATGGAGCTGCCCTGTGAGTGCACAGTGACATAGTTACAGCTGTGCCAGGCACACGTGCAGGTGGTACTGCTGGCAATCCACTTTTCTACTTCCATGGGAAAGCATACTAAAAAAAAAATTACTGATATTTGAAGCCACGAAAATTATGCTAAATCTGCTTTTTTATGTAAACTGTGTTTTGACAGTGACCTACTCTTCCAAAACAACTCAAGAAAGTAAATGATCACAGAAAAAAATATACTCCTCCCTGAAGTCAGTAAAATGATGTTTCTTAACTATCCGTGTCTTGTTCTCCTCAAAAACAGAATAAAAGCACCAACACAACCCAACCATCCAGCAGCTGGTGACCCAGCAGTCCCTGCGCCCTTCAAAGACTGTCCCTGGAAATGTTCCTTCAGATATGCAGAGCTCTGCTTTAGATTAGATCGCCCAGCCCTGGAGCTCACAGAGAGCCCCACTGAAAACAATTAAGTAATTTATACTTAGAAGCAACCATGACCTTAGCCAGACAAATACCTTCCCATTATTAGGACAAAAGAGACAGTATGTTATTTGGCTTTCTCTGGCATTATCTACTATTGCGGTATTTTAAAAACTATGGGAATCAACTAAAAAATAATATGCTGTCTAGCAACAGAGAAAACAGACACAAACAGAAGTGAAATAGAGTGATAATTCTACTTTTTGTATCATAGATATCTACCTTCAGGTAAGCTCAGTAAATCTAAAACAACAAACAAGTTAAAATGAACTGGAAAATTAACCTTCAAACAGTGAATTGATACTGGGACTCTGGGTCAGTCCACATGGGTGTTTTATTTCAACTTTAGAAGCAGCTGAGATTCATTAAGGTTCTCCAAGGAGATTTAACTTTATAATTCAATCTTTTAAGTTAATCATTAACTCACAGAACAAACATCCTTTATTTTCCCCTTCAGCCAAGTTTTGCTCTTGAACAGAAAGTTTAACTTTTCAATTTTATCCAAACTGCATAGTGAGAAATATTCATTCCAGAATCAGGGTTATCTTGAAATACGTGGTTGTGTGTGAAACGTCTGTATAGAAACACTAATTATGCCACAATAATATGCTAACTGGCATAATAAAGGTACTAACAGCAATGCTGATATAAGCGAGCTTTGCATTTAAGTTTACAGGATATGAACAGAAAAAAAAATAATAATAAAAGAAGGGAGAAAATAACTGTTGAAAAAAACAGGACCAATTAAGTCCACTGACATTGGTGTTATGGCCACGCTATTAAAACCATGTTGAGGCTGAGCTCAGTTGCTAAGTGTACCTACCAGTCATGATGCTTACTAGCTGGAGTGCTCCTGCAGACACTCACATGCTGTATTTGAAGAAACCAACAGCTATGTCCAACATTTTAGATCATGGACCAACTCCAAGCACTTGTCTGCTGCTGCAGTGGCAACATGTGGTCACTACAGAACAGACATCAAGCGGTACTTCAAATTTTCAAAAAATAAGTGGCAAGGGATGCTAATCACCTCAAATCATCATGTTTTGCTGGAAACCTTCATACTCTACCTCATGGACCTAGTCCTAGGAATTTCTTAGGCTTAAATAAATTCAAGACAGAACAAAACCATATTTCCACCTATGATTTCATTTGTTTCATCTGTACGTTGTCACGCCTTATAGTCATCTACAGCATATACACTTGGTGAAACAGTGTCAAGAAAGACACACAGACATCTAAATGGAGATTCAGATAACTTAAAATGATTCAAACATTATAATAAGATGATGTTGACCAATCAAGGCATTGTTAGCAGCCATGTAATCACTATATTAAAAGAAGTAAACCTTGCAAATTGTGCCCAGCCACTAAGAATATTAGTGATGTCACATCTAAAGGAGCAGTAACAGATGTCTAATAATCCTCTAGTTATCTAAACAACAGTAAGTAGGAGAACTCTGAAGACCTAACATTTTCTTTGAGTGAGAAATATATTTGAGCAATGAAAGTGATTGAGTTACAAGAAGACTGTGCCAGAAGTAACTGGTAAACGGTATAATTTGTTGTACCACTTGTACATGTGGTGTGGCATTTGGCATCCCCGTACAGCACTCTTCAGCCAGAACTAAGTACGTGACTGTTGTAGCATTTACCCTTCCTTTGTCCTGAGGTTCCAGATTAGCCTTCTGTAACTTCTGGAGCAGTGGTTGAAAGCAATAGCTATGAGTGCTGCTGCTGAACTGTGAAATAAGTTCAAAGGATGAATTAAAAGATACAGTAGTGATGATAGTAACTTCCTTTCTCTACTGAAGCAAACTATAGTCTGCTCTGCTGCACTGTGATTAAGGTTAATGACTTATTTTATGCTGTTGCAAGCAACTAACGTAACTAACAAAAGCAAAGCATACAAGGCAGTTAAGAGGTGGATCATGCACACGTTTCCAATTTGTTGTTCATTGTAGTTCAACGGTTTTATACAGCATTATCTTCTCACATGTAAGAAGCCACTAATGTGATGGATGAACTGTAACTGTATGAAACTGTATTTTCTTTTACTTATCCACAAGATTGGTGATGCAGCTAAATAATTTTTTTAAAATTTATCTGTTTATTTTCATAAAAACAAAGAATATATTTGTTTTGGAGAGAAAAATGAATTTCATTTTGTAGCTTTCCAACATGAAACAAAAGTGATATGGTGATGATCAAACAACATTCACTTCCTCATTTTTGTGACTAAGAGATTAACTGGTCATACTGCTTTTTAGTTGTACTATCTAGTTTCCAGTGTAACTCAAACATCATCATTTTCAAATAGGCAAACTAACCAGATCATCAACTGCTAAGGCCTCATGTATACCTTTACTGAATTTAGCAACTGTTTAAGCAACCATTTAGCACCATTCATGCAACAGTTGAACTAAAATTATTGCAAAGTCTGCTGGCTTGAGAATAAAAATTAGAGGAAGTATACAACAGTTCATACTGCAGTAATTTATGTGTCCAAAGTAAAATTTTAATTTTGCTTTTGCTATGGGAAAATGAGGTTTTGGCAAAAGTAAGTCCAAATAAGAGACATCTCAGACTGTCTCTGTGCATCCTGAGAGGATAACAAAGCAAGGAGTAAGGAGTAGCAGACCCCGAGGAATTGTCAAGAATAATTTGTCTATCATCTAATTTCCTTTTATAACAAGTTAATGGGCCTTGTATATTGAAGACTGAGCCAATGAAGCAGAAAATAAATTCATTGGGAGAACATAAGAGGAATAATAAGGTTTGGTCAGACCAAAGTTTCCACTTAGCCCCATATCCCGTCCCTAACAGTGGCCAAATAGGTTGTTTATAGAAGAACATAAAAACAGGCCAAACATATAGTGATACGTCCTTAATATGTTCTTAATTTTTTCCAGCACGTTGTGGCTTAGGAATTGCATAGGCAGGAGGTGATGATGTCTCTTCATTTCATTAATTTTTTTCCTCTTAGAATGCATCCCTTTGGTTTTTGAATCCATCCAATCCTTTGGCGTCTACAGCAGAGTGTTGCAGATTGTGAGAAAAAGTAATTTCTTTTGTCTTCTGTATATCTTAAGGTCTGAACATTGTTTCTTACATTTTGAAAAATGATAATTCTCCGCTCACCTTCTCAAAACTGCTCATTATTTGTAGATAATTGTGTTCAACTCCAGCACCCGTTTTTTCAAATCCAGCTGGCCTCTTCTTCTATGGAAACTGCTCTATGCCTTTCATCTCTCTTTTGGACCAGCATGTAACCATTCCAGTTCAAAAATATTCTTCCTGAAATGGAAGAAGGTAACCATTAAGAAGTGGGTTCACCATGGATTTGAACTATAGCATAACAGCATTTTCATTGTCTGTTTTCTTTTTTAGCTTCCTTTCCTTGATTTGCTTTTTTGCCCTCATTTGTCTGACTGCCACAGAGCTGATGTTTTCATAGAGCCATCTGATATAAATCCCAGATCCCTGGAGATTGCAAAGCCATAATATTGAGTCACTGTGCATATAAACTGTCCTTCCTTATGTGCATCGTTTTGCATTTATTAATATCATCTACCATTTTATTGCCCAAGAATACATGACCATTACATCCTCTGGAACTCTTTGCAGATTGTTTTTCTTTTACTACCCTGAATAAATTTAGTCAGCAAACTTAATTGCTTTATTCTCTTCCCTTTTCAAGGTCATATATAGACATGTTTCACAACAGAAGTCCTACCATAGTCCTGTGAAGAAACATTGGTGAACTCCCCTTGTTGTAAAAACAGGACACTTACTTCTAACCAGTCACCTATTTTATAACAAATTATAGAGCAGTTATAGAGTCTAATTTCTTTTAGATTTTTTGGTGACGAGCACTGTCAATATGTTTCGTAACAAATTAGAGCCCTGCCTGGATATATATATAGAGTGAGGCCTTCAGGGAACACTGAAAGGAATCTGAGACATGAATTCCATCTGTGAAAGTTGTTATATTTGTCCATACGCATACTGGTTTGATTTTAATGACTGCCTTTTCATTCTTACACAGTTCAGGGTTAAGATATATATGGCTGCTTCTCTCCATCTACTCTGGAGCCCGTTTCAGCTACTGATTATTTTCTAGCCTATATTTTTGAGACCGGTGAACAACTGTTCATGTAGCAACTTTGTAAGAAAGGAATTAGAGATTGTAGCGTGTTAGACACTGAACAAAGTCTGACTACTACACAGAAACAGAAAAATGACACTAAGGTGTATAAACACAGCATAGCATGTACAAAAGCTGTGATGCCATTGCTGCATTCTGCTCAGTGCATGCACAACCTCAGTTGGAGCTCTACTTTCAACTCGTTGACTCTGTTCAGTTGCTGTACCCCTAAATAATCAGAACTAGAGCAATGATACCCTTTTGGATTTCCAAAAATCATAGTATAGGTATAAAACCAAATCTGTTGATATTGCTAGCCTAAAAAGATACAAGAAATCAATGGTAACATTCTTCAGTTCATAAAAAAATGTTGCTGAATAGGAGATAAATCTAATGCATAAGACAAGAGGTAGCCAACGCAACAAGAAGCCAACAAGGAAAAAAAAACAGGCTTAGAAAAATACGTAATGTTTGCAAACAAGGGAGCACTAGAACTTGTAAGGCATTTGTAGCAGTGTTAAAACATGAAACCTTTCAGAAATGGTTAGACAAACATCTGCCAGAAATGATTTACTGAGAGTTGATGCTGGCTTGGGAGAGGGTTATTTAAGGTAACTGTGAGTAGTACAGCTCTACCCTCAACCATGAGGAAAAGAACAGAATTTGGAAGCTCCTAACTTAGGAGGAGTGTTGAAGTGTTGTCTTGCACAGCCTTTCCCCAGCCTCTCAGAGAGAAGATCCGTACATTCCTGGATCACCGGAGCAAGGCCTGATCATGCTTGTGGTTCAAGTAGGCCACGCCTGGCACTGGTGCCACTGGAGTGCGCTCCTCCAGATACAGCCAGATGGACCTCTGTAGCTGGCTCTTTGCCACCCAGAGCTGGGCAAACAGACTGGGGTGGGACTGACCATGCATGCTTACAATGTTAGGGAACTCAGTTATCCAGTATGGTGACAAGCTTGCATACATTAAGGGAAAGACCTGGAAATAAAAACAATTTCATGCCCAGAAAAAATATAAAATAATTTAAAAGGCACGGCGTATGTTGTCCACAGATGATCCATTGGAGAAAATCCAAACAAGATTATTCAAATACATTTTGAAAATGATTGAAATGGAAATGCACTAGGCTGAATACGTCTGAAGTTCCCAGAGAACAATGTAATCCCATGAGACACATTTTATGCAAGTCTGAACTTTAGGATCACTAGAGAACAAGATGCAATTTGTTGGTCCCAGTGATCATCATTCTAGCAGTGACAAATAGTACAACTAGAATGCATAAAAGTATTTTTTACAAGTTGCTCCAGGGAACATAAGAAACCAAACAGTGTTTCTTTACTGCTGTCTGTTCCTTCCACAGGAAAGGTCCCATTATTATGTCAGTGTTGTTTATCAATTCTGTGTAGAAGGAGAAAGTTAAAGGTTTCATTTTGCTTCTCCAGGCACTGAATCCTAGAAACAATACAGACCTGTAGGTCTGCCATATTCTCTCAATATCTCCCTCCCAAGGAGAGGCCTCATGTCACCTGCTAAAAACCATTAGCTTTCAGAACTGCTCCAGAGCCCAGTGCTGTGGCTGCTCACAGTGGCAACAAATTCACTGCTCTGAAAGGATTCAGTAGTGCAAAGATCATGGGAAGTTGTATCCTTTTGGTTTTAATTTTCCCCCTAAGGACAATTTGTTCCAATTAGTGCCTCAGCTAGCAATTATTATTGCACAGTGCTCTGATTTACTCCTGTCTGAACCAGCTGAATAAAAATCAGAGTTTCACATGCAACACAATACAAATCTAGTCTAGCGCAATTTCCCTAGAGAAGATTTCTTGTTAGGGCTCACTATAGTGTTTTCTAGAAAAAGCTTTTCCTCACTGTCATGCTTGGTCTTCTATTACATGGATATATGGGAGCCATTTTATAAACCTTAAGATAGACTTTCTTTGCTGTAAGTGCATGCACTCCTAAAGTGTGTGAACAAAACAATCCACTGCACATCCGTGTGAGTGGTTTTGTTGCCACCACTCTGCCTGCCTTGGGCCCTGACTTCTTTCTCACTGGATGCAGTGGGGCCATGCTCCTGGGGCAGTGACCAAGACAACAGACATTTGGGTGTGAGATGCTCACTTACAGCAGACACCAGCTCCATGTGTCCTCTTTTCCTAAGTAAGGACAAAGCCACATCAAATGGTCATGTCATAGCTGGTTTTGTCAGATATTTAAAAATAAAGATTCGTCAGTAAGCACGGCAAATTATTTCATTCAAAGAGCTTCCTCTGAATATAAAATTTTAGTGATGTAACTTGGGAAGAACCTTGACAGAACTTTAGTTGATGGGTTGCACTTTCCTAACATTGAAAAATTATTTAAAGGAAGAGCTAATGCAGAGCTAATCGGGGCTAGAAATCTATTTTCCATACAAATAGATGTGAAAAAAAGAGACTGCAGTGGCTCCTTTCTTATTATTGTCTGAAACTGTGCTATATGGCAAAATTTAATTTCCCGAAGGTGCATTTACCTGTATTGCCTTCAGCTTCTAGATATCTTTAAACATTATCAAGTAATGAGGAAACCCCTTTATCTGAGTTAGTGTGCTCATTTTCT
>JAOWBP010000001.1:34793221-34816108 GCA_028571105.1 Tragopan temminckii
CTGGAGGCATTCAAGGGCAGGCTGGATGTGGCTCTGGGCAGCCTGGTCTGGTGGTTGGTGACCCTGCACATAGCAGGGGGGTTGGAGTTAGATGATGATTGTGGTTTTTTTCAACCTATGCCATGTGATTATACAATTCTATGATTCTGTTATGTTTTTGAGCTGATGATTACAACAGCACATTACTACTGGATTTGCCAAACTAAATCATATTAATATTAAAAAAAAGATGAGAATAATCAATCATATTCAAGTGTGTTACATAGAATAATGAATTTTTTAAAATTAAGCTTGGATGTAACTACACCTAAGACTCAAAACCTCTTTTATTTTTATTAACAGATTTGTAAGTACATAAATATACGTTCAATTAAAAGATTTACTGGGTTTGTATTTTCATGGATAACTTGCTTCAACTATCTGAAGCAGTCCCTGGATTAAGTTAGAAAACCCTGGTCTGTCGCAGGAGCCTGAGGTAAAACTTGAGGTTTGTCATTGATGATGCAGTTTACCTGGCCACGGTCACCCCTTGGTGAGCCCTCAAGGTGCTGCACAGCCCTGATACCAGTGTCCATTCTGACCTTGCTGCTGAGTCCCACCTGGAGCAGAGCAGACAAAGCAGGGACAGCAGGGCAGTCAGTGGAAAGGCACATGTCTTACTATCTGGGTGAAGGAAATGTTCCATCTCTGGAAGTGAGAATTCTCTGCGCTCATCAGACTTGCTGTTTTCCCACACAAAAGATCTTTGTTCTGCATGGTTAGCTCTTCTGTGCACCAAACCTTTATAATTCATGCAAGTTAAAAAAAAAAAAAAGTTTCTCTTATGCTTCAGTTGGTTCCTTGTCCCAAGCTGTTTCCACCTCAATAGTTGACTACGAAAATTTAACATTTGATTTCTTCCTAGGAGATAAACTCAAAAGTCCTGTCAGAGAAATGAATATCCAGACAAGAAGTTTCATGACGCGCTTTTTTTTTTTTTAGGTAATAATTACCTTCTAGTGTTCTTCTTTGTCAGCTACTGAAGAATTCACTGTCAACAGTGTCTTTCATGCTTCCTCTGAGGACTGTCTTTTATTAATATAATTCAAATATAGCAAAGTAATAGAAAAATTCACCATGTTGCATCACTGGTGTCCTTAAAATTATATTTCAGGCTGATGTATTTCCTACTTGAGCCTGAACGGGGGACTACAGTCACCTTTACTGTGACCAAAGAAGTCATGTATAAACCATTCTTCACTGAATATCCCACAGAAAGGAGCTTGTATTAAGGTCTCTCACAGAATCTTCGCTGCCTTTGGACTATAGTTTTCCATTTTCATCCCCCACAGGTACTGCATCAGAAATATGTCTCTATTTAAAAAGCTAAATACCTTACAGTTCAAGGTTTTCTTCTATAAGTGTAAAGCAAAAGTGATATCCAGTGGCCTGCAAATCCAAATTGATCAGAGTTCATATTACAAAAGCACCGCATAACTTTTCAAACAATTTAATCTTTTTCTGCTGACTTGCATGAATTTGCTCTTCAGTAGTTTCTTTCATAAAGTTATAATTTGTGTTAAAAATAAGATTATAATGCTAGAGTTGTGAACAAGTTTGGTTTGAACACATACGGTTCTTGACTGCAGTGAGTAAGAAAACATTCAAGAACTGCTTCTCTCTCATCAAGGAGAGAGGCTAACTTTGTAAGGATTTGAATGTTTCATTATCAACACTGAACCTATGGAATGGTTTGGAATAGTTTTTTAAAGTTAATTTAACAGGAGTGTAGACATTTCATAGGCAATTTTATAAATGTGAGTAAACAATGAGCTTGAAAAGATGTGCCTTCTGGCTAAACATTTCCCAGACTATTCTGCAAAGCAATCCAACAGTTCTGAGCAAAACTGGACTAGCCAATCAAATAGAAACACAGCGATGGGAGGGAACACAAATGCCCATGGGAAGGAGTGGAGAGCATCAGTAGCCTGAAACCAGAACAGACAGAGAAGAATTACGCAATAACATTTTGCAAACGAAAGCTATTTTGCACTCTGTGCGCCTATACTGCCTTCTTAACCAAGACTGATTTCAGATAGATAAGTCTGCCCATGTAACTCTGCTAGTGCATCTCTGACCAGAACCGCTCACAAGCTTTTTATTCTATGAAGAGCCTACACATAAGCAGCTTTAAACTTCTGGACCTCTTCCTTCTGATACTAGATGCTATCAATATACACAGTAAGTCTCAGAAAATAGATGGGAGAAGACAAAGAAAAAAATACAACAGCTTGTGTGGAGACACATAAGGAAATGATTAAAAAAAAAAAAAAAAGTGATAACTAAAAGACAAGAGCAAGAGGCACTGCAAAGGAGGAAAGCCAATGTAGTTTGTCATCTTTCCTGGAATAACCACTCACTAATAACAGGAGCACCATCCAAATAACATAGCAGAGTCACCTTTTTTATCTTAATAAATAAATCAAGACACGATACAACCATTTTGTCTCATGATCTTTCTCTCCTTCTCTCACAGTTCTCTAGCCATCCTCAAAGGCAAGCAGACTATCACAATACTTTTCACTTGTGATTCAGATTTACCTAGGTAAGCAGGCCTGCCAGTATTCAATAACTTTTAAAACAGCTGAGGGCAAATTAATAAAACACTAACTTTTTTTGTAGGCAAGAGTGGCTCCTGTCTTGACTCAGAGTAACGGGACTGAGGTAGAAATGACTCTTCTATTGCTGCCACTACAGTTATATCTGCTGGACAAGAGATACGTTTCACAACGAGCTGGTTCTTTTATGGCAAAAATAATAAATCACAGGTCACTATCTATTCAGATACCTATGAGACACTTCTGTAACAAGCCTTTCTGCAGGTGGACAGTCTTGTTTGGGTGTCTTTAGTTTACAGTACAAAGCTAAAAGAGGAAAGAGAGTTTAACTGGGACACAGCCACCAAATTTGGCAGTATACACTTTGCATATTTTTCTAAGGATTTTGTCCATATGAGTTCTGAGCACAAATGCCAAATGACATGCAGGAGAGAAAGATTAAGCTGATAAAACTGTGCTGCAGTTTTTTTTTCTACTATTTTGGCTGCTTGTGGTATACAAATTACTTTTTTTTTTTCTTGATTAAAATGAAAGTCAGTAAAAGTAGATAGTAGCTTTCCTTTTTAATTAAAATGATTTAAAGAGATCATCTGCATGTTCATCCTTTTGTTTCATATTTCACTAGCCAAATTGAATCTCAGAAAAACTGCGTTGCAAGATAGGATGTCTCTAATGAGGTAGCACTTTTTTTTTTTTTTTTTGCAGGTATCTGCTCATTTTATCTGGATGCCTTATTGTTAATAGCCTCGTCTGCCCACGCAGCTGTGCCTGTTACAGCAGAACAACATGTTCCCTCCAGTACAGTGGAGTTATTTCATGTCCAATGAGAGATAAAACGTAAGCTCCCCAAAACGGACCTCCAAATCATCCTGTAAAAGGAAACTGCAGAGAGACAGGCTGCTGGTAAAAAGAGAGATCAAAGGGCTACATTAAGGACTCATAGACATATTTCTCTTTCATCAGGCCAGATTATGCAACCTGCCAGGTGCAGAATACTTGCAGCTTCTAAGGGGTGAGCAAGTATTGCAGATAGGATTGGAGTGAATACCTTCATTTCAATGACACACTCGAAAAATAAAGTCATTTTGCAGGGAGGTCAGGATGTGTTAGGAACAGGTGGCAGATGCAGATATTTTAGATAGCTCTTCCACACTTTGTGGCAGGCGAGGGAAAAGATTTAATCTGCATTGTTACGGGAGTTGGTGGTTATTTCCCTTCCCTACTTAGATAATATTTACTAAAAACGGAAGGGGATAAAATGGTAACATATTTTTTACCTTAGGTATTCTTGCAGGGCAGTGCTGTGGAGTGCTGGAGCCCGGCCCTGTCTGTGGAGGGCCTGAGGGCCCTAGGGCTGTTAGAGGGCCCTGAGCTGAGGGGCAGTGCAAGGGCTGGGGGAGCTCTGTGCGCCCTGACACGTCTTAAGGGAGGGTTTAAATGGGGAAAGCCACTCATTCCACCCTCAAGCAGGTAGAACATTGATGCAAGCTTTCCATTAGCTGCATTCACTGAGGTTAATCCAGAAGATCTCAGCTTACTCTATTTCATGCTTCAGGATGAATTTTATGAGGCTGCTTCCTCACTAGCTGATTCAAGAATTTTAAACTTAGGCACTTGTGCTTTCCTTACCCAAGGCCCTTTGTCACTTGTGTGACCCATGCCTGCCATCTGATAGCAGATATCCTTTATGGAGAGTTTGGTCACAAAAAGGCATTTTGGTCCTCTCAGCATCTTCTGTTTATATATCTCCTCCCTCGGAGCAGCAGACAAAAGCTTTCTCAGTTTTTGCAATTTTAGTGCAATTACAAAAGGACTTCCTGTCACTCCCCACAGACCCAGCCTTTCTGCTTTCGTCCAAAAACAGAATATTACACTTTTAATACTGTTGCCATGCTGATCTTTTTAGCTGCTTCCTTCTACTTCTGGATGGGTAGCAGAGCCTTCCCCACTGGCATCTTGCTCATCCTCCATTCTCCCGTCTTGTTGTTTCCCTGTGGGTTTACCTATCATCCTCTCAAAATGGTGAAATCTGCTTTTTTTGAGTACCTATTGCCTAATACTGTTCCTCTTTTCACAAAATAAGGAACTCAGTGCAGAAGCAGAAAGCTGCTCTCATCATGATCTCTACACTTGTCGAACAGTTAATTCTTTTGTATTATTTTTCCAAGTATTTGAAGTACTTAACTAGCAACAAACCCTGTCCTTCAGATGTGCAAATGTAAAACCGTTCAGAAATGAAAGTAAATGTCACGTCTCTGGCTTCTGTGCACTGAAATAGGAGCCCCAAATTTCTCGCCTTTATGTTTTAAAACTGTAGGTCATTTGGCACAGTAGACTCAGTAGTTTGAAAATGAAGGTAAATAGAAATCCTGGGGCTCTCATTATAATTGAGCGATCAGTGGGAAATATGAAACCTGTATATTGTTTTTAAAGAAATTGTTGTACATTATTTAACTTTGATTCTTTTCAAAGCTATATAATAATTTAAACCTATAGGACCTCAACCACAACCCATTGAAACTGATGGAGAACTTCCTGAATTCACTGATAAGTTTTCACTCTAACTGACAGGATGGAGCAAAATGGTATGTACAATATAGAATCTTTTACATTAAATCTCCATAACTGAAACTGGAAGGAATCTTTGTTTTTCTTGCTTATATCTGTAATACCAATATGTTCATGATTACCATGTCTTATTTTATTGGCTTTATAAGAAGCACAGTATGTTCTTAATAAAATCATTACTAGTGATCTCACACAGTGATCTTGTAAAATGTAGACTGTCTAAACTACCCCTCCAAACTACAATTAATAGTTTTTTTTGGCATTGGATTTACCCAATCAGATTACTCAGTCTTTCTGAGTAATCTATACTGCATTAAAAGTTTAACAGACAAATACATTTTATTATAAACAATATATTACGCAAATATTGATGCAATTCTCTACAAGTATAGTCCAGACCATTACAGTATGAAAAGAAAACAACAGTAAAGGAAGTAGAGTGATATCATGTCTTGTTTATTTTCCTCTCTTTGTGCACAAGGTAGAAAAACTTTAAAAAAGTATTCAGAAAAGGAGGCAAAGCCCCATTTTTATTTTTTTTCTTTATTTTCTCAGTAGTAGCAAAAGACTTGCAATAAAAACTTGAACTTAGGTCTCCAAAACTCTAAACAAAAGCTTGGTGGACATTTCAGTGTGAAAAATCATGCTTGTCAAAACCACTTTTTGGATGAAAACAGAAGTATATACCAATATTTTTTATGAAAAATAATATCTTTGAAATAAAAAACTGAAAATGAAAAAATTATTTTTCATATTATTTAAAATGCTTGCATTTCTTGTTGTCCAATGAGGGCATTAAGTATTTCTAGATTTTTATTTATTCCAAGGAATGTTTTGCAAATGGAATTTGCACCATTTTGAACAAAGATGGGACAATATATGGTCCTGAGATGCCCCATAAACTGTTTCATCCTTCACTGAAGATAGATGGAATTCTTACGAAAAGAGAAATAACAGGCTGATAAGGATTTTCCTCAGAAATCAGAGAGTGATGAAGTGTCTGAGAGAGGTGTGCTTATTTCAACAGATCTTGATTTAATGCAGAACAAAATCTTTGTCTGAGCAGTGCAGCACCTAATCACATACAAGCCAAGGAAGCTGCACGTTGCATTGCATGGTACCTCTTGTGTTAGCATTCCAGCTCCTGCTCCCAGACAAAAGCAGCTTTCATTTAAACTGAGAGGTATTGAGTAACAAGCCTCTGACCAGCTCAACAAACTTAACTGTTGCAAGTGAGACTCTATTAAAGCATGGGAAATTTGCCATGTCCTCAGGATTTATCATTTTAATTGGAATAAGACAGATCCCATCAACAATTACTTAACAGAGCAGCAAGAAGTGTATGTTTTTCTTTAGCAGTTGTTACTATGCAGGATAGACAGAGAGCCAAGGTAGGGGCAGAAACCCTTTTCAGTGTAAACAGATAGCCATCTGATCTGTGGAAGACATGTGCAGGAGAAGAAGGAAAACAGGATCTTTCAGATACAATCAATACTGAAGAAGCAAAATAACATCTTTTCTCAAAGACCTTATATGGCCATAGCAAGACTTGGTTGCCTCTTACAAATCCCTGTGCTAATGCTTCAGTAACTTCACTCCATTTCTTGTTGGCATATTTGAACAGGAATATTCAAAACTTCATTCTTTGACCTTCCCAGATGCTGCTCCTTTAGAGCTTCTTTTTATAGGCAGCAAGTAGGGATCAAAGAGGACCACCATCAAGTAGGAAATAAACAGCAAGCTTTATTATAAATCTGGCATTTTCATGATGTTAGATTAAGGATTTCAATATTACATTTCAAGACTGATAGAAAAGACCACAAGAATTAAGTTTAGGGCTATAATTTTAATCATAGCTGAAGTCTAATGGTCATTTTTTCCTAATGTCTCGTAACCTTAGTGAAAATTACACATTATTGAGCCGAGCAGCAAAGTACTTAAAGCATGTTAACTTTTAATGCAAACTAATTTTCTGCTGTACAAAAGATCTCTGACGATCTAGTCTTCACTAAGCTGAAGATCACTAGCCCCCTCTCTGCATACACACTTTCTGAGAAGACAGTATAAGAGTAGGACCTAGGCACCAGAGAACAATATAGATCATGTTGGGAACATAGATTTCTGCTTCAGGGCACAGTGAAATGTACGTATATGTAAAGGTAATCTAAAAAATACACAATTCTAAAATTCGCCTCAAAATGTCTCATAGGATAGCAACAGTCAGCAATAGTTGACAGACAAATAATAATAATAATAATAAAAACAGCCACAAGATGACTTTGCCACTGTGATCCACATCCAAATTCTGTGATCAGCTTTGGCAGGCAGTGGGAGAAACATCTTAGAGGTGAGCAATACATATGATCAGCTCCCACTTGAAGATGCTGTATGGATGAAAATTTTCACCTTGGGAAATATCCACATGAAGAAGACAAGCTGGGAACCTGCAAAAATGTGACTGTTATCAAGAACAGAATTATGATGCATTATTTCTTACAATGAAATCGGTAGACGCTAAAGTATAAATAAATTCGATTTTTTTTTTCTTTTTACTTAATGCAAAGTAATTGAGCTGTAGAATTTGTACTTAAAAATACAAATGAGTTTCAAAAAGGTGAGATGAATCCAGAGAGTGGTGATCCAAAGCTCTCTGTTAAATAGGATAATTCATGAGCAGTTTATATTGGAAAATGAGTTAACTGCATGATGCTTACTAGATAGATGAGAAAGGGAACAAACGTGTCAGTTCATGTGCCTTATTTTCCAACATTTTTCTTTTGCCTTGAGCAACCACTGAGATGCTTCATTAGGTATACATGACTTGAAAATAATTAAAATAAAAGAATGTAAACAATATGTTTATATTTTCATTACAGTAAGGATGCTCACACAGCTCAGCTGACAAGCAATCATATTTGAGTGATGTACCATGTCTCCCTTTGATTGTCATCTCATATTCTTCATTGCTGATCACTGGCAGCTTAGTGCAAGAAAAAATATATTCTTGTTCTCAAAGCTAAACTTGTTCCCTTGTGCTCATTAATAGTAGAAAGATAATCTAGATTTATTCAACAGAACAAATGGGTTTTGATTAAACAATATCATGCAAAAACTCCAGGCAAGCTGAAACACTGTTTTCCAGAGTTGCGTTCTCATCCAGTCCTGGTACAGATTAAACCTATCCATGAAATGTATCAGAATTAAATTCACTTCTGTTAATTATTTCTGCAAAAATACTCCATGGTAAGTAGTAGGCTAAAGGGTAGGTAGGATGTTGACCGTTGCTGTCATGGGTTTGTTCAAGTATGATGCAGGAAATCTCCAGCACTCCCTTTTTTCACATCTCTCCCATACACAAGGGACAGAAAAGAGGTATCTTTTTTTCCCATGGAAAAGAACAACAACAACAACAACAAAGCACACAAAAACTTAAATTCCCAGCTACCTCCTACACTTTCCTGTGAGTTAAAACTCCAATCACATCCTGACCAGCTCTTGGCTCTTCTCAGTTATACACTGTCAACTCAGAAATCTGTAGCACATTAAAAAAGCAGAAGCTGAGAACTGAATTAAATGATGATAAATATCACAAGAAATACCATTTTAATTCCGTTAAGCCATATCCTCTTTATTCTGTGTTTTAGCAGAGTTTCCACTCTGAGATGCCAAAAAAAAAAAAAGGAAAAGTCAGGAAGTGCTTAGATTAAAACACAGTGCACTTCGGTTTGAGTACTTATGGTCTTCTAAAAACCAAGCTCTGCAAATTGCACGAATATAATATGGTTCAAAAGAAAAGTAGAATAAAAATACAAATCTATCTCAATCTCCATTTCAGGAAGTGATGCAAACACAGCTCACAACGAAGCTGTACCTCCCAGAAATATTCTGCCACCCACAACAATGTATAGTTTTCTTCTAACACAAAGCAAAATTGTGCTTAGGTACTGTTGGCACCAGCTAATTGCACCGCATGTAACCACACCAAACATTAAAAAAAAAACAACTAACAGATGATGTTATTTCCCTCCCTCTGCAAAAGTGTGTCTGATGAAGCTCCTATTACAAAGCCCAGCTTTGTAGGAAAGGCTGTAGCACCGAAAGGCAAAAAAGCCCTGAAGCTCCTGCTGAGAATACTACCTGCTCCACACCTCGCTGAAGGGGAAGAAAAGGTTGGTTTGCTTGTGAGATGTTTGTGGTTGTGATCCTGCCTCTTCTGCACTGCTGGTGTTTCTCTATCAACTTTTTTTTTTTTTTTTTTAATTTATTTTCTCTTATTTTCTCTCCCATCAGCCAGTTTTTATTTATCTAGCTGGAATTTCCAAAACTGAATGAAACTGTATCTTCAACTGAAAACTCAACATCTGACACTTAGAGGCAACACTGATGCAATAATCACAACTACCAAATGGCACTGTTGCATCATTCTAAATTTGGCTACCACAACACTAAGTTTTGCATATAGAGTATCCAACTCCCTTATCTCAAAACTAATACTTGTACGCTATATGCATTTATACAAAATGCTTTCCTGCCAGTGATGGTTGCCTCCAAACACCAAGAACATTGCTCATCCTGCTCTTGGGACAGCCGTTTGTGTTGTTAGTTAGCCACAGCTTCCCACTGCTGCTGCAGAAGCAGTTCATCTGCTACTGCCTTCCTGCTCACTGCATGGGTTGGTGGCAGGAAGCTACAACTGCTCTGTATGTTTATCTCTCGCCATCTCACAGCCCTGACAGAGCAAGTCTATTTGGATAGCAAGAAGCTGTGGTTACTAAGCAGCCACAAAATCTAAAAGGCACATTTCCCAGCTACTGACACTACAAAGAGTAACTGCAAAACAAGTTCTCCGCAACACAACAAACATATATTCTTGAGCGAGTAAAGTGAGAGAAAAGAACAGCAGTTTTTGTGTAGGTGCTTTAATTATATAATCTTAAAATCTTTCTACTTCAGAACCAAAAGGACTGAGTGTCTCTGACGAGGATATGAACACTAACTTCAAATTTGAGTGTCTCTGTAGCTTGTCTACAGCCCTCATGCCTTCACATGGCTAATTCAGCACCCCTCTCTTTAGCGAGATCTCTTTTCTTCAGGAATTACCAAATGGCTGCCTTCATGCAGCAGCAGACCCACTGGATGGCCTCCTGGCCTGCTTAACAGCTCCCCTGTGGAAGCTGTGTTTCAGTCAAACACCAGCAGACAGCTAGAGAAAAGTTGTCACAGTGGGCTCACAGAGCAAGCTCCACGCCTAGGCTTCAGCTTTCCCAATTCAGCCCAGGACAGCCTGTGGGGCCAGGAGCAGGCTTGCAGCGCACGCCAGGACCTGCACGTCCCACAGGGCAGCCTGTGCTCTCGGATTCTCTCTCTTATTTTCATTGATTAAACAAACAACGCTTGTGACCGCAACAGGCTCCAAGTAGTTCTAACAAACAGTCATGAGAAGAGGGAAAGTGCATTTTAAAGATGAAGGGGGTATGCCAGCATTCCGGCAGAGGTGAACCTCCTGCTGCGTGCATGACAGCCCTCCTGAGCCCTGTAGGCCATGCGACCCTGCTGGGCCCACCCCAGTGCTCGTGCTGCCCCAAGCTGTTCTGAGGAGGTGTTTGTGCATACATCGCTTTTTCAGTTGGGTGGGATTTTCTGGCTACCTTTTACTGCTTCTCCGATGCAGAGCAGTCATAAAGTTTAACTGCCCAATTTAGCAAGGTTTATAGTTGCTTTGCATTGCTGCAGTGCCACATAGCAGATTGAATAAACCAGAGAATCCGTCCCATATGTTATATTTGTTGGGAAAACATACATGTGGTAAAGCAACCTAGAGAGAAGTGTTTATCTTGCAGTGGAAGGTATGGATTTGAGTGCTGTGAGATGAGCTGAAAATGAAGGTCCCCAGTCCCTCCCTGCTGTGGTTGTAGCATGGCTGGGAGGGAGCAATAGGTGTCAGGCACGAGGCCGTCAGGACCGTGGGATGGGGAGGGAGAAGCAGAGTGGTGGTGGCTGCTGAGCCAGGAGAAACAGCCTTTTAGGAATGAGTCATGAGAAAAGATGGGAAAAAAAACCACTATATAAGTAGCAAAGACAATTTTCAAATGGAGACTGAACTTTAAGGGGCAGTGGAGTTCAGTGTAGGCCCCAACAGATTATGGCTCAGACAACCTCAGTCCACAGCCCTGCCTGTTGCTGCCTCACTGGCCTTCACTAGGTCCCTCCTCTCACAGCTCTGCACCTACCCCTGGTGGAATCCTGCTTCTTTCCAAGCCTCCTGGTTGGAGAGGTGATGTCTGATGTGTGTACACAAAGTGGGAAGTACAGAGAGAATTTGTCTAGAAATAAATACCACAGATATCTAAAGACACCTCAGTAAATGTGCCTTCCTGATTTCAAGAAAGATGCTTCATTACTCGTTGGTTAATATTATTACTATTTGGTGATGGGAAACCTGAAGGAACATCAGTTCAATTGCAGCTGGTAGTAATGCTGGTCCCACATGGCACAAAGGCACTCATGGCTACACATAGCTACACACCTTCCCAGTTTCTCCCTTTTCATCCCCTCCCACCCACATGCATTTAGATCAGTGCTGAGACTTCTCCAGATTTCTCACAACACTCTGGCAAAGAGACAAAGGGAAAAAGAATGAGAACTAGCAGAAGGAATTGCAGGAAGAGGAGAGATGGAAGACATCCATATGTACTGTGGGAGAGATGAGTAGATCATGGGATGAAAAAAACATCCTGCTGTGCTTTTCAGTTACGTTGTGTTAGGTAAGCACTTCAGTAATAAGCACTTCTATAGGAGCTCAAGAAGATGACAGGAGTTGCAAAGGTGAGACTTGGAATATAATTTCCCCAGTCTTCAGGATATCTGCAGCTTCACTTCAATCTGTTAGACTGTGCTTTCCACAGACATGGCATAATAACTAGGCTGAAAGCTATCTCTAGTTCTATTAGAATTTAAAATGAGCTTAAAGGGAATCCAAAATAGTTCATTTTAAAGCTTGAGAGTGGGAAGTGCTGAATAGGTCTGCTAAAGAATATGGAGACATCTACTTCAAGTGATCTGATTTCAAATCAAAAAGGTCTGGAGGCATGATCACTTCAAAGTTATGCAACAGTCACATGTGCAACCATCAGCTGCTCTTTGTCATCTAGTTTGAGTGATACGAGCCAGCACTGCAAAAGATCTGAGCTGTCTGTATGAATCAAATCCTCCATCTAGTCTTTTCTCTCAAGAGTTAATGCAGGAGTAGCAGAAACAAATTGTCTTTTGTCCCTACTCTCTTCTTTTCAGAACAGACTGTTAAGCAGTTGCTTCTTTTTGATGTTTGGGAAAGAAGAACTAAATATATTCTTTAGAGAGTTATAATGTTTAGAGCAGAGCTACACTGTTTAGATCAGAGCTACCTATTGAACAGCTGTCACATCACTACTTACTAAACACTTACTTTGGAATCCAAAGAAGCAGAGGTTAGCAACTTAAACTAGGAAAGCAGAGTCTTTAGATACAGTGTGCATCACAAACACTTGACACTGCTTTATAGAAAGTAAGACTTCAGTTGCTAGGGTTTCCAAATGGCCACATTTTGCAAGGAGTCAGTAAAGGCACTGAATTAAATCAGGAAGACTGACAGGGACTGAGCAGCTTCTGACGGTGAAGGCAAGGGTTCCATGCATGGTCAGCCAGAACTGTCAGTTAGTTTAAATCTTTGAATTCAGTGGACTGGACAACAGCCTTAAGGAAACTCATACATGTACACAAGCAGAGAATATGGCCTTCCCCCTCCCCACCCCCCCCCTTTCACAAATGGTAGTTCAATTTTTTGTGCTGTTCAAAGGCAAGCATCCTGTCCAGCTCACTTGAGATACAACTAACTGCAAAACTCTCCTCAAAAGATAAATCAATACACCACATTTTAATATTATTAAGCATGCTTAAATTTATTAAATGTGAACTGTAAGAATTATGTTTTACTTAATATGGAAAATCTCAAGCATTCTACTCTTTTTAATTAAAAAGATTTGAACAAAAAATATATTAAAATAAATTTCCAACAGATTTGAAAATTGTTGTTGTTTTAGACAAAAAATACTGGTATCAGCTCCATATGATGTGAAAAAAAAACACATAATTTTTACTGAACTGATTTTGGGATCATGGAAGATTGTGAAAAGTTATGTTGATGGCTTATTTATCTGCCTGCTTCAATAGGACTTTGAAAAAAGCCTGGAAGTTAAAATGTCACTGATCATGGAATGGAATGACATGGTAGAGATTATATGGGAATTACTTGTCAAAATAAACTCTTAAACAGCTAGCAACTGAGCCCAGAATGCACAATAAGCAGACTTGAAGAGCTTTTAATCCATTCTTAAAAACAAAACAAAACAAAAACACCATACACACACAAAGTATTTATATTAGAGTAATAGTTCAGAGTATCTTTAAGTCCAGTGGAATATATTCTTTCACTCCATAAGGTTCTACAGCATTTGTCCCGAGGCTCAATCCTGGTCTGCCTGTGAGATATTTGTCCTATTTGCTTTCAGCTCCTATCAAGTAATGGCTTTGCTAGATGTGAGCGAGCTACTCTATTTGATACAGAGAGTACACTGGATATAAAATAAACAAGAAGTTTCCAGTGATAATGAACAGAAGTCCTATTTTCAAAAGATACAGATACCTTTAAAAGTCTAATCTCATTAACTTTCAATTAGATATAGGCTACAAACCTATGTAATGCTGCAGATGGATTTATGTAGGTTGCTCCAAAAGCAATGCCTCCTATTTATTTCCATGCAAAATGCAACAGATACAAAGAGCACAAAAACACTATTTGACAGTGCACCTTCTCAGCTACAAAACTCTATTTTTTAACGTAGTTACCATTAGCTATATATTTTTGCCAGCAGTGAATAAAAGCAGCAATGAATATGCTGTGCTAATAAAAATCTGCATGGCCATCCGGAACATGGCTTGTCTTTCATGTTGCTGCCACCCTTGCTGAAACACGCCACCTACTGTGCTCTCATCCACTGTTTGGTCTCCAGAAACACTCAGCAAGAGTAGATGAATGTCAGTGGGTGCCATTTTTTTCCACACAGAGGAATTCAATGCCACAACTTTGCTTTCCATGACTTTCCATGTCAGACGTCATTTTGTCAGACTGTCCCTCTGCTGCCACCTCTCCCACAGCAAAAAAATGGAATGGAATATTGGAGGGAAAGTTCAACTTCTACTGCCGTACCACCACCATCTGCCTCTGATGTTGTGGGCTAACATAATCCAATAGGAGGCATTATTTTTGGACCACTCTGTGGACTTACAGGCAGGAGTATTGTATTGCTCTAGGTAGTGGGCATCTAAATGCCATAAAGACTATAAACATTTTTGACACCTGAGGTTTATTTCACAACTAACTACTGATTTATACACTACATGAAATCAGCATAGTTTTATTTCAATAATTAAAATACTTTCCAAACTTTACTTGACAAGACTTCACAAAATTGCATCAACAGCACCTTGTAGTGTGTAAGACCACGTGCAGTGATGATTAGAATTATTGCTAATCGCTCTGTATCTTTGTTGCTAAGTGCTTCATACACCTGCTGATGTATCTTGGTCCACTTTCAAAGTCTATTTTTTTTCAGAGACTCAACAGCACCTCCCAGCTTGGTATCATTAAAATAAATTTTCTTTCTGCTGTGACTTACAAACACAGTGCTGATGCTATCATTCCTATGATATTTATTTTGGAAAGATAATACATTCCAATAAAACTATGAAGTAGTTCTTTGTAATGTTTATATGAGCTTGACGCCTTTGCTACTAGTAAAAAAGAAACCTGCTCTTATTTTCTGAATCTCCACAACACTACTGAGAAGTTATATCCCTTAAGGAACACTTTTATAACGTTAATAGCTGAACAAGAATATGGATAAAATGAAATTTCAGCAAAATTAAAATTAGACAGAATATGTTTAATAGGAAAAAGTTCAGAGCACATCTCTGTTGAAGAGATATAAAGACAATTTAGGTCATATAACATAACATATAACATATAACAAAAGCTCTGGCATCCGTTATTTTTCAAGCACGTTAAGGAAATCACCAAAGCAATTTCTTGCTTCTTAATCTGCTAATCACAATACATGTCACTGCATGCCACACCAGCATGTGACTGTGACACGTCCCAGAAATGCTTTTTTCAAACATCAATAAGAAGCAATAGGTAATATAATGAGAAAGAAAAAAAAAAAAGAAAAAAGTCATCCAAAAACTCCAGTGAAATTAGATACAATAGATAGACTAGACATTCACAAAAGAGCTTGATAAGATATTACGGATCACCAGATTTCTGTGTTATGGAAGGCTACTGCCTGAGTAGTAGAGCTAACGTTAGATTTTTAAGCCAAGATCTTCACTTTGTATTGAAATAATCTGGAAGCTAACTACTGTTTGCCATTTTATCAGAGAATGGCACGTGCTGTATAAAATCACTATTTTATGCGCAGAGAAGAATATGAAAAGTAGGTATGCATAGACTTTATGGTTAAGATAATTGTACTGTCTGGGCTTAGGGTAAAACTAAAGCTAAAGGATTAGAAGGTCACTTTGGTAAGTGCCAAGGCTGTTTTCCTATCTCTTTCTCTGATACCAAAAATGAGAGAGATTTCCTAGCTGATACTCATCAGACTCCTTCAGAAATATCCAATTAACTCCCTTCTACTTTCCTCTATAGCTGGTCAATTTCTGTGTTTTCATCGTCCTTAGACTCTCAACTATTCTAAACAAGGACTGTATCTTCCAAAACAACTTTATAACACATAACAAATAAACTGCTCATAATCCTCACTAAAACCCTTGGATACTAATGCAGTAAAAAGAAGCAACATCATGTACAAGAGCAGCCAACAAACACGCCAGTTACGTAATTATGATATCTGTATTGAAAGGACAACAGACTACTCAATGAGACTTAAATTTTTATGAATGTTCCAGTCTATCACCATACGCCATATATATAATTCTACTTTGTGTGTGAAACCTTCTCTAGAGGAATAAAGCCCCTCCCTAAATGTGAACTTTGTCTGCATAAATAAAACCATCTGGATTGCTGTCTAACCATCTGGTTTGTCTAAAGTTTATAGTCTCCTGAGTGTTATTCACAGACCCACATGCAATCAGGCCTCCAAAGACATTTTTATTTGGTAAATGCTTTCCCACAGCACTTTTATTTTTTCTACTTGTTTTTGATCTTGTAAAAAAATGTCATTTTAATACGTGTGTTGTAATACTGCATGTGTTTGTGTTTCTGTGAACTGCTTGTAGTTCTACTAGTGGGTAGATATTACAGGCTGGATTCCCTTGGGAACAGGAAAGAAATACAAAAGAGACACTTGGAGATACCAGATCCTGAGACTTCTTTACTGCCTTTCCTGAACAAGGCGTTAACATTGGGTGGAGAGATGACTTAAAATGCATCAGCTATTAACACATGACAAGACAACAAGAACTGAACTGTCTCAGCTCAATAGCTACAGCTGATAACAGGTAGCCATCACTCTGTCAGTTGCCCACCAGGAAGGGACTCTGCTGATTTGATGATTTCAAAATTCCTGGCAGTGTGCAGTGTCCAGATAACACACCAGTGTGCTCTATGTGAATAAAAAGCATAATTATTTTCCCATAATGTGACAAGCTGAACAGTCACTACGCTTCTGCTTGCTCTGGCTTCATGAAAGAAGATTTTCCACCCAGAGCCCTCACAAATCCTTGCCAAAAGGGTTCACTCTCCTTCGGAGTTCAACTGCTCCTGTTTCTGGAGAAAATATCTGTTCTCCATAGATCAGTAAGTATACAACAGTTCATGAGCTGTGATGCTTCTGTCTTATCTGCTTTCTTACCACAAGCAATGGAAAATGTTTCAGTTGAAACAACAAACAGATTTGAAATCAGAAATAGAAATGACCTAAGTAGAGATTAATATAACTTAACAGAAACTATCTCGTTCTGTTCTAAACCCTCCCCGATGTGTCAGCAAATCAAGTGTATAATTGTCTATGCAACCACTAACAATAATCACACCATTTCATATACCCAGAAGACATATTCTCTATGAGATTTAAACTTAAATGTAGATCCACAGGTCATGGAGTGTTATCTTATATTTGTAATCTGAACACAAATAAAGCAACTGGGGCAAGAAGCCTATATTTTAAAGATGTGCAAAACAGATGTCCTTTTCTGTAGTCACTCTTCCTCAAATTTCTTCAGCATAGAAAGATAGAAAGGATGCCAACAAGCTTGCGGAAGCTAAGACCCAGGACAATTCATCTTTCTGCTGAAGAGTTGAGAGAGGGCAGCTGGATCCCACTGGACCCTGCTGTGTTTAGTTTCTATAAAAGGGAACTAAAACGAGGAGCAGCCTCCAGAGGCAGCAAAATACAGCAGGAAGCCTGGAGATGCATCTCAGTTCTAAAAAAAAAAAAATAAATTGTTTCATGTATGTGATTCTATTTACTTGTTAGCTTATTTGTGTAGCTTGGGGGTCCTGGGTTGCTTCCCAGTCAGCTTCTTATAACTCTAATTCCTGTTGACATATGAAAATGTGAGTGTACGAGCTCACGCACACATACTTTGGAGCAGTTTCTGTGGATGTACAAAATAATTTTAAATAATTCTAATTTACTGTCAATAAATTCCACTAAGATCTTGGATACTGTAAGAGAGGTTGTAAATGGATAATGTCTTATTCCAATTGTAAGGCCTTGATTTTTAGATTTTAGCCTTTCATGGACATAGTCTAAAATAAGCAGTGAACACACAATCACTTTTCAGCTAAACTGTGTTCACTAAATGTATGCATTCCCAGCCCACTGTAAATAGGATGAGCGTTGTAAATTCAAGCCACAATATTTTATCAGATTCTAGCAACAAGTTGAGCACCACAGCTAAAACAAAGAGCCCTAATGACTGTCTATATGTTTAGACCCAAGAAGGGCTTTGTTTGGAGATTTCTTTTGTTAATTGTACCAAAAAAAGCAACCTTATTCATTCAAAACTAAAGTCAAGACAATCATTAATTGTGATTTTTCCCAAGTAGCAATGATGAGTGGGTCCATGAGTAATCTATTGTATTGCTAACTATTTACATGCAGTAAGATTCAGTGTGAATATGTTTGTAACTTTATCAATTTCTACATTAAAAATAGGCTTGTATTTTTAATCTTAACGTGCCATAGATGTTTATAATCTTTGAGTGGGAGTCAGTATTCACATCAGTCAGGATAATGCTTACCCTTACACTCCCGAGCTTATGTTATAGTTTCCTTTGAAAAATACAATTAAACTAAAAACAAAATTTGCTTTAGAATTCAAATATTTTCTTAGAAAAAAATATTGATTAATATGAAAATCTTGTGTGATGCTTACTTGTTTTCAGAATGTTATTTTCAAGAGCTGGGGAGATTTGCTTTCTGGCAAGCATCAAACATTTTTCCATTGGTCACAGCATTCTTGCACTAATTGAGTTTAGAAAACTCTTCAGCTGCTGAACACGATGAACATGATCTGTGAAAAGCAAGCATGAGAAATAATGGGATCCATTAGATAGTCAAACATGCATTAGTTGCAAAACATAATATGATAACTGTATTCTGCTAATCCAGAACTTTTAGTTACCTTCTTTCCTGATATATTTCATACTTTTCAGTGAAGGATCCTACTGATCTTCAAAATGCATAAAACTGTACAAGACAAAAGCCTTCTGAAGCTTACAGTAATGATTTTGCTGTCTGAAGTAAAAACTGCAGGGAATATGCTTTGTTTATTTCAGTACTTATCATGCATGACCAAATCTTTTCCCTAGTTAAAATTATCCATTCTGCTAAAAATAATTATACAGTATACAATTCAACTGCAAAATGGGACATTTGCATAGAACTCATGGATTTTTAATATGATTATGGGCTATGTAGAAGATTTTTTTTTTTTTGTATTTCCCCTAAACTCTTCCTTACTTTTACAATTTTATTATACATGATAGCATACATTAGATAAAACTGATCTTACTGTGCTATAGCTCTCACCTTTCTATTAATGTTTCAGATATTACACTATTACACTATATTTCAGATATACACTATTACACTATTCAGATAATCACACTAATTCCTGCATCATTTTCTGGAATGTTGTCTTTCCTTTAGATAGGAGAAAACTTAGAGTCACAGTACAGCTGGACTTGTTAGCATCTTGACCTTGACTCTTTCTTGACTTACACTCTTGGTAGCTACAGACTTGTGTGTTAATTAGAAGCTAAAATAATGCTCTCCTGGAATGTTTACCTTTTGAACTTACATGTGAATTTGACTTAGAAGATGAAGAGGTCCAAGTGGAGAACAAACATCATGATTTCACACTGAAGTCCAGTTCACTTGATACTTGAAACACATAAAATGTCATTAAAGATGCAAAATGCTAAAATTTTCAGTTGATTTGATTCCTGCACAAGGAAAGCAAACAAAATCTCCGTTAACATAAAAGTAACTAATCTGTCTGAATTTGAAGTCTTTGAGCTGCACTACCTCAGCCTCATGGCATCAGCAGATTGGTCAGTGGATTGACACCCAGGTTGTGCACTGCAGTTTTCTACAAGCTCTGCTAACAAACAGATGTGATGTTGCTCTCTGGTCAGGCCAGCTCACTGGCTCTGCTGGCTCCATCTCTGCCCACTTCTTGCCCTTGTCTTCTTTTTCTCTTCCCAGCGGAGCTACATTAACCTACCTGTGTGAAGGAAATGGGCAAGGAAACAACTGGAGACAAGATGTGTTCCCCTACCGTGCTGTACCCTGCAGGTACTGAAGAAGAACGTGTGCAATGAGGGCTGTGGGACAACAGCAGGACTCAGCAACATCTTATGCTACAACCCACAGTGAGATTGAAGCAGCAGTAATAGGGGAGGTCAGTCATCAAGAGATTTTCAGTTCCTTAAAGTCTCACTAAACTTCCATATAAGAGATTTAGTAGCAGAAGGATACTAGTTGGTATAATAATACACAAGATATCATCTGTTAGTACAATGCAGAATCACTGTGAAATCAAGGACTTAGACTGCAGCCAAATTGAAATATTTTTCCTCCCATTAGGAAACAATAAAAATGCCTTGGCAAGATGAATTCAGGCCTTCTGACTTTCTCTTGAAATGCACTTTCTGGTAAAAGTAGCTTATCAGCAAATACACTTTAATTTCTGTGGCTCTGATTATTAACTTTTGCATGCTGTGTACCTCTTCACACCTGTGCAAAGTCAGGTAAAAGAGGCTGCCAAACAAGTGCCTTACATTCCACAGGTGCAATTATTTCAGAAGTATAAAGGAACAGAAAACAAGAGTCAGTAGATGGTACTTGAATGTTCTTATTATATTGTTCTTTTTTTTTTAAGTTAGATACATTACTATTTTGAATTGTTCTGTGCTTAGTAAGTAGGGATATTGTAGTGTTTGGATTTTCCTCAAAAATATAGTATATTGCCTGATTTCTTTTCCCCACTCTGCTCTTTTCTTCCTGCTACTTTTGTGTACAGTGATATTTATTATCTAATTCTCACTTCCCACAGTACAATCTAACTCCTGCAGTAACTACTTGTCAGAAAGCAAAGGAAACAAGCAGTACAAAGTATTTAACCTTTTTTCTTCTCTTTTCCCTTTTTTTTTCCCTAGGCTATGCTATCAATATATGCTGGTTAACTCCTTATTTTCCTAACAGAAAGTTATATATCCATAGCTATATTACAAGCTTTACAAATAGGTTCTAGTGTTTTTTTTTTTAGCTCTAAGTAGAATGTACAGCAAACTAATATCCAAATGATGATAAATTATGCAAGACCTAAGATAGAATGCTTACAAAAAGTAAGCTTTATATAAGCAGCCATTTGACTAACAGTGTATTTGGTATTAATACATGGTTCTTCATTAGCAGACCTCAGATAACACCAACAAAAGAAACTGATTTAGATTTGCTCTCTCCTCCTTTCAAAGCATTTTGAACACCAAACAAACCTTAGTTGCTAGTGGCTCACCTTTGGGTCAATTGTAAGTGTTGGCTGAACTCTTTTGATGGGGTTAAGTAGGAACTATGTTTTATTTTTCATATGACTGTAGGTTTTGTGATTCCAAATACCTCAGTCCCTGCATCTGCTTTCATTATGCAAGTAAAATAATACTAACCCACAGTCACCTATTTTCACCAAATATGTGCAAACGGAATTGTTTTTCAAATTTCCATTCTCCTGTGATAACTACCAGAAATTAGCCAACACTTTGGCTACCATTCCCCTCCCCCTGATGACGGGGAAAGAGTGGATGACAGCCATGTGTGACTGCACAAACACCATTTCTTAGAAAACAGCTTTCAAAAAAAAAAAAAAAAAAAAAAAAGCAAAAAATTCTCAGGTCACATGTTGAAGCTTTGCACAATCGGGGGTTTGAGATGTGCTAAATCTTACATGCTCTGCACAGCGCTACTCACTTGAATAGAACTAATCACTCAAATTGCATAAAGCTAAGTGCTTGTTTAAATCCTCACATGACTGATGACTAATGTTCAGTATTTAAAATTCTGTCCAAAGACAGAAGAACTGATTGTTTCATTTGAGCAGTCAACTTTCACATTAATCATAGTAATCTAAATCTCTATTGTTTAAAATCTCTAAGAATCATGACCTTGCCTAATTGATGGCTTCTACTTTTGTACTTCTGGAGAATTTTGCATAGTGAATACCAAACCCTAGAAGTAAAATATTACAGCCTGAAAGTGACGTAAAATCCGTCTCTGATGACACACTGAACACGGAAAACAAAGATAAAATGTCAAGCTGGCAGTGTTCTAGGCACCTGGATCCCTGAATTTAAGCAGCTCTCCTTAATCTTAAATACAACGTTGTTGGCTATATACACGGGTATACAGAAGTGCCTGAGTATTACTGATGCAGTGTACGATGTTAGAAAAGAATACAAACGTTAACGTTTCACTCTCTTCAGAGTGTTACCGGGCATTTGAAAAAAAGCTGACGTCGTGCCACTGAACACGAAGGAGGCCCCATCAGCGTCTGCAAACCCACAACAGCCTTTAGGGAAAGGCACGATTTTGTCTGCTACGCAAAACCGGCTGGGTTCTGCTCGTGAATGAGCTACATAACAAAAGCTCATCCAACGCTACGGCTTCAATCACGACTCCGGAAGAAACGCACGTGAGAGAAAATAAGACTTAAAAAAGAATAACAGAGCAAAACCAAAAGGTTGCAGAGGACTGACGCTACAACCCCAAACCGAGGTCCGACGCTCGGCCGGAAAGGGCGGCTGAGCCCGCCCCAACCCACGGATGGCTGCCGCAAAGCGCTGTCGTAAAGCACGGCCGGACGCGGTGCCGCGCTCCCGGAAGACGAGCTGCGCTTTACGGCTGGCCCGCCCCTGAGCACAGGCTGGGAAACCCCGTTCGGTCTTTTCGCGGTGCCGCCGCCGGAGTAGGGTGAGTGGCGGCGGGCTGCGCGGCCTGCGTGCGGCCCCGCTCCCGGCAGCGCTAACGTCTGCCTTCCTCTCTCTTGCAGGAGCAGTCATGCCGGCCAAGGGTCCCCTGCAGAGCGTCCAGTGTCTGGCAACTGTGACAGTGCTGGTGTTGCTCAAAAGGATGTGTGAGATACCCATAGGCAGGTGTCAGGCATT
>JAOWBP010000001.1:34824402-34835347 GCA_028571105.1 Tragopan temminckii
GTTCTGGTCTCTTCAGTTCAAGAAAGACAGGAAACTACGGGAGAGAGTCCAGTGGAGGGCCAGAAAAATGATTAGAGGCCAGGAGCATCTCCCTTATGAGAAAAGGCTGAGAGACCTGAGCGTTGCCAGCCTGGAGGGGCAGATCTTATCAGTGATTATAAATACCTGAAGGATGGAAGTTAACTGGGTGAGGCCAGGCTCTTTTCAACAGTGCCCAGTGATGGAGCAAGGGTCAATGGGCACAAACTGGAACACAGGAAGTTCTATATGAACATGAGGAAAACCTCTTTTACTTTGAGGGTGACAGAGCACTGGAACAAGGTGCCTGGGGATGTTGTGGAGTCTCCTTCTCTGGAGATATGCAAAACCCACCTGGATACTTTCCTAGTAACCTGCTCTAAGGGGCTGGGCTTGATTTTATCTCCAGAGGTTCTTTCCACTCCCTATGATTCTGTGTAATTCTGTGATTCTGTAATTTGGAAGCTCTACAGTAATCTCAAGGCCCCATCCTCTAACAGGAGATTTATGAAAGCATGAAACACTGTAACCCCTGTAACCTCCTACAAGATAGGTGCCCACACCAAGTGTTTAGAGTCTGTAAGCATGACTACTAATTAGTGCATAATTTGGATCAGGAGCTCATTTCTTTTTCCTCAGCTTGCAGACTGGAGTGGCTTTGGACATTGTGAAGCAGATGAAGCTAAATTGGAAGATGCGTTCTTGCTGCAGATAAGCATTCTGTGAAATGGGACTAGCCCAGAGATAGTCAGAAGTAAAAACAAACCAAAAATCTCCTTGAAAAGTGAATGGTGTAAATAAGTTTCCTTTATGATTTACAGAATAATGAAACACAAGATGGGCAGAAAACCGGTCTCAATGTCTGATAAATATTTTGTGGATATATACACATATAAATAGAAAGCTGGATCCAGAGTCACTTAAATATAGTCAGTAATAAAAATAATTCTTAGAAAATACTTGAACCATGGTGTACTGCTGTAATGTATATCAGTTTGCAGTAATTATCTTTGAGCCACCAGTAATCCCAAACCTGTGTGAGTACTGCTGTGTGGACATGAGTGTTTGTCTGTGGTTGGAAAGTTTGTGTGTTTTCCTTTGCCTCTTCTAGTCCAGCTGGAGAGAGGGGAAGAGAAAGGGCTGAAAGAATCAGTGGGAGAAATTTTTACCAAAGAGATCGTCAACTTCTAAATTTTATTTTAGTCCACAGCCACCTTGTGTGGAATGCTTCCAGCATCTTATGACGTGCATGCTGGGAGGAATGCAGGGCTAGGCAAAAGATAGATAGGCTTCACAAATGAAAGTGAGGAGTAGGCATTTCAACTGATGGAAAACTTCACTTCTTAATCATTCTATTAATGTTTAGAATAAAGTGGGTACGATTTTTCCATTTTTTAAATGTTCTTGTTTAGTTTGGTGAAATTATATTATTCTTTTAAAATGGAAATTAGAAACATTGGTCTGTTCACTTTTTTTTTCCTTTTTTTTTTTTTTTTTGATAATATGAAATATTCAAAATGTAGTTTTTTTTTGAAATTGAATGACTATCTTACCTTCTGAGAAGCCTTCCTTGATGGCAACAGCAAACTATACACAAAAATGTATCCAAAATATTCTTAAAAATCCAGGTGTATTATTTAATGGAATTTTGAGTCTCTCATTTTGGAACAGATGGAGAATATTCATATGTTAATTTCCAAAATGATCTGGTTATATTTTACGCACTAACATAATTGCAGGTTCTTGCTAAAGCTGTTTGCTCTAATAAGAAGGGCAGCAAAGGACGTAAGTGTCAAAGCACACAAAGGCGTGATGACGACTGAAGGATCTCTCAAAGCGTCACAACATGGCAAAATTTCTTGTCATTGTCTGCTGTCTTATAAAGGGCCAATTGAATTCAACAGAGGAGTAATGCTCACAGGTCTGGCGAAAGTGTAACTAATACAGTCTCTGCTGAGCAGTTACCATGCATTTCTAATGAGAGACATGCAGCCAGAAAGTTGTATGCAACGCTTGCTAAGCTCCTGAAGCTGTATGTATCTACCAAGCTTGATGTCTCCTTTTCTTTTCCTTTCTGTATTGTATTATTTTAAATCATGCATCCAATTATCTAAATTTTAGAGGATCTAAACACACTGTAGGAAGACACAATTAGAAGATGCCATCATAGTCAAAGCCGTTAATTTGGATGAATTTCCTTTTACTAAGTTATACTGAAATGAACATTGTAGGAAAGCTCAATTTAATGATACCGTGGAGTATATTCTTGCTTCATTCACTGCTGTCCTCTTTGCAAGGTAAGAACTTTATTTCATTTTTGCAGTAATACTAACTTCTGCAACTAGTTTTGTGAATATTTCATTAGTGTGTCTGCTTATTTTTCTATCATAAACCAACATTTTTGACCCTTATTGGAGTTAATAAAACAATTTCATAGGTTAAAAAAATGTTATATATATCTCCATTCTTTCTGATAAGTGCTGAAGCTAAAATATAGCATTTTTTTTTTTAAGGATATATTTTTATGTTTGAATTTTGTAACAAAAGAAGTTATTAAAGAATTAAGTTTAACTTTGTTTCATTGCCATTATTGTCAGATGAGTAAACTAGAAATTAATTTCAACAGGGTACAATTTTATTTGATCAGTTTGCACCTGCAGTGTTTTTAAGCATTTTTGGAATGTTAGAGTAAACAATTGTTCCTCTGGTTATAGAAACAATCTTTTTAATTTATACGCATATGCACTGCAAATAGATCTTGTAGGTAGTTTCTGTACAGCCATTATAAAGATTTCTAAGACAACATGAGAATGTGATTAGAATGACAACTGAGTTTTATAAGTAATAATCAGAAAAAGATTACAGGTTACCACTCTAGAAGTTTGGTTCTGGATAGATCTGATCACCTCTTATGTTTTATTAGATATGGTCTAAGCCTCTGAAGAAATATGAATGCTTTGCTCTTTTTGGTGGTAGTGTTTACCAGAGCTGAGAGCATGGGAACTTGCAGGTGGTGAGCACTTACGAGCATCAAGCTTTCAGGAAGGAGAGCATCTGTTGCTAGATTCCTTGTGAAGAGAAGTTGTTTTTGTAAAGACACTTTAGAAAACTCAGGTTCATTAACTATTTTTTAAAGAACACAATTCAGTAGTGATATTTGTCAAATGCAGAGTGATGCTATAGAAAAATATTTACCTTGATGATTTTTTAATCAACAGGAACTTATTGCAAGCTTTCTCTTTTGAGAAGGACTTCAAGGTAAGTTTTTATTCCTTATTTGTTAAGTCCTATGAATAAAAATGTGTAAGGCTTATCTGTTGTGGTGTAAGTTAGAAAGTAAAATACAGTCTTGAATTTGCCATGTAAGTTGTCCTGTACATGTGCATTGGATGTAAAACACACTTTCGGAATGTTTACAATTCTTTTCAAAGAATTTATATAATGGGCATGGATTCTCCATTTGAAAAATGAAGGCACTTATGAAAAATGATACTTCTACAGTCTCAAGAAAGCTTAGAGGAGTAATGGAATGAAACCAAGATGAGATCATTATTTTATGTCTGGAAAAATACATTAAATGAGTATCCTTCTACAATTTTAATTGCATGATAAAATCCTAGCTGCTATTTGAAGCACAGAAAAGTAAGTGCTATACAGCCATAAAATAAACATTTTCAATACAAGTTTTCATGTAGAAGCTGAAATCCAAACAAAACCCAAACTAGGAAATGTTCCTGATCCCATTGAATTAAATGGGAACTATGCCATCAATTCTAGTAGAAGTGTCCAGTCGGACATAGCTTTGGATGTCTAGTGACCTCTGTATTTAGTGAACACACATACATACTGAATGATATGCCACCTTGGACTATTGGTAAAACCAAGTATGTTTTACAGTCTGCTGCCCTTGTTTCTAAACTAAATCACAAATTTAAATCAGCTACAGCTGGTGAGCAATCTTCTGCTATTAAAAGCACTATACCAATATATTCACATCACACTTAGGGCAACTCACGGCCACACACACACATTCAGGTATCTATGGATCTGCTTTGCAGTTTTGTATCCTGTCATATAAGCTTGTTCTGCCTATTTTCCTCTCCCCAACAAGCCCCCCGTACCTCCCTGATGTCTGAGAGCAGAGATTGGAGCTCTGTTGAATTCTGTAAAATGAGACCACGAAAAGAAAAAAAGAATCACCATTTTAAACGTTAACCCAAGAAAGACCTCTTTGATAAAGTGATGGTAATCAGAGAGAAACACTTCTCTCTGGGGAACGGCTTATTCAGGCTGCTCCGGGGACCTTTGGTTATACAAGATCCTTTTTGTTTTCTTCCAGAAACGAGTTTAATGCAACTCGACAGAAAAGAGATCTCTTAACAACAGAGGTAGGTTATACCTCCGAAAGAGTGGGGAATTCCTCCCCCTGTTCTACTCAGGGGCTTTACTGTTGTGACAATGGGGCCTTTGTAAGGAGCAAGGCCGTGGTAACAGGAGGACGGTGAGCAGTAGCCGCTGTTCCCTACCTGCTGCCTCCAGCCGAGGCCCATGGCCTCACGCATTCATTCACTCCTGGCGAAAGATCGCTGAATTACCCACCCTGACAGAACAGCTGATGCACACCATGGGAAATAACACCACTGCTCTTCTGCGTTTTGTGAAGGTGAACAGAAAGCCCCAGAAAGCTGTTAGTGTTTGATGAAAAACACAGCGATGACTGCAGAGGAGGGTACTGCATGTGATGGTGGTGGCAGTGGCTCCAGTCCAGCCTTGAGTCCCAGAACTGCAGCCTGAGGGCTGTCCCACCCCACGCCCCACACTGCTGTCTTGCACAGGTGATGTCTGACTGGAATTTTGTAGTAAAGAGGAATCCTGTTCCCCTGTGGGTAAACACATCATGCTGCAGAGTCCAAGGAGAGGTTACAGCCCCCTTTTACAGGGTCAGGTGAGGAGCCCAAAGCCTCTGCTCTGACTCTTGCAGACAGCCTGCAATACAACCACAAATTCTTTTCTCTCAGTCTCTTGGAGATTTGTCTCCTGATGAAGACAGAAAGCAGCCAGTATGAAACATAACACTGAGGTGAATCAAGCCTCTTCCGCTCACTAGGAAAACACTTTCTGAGGGAAACGGATTCTGGGGACTGATGGTGGCTCAGAGGGGTGCTCAGCAGAACAGTGCTGTCACAGCAAATATGCTTTACCTTTCCAGAACAACACAAAAGCAAAAAGCCACTTTGCTGAGGAGAGGGAATGGAGAGGAGCATTTTTGTACACAGATGGTGAGGAACTTCTCTGGCTAAAGACAGCCTGTGGAACAGCTTTCTGGTGGAGTACAGTTCAGATTGGTTACAGACAGATTGTGCTGCATGAGTGCATCAAATCATTTCCAGTTGGAGGAGGAAGTATTTAGATGTGAAGCATTGGTGGGACTTCACCTGATTTGTTTATCGTACAGTTGCATTCACACTGAAATCTGTTAGCTCAAGCTCCAGAGATGAAGCAGGATTTGCAGAAAGAAGAGTTTCTCACCAGTGGAGGCTTAAATGATTTGTTATGCTCAGTTGTGCAGCTGAAGGCTGGTGTATACCTGAGTGGGTAGCATGGGAGTACAGAAATTTAACTTCATAATACACAGAGAGAGAAGTAAAAAAATATGGCCAGGAATAACTATCTAAGCAGAAAGATAAGGCTTTGTAAAACAAAAGGATTTAAAATAGCCATGAAGAAATGTAGTGGAAAATATCTAACTCTCAAGCACTTCACGCTAGTAAACGTTTTAGTCTAGTGGGGGTGAAAACCCTGGAGTGCTTGTCATGTAGGACTTGTTCAGTTCTCGGAAGGATTGATGTGACACGACAAACTGCAAGAGCAGAGTGCTGGGTCAGAACCCAAGACTTCCTTACAGTCCTCTGTCCCCCTGTTCCTCCACAAGATAGAATGCAGATCAGGCAGATCTGTCTCCTCTTTGTTTGGGATGAGCTGAAATGCAGTTCTGAAGAGTCTTAAGTGGGATGTGAAATCTATCACAACTGAAGTGGCCACATTAGACGATCAGGGAATGTTGCAGGGCATGAGTTAGGGGAATCTGGGGAAGGAGGGATATTGCATCTCCACACTCTCCAACTCTTTGTATTTTATGGAAGTGAAGAAGTCAGGATGCTTCCCAGGACCCTCACTCTTCCTCCCAAATATAAACACAGATCTCCCCAGTGGAACTCTGCTGGTTCACTGGCACTGGTGAAGCAGAGGGCATGGAGAGAAGGCCAGCAGTGATCCCTGTATACTGCTGTATAGTTCTCTGTTCCCCTAAACCATGCTTTCCCTCCCCACAAGTGCTGCAGTCACTGCCTTTCCTGCTGGTCCACGCAGCCAATCTGTCCATAGCACGTGAGGCTGTGCCATGTGCTTAAACAACCTGCCAAGTCCTAACCCAATCCTTCTGTAAGGCCTTGGGCTTGTATTGGCGAATCTGTAAAGTACAAATACCCTGATTTTGCTTTTATGTTTCTCTGATAGGTTCGAGCTACATCTCCTCAATTGCACCTAAACGGGACCTTGACATGGAGCCCACCAAGAGGTCAGTGCCACTCTCCCTGGGAGGAGATGCTACTGAACACTCTGCCCTCCTACCTGCTTCCTGTTTTGCCATGGGCTTTGTCTCCTACAAAACCCTAACCTATCTCATCATCTCATTTTATCCTCATTAAATTGCAGAACTTTCCTGTTGAAAATGTACTTCTAAAATAATGCCGTCAGCGTTATAAATATTTGTATGTAGGTTTATAATTTCTCCCTGGGAAGGAAAGCAACTATCTGCAAACCTGAAACCTGAAAACCTCTTTCTCCTCCACTTCTGGGGAGCTCTGATTTAGCTCAACCTCAGTGAACGGTTAGTAGACAGCGAGGTCTTAACTTCCAAACAGGCTACAAAACCCTTTAATTAAGCTGCTTTTAGAAACAATTACTAATTATAACACAAAACAAGCCATTCCCATGGAATCTTAAATTTCTGACTTCAGTCACCTCTTCAGCAGAAATAACTTTATACAACTTTTTAGCATGTAGTGAGAATTATTTTTAACCAGTTTTGTCTCTATAATATATTCTACACTGTTAATAAGCTGAATATACCCTTTGCTGTAATGACTAAGAGGGAGGAGCTGAACATATGTATGAGTTGTGCTGAACTTGGTCAATTAAAATAATCTTCATCCTGTGTATTTCTAGATCGGGAGGACTGGGATTTGGTCTCTTTACATGGGAACTTGACCTTTTGTTTGCTGGGAGGAGATTGACCTTTTGCTCCTTTGTTAGTGTACAAATCTCAGACTAGAAGAGAGAGAACTTTGTCTTTTAACCAAGGAACACAAAGTATAAAATTAAGTAAATGTTAAAAAGAAAGTGTTGTTGGTTATTTTTCTTAGCTAATATCGATGCTAATGATTTTAGAACAAACATCTAATGTGAGTCTCAATCTAACTGAAAAATACTGTATCTACTAAAAGGCTGCTTTGCTTGCTGACAGGCTTGTGTGCTCAAAAGTGCCTTAATGGAGCAGGCTGCACAGAGGCAGGTGACTGTGATTGTCAGTTATTTCAAGCTCAAGGAAGCAGGTGCCAAATTGGTAAGTCTGGGGCTGGAGGATTAATCAAGTTTTGTGTTCAAGTGATATATAAGGGGAAGGTTTTAAAAACAACATTGTCAACATAACTTTTGTGATTCCTTTTGTAGTAGCGGAACTCCATTCCACTAGAAAACAACAGGATTGAAATTATATTAGATGTTAGGGAAATATGTAGAGCAACAATACAAATGCCTAGGTTATAGCATCTGGACGATGATGATTCATAGATACCGTAACAGATAGATCACTGTCTAATATATCAGCAATATTCCTTTTGTTCAAAACTCTATTTCCTTCCTAACCTTTTACTTCTGTAGGTGTCTTTGCCACCTGTACATTTTTTATTACTGTACTTGTTTAAGCTCAGTGTGTTTTCTGCAGTTCCTAACAATGGTAAGGACCGAGATGGGATTTGCAAATCATGGGGACAGTATCATTTTGAAACGTTTGATGGCATCTACTACTACTTTCCGGGAAATTGCTCCTATATTTTTGCAAAAGACTGCGGTGCTCCAGAACCACATTACACTGTTTGGGTAAGTATGTGAGCATATGTTAGAAATACATACTGAGTATTCCTATATTTCATAAATAAAATAACTAGAGAGAGAATAAACGGATCAAACTGCTGCGTTACATACAAAACTATGCTGCTGGAAAATGTCTAAGCATGTGTGCAGTAACTCAAAACACTGGTGAAATAATAATCAACAGAGTCAGTATATTAAAAATAGTATTTCTTACTCCCTCTATGCTAAAAAAGGATCTCAGCTCTCTCCTCTCTGGGAAATCCCATGTAGCAAACTGGGTCTTAAAGCAGGCCTTGGAAGCTTCAATAAACTTTAGCTGTCAGACTGCAGAACATACCAAATTGCTGAGTGAAGTGCAAACAGCTATCCCCTGCTTGGTGGCCGGGCAACCAAGTGTAGCAGGCCTTGACTTGTAGCCACTGGCTTGCTAAGATGGGGAACTGCCTCCCCCAGCCTATGGAAAAGTCTGTTCCCCTGGGGATTTGTGTTCTAATTTTGGCTTACCTCTGCGTCATGCAGGGTAGTTTAACAGCTCAGAAGCCTTCATCCTGACCTATGTATGGGAGGCACTCTTTTATTTCTTCAAATTGCTGAGTACCTGTGATTAATGATATAGAGATCAGGGAGAATTCAAACCTATGCTACCTCTGAAGGAAGGTGATTGTGTGGAGAGAACACAAGCTCATGATGCTATTTTTTCTACAATTGTTGCTGATTCTGCAAGGGGAGGGAACAAGAGTGGTCCTAATTGTAATGCAAACATGGTGGTACAGTGGTCACAGGGGCAAAGGCAGATCTAGATTCTGATTCCTTCTGCAAGGGTCTGTTTTCATGTATAAGTATGTGACTTTCTTACTCCCCAAACAGTAGCATTCAGAGAATTTTAATCTCGTTTCCACTCACTCAGATCATAGACAGATGCTATCTACCTTCCATTATTTCATACAATTTTTAGATTCGGCATGCAGCTTTGATATTTTAGGAGATTTCTTAAAATACAGTAGCAAAAACCACACAGAGGGTGGTGACACACTGGAACAGGTTGCCCAAGGAGGTTGTGGATGCCCCATCCCTGGAGGCATACAAGGCCAGGCTGGATGTGGCTCTGGGCAGCCTGGTCTGCTGGTTGGTGGCCCTGCACATAGCAGGGGGGTTGAAACTAGATGATCATTGTGGTCCTTTTCAACTCAGGACATCCTATGATTCTATGATTATATTACAATCTAGAATCAATATTTTGGTGGATACCCAATGCTCTGGAAGGAGAAAAGCTACCACTGCTGGAATAAATGTCATATTTTTAAAAAACCTAAAGATGTTTAATCAGAAAAATCACAAGTAATGCTGAATCATTACGGACAGTGCCAACTGGGCTGTGGAGAGCAGAAAACCTTACCAAATGCTCACATTATGGTCCTTCTGATTTTAGCAATCCACCTCTCTAGAGAAGAAAAGAGCAATTTTGATTTTGTGTTTCTTTCTTAGGCCAGGCTTACATAGAAACCATTTTTCAATACTAGCAACATTTACTATGACTTTAATTATGACTTTCTTTATACATATGAAATCCTTAATGCTTTTACTGACTTGGTTTATTTCACTCAAAGAAACAGTAACTTTTTTATTTCCAGCATTAAGTGTCAGTCAGGGAGATTAGTTAGTGTATATGTAAGCACTGTATTTGTTTACCAATAGATCTTCTCTGAAAAAGTGAGCGTGCTGGTTTCTAATTACAGCCCCTATTACTATGCTGGCAAAATGTTTCACAGTTACTCATCTATTTTGCTTCGCAGCACTGTCAAGAAAACTGACAATACCCATCCTTCTCCAAGAAAACTGTCACACATGGTCATAGTAGTGTTTAACTTCTTAGCGCATATGAGTAGTCAGAATAAATCTGAGCCCACAGTTTTCATGTCCTGAGAGCACACCCTGGCCAGCAAAAACTGGAATATCTCTGGTGACAAGGATGTTCCTGCACTGCAGGAGTCATACTCTGCAATGCTGATGGCTGGGATTGCGATGGAATCCCAATTGCAAAGGTAGCATCCTTTTTGCCAAACTGTAAAAACAACGCATGCTGGCATATCATGCCCATTCCTAGATCTGATAATACATTATTTTTTTATTTGAGATCTACTTTAATTGCCATAAAACTGTGGACATGCAGAGATAACAACTGCATGGTTTTCATTTCTAGAAGCACACATCTGAGATCTATTTAACACCTTTCTCTAGTAGTGGGCAGTCATGGAAGTCACATACTGCCTATAACAGTGAGACACACTATTTTGCAAATCTCTCTCTGGTTGAGTGCCACTTGCTGTGCTCAAACTGAGAAGCTGATGTGAGAGTCAAGCCAATACCGTGGCTCACAACCCTCTCTGTGTATGATGGGGACAGCCAGATTTCAGAAGAGCCTCCTCGTTTCCACTGACGGTCCTGGAAAACCAATGAAAAACAGGTTTTAACAATGCACTTAAGTTAGATGCCTGCAATAATCTGTGGGAGCATTCTCAAATCTCAACAAATCCTGAGTGATTCAGTAAGGCATGCTCTAGTTCAGCTGGTGCCAGTCTCGATTGGAAGGGAGAATGCAGGCTTTAGGCCAAGGTTTAGTATCCTATAGTAGTTCCCTCCAGACCTGTAGAAACTGAGTTGTAGAGGTATCTCAGTGTGTATAATAAGCTCCTACTTAGCTCACTACAGAGTCTATGAAGTTTATCTACGTAAAATACCTGAGTATTTCTTGCACTTGTGATACTTTGTGCTG
>JAOWBP010000001.1:34837341-34848561 GCA_028571105.1 Tragopan temminckii
TCTTAAATGGGGTCTAGGAGAGGTGGAGCCAAGCCACCAATTGCCTTCACCTGTGCTCCCAGGGCTGACTCATTGCTTGCCTCAGGTGATCAATCAGAGGTTCGGGCCGTGATTCAGCAGTTCCCATACAACATGGTATCCCATAATGTCTTTCTCTCCAAATACATGGATTTGAAGGGTGACTGTTCAGAGGACAAGGAACTGGTTGTGAGAGCATGCCCAGAGAGTGGTGATCAATGGCTTAATGTCCAGATGGAGAATAGTAATGAGAGGTATCTCCCAGGGGTCTGTACATCTTAACATCTTGATGCACGGCATTGACAGTGGGATTGAGCATACTCTCAGCAAGACTATGGATGATACCAAGCTGTGTGGTGCAGTCAACGTGCCCAAGAGACAAAAGGACGTTCAGAGAGACCTAGACAGACTTCAGCAGTGGATCCAGGTGAACCTCATGAGGTTCAGCAAATCCAAATGCAAGGTCTTGCACCTGGATTGTGGCATCCCCACTATCACTACCAGCTGGGAGCTATAAGGATAGAGCACAGCTCTGGCAAAAGGGATGTGGTGATACTCGTGATGGCAGGCTAGACATGTGCCCCTACAGCCCAGAAAGCCACCTGTATCCCAGGCTGCATTAAAAGAAGTGTGACCAGCAGGGTGAGGGAGGTGATCCTGCCCCTTTACTTTGTGTTGATGAGACCTCACCTGCAGTACTGCATCCAGATTTGGAGTCCTCAGTACAGGAAAGATGCGTACCTGTTAGAGTGTGGTTAGAGGAGGGCCACAAAAATGATCCCAGGGATGGAACACTTCCCCTGTGAGGACGGTCTGAGAGATCTGAGGCTGCTCAGACTGGAGAAGAAAAGGCTCAGGGGAAACCTGAGAGCAGCCTTTCAGTATCTAAAAGGGGTCTATAAGAAGGAAGGGGACAGACTCTAGCAGAGTCTGTTGTAATAAGGGGAAATGGTTTCAAATCAGAAGAGTGGAGATTTAGATTGGATGTACGGAAAAACTTTTCTATAGTAATGGTAGTGAGGCACTGGAAGAGGTTGCCCATGGAGGTGGTGGAAGCCCCCTCCTTGGAGACATTCAAGGTCAGGCTGGATAGGGCTCTGAGCAAACTAGTCTACCTATGGAAGTCCCTGTTCATTGCAGAAGAGTTGGACTAGATGACCTTTAGGGGTTGCTCCCAACTGAAAAATTATATGATATACAATTCTTGTTCATGAGCATCTTCTATACTGTAAAATCCTCTATTTGCATTCAGCTAAACTGATGATCGATCCTGTGCCCAGAAGGACTGCTGATGCTCACCATACCAGGAGCACTGATATTACTGTCACAGAGCTGCTTATGCAAACCAGGGTGCTCATGAAGTCACATATTTCTCTATGTGCCTGTTCTGGATTTTGAAAATGAAGATGAATTATTCTTTCAGACTTTTCATTGGAACAACTGATACTTGTATACACCAGAAAAGCATTCACTTGTAATGATCAATACAGACAAGCAAATAAGAATAGATAACAAGGAACAGATGACAAAAAACGGAAGTGGCTGTATAAACCTGGGAAAAAGAGGGTGTAGAGAGTTAGATGATGATGTTTTGCATGTATTTTTCTACTACTAACCTTGTCTCATATGTGATCTTTGAAGTAGGCTGTTTATTTTTCCAGATTAATGTTGCCACAGACAGTTGGAAATGTTTTCTTTGAGAGATTGGCTGACTATATTCTGGTGAAAACTACCTTTGGTTTTTCTCTTGCTTGGGATGGAAACTCTGGTATTTATATTAAGCTAACAGAAGATCATCACGGAAAACCTTGTGGCCTCTGTGGAAATTTTAATGGCGATAAATATGATGACCTGATACTGCAAAATAGTAAGTAAATAGCTTGGAAATACACCCTTACCTTGTGTAAGCAGCTCCATGCTAACTTAAAATCTATTATGCAAGAAAAGACAGAGTCCTTATTTCAATAGAAAATAGAATATGTGCTCTATTCTTCACAGAATCACAGAATCACCAAGGTTGGAAAAGACCTATAAGATCATCCAGTCCAACCATTCACCAGTAGTTCTCACTAAGCTATATCCTTCAACACAATGTCTAAAATTGCAGTGAGGCTGGGGGCACGTTTGGGGAAAAAATCCCAATTCAAGAAACTATTTGTATGTATGCTTTAGCCTCTTCTGGCTCAGCAAAGTACTTGTTCTATGTTTATCTTAGCTGATGGAAGTGCCTTGAAATAATAAATAAATAAGCAAATGCTTGTGGTTTTCTGTAGGTTTAAGAATTGAGGAAAGAGTGAAAAACCAAAATATTAATATTTGGAAAAAACACCATGTTGAGTCATTTGTTTACATTGCTGTCATAAAAATATGAGCTGAAATATTTACATTTAAAAGCACTTTCCAGAAAGTTCCTCATATCTCTCTGTTGGTATGTTGTATTTAGAGCCTCCTAATACCCTGTATGGTAAGTTGCTCAATACTGTCTCATCTGAGGAAGAAGTGACTTACTAAGTTGGTAGAATATTCTATAATCTTTGTAGTTCGAAATACTTCTACTCTCTAGAAACTTTTGTCCTGCTCACAACCAATATGAAGAAAGACAAAACATGGGAATTCAGTCTGATAAAAAGAAAAATAGAAAGAAAGATATCACTGATTGCTGAGAGAATCAAATCCCATGACCCTACAGTTTGTTAAGTCACAAAGTTTATCTCACTGTAACTTTTTTTCCCTTTTCTGTTTTGCTCCATTCACTACGGTTGATAGGCAGGTGTTCAACACTTTGAATGAAGGAAGAAACATTTCTTTGCACTGTTTAAAAATCTCCCCACTATTAATTCCTGTTATTTCTTCTGTCATGAAAGAAGTGTGTTCACTGTTTCATACCTTCATTGCTGCACGTCAGAGTTTAGTATGTTTAATAACTAGTTAAAAAATGGTGATGAAAAATGGAATTCAGAAGAGATAATGAACTCACACAAATTCTTTATAAGTAATTGTCTCAGCATTTTAAAATGTATTCTGTTATAAAATATGACAGCTCTTTCTTCAATTTCAGAGCGACATGTTTTTTCCATTGTCATTTCTTCTGGTTCTTCTCTTTGTCAGAAATGACAGTATTATTGTAGAGTACAATCCAGAGCACTGTGAATTACTTTAACCTTGAACCAGGTACCTTGACATTGTGCAAATACAATGCAAGATGTTCTGCTATCTTCACATGAATAGATTAACTAAATTAAAATTGCTTCTAAGCTGCAAGTTTTTTCTAAACGTTTCAATTTCTAGGATCATTTGGGATAATGATTTGTCTCCCCTGACTATACTATTCCTACAGTAGTGTAAAGGAAATTCTTATATCTATCCTGAATCTTGCAGAGTCTGAATGCCCTGTGTTTGCATTATCTTACATAATGAAGCTGTGGAGTCTCAATATCAAAGCGTAGTTTAAAAAATCAGTTCCTTTTCTGTTCCCTTAAGCTTCATCTTTCTTTGTATCTTTATATTGCTTTAATACATGGGACTGTATCTGTGAGTAAAACCATTTTAAGGACAGTGATTTTGTATAGTGGGATTTTTTTAAGACTTAGAATGTTTTTTTTCAAGACATGTCAAAATGAAAATAAAATCTCTTTAATGTTTCTGCAGAACCAGGTTTGTATCAACAGGTTTACTTCTAGACAAAAACCAGCCTTTTAAGTTTGGGAAGGGTTTTCAGAACTCTTCTGTCAGAAAAGAAGAAAAGTTTTAACTCTCCCTGGCTCCTATGTGAACTAGATTGGTCTAGCTTTGTTTATTTGTGGAGATCCAAGTATGAATATCTGATTATTGTGTTTTGGGACTTTCCACATTCCAGAGTGTGAAACTGTACATTTTGTGCTGAAAGAAGTTGAATTAAGTTTTGGATAATACTGTTCTATGAAAAAAAAAAAAAAAAAAAAGAAAAAAGCAACTAATTTCATTTCAATATTCTATCTCCTAACCATGCATAGATAACAATTACATAGATATTAATTATTATTCTTCGAAGTGGAGGCAGTAAACTCTCTCTAGCATACTTAAGAACATAGAGAAAATGTAATACATAGTTCTTGCTGCAAAAATATGGGAATTTTGGGTTTGTTCCTTTACCACAACCTTCTTGTATGTTCTTGTGTGTTTGTTGCCATGACTTCCAATCATGCATCTCATTCATTCATTCTCCCATCCCCGTGCTGTTAGCAGAATTGGGCAAGTATTGTGTTTGTCACAGGGGTTTTCTGCAGTAGGGGAAAGAGAGTGAGATAACAGTGCTAACAGACCACTGTGAAACGTGATGCAAGTCTTAAATTGTTTTAAAGAAATGTATTTTTTCTTAAGCGTTCAGTGTGTTACAGTAGTTTTTATTTGTATATTTGCTGTAAAAGTGTCATTAATTGTATTTAAAAAGTATATCTGCCTCATATATATATATATATATATATATATATTTCATCTAAATGTGGTATAATATATTGCCTAATGTTAAAAAGGAAAAATCAACTGTTTCTAGACTCTACCTACTCTATGCATACCAATATCTGAAGTAACATATGTATTTAAAAACATTCAGAAATTTCCAAGACGTCTTTTGAGCTTGTGCTGACAGTCTTTCTTCTGGGTCTCCTATCACACAGGAGGTGAATATACAGAAGACATTGCTGAATTTGCAAATAGCTGGACTGTGCAAATCTCAGATGATGCAGCTTGTGTACCTACTGCCTTAGATTTTTCCAGTCCTTGCTCAGTTAATGCAGAATCCACTGAGGTAAATTAATCATGTAGTAATTATTATTATTATTCTTTTAAATCTTCCCTGCCTTGTGATGGTACAAGAATCTAGTAATATAAAACATATAGAAAAAAAACCTCAACTGCATTGAGGCTTTGAGAAGATTCAGGTTAGTGCTGTTGCTAGAGAATGTTTGAAGATCTTCAGTTTAGCTTGAAAGTACAAACATTCCAATAGGATGTGCCAAGTCGTAAAGGTCTGCTTCATTGCTGCATTACTCAGTTTCCGTTCTGGCATCTTACAGCTCATTATGTTGGAAATTATGAAATATTGCGGAAGTACTGTGCTCAGCTCCTTGACTGACATGAAATAATTTTTAGGTCATGCCATGCCAGGTAGTTTAGGAACAGTATGTGATCAGGTCTCTGTAGTTAGAGAGGACAAATTTTAGGAAGAATAGTAGAGGACACATAATAAATGGCAACTTGAGATTCTCAAGCTTTAATGGGAGTATGAAGGGCCCTAGATTAGATCAGCAAAGCTAAAAATAATTATGCTTGTTCAGAAACTATTTTCTAACTGTTGTTTACTGATTTTCCTTAATGCGCAGGATATATTCTTCAAGTGCCAAATATTCCTACAATTTCCTTTTCTCAGCTGTCACGAGAGCATAGATCCATATTCTTATATTTCTAGCTGTATGAATGATCTTTGCAGGTAAGAATGGAGTTCTTGTTTACTTATTTTGGTGCATGAAATGAATGCTTACTTTTCCGAGGCAAGAACCGAGCAGTACTGAGTGAAGTTAGTAGGGACTAAATGAGCTCAAAATGGAAGAGATGGTGTTTCTCTCAGTGGGTCCTTTACTTAGAACTAGAGGACACGTAACCTGTGTCTCAGCCAAGAGACAGTTGGATTGCTAGATATTTACATGAATTCAAGGAAAGACTAGACAAACACATGGGAGAGAAATTCATGGAAAATCGCTAATGACGAAAGAGAGTTGCTAATCACACACACACACAAAATACTTACATCTGGAAGCTCTGAGTCAAATATACACGAAGATTAGGATGATAGTAAAAGGAAATATCAGAGATACTGGAGGAGTAGAAACATTTCCTCGGCAGAGTCAGACTGTTTTTCTGATAAAAAAATATAGTAGAGCAAGCATCATCATTCAAACATGTAGATTTTTTTCAAAATTGTTCTATTTATATAAATTCAGAGATGTCAAAAGAAATTCAGCTCTCACTGGTTTTGGTGGGAGTTGCACATCCTCAGTTGCTGGTGTTATACGTAGACTGGTATTTTTCTCTTAGCCCTGGAATCTTATTTATTTGTCAGTCATTCACAGTAAACAGATGCTTCAGAGAGTAACTGAACAGAAAACTAAGCAATGTGTTTCTTCTTTTTTAAAAAGGTCTTATGACTAAGAGGCAATTGTCATAAATAACAGGAATTGTGTCAGGTACTATTATAACCTTCTCAGAGTATCATCAATTTAATCAAAAGCATACAGAAAGGTTCAGAAGACTAAAAACAAGAATCACTCAGTAGCATCCATTACAACTTGTTAGTTCATTTCAATGAATTTTGAGTTTTCTGTTTTGCCATCAAGTGAATATGGAAGAATTTGAGTTTGTTAGCAGTTCTTAAAGTGTTTCTTCTGCAGTTGATGCTCTGTTCATTAATTCAACTAAGAGAAGAGCTGAGCTGCCTCTGCATAGTCTCAACGTAACTCAGGAGCTTATTGTGCCTTTTCCTCAGTCAGAAGAAGAATAATGAAAAGCAAATTTTAAGATGTGGTATTTAATTTATGTCTTGGTGTTAAGGAGTAAAAGAAGTATAATGAGAAGCAAACTTTCAAGTGTGATACTGAGCCAGTGTTACAGCATTAAGGAGGTTTTGATTTTTGTTGAAATGCAGCATGTGTGCTGAATATGAATTGTGTGAATGTTAAAAACCTTGAAGGAAGTTTCTGTGTCTGAGAACCTAATTAATTTAGGCTTACTTTGCTTATAATAGGTCTCTTCTTGTGGCTTAGTGTCAGTTTATAAAGGGGGGCCATTTTATATGCCAAGTATTCTTTCTATTAAGACCCATTTAATTGGATTAGATAAAGAGAATTGGGAGAAACTGTGATCACTGTAACAAAGAATATAGTGGTGTTTGATTTGGTAACAGATGTGTTGAAAGCAGAATACAAATACAATTTAATATGTTTTCAAGACCGTTAATTTTGGAGGCTTGATCTTTTGTGCTGAAAGACAAACTCAGCTAATCTGTCCTGTCGTGCTTATAATAGAAATGTCTTATTATGACTGGTTCATTTTGGCATCAAGTCCTTCGTGGAGAGTGACAGGAGTTGTTGGGTTTTCACATTAAAAACTGGTAGTATTTTGCCTTATGTAACTTGCATCTTGGTAAAATCTTACCTAAATATTGATGGATATCTCTTTACTTGACTCTGGCAGAAATGCATTATCCAGCTTCTTTTGTATAGATTAATGTAGAGATAATGGCTTTGCTCAAGATTGCACTGTAACTCTCTGTACTTGTCTACAGTATTTGATAGATAATGCTTCTGATGCTAAGCAACAAGGTCAGAAGTCTACCAACAGGATTCTCCTCACCTAAGTTCAAGGACTAAGTTTGAATTAGAAACTTGAACTTGATAAGGGACATTTGGTCCAAGTATCAGCATAAGTGAGAATTTCTATGCCAGGCATGAAGGAGAGGGTGAAGACATGGATCTTGTTATTATCATAGAATCATAGAATGGTTTGGGTTGGAAAGGACCTTTAAGATCAAGTAGTTCCAACCTCCTGGCAGGGACACCTCTTTCTAGATCATGTTGCTCAAAGGCCCATCCAGCCTGACCTTGAACATCTCAGGCATGGGAGCGCCTACAACCTCTCTGGACAATTGTTCAACTGCATTCTTGAACTGTAATGTTGAAATACATTGTTGCCTTTCTGGGCAATACAAAATTGTATTGTTGAACTGTCCATTGTCTTCATGACAAGGTTGTGTTTTTCTTTCACCATCCTCTAGGACAGCAGCATCAGCTGAGTGAAGTATTCTGAGCAGTCTCACGTGGCATTGATTTGTAGGTGGGATTTAAGTTTTGTGATTACTCCCTTGTTTTATCATTTCAGGGTGGATGATGATGAAACATACTGCAGAGCGGTGACAGAGTACGCTAGAGCATGCTCCCATGCTGGGTCCCCTGTGCGAGACTGGAGGGATGATTTTCCTGCTTGTAGTAAGACTCTTTAGTAAAGCATAGTGTGTGACCTTTGAAATACCACCAGATACCCTTTTCAAATAATTCCATCTTAACAACATTTGTCGCTATAGGGCTCAAACCTTATACTGAAGTAGATCAGCCAGCTTCATTATTAATGGAGAACAAAGAAGTCAATCACTTGCTTGAGGATTATTTTAATTCCATTGTGATCTCATGTAGATACATAGAAAATTCATGTTTGTGCAGATTGCTTGAAACTTCATGTAAGTTGATCATGCTCCACAAGGAAGAAAAAACATCATCTGTGGAGATCTGATATCATCACTGTTTCCAGCTGACCTTTCAGCCTCTACCAGCTTTATAACACAATGAATAAAGGGAATGCAGCTCCTTCTCGTCATCACTGCTGCCTATCAATTGTAGTTCAGTCACATGCACGGAACTTTGAACTAGTTGAGATGTGAACGTGTTCCCTTGTTACAGGAACTATAACTTGTAGTAGAGAGGTGAAAGAAGAATTTGATAAACAGACTTAAATACTGATGAGAGATTCACTGCGGTTCATCAGTTACAGCCTCTCCAACAATCCATTGCACCTAACCTGGATAATCACTACACCTGAAATGTTGCGCAACTATTTATTCAGTGAGATAAGACTTCTCCAGTATGGAAAGAGAAATTGCACTAATGCACAATGTAATGTGCTCTTTTTCTAGCTGAGAGGTGTGAAGACAGCTTTGTACACCGTGATTGTATCAGCTGTTGTCCACCAACTTGCACCTTTGAAAAAGATTGTCTTGGTAGCAACCTGCACTGCTTAGATGGATGTTACTGTCCAGATGGTGAGTACTATTAATTTTATGTGAAAAATATTTGTAAAATTAATATCCGGCATTATAATAAAGTTGTCTAAATAAATTATGCTTAAAGTTAAAAGCCAGAAAATATGAATAGTTTAGTTGTTTTAGTTTTTGCTATTCTAACTGTGATTCTGTCTTTTATTGTGCTCTGAATATTTACAGAGAATATTATGACATAGAATAAAATATCAGTTAAAATCTAGAGCCATCACTAATGCTATCTACAGTGAGGCATAGCATAGGTTTAATCAACTTTATTATAATTATTCCTGAAGCAAATGAGGTTTTGTTTGAACAGAACGTATCATATACTCTATTCAAGAAAACTTCCTACGATCTGTACTAAATGAAAATTAGGGACTGGTCAATGAACAGTCCGATTATGGAAGGGCTAGATATATATGATATCAAAACCTTTTTGGTTTCAGTCTGTAGAGTTTTACATACTTTAGGCAAACGTTTTTCATAAAGCAACTTTTCAGAATGAAAACTGCTCTGAGAAGGCTTAAGTGTTGAATGTTCTGAGCATTCTGCAATCACTAGGTGACTCTTTAAACTAGTCCCCAGTCGCCTTCTGATAGATTTGAATGTTTGAGTAAAATGGGGCAACAACAGGAACACTGAGTCTATTAACTTTTTTTTTATCTCATGTGTTAACTTCCCCCCCAATAGGTCTCATTTTGGAAAATGGAACTTGTATCTCCGTGTCAAATTGTCCTTGTATTTATCATGGAACTGCCTTCCCCGTAGGCACAAGAATTGAGCAAGAATGTAGTAATTGGTATGTGAAGGCCTCATGTATATGCTTCCTCTATCTGTGACTGTTCGCTGTAGTTAGTTTAACATCATAGTCATGCTCAAATTTCAAAGAATAGTTAGTATTTATGCTTTATGGTCTGGGCTTTGTGTATCACCAAAATACACAGTTCTACAGAAACAGTGTATTCAATATCTGTTAATTAGTTCATAGCTCCTATTTTGATAAATATTGGAACACTGAATTTCTGCATTTTGTGACTTTTCTTTTTAGTGTTTGTACTGGTGGCATTTGGAACTGTACTGATCATGATTGCCCAGGTATCTGTATTTCATGGTTTCTTTTCTCTCCTCAGTGAACACAAGGGATAAACTTTTCCAAAGACAACAGACTCAAATGTAATCCAAGGGTTTGGGATGCTATTTTAAGAAGAAAGAGTTAGCACACAAATGTCCAGAAGCAGTGGGATGGCTGAGGCAAAACTGTTAACTGCCTGATTGTACTTGCCTTACTTTTTCCTATTTGTTTCCCTAACTCAGTGTGTTAGATTCACACATTTTATTCTATCTCCTACTTATGCTCTGTGTGCTTTGGGGCATGCATCTAATTCCACAGACAGTTGCTGCACCGTCTGTGCAGTGGGCCGTGGAAAAGATTCTCCTCACTTCTAGATGCAGCTGTAATGCAGAGAATAAGAAGAGCATCATTCTGTTGCTCAGAGTGCTCTGATTTCACCCTTGTAACAATAGTTCATGTCTGGATCTTTCTCTTTAAAGATTACACATCTCTTTAATGAGTTACTGAGATAAATATAAATCATCAGGTAGTGAAACTTCCTTGACAGTTCTGTACCTTAAACAAAATCATACCATGAAACTTGTGAAAGAGAATTTTTTTTTTTTTTTTTTTTTTCAAATTAAAGAACCTCCTATGAGGTTAGCAAACAAAGCTTAGCAGGTACTAAAAAAATCTTAGAAAGGTGGATCTGTAGACTAAAGTGCTGTCAGTGAGTATCACCTCACATGCATCTTGTGTGTGCATGCAGGAGGTCAGTTCTGACTAGTCTTGTCCTAAGGAATGAATGCCTGTTAGCAGTAGGAGTGGGTTAGGTGTGCTCCCACAGATTGCCTTCTGCTGCAGTGGCAGCCAAAAGGAATCTAGCTTATGTGCTCTGGTGTGACCTCACAAACTGAACCAAACTGCAGTAAGTAGGGATCTGCTGGAGGCTTACTTCAATGGTCTCCTGATCTGATCTGAAACAAGAATGTAGGAGCACCCTGAGGACAGACAGTGGGAATTTAGGACAACCCACATGTTCAAGCATAGCATTTTCATGCAGCAACAAGCAGTGCCATAGTACCAGTGAGAGAGGAGAAAGAAGCTGGCTCTCTCTTTCACACCTAGCCATGCCAAAAAATGATGAGGAAGAAGATTACAGGAAACTTCAGAGCTGTAACACAGAGAAAGCTTTTCCATGTATTCTAGGGAACCAGTGACTCACATCTCAGCCTAGATAGTACCAAAGCTACACATGGGCGTGTGCAAAATGAGATGGCATACAGTGGAAAGATGTGTATATAAC
>JAOWBP010000001.1:34855950-34867019 GCA_028571105.1 Tragopan temminckii
CAGGGTGGAAGGGGCTCTCTGGGGCAGGCAGAGCAGAGTGGGCAGGGATATGACAAACGGGATATAGCATATCTGTGACATGGCAGGGATTAAAACAGGGAATTTCTAAATTAGAGGGGAATGCTTTAATTTTAACTGGACAATATTCTGTCTCACGTATTTATGCAGAAACAGAAAATAGACACTGCTTACATCCAGCTAAGGAATTTTTCTAACATAAGGCCATTCCAAACTTTTCTAATTTTAGAAGTGAGTAGAACAGTAGATTTTTGTCACGTATTTTAACTCATTCCAGAACAGCAAAAGATCATTTTGCATTGCTGCTTTGATCTCCTACGATATATTGTCTTGTTTTTTTATTTTTCACATTTTAAGAATATGTTGTTCACTCTTCTCTCTCTCTTTCTCTCTCTCTCTTTTCTCCAGCTGTGATGTGTCACAGTGGTATGCTTTATCATCAGTGCTCTTCTTTTTGTAAACACTCCTGTGCTTCACTTTCTATGGCAAATATCTGTGGTGATGACTGTGCGGAGTGCTGTAATTGTCCTGATGGGAAATACTTTGAAGAGTCGGTCAACTTTTGTGTGTCAGTGTAAGTTATTCAGAAATAGAATATATGTATAGGCACATCTTTCTCTTTCCAGCAAGGCTGAAAATAGTTTTTCTGCGATTTCTCTCAGTATGTAGACTGCACTTCAGAGAAGATATGTTACACTGCTGTACAGAAAGGTGATGAATATTTTAAAAACCTGGAAAGAATTTTCACCTAAAAAGCTTGCTTTTAGCACTTAAGAAAAACCGAGAAGGGGTGTACATAGCACTAATCCATAAAGTCATGGATAATATGGAGAAAGTGGCTGGGAGTGTTTTTGCTGTCTCACAATGCAAAAACCTTCAGTTAAATGGATGGAAATGGTCGATGAAAGGAAATATTCTCTGTAATTTTGTACCTACAGTTTATATCTTACTACTGTAGGTAACTACTGAGTTCAAGTACTGAGTAAAAACTGGAATAAATATTTATATAAATTTCAAGATTATTCAGTCATTGCTGTTAATTGTAACTGCTTCAAATGATTGTAGAGTGTGATGTAACCAGGTAATCCAGTGTTATTGAATGGCTTTTTGGGAGTTCTGTTACTACTCTATTGCATCTTATCAAGAACAAGGGTAATGGATTTTGCTATGATAACTCCTCTTTCTCATTACTTTGAAAAGGAACTAAATGTTGCCATACTACTCCCATATCTGGGAAGAAAATCTATCTATAAGACTGTAATGTATAAAAAGAGCAAATAAATAATATGGAGATTGAGGGAAAACTCTGTCTTTATTGAAGATGATGGCAATATTACCACTGACATCAGTACAGGTAGAATATTAGAAGTATATTGTAAATATAAATGCAAATTAAAAGGGAATAGAATAATTACATTAGAGGGGACTTTAAAGAGGCTGGCTTAGGTTTTGTCATCATAATAGCCTGATAAATTGATTGCCCTTAAAACACATTTCATTTTGCTTTTGTATCTATATGCATGAATATTCTTTTGGCAGATCTGCCTGTCGTTGTCATTACAAGGGCAAAGTCCTACAGCCTGGAGAAATCCTCCTCTTGCCAACAGGTTCCTGGTAGGTTTGATTATCCAAGAGTTTTATCTTTTGTGTATACTACTCAACATCTCTTTTGAGTAACGTTTCTTGAGTAACATCTTTCTTGAGATCTCAAGAGCCTTGAGATTTTTTTCGCATAGAAAGAAGATCTGTTGTATCAAGATCTTACTCCTATTTCACACTTAGTAATAGGTAGCTTAACATAAATTGTATTGCATACTAGCTTATTTTAAAAAGGGAATACCAGGAAGATTCTGTCAGCCAGGAACTAAAGAGCATCTTAAAATAAATACATCAAGGTTGCAGTGCTGTTCATAGACTTGGGTGCATTATGATAGCAAAATGAGACTGGTTTCCAAGGAATAAACAGTGTGATTCTATTTTAGGAAATCTTTCAAACAAAGACTTGCAGAGATCTATGTTTATGTCCTTTTGTATTATTAATTTGTGATGGAATCCTGACCTCAGTGTGAGAAGTGGAGAAACCTCCCTGGTTTCCCAGTCAAATGTGCTCACTTTACAAGGAATACTCTTAATCTGCTATTTTAGAAACATATCTGGGACCCGAGTGACAACTGGCTCCTGCTGAGTCTTGTAATATATAAAATATCGTTATATGTAATTCTTACAACTGCAGCATTATAGTCATTCAACTGAAGAGATTAGCGTAGGAGCTTCATTTTCTACCATTCCTATGTTCTTTTTATTTTTTTAAATGAGAAATTAAGTGGATTAAGCCTATTGTCTAATGTGTCTTTCTGCAATTCTGCATTTTATCAGCAAAATAATAAAGCTGTGCATTCTCTGCAACACACAATTTACATGCTGTATCCTTCTATATTCACCAAGGGAGATAAGGCTTTGTGTTACACAGTCAGCATCCTGATCCATCTGGCCCTAAGTATCCAGAGAAACTCAAATAGCCAGCTTCTTTTCTGTTTTCATGAAACTTAGGCAATTAAGTAGTACCTAAATTCTGTCTGGGCCCTCGTTACATACATACATGCTGGACAGATTTCAGATTTTAATCATTTCAAATTGGGTTAAATTCTATTATGCCTTTTAATGTGGTGATTACATACATTTTCCCCTAGAATAAAGATGGGTTTCCTTTTCTTTTAACCAGCCAGTGCTTGAACGGAACAGTGAAATGTACTGAAGCTACTTCAGAAAACACAGGTAACTCATGGTCTTTTCTTGTCTAATAGTTGTGCAGAGGAACTTTTTGATGCATTTTTGATGAATAATATTTTGTTTCCTCATACTATTATAATTTTGAGGGACAATGTCACAGCATATCTAAATAAGAGATTAGGAGCACAAGTCTTTTTGTGTGTGTGTTTAAAATTTGTCACGATCTTTTTATATGTGAGGTGTATTCTCTTGGGAATACCTATATTTAGGCTTGACATCCATATTTAGTAAATTTTAGGACCTTGATTTTTAACAAGTAAATTTTTAATGAATTTCTAGGGCATTCAGAAGGGATTTCAGTACACTGTAAACTATGCCACTTCTGAAGATCTTGTCTACCTGGAGTATGATTACTTAATCTTTATAAATGGTTTGTGTATCCAATCCAGGGTGCATCAATCCAGATGTTTAATATCAAGCTTTTTTTTTACAATGCAATAGGTATTAATTATATATTTCTGTAATACAGATTAAGCTGTAAACTTTTTCTTGGAATGCATTCTTCTAAATACTATACAGTATGCAAAATGTTTATTAAAATAAAAAGACCGTGAACTAAAAGAAGCAGAAAACAGTCAGTGGGAAAGATCATCTGATCTCATTTAACCTGCATTTCACATTTGAAGTTCACATATGCCCTGAAGGAAAAATCTACTATGACTGCAGATCTCCTGTGTCTGGATTACCAGCAGCAGGTGTGAACTGTGGGATCTCCTGTGCAAACCTTGCCATGAACTTCTCTTGTATCCCCTCACCACCCTGTGCCAGCGGCTGTATTTGTCCCCCCGGGTAAGCTTTGGCAGTTAAATACATATTTCCACAGTTTGGCTCTAATTTTGAAACTATTGTTCTATAAATTTTTGAAAATACAGAGTCACATTTAAGAAGTCAGCACACTTTCATCTTTCTGAGAGTCCCTTTCTCCTTATCAGCATGAGGCTCCATGCTTTAATGCTTCCTCAGTTCGAGTTCCACAGTTTCTCCATCCTGATACTGTGATTTCTGTATCTCATGAGATACCCACCTTGCTCAAATAGTCTTATCAACTGTTATTTTGGGCTGTCTGGACAGGTGATGACCCCTAGCACTTGTTTCTACATTCACATATAGTGTACAAGCATGACATAAAATGATAAAGTAAACCATCTGTGTTCCTGCTTACTATGCAAGTAATTGTGTCACCTAGATTCTTAGTCAGGCTTATGGTATTGATGGGGCAGGGAAAAGGGAAGGAGTATAGGATGGATCCTACACTCCTCCCCTTCATAATCTCTCTGCTCTTTTGAACTTAGCCAAAGTTTTTGTTCTCTCCACTCACATATTTGGATTTGTTGCTCAGAAACAGTCTACTGAGCTCTGTAGGTGTCAAATCAAAATAAGATAGTTCAGAACATCTACTATCACTCATATTTTCCTTTCCCCCCCCATGCCTACTGTGTGCATTTTCAGATTTGAAGAGCCAAATATGCTGTGCAAATTGCTGCAATTTGATCTTAAGTGGAGTGGTAACCATTTTAAATCAGTATTTGATTTTATTTCACTGAATGGTAGTCCACGGTCCCCTGACAATACATTGATTGTGCACAGATCACAGTGTAATGAGGCAGTTAGAAATCCCCTTCCAGAAACTTGTAATGTTTGCAGATGACTAAGCTCTAGTGATGAACAGATTTCAAGCATAGCTATTTAAGTCTCCCTCTTTGGAAATCTTCAAAAGCTGGCTGGATTTGGTCCCAGGCAACAGACTTTAGGTGTCCGTGCCTGAGAAGAGGGTTTGGATCAGATGACCTCCAGAGATCTCTTGCTACCTCAACCACTTTCTGATTCTGGTATTTTCTAGCTGTTCTTCCTACTTCTTTACTTCTGCCTCAACTAAGGAGTTAGTTTTAGAGAGCATTAGAGTTATAGAAATAATTATATTTTAACACAGAAATATATTAATGTTTACAAGATGTCATAGAAAAACTATTAAGTTTGCTCATTGAGCTGTACTGATGTACTTGTGAAATTACATTTTTCTTAGTAATTATTTTATTTTAAAGGATGGCTGAGCATAGAGGGAAGTGTTATATTCCTGACAGTTGTCCATGCACCTGGAAAGATAGGGAATTTCTATCAGGAGAAGTTATAGCTACGCCTTGTTACACCTGGTGAGTGGCATATATTTTGTATATTTGTCTAGTCACACAGTGAAAATGACATAGAAAATGTGTTGAGTATGTTGAAAATCAAAAAATGTTTATGCTTGTTAAAGACAATTGGAAGAAATATCTTTTATTAAGCCCAATCAAAGTCTTGGAAAAGTAGAAAAACTTTTGTGTGAAAGCTTCTTGTCTGAAAAGGAAGCAGCAGATAACTTCAGTTTTTCAGTTTCTTTTTTTTGTAACTTCAGTTAAAAAGTCATCAAATGTTTGATTACACACATCTTTCAAAATAGAATACTAGGAAAGAGAACCAGGGACTAAAAAGGGAAATTAAATATATAACAATGATAAACTGTCTCCTTCTTGGGAGCTGGATACCTTGCAGTGTGAGTTTAACATTCAGCACATGGAACCATAAGGAAAGGAGACAGACAATAAAAAAAAGGAAAAGGAAATTAAAAAACAACATTAATATCAGAAAATGGGATAGTTCCTGGCATCTTTTCTGAAGAACCTGACTCACATTAACACAAAAGAGTTTTTCATCCATTGTAATTTACTAGCCAAAATATCTCTTTATCTATCTTTACTTCAGTACATATAGAATTATTTAAAAAAAGAAAGTTTGACCTAACAGTTTTTAAACATCATTGGCAAATGGATTGAGCTTATAGATTTATACACGTACAACTAAAGGCTGTCAATATTTCTGTACTCCTACCTTGGAACAAATTTATGCCGCTCACCGAATGTAGCTGGCAGGGGAAGTAATCCATCCAAGTATGAACACTTCTTAAGCTTGTTCCATAGTTGTCTAATACCCTGAAATCTTACAGGTAGCAACTGGATGTCTTCTGCACTGAATGTACGTAGTTTACATCTCAGAAAAATCATCAATATTTCTTAAGAAAAAATACATCTTTTTTTTATGAATATGTTCTCTTAGCATCCACTCGTGCAGTCTTAGCAATGCTTAAGGCAGTGATGGAAATATTTGCATAAGTTGTAAAATGTTTGAGATTTTCCATTCATTGATTGTGAATACACGCTATATCTATGTGCTGCTGACAAAGCACAACGCTTTTCTGCCGCTGTCAGTAAGAACTTCAAAGGCAATCCACAGAATAGCTCTGCACTTCAAGGCCTAAAAAAGCAAAAGAAGATACTGATTGCTGCTTTTCTTTATAGTGTTTGTCAGAGAGGGGTATTCAATTGCACTAGTTACCCCTGTCCTGCTGTATGCACTATTTATGGAGATCGACATTATTATACCTTTGATGGCCTGGAGTATGATTACGCCAGTGACTGCCAAGCTTACCTGCTAAAGGTAGGAGGACTGTTCATATATAAGTTCAAAATTTCCATGAGAGGACAAATATTTGGAACATCAGGAGATAATATATAGAATCAAACATTAAAAAAACAGGTGCATCTAAAGGAAGATTCTGCCAGTGACGTTGTGTGCTTGTTCATTTGAAAATGGGCCAATGGTGTGTCATTACGTAACTACATGGTCTAGAAAACTACAGAAATCAGTGCTTTCTATTCTACCCTAACCATGCTTCCTTCATAATTAGGGAAGAATGACACTATAGAAACTGCTCTACAGCTAGGTGTAAGTGATCTGCATCAGATCTGGAGTGTATGTGTATAATCATATCAAACACAATGATTTCATAATTGAACAATGAAATCCTTCATTAAGATTGTCTGGCAGCTGCACGCTAATGTTCCTCAGAGCACACATTTACAGTACATTGCTTGCCTTTTTTTTGTTTAAAAATACCATTACTGACATTTAGAAATATATTCTATTACTAACAACGCTATTGTTTGTTATCATTGTTGCTATTATTAAGGCTAAGAGTCTGTTCTGATTTACAATAAGGTGTTTAGAAGAATATTCATTTTCTGTCAACCCTGAATGTCTAACTGTAAGAAAAAGAGTGGTTTCTTAAAAAGAACTACTGCAAATAGTTTATTTCATGTACAGTTCTGTAGAGTATTCACAGCTGTGAAGTAAAATAGATTGATCCCAGATTTTTTCTATAAGAATACATCATAGAAAACTCCTATTATGTAGCGTGTTGTCTCAGAAAATAGCTCTTACTCTTGAAGACATTTGAACCTTGTAAAAACCTTCTTCCTTTAAGATGCAAAAATTAGAGTTTACTTCAACTGTAAAATCATCTTGCCTATATGATAAGGTAGAAAGTTGGATCGTCAATTATTAATTCTTATGCCATCAAATCTTAGCGTGATACTTGAGTGTTTTGCTTTGACAATCAAATGTCACCTACTACTCTGCAGCATATGGAAACACCTATTTGGAAACAAAGCCTGTGGATCATTTGGAGTCCAAGAATAAAATTGGCAGTTACATAATTAAGGCATGTGGAACACTGCGAGTAGTCCTTTCATCAGGTGAACATGATAACCTAAGTGATGAAACAGCTGCCTATGTAGATCTGTTTTTCAGCTTTCAGAGATTTTTCCCTCATACTCAGCTAACATGGGAAAGTATGGCTTAATTTTTTTCATGATTTTTCATTTCTCTTTAGTATATGGAAAACTTGATTTATATTGAAGGAATGTTGATAACAAATCAAGCATTGCATAAGTGTGTCCAGAAGAGATGATATATCTGTGGGCTAATTTTTGAATGTGAAATGTTTGGAAAAGTTTTAGGGGCAAATAAAAAGAATTAGAAGATGGGATTGTGGACAGATGCCCAGGAGCTTTGAAGGAACTAAAATACAGAATTGATGAAATATGTGATGTGTAATCCTGGAATCAGAGGACTGGAAGATGGGAGTATAACCAAATATTTTAAAAGAGCTTCTTGACTGAATTTGGCAGGAATAGACTAGTACATCTGATTTCCATATGAAGGAAATGAATTGATGTTATTACAAAGATAATAACGTGATACTGGGGAAGAATTGAGTTCTTTTTGTTAAAAAATGTTATAGGAGTTGAATCTTCTGAGTTATTCAGTGAAGATAATAAGTAAATGGATAAGGATGATCAGGTCAATGTATGTGTATTTTCAGACTTAAAAACTTTTGGAGACAGATTTTGATAAATATTTTTTAGAATCCAGGCTCTAATAGTTTGATACTGAAGATACTTTGAAAGATGAATTAAACCTGAGAAGTTAAAGGATAGGAATAAATAACCTTTTTTTTTTTTTTTTTAAGAACTGAGAGAACTCAGACTTTCCATGGGGATCTATGCTGAAAGCTCTGTTCAACATATTCAGAAACCATTTTGAAAAGGTTTTGTGGGGATTGAGCTGAAAGAGTGCTGATGGTACAGAAGCAGTCTGAACAGCTGAAACAGAAGCAGACCATCAAAAATTTAGGAATATTTTATAGCAGAAAACTCTTCATGACAGAATGAAAAATGCAGATCAGTGCACATAGCAAAAAATTGTGACTATGCTGTCATGAAGATAGGTATTAACTTGCCTATTGATATGTAGGGATTAAATTTTATGTGAGAAAAATACAAGAGGCAGGTGTATTTGTCATCTTACTAGTGGCAACCTGAGTGATAATCCAAGGTGTTATCCATCCTCTGATTTCACACAGGCTTTTATTTGCATGCATACAGTTACACCACAGTGGTAGGACATATGTATGGGCAGTTGTACCACACACTGATGTGGTTAAAATGCACTGCATGTGCAGACATGATAGCATGAGCAAGTGCTCTTTCAACAGAGCAGAGGGTTCCCTGACTGTCTTTTCATAATCATCCTAAGCTGTATTTTGGCCATGTGCAGTGTTGTTTCATAAATAGCAGTGTCAGAGTAATATAATGAATCACCCTTGAGCTTCTCTTTATACAGGAGTTATACTAGAGAGCCTTGTCTCTCATGACCTGTTATCCAAACAGACAAGCCAGATGAAAGGTGGGAAAGTATGTGAAGTTGCAAAGTTTAAATGTCTTACCTAACACCCTGGCAGGCAGAGCTGTCCAGGGAAGACTTGTCTCCTAAACCATCTACTTATCCTACAAACCAATATATCCACATTTCTTGCTTAAAAATAAACTTACATATGTGCTGTGTTCTTCAGGTTCCCTGCCTGCAAGGTATTACAGTGCATCACAGATTTGATAGTTACTACTGCAAAATTCACTGATTTACTGGTAGTTTTCAGTACTGTTTTTGAGTTTGATTTTTATGGATAACATGTAAAAGGCTCATCAAAAATCTGAAATTTAAATTGACACGATCATAATAATGTGTATGTATATATATTTGTGTGTATATATATACACACATACATACATGCAACACTGTAATAACTTTGTCCTTTTCCTTGTAGTCACTTTCCTGTTTTTTTTTTCCTGTGGGAACTGGACCATTTCATCTTAATACTCTGAACAAAGATGCCATAGTAGTACAACAATGGAAACTAAAACTACCATAAATTTATTGACATGCTAATACTTTGACGTAGAATTGAGTCCAAGAATTATCATTTGGATCCAGTATCCCCAGTGGCAGGATAAAACACCATTCCCATCCACTTCACCAGCACACACAGCTTCATTTGGCTTTTAGCCTCCCTGAATGTGATATGTTTGAACAGCCCTTCAATTTGTCACTGTACTGCACTCTACTAAACAAAGAAGTCATCCTTGCTATCTACTATGCTTTCAATAAAGAACTCTTGTGCTCCAGTGAGGGAAAAATTAAGTATTGACTTTCAGCCAATTATGAAACTTTAAACTTTGTTTTTAACACCAGTATCACCTTTCAGATGTTTTTAAGGCAATAGTAGGTGAATGAAAAAGCCCTTTATAGCTATTTCAACAGATACATATACATTACTCAGACCATTATCACAACTATTTAATTCAGCAATCAAGAATATTAGGGCAGTAATATTTCATGACAAGATAGCAAGGAGTTAGGAGTTCCCTTACACTCTGAGGAGTAAAGTTTCTGTATGGATAGGTGACACAGAGAATCCATCAATATTTGCTTCTAACCTTTTAAAGCCTGCTTCAGTAATTTGCAAGGAGAAAAAAAAAATCAACAAGAATACCTCGGAAAGCCAACTAGTTTTTCTGTTATCAGTGTAGATCATGTAAACTCTTTGTTTTATCCAGAAAGTATTGAAGAAATCATGCCAACCAATTTCCTGATTAAAAATATTTAAATACCCTAATTTCTTCCATTTTCCTGCTTGTCTTCTGTCTTCAGTGATACTGCATTCTTTCCCAAACAAAGTGATATTACTTTCTAGCAAACTTTTAATTAGTGTTATTTGTACTTGTAGTATATTTCTTCCACTTGCCTGTTGCATAGAACTTTTGCTTTTACAGTAAGATTACTATCTTTCTATTATATATGTTGGCCTTCTTTCTACCCTTATGGTGGTTTCCAGTCATGCAGTTCAATATATTATTTACTGAGGAGTATACAGTCAATATGTTTGCACTTCAGAGCCCCTCAGACTTGTTCTCTTTCAAGAAATAGAATTATATTTTCTCTGATTTGGGTAAGTCTTCAAGGAATAGTTTAGAGGGACTGTGTTCTTCACCATATTAAAGCCACTTTTTAAATCTTTTTGTTGCAACCACGAAGGCTCTTCTAAAGACAAAGCTGCCACTAGTTTTAATGTGTTGAAGGACCATGAAAGTAACACCAGACATTTGATGAAATAATTGACTTTTTATGCCAATTAGAAGGTTCAAGAGACACCACATCGGAACCCATTTCTTGAGAAAGAGGTTTATTTAACACAACATGCATGATCTAAGCCAGTATCACAGTTTCCCAAATTACTATCCTACTGCTGAGCAATCCCATGTGTTAGATAGCTGGTCTGCCCTGAAGTATACAGTAAGGAAGCTCTTTTCTTGCATATGCTTTATTTTATAACTTGACACAATTTTGAAGCTCCTAGTTTTAGCTTTTTTTGTTCAAATGCTTAATACAGAATTTGATTGACGTACTGATTGTATTTCACCTGTTAGTTGCTGATGTATTTAACTGGATTGCTAAATTCATGAAAGGATCACCGAATCACAGAATCACCAAGGTTGGAAAAGACCTTCAAGATCATCCAGTCCAACCATCCACTTATCACCAATAGTACT
>JAOWBP010000001.1:34867119-34881412 GCA_028571105.1 Tragopan temminckii
CCTCATCACAACCTCCCTTCAGGAAGTTGTAGAGTGCAATGAGGTCTCCCCTGAGCCTCCTCTTCTCCAGACTAAACTATCACGAATCATCATTTGTGCCAGGTCTGTAGATCCATGTATACTTGTCAGGTAATTTATAGCAACATTAACTGTGTAGAAATAATGAGCGTTTCTTGACAATTTGTGTGCAAATCAATGTCCAAAATAGGGAGGCTACTTTTCAGGGAAAATATTACTTACTGTGAATAGTTTGTCTGGTTGCAAAAACACGAACTGTTTGCTTTCTATCAACCCAGTTACTTTAGAGGAATTCATTCTGGATGCCCCCTGTTTTCAGTGTCTCTGGAAGTCAAGCAAGGGTCAGTATCCAGATCCCTGCGGGAGACATCTCTTCGATTCTAGTCTTCAGTTGGGCAGCTCAGAGCTCAAATAACATTGGCTTGTACCTGTTTTTTGTTCTATCCCATCTGTGAGCAGAAGATTTAATTACAGTTGGCAATGGATTTATGCTCTGGTTCCATTTTTTCTAGATCAATGATTTCAGACTGAATTACCTCTACATGCCTTTCTGTCTCCACCACCTGATTCTTCAGACCATTAAATTATGCAGTGAATGAATCACTTTTATCCTCCAACAAAGGAAAGATTTCTTTCAGTTTGTGCAGATTAGCATGGAAGGTTTCCAGGAAAGGCTTGGGGAAAGTTTCTTGCCACAAGGCTGGCAATTTGGAGGAGCATGGTTTGATTCAGACATTAAACCTTCTTTCTAAGGACCTTGCCATGTAGCAACCACTCAGCTTGAAGAAAGTGACCTTTTCACCTCGGATTTCTTCTAATGGGCTAATGTTCAGCAGCATCCATCAGCCCTTTGCCCATGCTGATTCTAAAATATAATCTGGTGACTGTAGGAAAAAACAGATCACCATAGGAATGGCTGCCTCAGTTAGGTCACCTATATTGGGTAAAGTTTTGCAGATGGTTGATGCCCACATTCTACTGATAAAGCAGTAAAAGGTGAGGAAAAAGTAGCATCTTGCAGCTGTTTCAGGAAGTTGTACAGTATGTTGTCAGCAAAGAAATGCAAGAGGGTGCTCAGGCTGCTTAGCACTTTATGGCCTCTCACTCTGGCAGGTGGATGTTGTCAGTGAGCTACGCAAGATGGGCATTAAAGTTACTCTGGTTTAGTTTAGGATATGAGTATTTTTGTTTCTGAATTAATGGAAACTAAACTTCATCCTAGAGCAGTACAAATGGACACATTTAATGTTCATTAAATTAAAAAAAAAAAAAGGATTTTTTTGCAAGTTCCAGATTTTGTGTTCAGACCTTCATTTGTTGGAGATCAGAAAAGACAAAATTATCACCATTATATCCTATCCTTTTTTTTTTCTATTATGTTATGCTTTATCAGTACAAATGAACAGCAATAAAATGTTTTTATTTATCATGCATTTATTAATAAAACAATATCAGTACAATACAAACAAGTTCCATATTAGTAATTATTTAGATATTTTAAAATGACATCAACTGTGCTGCTGATTTCTATGTAAGAACAGCTTGTGTTTCAGAATGTGTCACTTGGAAAGAAATACTTGAATGTTCCCAAAACCTTAATCTTCAGGATATCTCATTTTTAATTAGAAAAGGATTGCAGTGATGTGACCTGTGCAGAAGCCAAATCTGATACACAAGCAGGCAAAACTAAATAAGTAAATCAAAAGAAAATCTGTTTTAAAGGATCTCTTCTCAAGCCTTACTATATTTCTTTTAAAATATTTAAAAAATATATGAAAAACCAAACCTGTTATCTCTACTTAATTTCACCAAAATTTCAAAACCGTAGAAATGCTGACTAGAAAAGAATGGTATGAAATTCATCAAGAAAAATATTCCCTGTTACATACTGCACATTATTAGGTGTACATTTATGATATTTATTTGAATTAAAAAAACATTATTGATAAAACCCCAGAAGACACAACAACTCTATACTGCCATAAAAATTATTACAAAATATCAGTGCAATGTAGAAAAACTGATATGATGATTTATCTTTCCTATTGCTTGTATAAATATACACATACTTGCAATGGATCTTTCCCAAGAGTCCTCGAGAGTTTATTCTATCTGGATTTTATCATTTTGGGAAGTCACTTTTAAAGAAAAAGGAAAGCTTTAGCAGACATCTGTAAGTAGTCTGAGAATGAGTCGGTAGCTGGGATAATCTCCTTTTGAATTTTTTCAGTGATTCTATTCAGTTGCTCTCTTCCATCTTTACTCAATTGTACTGCAGTAGTAGGAATGTATCACATCCCATAGGCTTATTGCAAGTTGCTTTGTCATATTTTAACTGCAAATGATCTGACGCAGATACTGAGAAAATGAAATAATTTGTGTGCATGCGCATTAACAACTTAGCTCTTAGATTCTTAGTTCCAAATTTTGCTTTCCTTAAAATATTTGTATAGAAATACAGAACATCCAGGGAAAAAAAGGTAATATTACTGTTCCTTTTCTTTTTCCTGTGAGAGCATCACTTACTATCCTTCCCATTATGTTCTCAACACTTATGTGGATTTCCTCCTAAACTGAGACAGCATGTATCAGTGCCATCTGCTGACTTTGAACAATATTGCTCCAAAGTTTGAAAAGCTATGGGGAAAACTGATGACACAAATTTGAACAGGCTGCAAAAGGAGGGATTAAATAAAGTTATACATAATGTATCTGTATCGTTTTGAAATGGTACAGGAGAAGCTATCATAGGAGCAAAAAGAAAGAAGCCTTCCAATCAGAAGTGCTTCTTGGTGTAAATCATGACTGTGTTTTGAGTAATTAATGTTTTCACCGATTATCTGGAGATGAACCACCCTATAAAATGGCACAAGGAACTAACTAGCAGAGAAAGATCATGTCAGGTGCCAAGTCACTTGCCTGCTCTCCAAAAACACTTTAGTATTTGTACTTAAGTGCTCACTAAAATTAGCCTATGATGCTAATATACTTCTCCTTGCCTCAAGCTTGCTGAAGTAATGGTTTCAAATGTTACGTTACTTCAGAAGAAACTCTGATTGCAGTAAACAACCACCAAACTAATTCTAAAGTTTCCAAAAGCTTGTCTGAATTGAGCTAATACTGTTTCTCTTAAAATATGCAGGAAGGAGAAAGTTCTACTTTTTGAATTAATGTCTGTTTTTTGCATTATATTTTGATCTTGCATATGTTTGTTTGTGTGACTATATATGCAAACTTCTAATGGATTATGAAAACAAAAGGAAAACAGGGCTGATCTGTATCTGTCTCTGTCCAGTTCTCTGATGTCTTTTGTGGACACCTAGTTTGCAAGTTAGCATATGGAAGGAAACAAAACACGCAGAAAAAAAGGGAAAATCGGGTTATCAGTAATGGAATTAGAGAAATTTTAATGAAAAGTTCTAAGAAAATAAAGACAGCCACCTATAAACTGTCTTCTCCCAGGCTGCACTGTGGGACTGTGTCAGAGCAGTGCACAGTTTTGTTATTGGTTGATATATAATTTTCTAATGGGATATTGAAATAGAGAGTTTCTATCAAAAATAAGCCCTAGCATTCCCAAGTGCTACTTAAAAAAAAAGATCGAAGTACTATGCCTTTTTGTACAGGAAGGAATATGGAAAAAAAGTGCAGCGAAGTCTAGAAAAAGAATGTTCTGAGAAGCAGGACTGACAATGAGCCCTTGACTGACTGCCCAGATCTGTGACTCTGTCTTCCTTGTTGCTCAGCAACTCCATGTTATCACAAAGAAACTGATATTAAGTTGGAACAGGCTGGATATGGTAATTTACGTGGGAAGATACTCTTGCAGTGGGAAAACCATTTTATTTCTAGTTTCTGTCAGCGTAAGTAGGTTTCACATGATGAACTGTAGTACATCCCCTTTCGGGTGCATTTTACCTAAAAAGGTAAAGAACAACTCTGCCCTGGAAAGAGACCGTGAAAAAAAAAAAAAAAGAAAAAAGAAAAAAAAAAAAAGAAGAAAAAAAGAAAAAAATAGAAGAAAGAAAGAAAGATAGAAAGAAAAGCAGCAATGCCCCCTACCACCTTGCTATTTATTAGATGTGCTCCTAGCATCTACTCGGACGTTCTTCCAACAGTAGTGACAAAGGCTGGTCTGTATAGCTGTGTGGTCCCACATACAGTTTACAGTTTAGAGAGATGGAACTTGACTACTTTGAAGACCATCATAGCAATGGAGTAATTCAGCTTTGAATTTTGTTGGTACTGCACGATTGGGAAAAGAACCCCTTTTTTTAAATTGAGATGAATGGAAAGAATGGCAAGGGTCTGTATATAAAGCAAACCTTATCTTGAAAGCACTGAGCCACAAGAGATACGTAATCCATAAATGTGTTTTTATGTTTAGGCTTAGGTCTAAGATCTAAAGGGAAAGAGAGAATGTACAGAATATTCACTATTTGATGAAACCACTTTTTTTTTCTTAAATGTCTGTTTTACTTGTAGTTCTACTAAACAACCATCACACTGCATTCCCATCTCTACATTTCCATCCTGTTCCATTTCCAGTAATTTAACACCAACGTGCAGTTCTACAAGTAAGGAAGTACTTCACATGTCTTCAGGACTCCCTGTTCTGGCTTTGGTCAGCAAAACATTCCCTGTCTACAGCCTTCTCTCTGCTGCAGAGTTAACTTGAAATATAACTCAACTTTTACCCTTGGCTCAAATCCCAACAATACACAAAAACTTGTGCCTCGAGTGTGTTGATGCTGTTCAGCCGAAGGGATTGGCCTGGACTGTCAGAAGGCACAGGCAGCAGTTTCAATTAGCAAAGCTAGTACAGCTACCCAGTGCTGCTCCAAAGACTTGTCTTCATTGCCAAAAAAGGTGTATTTTTACTGAAGGATAATTAGCCTGAATTAGCAATCCTTATTTAAAATGAAGCCCTCCATCTCTTTTCCTACAGTGAAGTCATTGCTTCCCTATTAACATAGAGGACCCTCTTTTAATGAGGCTAAGATAACAGAGGAGGAATTAACTTTGCAATGAAAACAGCCCATGATGTTCCAGGCATCAGTTAGACCCACAGACTGCAAGCTAAGCCCCTTTCTGAACTCACTCATGGCAGGGAAGTATCTTACTTGCTCACTTTTCACTTGGCCAGCGTAGGATGGATCAGCTTGCATTCTATCTTCCAAACTAATGAGTTTGTCTCCTTTTTAATTTACCACATCACCTTCAATAAATCCAAAAATGCTTTGGGCTGTTATCTGACTCGGAGACGAGTAATTACTGGATTGACTCCAGCAGCAAGCATGGCTTAATTAAAACACAGTGTATTTCCCAAAATGGTAGTGACCAATTTTATTCTGAGTGCAGCCTAAAACAATTTTATAATAGGACAGATGAACTTCACTCTTCCCTAAAGCTTCCACTGCTTTTAAACTGAGCTTCACTGCTAAATGGTGAAGACCTGCTGTCTTATAGCCCTTAACCACTGGCATCTCATCCTTACCTAACCCATCTTAACTGCTGTGTTGCTAACAAACACAACCCACCTGTTTCTTAAACCCAGGTGTTGTGGTAACTTAAAGCTTGCTAGCAGTCTCATGTACCTTATGCTCATTGCATGAGTTGGTAGAGTCTGCCATATGCCAACCAGCAGTACCCTCTGGCTTGTGAACTGTGCTAGATTCGGGGCTGCAAAATTGTAGCCCTCAGCGTGGCATCAAAAATTCCTCTACACTTTGATTTTGTCTTTTTTTTTTTTTTTTCAGATCGAAAGTGTTCTTTAAAACAGCCTTGTCACCTTGGTTATTATTGGCAAAAAAAAAAAAAAAAAAAAAAAAAGAAAAGAAAAAAAAGAAAAGAAAGGCTCCTTCCTGCAGCAGGAATATTTTCTGTGTGCAATATTTAATATTTCTCACTGGTGAGAAACAATTGCTGATATGTTTTTTCATTCTCAAACTCTGATAAGCACAGAAGGAATAAGTAGTTAGGGGTGTGCTCCCTGCGTCTTACAGGGATGCACTGAAGCTCTGGGGAGAGGTACTGAGGGAGCAAACGAGGGCAGCAATCCCTCCTGTTGTGGCTGAGTGGAGCTCTCCAAGAGCATTGCTCGGAGCCAGAAGGAGGTCCCAGCACTGGCTAGCTGTTGAGAGCCAATGTTTTCACTTTGCCCACTGTTCCCATTATCATCTGCAATTAGTTCTAGCTAGTCATGTTCTCAGAGAGGGCTTAAAAGAGGGTGGGAGTAAAGAGAGAAGTTTAAACATCGTTCTGTTTTTAGAACTACCCAAGTGTCTCCTATGGGACTGAATGACTCAGAGTTCATACACAGAGCTTGCCACCTCCAGGATTTTTATTTCATATCTGTCACAGGTCTGTAATGACTGTAGGACTGAACGTGATTGAAAATTAAGCTGTTTTCAGAAGCATTGTTACTGACATATTAATGTTATGAAAATAGCTCTCTCATGTCTTGTTGCATAGTTACTGCATCTTGTTGATTTGCAAGTGTTGATACAGAAGTAAAATAAGAGGGGAAAAAAAAAGAAATGACAAATGTAACTCAAATTTGTTTTTACCTGTAGAAGTGTTATCAACTCTGCTGGTCTCCTTTGTTCCACTGTCAATCTTAGCATGGGCAATTACAGGGTGCACATGTGTTTCCCTTAAGGATATGAAGAAACCTCAGAAGCTGCAGGTGAATGAACAGATATGTTGAGACTGCAAAAACAATTTTATGTGCTCAGAATGCAAAATTGCAGTCTGAACAGCCAACAGATACAGGCTTGGGAATGCATGGCTTATATTTGAATGTGAGATACCAGCACTCCAGTAAATCAAAACACAACAAAGTAGATGATACTACTAAATGTTAAAAAACTAAACAGTTATTAAAAAACCCACTCACAAACAAATTATCAGCAGAAACTTTTCCCTGCTCCAATGAGCATGACTCATGGATTTCTGAATTTTGATGGATGGTTGTAAAAAAAAAATAGTTTTATCTACTACTGACAGATGGAAGGTTTCTTGGCTTCAGAAATAAGAACTGCTGGATCTCAAGTACCTTGGTCCAAAAATAAAACTCTTTTAATAACATGTCTCAATTTTGACAACCATATTGTGCACTAAGTCTGTTTTACAAGACTAAACCAGACCCTTATTTTAGGGCTAGATCAATCCTATGTGTTTGCTAAGTCCTTAGAAAAGGATCTCAATATTAAATGCAGTGGTTCTTTCTGTTTAACTCCAAATCTGAGTTTGTTGAGGGTACAGCTTAGAATTTAAAACGCAGTTCCTTTATTGATTTTTCTCAAATTTGATTTGGAAAACGTGAAAACATTAAGTTATTTTTTGATGATGAGGCTGGAATAAATATGCAGGAACAAAGCACAGTTGCATCTGTAAGTAAAATGATGATTTCTTCTTCATGTTGCAGAGCACAGACAACTCAAATATATCTATAATTGCTCAGAACAAAAAGTGCTTTGATAATGATATTGTTTGCTCGAAGAATATTTTCATCGCTGTTGGAGACTCTGAGATTTATTTTAGTGAACTTTCTGAGAAGCAGGTTAGTTATTTTCTTTCTTTTTTTGGGTTGCCTTTCAAGATAACTATTCTAAAGTTATGACTGTAAAGGAACATATTTTTGGAAAATATCTCCCAGTCTGGGTTGATGCAGTATAAGTGCCTAGGCCTGGATAAAGTGTCAGCTCCCAGAAAAAATATTGTTTTTTCACTGTTTTCTTCAAGTTCTTTTTTTCGTACAAAGACTGATCTAAAACCTCAAGGAGTCAAACCATGCTGAGATTTGTTTTGCACCATTTGGTTTTGAAAGTTAAACCAAAGTACATAATCAAAGCAAACCTGAGTGATCCAAAACACAGGATATCAAAGTATTAAACAACATTTCTAGTAATAGTATTGATTCAGTTATACAGTGCAGATAAAGTATGCTTCTGTATACACTTTATGTTACTAATTGGCTGTACGCTGTGGTAGAATTATGTTATTAGATCTTAATGATATCCATTTTTGTCAGAGTACCTTGAGGGGACAGGAAAACAAATCTAACTACCAGCTTTGGATGGCTGGATATTATACTGTGATACACTTTCCAGAACAGGATATTACAATTCTGTGGGATAAGAAGACCATGATGCATGTTACAGTTGGACCTCAATGGAAGGTGAGCCAAAATAAAAACCTGAGATTTTATATAGTTCTCAATGTTGTTAGTGTGGTATCCTCATGAATTGCTGTGATTACCTTTTCTTCTTGACTTGCCTTGCTAGTGATATAGTGGTTTAACAGCTGCTAGTGTTTTCCAGATAAGATATGACTGAGGATGTGATTTAGTGACTGGAGTCCTGAAGAGAAAGGAGTGGTTTCTACATGCATGTTTACTCTGTTGCTCCACACGTTGTAACCTTGAAGATGTACAGTGATTCAATTCTGACTCAAAGTTAATTTAGGAGTGGGAAAAGAGGATTAGATTTGAGTTACCTCACATATTTTCCCAATTTCTGAGAACAGTGGAAATGAATCTGCCTAAATACATAGCTCTAAACGTAGAAGAGGGCTGGTTTATAGCACAGGTTGTGTTAGGCTAATGGTGGAACTGAACGCTGAGTTGCAGAGGAGGCTACTGAGATGAACAGATGGTGTTGTATCTTGAGTATAAATTTAAAAAAATGAGATACAGGAAAGGATCTAGACAAGAACTGACATTTAAACCACATAACTATACTGTGACAGGGTTAAGGGCATGATGCAGGGAAGAATATGAGGCTCTTTCTCTTCCCAGTTGCTCTTTATTCATTTTCTACATCAACATCTGCCTTGGTGCCTCTGTGACTCCATCTCTGGATCCTGATGTAGTAACTTTATAAGCAAATTCAGTAATTGCATCTCTGCTCCACCTCTGCAGTGATTGCATGTATTCGAGGAAGCTTTTTTCTGTAAAAGAAAAGAAAATTAAAGGGCTTAGTGCTAGAGGAAAATATCAGATATTTTGGAGTCTAAGACAGAGTTTCAGTAACCATTTAATCTCATTTTAAAGCAACATTATTGTAGGCTCTTGTCTCTATGGGCAGAAAATACTTCATGTATTTGCTGATTTATCAGCCATCAATACAGATAAAGAAAAAATATATCTATTATTTTGTTTTACAGAATAATAAGCAGGGGGCTTAGGTCTAAAAGTTGCATATGTGGGCACAGATACCTCAGTCTCTTTCTACTTTCAGTAGCTGTTTTTTCTGTAGGGTCTAGGTTAGCAAGATACAGTCTGCAGCAGTCCTTATAGAAATAGTTCATTAGACTGAGCCACAGAACCTTAGAAAACCAACTCCAACTCTGTATTTTACTGTATGTATATCATTTTGTCTGTGTGTCTATGTGTGTATGTATGCATGTATATTTTTTTCATCAGCAGCACACTTGCTCCAACACAAGAATATTACAACTGTCTCTTTCATAACTGCTGTTATGAATGTTCTTGCTATTGTCATCTAAAAAAGAGGCAGCAAGTTTTAATCACAACAACTAGCCAAGCTTCACAGTTATGAGGTAATTCGCCTGAACTTTTGAATTCCAGATTGGATGCAGTACTAAGCTTTCAGGAAAAAAAAAAGAAAAAAAAAAAGAAAAAAAAAAGAAAAAAAAAGAAGAAAAAAAAAAGATTGCGTTCTTGTATTAAGAACACAAAACTGTATATAAGAACTTGTATGTAGAAGAAAAAAGGCAAAAAATATCAATTAAAAGTAATTTGTAATCGATTTCTGTAAGCATAGCAGAATGTCAGATATTTTCCAAGCGTAAGTCAGAGTTGCATTCACCTTTTTCGGCTTAAGAATATTATAATCCAAACTGATTATTATTGACTATTAGGATATGTAAAAAATACATCCTTTTTCTCATTTAGGGTAAATTGGCAGGTTTGTGTGGCAATTTTGACAAATACACTTCAAACGACCTGACTACTTCAAACAACATGGAGGTGAGGAATGCGCAGGTATTTGGAGACAGCTGGGTATTAGGACAGGTAAGTCCCATGTCCAGTAAAAATTTAGAATAAAAAGTCGATAATTTTAATTTATAAATAAATGCAGTATGAGTATGTGAAACATAGGGATTTTCTAAATTCAGAGTCAGGATACATATTTGAACTTTAATGTCTGTAGAGTCTTATACTGTAACAAACATATACTGAATTTAAATGAAACCATCCAAGATTTTCAGGTAAAAATACACTGATCCCTAAATAAAACAGTTATTATGGCTGTCTGGATTTCAATTTTTTACAGATTTCATAGAATCGTAGAATATCCTCAGTTAAAAGGAACCCATGAGAATCACCAAGTCAAACCCTTGGCTCCATGCACAACCACCCCAAATTCAGTTTGCTTTCGAAATTTAGAATCAGTCCAGCTTTAAAAACAGTTATCATTTTTCTGATGTTGGAAGCATAGAGATATTGAAAATAAACAAGGTCTGAACACTGAAGAGAAAAAGGTAGTCATCAGCCCCCTGAGGCTGCCTGCTTACGTACAAGTGCATGAGGGACTTTTTGTGCAGCACACAGTTAAAATTCATCAGTCTAGAGGAGATAAGCCGAGGAAGTTATAAAACTTAGCTCGAAAAAGCATCAGGCACAATCCATAGTGGAAAGTAGATTTCAGAGGAGGGAGGAGGCTGTAGTGTGGATTACTGCAACTGGGTTTTATAATACACAATAATTATTTTATTCATGTGTGCTAAGAAGGAGAAAGATCTTACAGCCTTGTGAGCTTGCTGATAAATCAGTATTTGCAAAACATTCCCTCAGGATGTCTGCAAGACCCAGTTTTTAATCTGTTCTCTCCCTTACTCAGAGCAGGAAATTGAACCAATATCTCTCACCTCATGAAAGAATACGATACCAATTCTGCTTTGGAAGAAAGCCTTTGAGGTTTATCTCCCTCAATCTCCCCCTTTGGATCTGTTCTACACTTCATAAAATGTTTAAGTTGTGTGAGCAAGCAAGGGAAATATGTTGGTGGTTCTGCTGCTCATCTAGAAGGTGGTACATAAAGTGCATAAATACTTTATATGAAGTGTAATAGTATCAACAAAAGAGAACAAAAGCAATACTCTCTTGAATGCTCTGTAGGATCGTAGGAGGACTGGGTTTGGCTTCAAAGGAACAGAAGAAGTTGTGCTCTCCTATTCACTTGACAAAGCACTGGAACTGTTGTCTCTGTGACCAGAGCCAGTGTTGACAGGGTTTGAGGAAGGGTCCCAGAGACGAGCTCTGTTCATACTCTTCCCCTTAAAAAGCATACTTGTAGAACCAAGTGTAACAGGAATGCTTTTGATTTTGTTCCGTAAAAATCTTGAGGTTCTCTTTTTGCTTTCAATCCCACAATATATTATTTTAATTTTTCAGGTCAGTGGCTTCTATAGTCTTAAACCATAAAAAGATGTTAGTGCACTTTTCAGAAAGGACCTCTGGCCCTTGCAGAGATGTATCCTGGTCATCTTTTCTGCTTTATAAACACTGGAAAAGCATAATTGGTAGCTGGAGGGCTAGAACCCAACTCTGCTGGTGGGAAATGTGCTGGCATTGGCACAGTGAGAAATGGGATGATTGCAGGGTTTCTTGCTGCCAGGAGCATATCCCCACACAGCATCATCAGAGTACCCCAGTACTGTGAGTGGGTCTGTCACTGCTGCCTCCTGAGCTCCTCTGTTGTAGCAAGGAAGTATGCTTTCGGTTGAACTCATGTTCTTAGAGCTAAGTGCCATTTGGTTATATTTTTCTGTTCACTTGTTTTTCTTCTTGAAGAGAGACTTAAAGAGAGGGAATTATCTCTGCCACTTTTGAGTTATCATGATGAGCTTTGACTCATTTTTTATGGGTTGCTCTCTTCCTACCACTGCTTTATTTGAACTTACAGGGCTACAGTCATCTGTAGTGTGCCTCCATTTAAAGTCAGTACAAAACCACCAGGGATGGATTTGGACCATGTATTTGTTTGTGATGTTACAGTTGGTTGCTCTGGTAATGATTATAATGTGTCACAAAGAAAACATTTTGTCTTAATGTGCTGAGCAGACAGAAGGAACATTTTAGTACTTCAGAACAAAACACAAAGATTCTGTTTTGTGCAAATGTTTTCAATTATAAAAACAGATCAGGGAAAGCGGTAGATAAAGAAAATAACATGTAAACATTATTTTAGTTTTTAGAGTACATAAGTATTGAATTGTATTATGTATATAGTGTAGCTGAGTCCATGGCAAATACATCTTTTTATGAAATGACTGTGGTGTTTTTGTTTGCTTTTGAGTGCAAGAGCCCAAATGAAACACTAAGACCATGTGAGGTACATCAAAACAAGTTCCCTTATGCCAAAAAGGAATGCTCTATTTTGTACAGTGATGTTTTCGCACCTTGTCGCAATGTGGTAAGTTTATTAAATAAGCCAGTTTTGCTCTCATGTAGGAAATATATTAAAATTCCAACAATTAATTTCTTCTTGCCATTCCTCTCTGAGTTCCATGGAGAACAGTAAGAAGAGCCCTGCAGCTATGTGTGTGGGCTATGTTTGTGTAGAGCTCCTTGTTCCTTTCAGAAGTGGAGCCTAAACATTATAGTGGTAACTGGGAGTTATGAGTTAGTAGACAGGATAATCAGAGTTCTGTTCTCTTTTGGTATTATTTATATCTTTGATTTATATAGGTGACTTGAATTTTAAGGTTTTTGTGTATATTGTGCATTTTTAAAGTAAGCGTTCATGTGATGTGTTTCCATCTTACCTAAAATGGTTTTATTTCACAGAATTACAGAATCACAGAATTGTAGGGGTTGGAAGGGACCTCAGAGATCATCGAGTCCAAGCCCCCTGCCAAAGCAGGTTCCCTACATCAGTTTAGTTAACTGTCCTGCAAAATATAGAAAGAAATATAAGGAAGTGAGATTTCAACTTCAAAGCTATCAGTATTTTTAAAAGGTCAATGTCTTATATGCTTTGTATCAAAACTCTGCAATGCGGTGTCTCTACTCCTTACCTGACTGAGCGTGGTACTTGAATTACAAGACTGTCCATAAGCTCAGTCTGGACAGGACAGGGACAACAATAAGTTGTGTGGGAATCTTTTATTCCATTGTAGTACACCCTTTACCAGTGCAATATACTCTCCATGTATCTGTGTCTCTTTCTGATTCGAGCTTCCCAAAGGTATTCAGAGGTGCTTCTTAACACCTGTGCAAGCAGGCGCAACTATGATGTTTTGCTTTGCTCTCCTGGTTTTTTTTTGTGGCTATCAACACTAAATGAGATTAGTAGATGTTGCAGCTGAATCTCCTGACTTTCAGGACTGGCGTTTGATATTAACATGGTCAGGAATTTGTCTGAAGAGGAGGTTGCAGTAGCTTAACCCAAGAGATTTATTGATGTTGACTTTGGTTACTATGTAAAGAATTTTTTGAACGTGTGCCTGAGAACACAGTTATGAGTATATTTTCAAAGTGGAAAGTAATAAATAAAAATGGACTTCTGAGAGTTTTTAAGAAGCTATATTATAATAACTCTTAAAGACAGATGTTTTCAATTCCATTCTTTATCTTACCTATGCTGTGATTAAAATTTTCAGGTATTATGCCAAGAATTTAGCACATTAATATCAAGAAATTCATGTCAGGTGCAAAACATGACTTCTAATTCATTGTCAGGTATTTTCATACACACATATCCATCTTGAGACAGCTTGTGAAGCAAACATCTTCCAGGCATTTTTACAACCTAGTCATGAATGTGTGAAAAACTGCTTTTATTAAAGTAAGGAGCCGTGACTTCCTATCAAAGATACCTACCTGACTACTCCCTGCACAGGCAGGTGCCAAGGGGAAAAAAAAAACACCACAAAACACAATAAAGCAATAAAATAAGCAGAGCTGGACTCTGGGAGGCTAGGAAGAATAGAAGGTGGAGGGATGGGTCTCACAGTGCTTAGAGCAGCTGTCTTGCAGAATCTCTCCTGCTGTGTGGGTGGTGTAGGATGCTCCTGTGCATAGAGACAAGTTCCTCTGGGACATGCAGCCTCAGAGTTCAGCCCAGGCTGGACAACCCAATTTTAAGGGATACAAAATTTTGTATCCCTGGCTGGAAGGGTCTTGCGGTACTCAGCTTTTGGCTGGATTGCGGTACTCAGCTTTTTTTTGTCTTTTTTGTACTGGGGAGCCCAGAACTGGACACAGTACTCCAGATGAGGCCTTACCAGGGCAGAGTAGAGGGGG
>JAOWBP010000001.1:34881512-34903399 GCA_028571105.1 Tragopan temminckii
CAGCCAATCCTCCCAACTTCGTATCATCAGCAAACTTGCTGAGGGTGAACTCAAAAGGAACTTCAATCTGAGCCTCCCTGCCTGTCATAATAAGGTGCTGCAGATGGAAGAGAGGATGAAATCTGAAGCTACTGTGCTGTTTAGTAATTTCTGCTAGGGTGCTATAGCCATTTTCAGTGGCTCATGCCCCCAGACCAGTGGTATCTCTGTTTCCAAAATTAGAAAAAAGAATGAAAGTAAAATGGCATTTCTCTCCAAGGCACTAAAGGCAGAAGAACAGTCATCTCTGTCAGCATCCAGCAACTGCCAGCTGAGAAGCTGTCTCAGTGCTGCCTTGTTGCTGTGACGATGTTTGTGTAATCTGATGAGTGTCATTGGAATGCTTTACAGCTGAGACAGATTGGAGTCTATAAATGAATCCAAACTGAAGAGAAACATTGTTCTAAAGATTCAATGTGTTGAATGAGAACAGGTTTTTTTTAGGAGATCTTGCTCAACATTACAAAAAAAGACCACTTAAACCCGAGAAGTACTGTATCAGTATCACAGTTTTAATTTGGGGGATTTTAGAGTGGGGAAGCGAGTGCCTCAGCTAATGAAGATTTGAAGGTTGAGTATGTTGTAAAATGCCAGATATGTGCTCAAGCTTGCTTCCCCTGACCAAGGCCCCACTCAAATTACGACTTTAAGTACTCAATAATCAGAGCTGCAGCTCTGATTTTACAGTTCTTCATGCGGAGCTAACAGGATGACTGTAGGTGGCAGCATTTGCCTTATGAAAACACAGAACTGTCACCTTCATTGTGCTCCTCAGAATCAATGAACAGCAAGAGTGTGGAGAGAGTATGAACAGTCATACTTGTTAAGAGTCATTGATTAAAATTTTCCTTTTGTCTGTAACACAGGTACAAACTGATTATTTGCAGTATACTGTTTGTAAAGGATCATACCAAAATCTTAGAAAATGCCATATTTTTGTGTTAAATTCTTTCAATCGATCCTTCCTTGCGCCTTCCTGCTGAAAATGGTACAACACGAATTTGTACAGCTCATGTAATCAAGTCACCTGCCCCTTCCCACCTTCTCTTTTCCAGATTGATGTGACTTCTTTTGTCAAGAACTGTCATACAGATACGTGTAACTGCAATCTTGGTGGGGACTGTGAGTGTTTGTGTACCAGTATTGCAGCTTATGCCCACAAGTGCTGCCAGCATGGAGCAGTGATTCATTGGCGATCTCCTTCGCTCTGTGGTATGTACCTGGGATGGCCTCACACTACAGATCACCCAGAGAAGGGGATATATATGGCCTTTCTCTTCACAGAAATACAAACATGACACAAACAGGTGGTTAATAAATGTTCTTCCTTGCCTTTTTTTCAAGCAATGTATGTGTCAGCTGCTGAATACCTACATTTACTGTTTTCCTTCTCTCTGTGGAGGGTGTCCAGAATTCTGCGTGCAGAGATTCAGTCCACTCTACTTTTCACTGAGAGTTAGAAGAGTTCTTGGATACAGAATAATTAGTGCTGTCTGTCAATTAGGTCTGATGTCTGGGCACATCTATTTAAATACAGCTGTTTGTCTCTGAATACAAGCCAGAGAAAATAAAGTCACTGGATGAAATATGTTACAGAACATGAAAGTGAATTTTACAGTTTTAGGATGCAGATAAGAATGATCTGTTTTACTTTATAGTAACAACATCCTTGTTTCCTTTTTCTTTTAGCTTATGACTGTGAATATTATAATCAAGGTATGTGGTGCATAATACTACTCTTTCATTCTTCCTAGTATTTATTATTGCTGGATACCCTTAACTCTGTTTGCTAGCATGCTACTTAGTTATGTGCTAAAAATGAATCTATACTCCCTGATTCCAACAACAAATCTGTATTTATAAATTTATATATATTTATATATGTTTAGTTGCACACCATTCACTTAAAAAAAATAATTTCCCACAGTGGCCATTCCAGAGTATGGAAGGTATCTCTGACATACTTTCTATCATCTTTCTTCTGTGCTATGCTATTCTGAAATATTTATCTTTCCCCAATATATTTTATTTCTCTTTTGAAAACAGAAACCCAAGAGATAATTTTCTTATATTGCTTCATTCTGGCTAAATGTGAAAAAGTATGCTGTGGTAGTATCTCTCTTTAGCAGGTTAGAAGGAATTTTTTGTATTCCTCATTTGGATATGTGAGTTCAGTGTGCTCAGCATGTTAAGCAAACAAATTTCCATGGACCTTTCTGCTCTATGTCCAGAGACAGGGGAAGTATGGAAACAAACATCTTTCTTGTTAGTAAAACCATGCATCTGGCATCTCAGCAGAAACATGATATGATGCACACAGAAAGTAACCCTCCTTGTAGCTCGTGCTGAGAAGAGCCTCTGTAAGCTGCAGCAGTGTTGGATATAATCTCATTTCTGTGCTCCCATTCCCCATGGTAGGATTGCATAGTCACCATCATTTGGTATCACTGCACCTTCAGATCAAATTAGAAAAGAGAGGTGACAAATATGTCATTCGCCACATGTTCATTTCTTTTTTAATATCATTATGTCACTATACTGACTATTTTTGCAACATAACCTCTCATTTGTAATAAAAGTCTTCTCTTCTGCTTAGTCACAGGCTGTAAAATATCACTGAAGGTGTGTATGAACACATCTCTTGCATTCTTGAGTTCCGCAGGATGAGTCTGCACAAAAATACTTTTTTCCATTGCTTGTGTTTGCTGATGCAGTACTACAGTATCTGTTAGAACAAGATAAAACATATGAAAACTAGATATTGCATATGAGATGTCAAAACATAAACAATTTGTTTGATGATTTGGGAAACCCACTATTGCTGTTAATTATTCTGGTTTTGTAATTATATGTTAATAATCAGTTAGCAATCAATTAGAACACTCATATGTTCCATTTTCCTTTTATTAAGACTCTTTCAAAAATAAAAACAAGAGGTCAAGGCTATTCAAAACATCTTGTCACATATATCTGTGTTATACGATTTCCAATAATAAAACAATTTCCATTCTGTTCTGCTATGCATATCTAAAAATATTTATTTTCTGTGCAATATCCCATGTATTTCTTGGGCATTGCCCCATGTAAATAAAAACAGGCAATCTCACAATAAGGGATTCTAATGTTAACTCATTGTACATCTTACAAGGTTATATATGGTTATTAACATCTGCATTTTCACCTCACTGAACTAGTTGCCTTTGTTGCAAAACAAAGTCTCTTTGTTGCAAAAAAGTCTCTTCTCAAGAACGAATTGTGTAGACATACTGAATCTCTGATGATACTGAGTTAAGATTAATCTTTATAATAATAAGTAATCTGATATTATTTTTAGAAAGAAAACATTTGTCACATTATGCAATTATGTTATAGGTTTTCATTCTGAATTGACTTGCTTTCATTGACATATAAAAGAGATTGCTCTGGTTCAATGAAGATTTAACCACTGGGATGTTTCTTTGACTTGATATTCATGGTTTTAACTGATTGCTTGAACTTTTAATGGGTGAAGGTCAGTGGCCCCACTGTGTTCAATAATCTTAGTATCTCCCGATGTCTCAATTCATAACCTCATAATTTTCAGTGTGGAGGGATTACTGTACCATGCTGCAAATTTTGGAAGTAATGGAGAAGCTCTTGAGGATGTTACCTACATTTTGAAAGTGGTAGGATATGGGATTTTCTTCACAGATCTCATGAAGTACTGTACCGTTCCTTAGAATGAGAGTGGTACTCAATTACAACTTCATTTCTGTGGCATCACTTCCTCAATTTGGATACTGTGAAAGTACTTTGTGGGCAGCCTGATACTAAAAAAAAAGGGAAATTTGGATAACTGTAATGACATGAATTTGATTTTTTGATAGAACTTTTTAAGTGACTCATGCCCTGTAATGAGCATCATGCTGTAGACAATGCTTTTCTGATTCAAGGAGTCTGACCCCATGTGCTGCTACTACAGAAAAGCATTGTCTGCAGCATGATAAAGTAGCAGCATGTAAATACTGCTAGGTGCACCAGACTTTCCGTAATATTCCTTACAATACGGAATCTTGTTTTAAAACTAGTAAGAAAGTCAAGGATGATGTGAGCTGACCATTGAATCTCAGCAAAACACCTTCTGGGGTGTAGGATGGCTCCTCTGATTTTTTTTTGTCTTGTACAGTGCCAAACTTTTGAGTCTTCATGAAAACTTTCCCTGTTACGACTCATTGCTGCTTTTGCTGAAGTTACAGGGAAAAAATCTGTTAATATGTGGGGGTAAATATCCAGTGATTAAGGATGAAGAGACTGTAATTGACTTGTCACTTCTATAGAAGGGGTCACTTAGTGACAAGCTTGTGAACTTCCTAAGCATGTGAGCTCTGGCATAATTTCAGTATAAAAGCAGTATTTATTTTCTTGCAGTGTTCTTCAGAAAGTGGTGTTTAATTTCTAGTGGAGCCAAATCTCATTATTATGAGACATCCTTCCCTCTTGAAAGTCACACTGGAGAGAGCTGTGCTAAGCTATGAAGGCGATTCATTTTTTTTATTCCCACTAGGATTAAAGGATTAAAAGCTTTCACAAAAATTACAAATCTTGTTTATTACTCAAGGCAAGATGTTAGAAGTATGCTGCTCTTGGTTCTTTTACTGGAGTATAGTGACAAGGACTGATGCTGTTATATATCTGGATGTAACCCTGTGGGCCTTTCCAGCCCAGCAAAAATACCTTTAGGATTTTTTATAGGATGTCTAGGGCATGATTGGGCCACCAGCATTGTGGCAGCAGTACTGGCTGAAGTTGTCACTGCTGTATCGGCGTAAACTTTTGGATGACTGTGCTGAACCAGACTGGAAAATCTAGCTGGTTATTTTTCAGTAGGATCAGTTTACTGCCAAAGCATTTAGGATGTCATAATAAATGGGGCAGCAGAAGAACAGAAGCAAGTGTTTTGTGGGAGGGGATGAAATAGGCAACTCCTTGAGCAAGATTGCTGCCAAAAGTTCAATTACAGTCTTGTAATTTAAAACGTTTCCTTAATCTTTTCTTTTTTTTTTTCTTTTTTTTTTCCTTTTTTTTTCTTCTTTTTTTAATAGCTTTGTAGAGCTTAGAATACCTTTAGTGTCTTGGGTAATAATATTAAAGCTGCAGTGCTGATCTTCCAAAGTATAGAAATAAGGACATGTGAAAAACTAAATACTGTACAAAAGCAGTCCAGATTGCATTCTTGTACAAGTTATTTTGTGAGGATAACTACCCATATTTGTTTAATGTGGATTTTGTGTCTGTTGTATTCTGGAAATCAAGCGAAGAGGAAGGGAGTGCCTTAAATACATAAATACAGGCCAACTTCAACATAACACCTTGAGGCACTGAGTTGCAGTTCAAAATTTATTGGATTCCAGGTAAGGTGAATGTGTAAAGCAATATTTTGTCGGCTAAGGCTCAAGTTTTGTGTGCTGTGCAAATAGAATTGTTTATTTTTCTATTTGATTCTTCTTCTCTTAGGTCTTGGTGAAGGACCATATATTTTGGCAAGTTCTGGAGAAAATGATACAATTATAGGAGCTAATATTTCCAGTAGACGAATATTTCCCCTGCCTAGAAATGCAGCGTACGGAAATGTATTTTTCAGTTTCATGATAACTCCAGGTCTTTTCAAAGATAAAGATTTATGTAAGTGTTCTCAATGTTTTTGTGAACGTCTGCCCATATTTTTCATACCATCTGAATGATTCTTGCTGCATCTTCTAAAACTAAAATTGTATAGATATTTTTAGTTACTGGAATAAGTAAGGATGAAATGTTCTATTTTTGAGGAGGAATGCTGATATTTGGAGAAAAAAAAATTGGAAAATCCAGCTGTCAGCTGTGAAGTTGACTTTTCAAAAAACTGTTTTTAAAATGTTTAAAATGCAAGTGAATAGAATTCTTTCTTTAAAAAAATGCAATTAGATTTCATAACTGGAAACTGGAAAATTTTGCATATGTATCTAACAATTTTGCAACAAGGAATATTTTGGTCTCCAATAAAATTATTTCTTCTCTGTCTATTCTTGTTTTTGGTGACTTTCAGTGCACCATAAAATGTGAAAGTTAGTACAACCAGATATTTAAATCTTTCTTCTTCTACATACATTTTCTGTTCTATGTATTTTCACACATATTGAGTTTGTGCCATTGAAGTCAATTCAAACTTTCTCGTTGTTTTCTGCAGTCACAAAATTTCATTTGTTGACAAAATTCCAAATCTTCAAAAATCAACACAGAGAAGGGCTGTTTTCACAGTAAAACGTGAAACTGTAGTCACATGCTTTGGACAATTTGCCATACACAAATCAGATCTTTTATGATTTTTAAAAGAGAAAGTATAGTATATAGAAATACCAGTTCAGACTTGTCCAATTAGCTAAGCAATGTGAAATATAAGTAAAATATTCATTATATCTGTGTAGTACACAAGTTTTCTTATCTGTGAGGGTCGGGATAGTGTTCATACAGAATAAAAGTACTTCTAGATTTATTCAAGGCAACAACCAAATCTGAAGTCAGCCTTTTTTCAAGTTCTTAAACACTCAGAGAATTTTCTTCATTTTCATCATGCGAACAGAATGTTCAGTCTCTTATTTAGCTGCAGATATTCTTAATGTATTGCTGGATATGACTGTATGTAAAAAAATGCCAGACATCAAGGTGAATTCAAGCAAATTTTTACAAAATTTGTGTGATGTTAATTACTAAAGATATTTTGTGATAGTTGAAATGTCAGACATTTGTCAAAATATGAGGAAAAACTGCCCCAATTTGAGTAAATCCAAAAACTGAAAGTACTTAATTGTTCTGAAGTCTAGCAGTAAGCTGAATGTAGTTTTTATCTGAATAGCCCTCTGGTGAACTCTGCATTATGTGATCATTTGAAGTTTCCTTTAGATTCTGCATTTCTAATATTTTTATGTTATAGGAAACTGTTATTTTTTAGTTGTGTTTTTTTTTTTTTTTCCTGATAAACAGCTATTTTAAGGAGCCACTTAATCAATATATAGATTGAATCTCACTTTCAGACCGTTTTTTTTTGAAAAGCTTATAAGTAATGGTTTACTTTTTCTTTTGTGGAAGCTCTCTCCCTTGTTTCCCTTGAGTCTGCTGAAAGACCAAACTACTTTCTGTATGTACATGCTGATGAAACTGTTGGATTGGAGCAGTGGCAGGCAAGTGCCTCCTTTCAAAGACAAGCCACCTTCTTTCACCACCAAGGCCTCTGGAGTCGAGGGCTCAGTGCCTTTGAGCTACACAGTAAAAAAGGCTTTTTCATCATTCTTACATCATCTGCTGTTAAAGTGGCAAAGTACGATGATTCAGAAGAATTCAAACGTATGAGTAGCTTTAGTATTGAAGGTAAATTTTGCATAATCCCCATGAATAAGTATGGATTCTTCTGTTTGCCTTTGGAGCACTTCTCTTGTGTCAACAACAGCAACTAGTATTTTCATTTTCTCTTCTAACTTGGTCTTGAATCCCTGCTCCAAATATTATAATTTTCTAAGTCTTGCATATGCAAAGATTAATTTATCTTTGGACTATATTCTCATTCTTTTTCACAATGCATGTAGCATGTCACAAAAAATGCATGTTAGTGTCTCGTTATTGAACTGTATATCTTTTTTGTTTAATGAATGAGGTAAATATTGCTTCTGAAACAAACAGTATATTCAGTATGTTTCACTGATTTGTTTAAACAAAATATGCTGTGAAAAGTGAGTAGTTTTTTCTATCTTTTATGTTCTGATGTCTTTTACCTTGTTTGAATTTGAAGTACTTATTCAAATGGCATAAATGAATGAAATCTCACCTATTAAAGTTCCTGAGAATTCCTATTCTTAGTTTTCTATTTTTACATTTTTCTGAAATTACCAAAATACATTATAGAAAAGACTATGCATTTATTGTTTATTGACTTACACAGCCAATAAATAATACCTTTTCCTTCTTCCTCAGAACTCAGTGCATCTGTGCCTTACAGGAAGATGTGTGAATGGAGATATGAATCTTGTGCTAATCCCTGCTTTAAAACATGTAGTGATCCTGAAGGAACAGCATGTAAATTCCTTCCTCCGTAAGTCAAATTAAGCTCAGTATTACTACTATGTTATTCTATGTCTTGTATATTTTCTAAAAATTACTGCAGCAGCAATATCCATTTATTTTACTCATCCAGATTTCAACAGCAGCTTTTATAAGTATTGTGAAAACCTCTTACTCTCCATGTTATGTATTCCTTTTGCATGTGATCTTTTGACATAAGTAGGAGCAAGAATAAAAAGGGTTGAATTTAGTTTAGGGGATTAACTTCTGGCAGTGCTAGGTAGAAATGTATTAAATGAAATGAAGGCTATTCCCTTCAATGGCTATGATATATTCACATCCAAAACCAGTATCTCATGATGCTGTAACTGAATAAATCTTGCTGGAGTTCGTATGCCTGAGACAAAAACCTGGAACAATTTTAAGGGTGAGTGACGCCCTCTCCTGTAAGAGGATGGAATTTTATACTAAGAGATGTTGGCATGACTTGAAGGATTTCACACTACTGATGTTAGCTTGTTTCTTAGTCCTAGTAATAAGGATTCCTGTTTTCATGGATTTCTGGCTTCTATGAAACCAGAATTCTTAAAAACAAACAAACAACAACAACAAAAAAAGATATCATTCAAATATCTTATTTTACCAAACTGAAGTGACTTAAAATTTGTATTTCTACTGTGACTTTAGAATTAACTACACAATATTTTAAAGGGTTGAAGGATGCTTGCCATATTGTCCCAAAAACATGATCCTTGATGAGGTCACACTTAAATGTGTTTACCCAGAAGACTGTAAGTATATGTTATGTTATTGATCTAATCTTATAATTCATTCTGCAGATCTTTTGAGGTTTTAATCAGATATATTTTGCTTTTATTTTCAATTACCTTTTAAATTAAATGCTTTAACAGAATATCCTTCTTTAGAAGAGCCATCTGGGACATGTGCTCAATTTCCAGTCATTCAAAATGCATCTTCTGCATCCAAATGAGACATAACTAAAGTTGAATTATTTCATTTCTCTAATACTTTGTAAAATTCAGTATTTGTGATGATGTTATACTCACCTCAACTGTGATTTGACTGTATAACAACTAATGTGTCATATGCACATGGAAGATTTCAAATGGAAAAAATATTGCTATGGTGAAAAGTTCAGACTTTTCAGTTGGTGTGTCACCATTAATAAATTCAGGACTTCTATTTCATAATTTCTGGAGTGTGAAGTCACCGCATCATTTGGTTATTTTGGGGATATTGTATTCTTTTTACATAGCAATTACATTTTAATACTGTCTTTTTAATTTATAAGTTTGAATTAATTGCATTTTTATTTTTGCTAGTATGAAATTATACAGCCTTCCAAAGAGATAAAAGAAGATAAAAACTCTAATTTTTTAATTCCAAATATTTTGCTATTTTAGATTTAATGAATTTTCCATAGAATTCTCTTGTTGCTTCAAAACTATTCTGCAAATTCAAGGTTGTAGGTCATAATAAGATGCTATTCCATTTGCAAACAAAATTAGAAAAATTCTTGAGAGTTGAGTTCCTCAAAGCCATCAGGTAACCTGGAACCACTGCTAATTTATCTATTCATCAAAATGATTCTCTAATTTACTAATCTTTAAATGGTACTTATGTGAAGATAGATGTTGCTATTTTTCTTTACCATAAAAGACAGTGAAATGTGCCTTTTCCTTTTAGGCATACCTGTGAAACCTATGGAATCAGCAGCTGGAACAAAACCTTCATTGTTAATCTCTCACCCAGTTGCTACCACGGAGAGATTTCCTAAGACACCTCCTATACATGTAACTTCAGGGACTGAGTCATCTGGTACTGATGTGACAGGCAAAATTACCATGAAGACAAACACAACTTTAGCAGGAATGAATCTGTCAACGCAGTCTGTTACAGACTTGTACTCACTGGAAGATGCCACCTATTCATCATATTCATTTCCAAGTATAGTGGAAACTTCTGATGTACCTCACAGCACTGCAAGTCCTTCTGTCCTTTCCAAGCTCATATCTTCAACAGATTTTCCAGCTGCTTTTCAAACCTCATCCATCACACCGTATACTGTCAATTCTAATGCATCTACAACTTTACCCATTCCAATAGCAGCTTCAACAACCTTACTCAGTAGAATTCCTCTTCCAACACATTCTATATTATTAACACCCAATTTCCTTGTTGTATTTCCATTTCCACTTGCAGTATCAACCACTCAGCAAGGAACTCTTCCCTCTACCTCAACACTTTAACCTCCAAACCATCTTCTGTCACTTCTGAGCTGCCAGCAGGAACTGTGAGGAGTAAGAGTTCTTCAGAAAGTTATTCTAAGGAAGAAGCAGTATTCTCTGAATTGTCTTTGCCTGCTTGGATGGCTGGCAGAGATACCTTCATAAGACTCATATTTCTTCTGTGTTCACAGCTGATACTTAGTACACCTACCTCTCCTGTATCTACTTTGTCTGTTAGAACTATGTCTAGTGTTGGTCAACCTATAGGTCATCCAATACCCATTTCTGCATTGATTTCAATTGCTCATCAAAGTTCTAAAACAAGTAGATTTGCTAGCTTTGAGACAAGTTTTCTTCAATTAACCACAGCTTCATATTCTGAAACAGCTAAACCCCTGTCCAAAACTTCTCTGGTACCACTAAATAAAAGTTCTCTAGTTTTTCTCCAAATCCATTTTTATCTTCAGTAGAAATTTCACTGACTGTTCTCAAGCAGACCTCTCCATTAATAAAAGGCAGTATTTCTACTGCTCTGTCCATAATGACTGCATCTTTAACTCAAGTAGTGTCTCAAATCCTATAACCACTTCTCCTAGTCCTGTGTAACACATCTATACCAGTGCATTCCCTGATAACCTCCCTGAAACCTCCCAAAACTATGGGAGATGTCACTTTTCTCTCAAAGTGTATTTATAAAAAATCTACTTCTTCAATGTCTTTGATAGTAAGTCCTACAGTATTCGATGATATGTTTATACAAGCTTAAGCTCAAGAGAAAATAAAGATACATAATGCAAACTGATTCTTTTTCACTGTCATTCACTTCTAAAAAGCCAAGGAAGTCTACTAGCTCTAATCTTCCTTCCTAGGACACCGGTACTACCTCTGAATACTATGTTATCATATTATTATATTATTATAAAATTACAGTGGACCTAAGCAGTCCACACACAGAACTGAAAATTACCCTGTCATACTGACAGCAAGCACTTGCATTCCTAAAGATCCTTCTTTTACAATGCTATCATCTTTTTGAAAAATCTTGCTATCATTGCTACTACATTCTGTGACTTCATGTACTACAGTTTACTCACTGATTCCCATAATCAATTGAACACCTTTGTTATCACAAAATATAATTGCTGTCCAAGCACCAGTTTCATCTCTAGATACATAAGCAAGATCAGCAAGTACAGTTGTAGACTTTGAATTTCTGCAGTTTTTTCAACATTCATTTTAAACATAGGCTCTTCTACTAGCCTTTCAGCATCACTAAACGCATCATTATACCACCCTCTCTACTAATGCCTAAAACTCTAGAGGCCTCTTTAGAAAGCCAGTCCAAAAGAGTATGTCTTCACCTCCTCCTAAGACTGCTCATATCTCTACTATTTCTCTAGGAAAACAGAGTTCTTCAGTAAGTTCTTCAGGAGAAGATGGAACAGTATCAGTCATATCAGCTGGAATCGTCACTCAATCCACTACATCAATGATAGTGAATACAACAGTGAATGCTACATCCTTAAAAACACCTTATATTTTTGCAAAAGTACCATCTAGTTCTTCAGCCAGTGTATTAGTTGCTTCTGACACTACTGTAGACCCTAGGATTACTGCAAAGACCACAGATGATTTTGCTGATTCAAAGTTTCATATGGCTTCTGCTTCAGTTCCTACTACCATAGAAACACCTACGTATGAGTCATACAAATCTTTACTTACATTTGCTCCATCTCAAGTTTCACAGAGCAGTAAAGAAATTCCAAAAACAACAGTCATGCAAATGAATACCACAAGCCCATTATCAAAGACAAAAAGTACCTCATTTGCAACTTCAGAATTTAAATATGTAACCTCATTTGAAAGAACCGTAGGTATTTTAGAAAGCAGCCAGACTTCATATGTACAAAGAAATGTAACCAAGGCAAAGTCAACCACAACTGAGAAATCTTTCCTACCTTATTTGACAGTTTCTGCAAGTCAGAGTTCGCCTTTTTCAAGCGTAAGGATAACCTCAGCAAAAAATCTCTCAGAAGTCCTGGATGTCAAGACATCAGATTGGTCCAAAATCCTAACACAGACTACCATTAAACCTTATTTCAATATATCAGAACACACAGAACTGCAGGATAAAACTTTAATAGATTTATCTCATTCTAGTGGTGAAATGGCTCTGTCTTCTCCTTCCCCCATGGAAACACAAACTTCTCTGGCAAGCACAGACACAGTGACAACTATAGCTGACAAAACTTTGTTCAGCACAGTGATGCATACACTGATGTCTTCATCTTCTGAATGCGTGGTATGATCACTTTTACTTGCCACACATTGTCAATATATGTATAAATAATATATAATACATATTCCTTTTCAGTCTGATTTATTGTGTCATGCATGTTATACCAGAGGCTTTAAATATCTCCTATTTTTTCTTTTTATTTTTCAATTTAATAAAATGAATTATTCTTGGAGGCCTGTAGCATCCCTGCTTTTATATCACCCTCGTCTATTCTGTAACTTAGATGAATTGCTCTGGAAAATAATTGGTACGATTCTAGACAGTAAAATATATTTCTGAGATATGAAAAAGGCAGAAACCATAGAATGTTGGGGGTTCTTACTTTTTTTTTTTTTTTTTTTTTTCCATTTCTCTCTTTGTGATAGGGTTTAAAATGATGGGAATGTGTGCTTCTGTATTTCTGAATATCTTAAAATGCTTTGGGTTATTACTGAACATAGATCCTTAGTGCAGAAAGCTTTATATAAAATATTCCACTACTGCTAGACGGAACAGAAAGGTTGTGTATGAATTAATGTGGATTCTTGTCATCTGTAACAACCAAAAATAAGCAATCATTTGTAAAATAAAAGATTAAAAAATCCACAGCTGCAAGATGATTAACAGTATACACTGTGTCTGTACAGTATAGACACTCTAAATCTAAACTGTAGGATGTTTCTGCACCATCAAAACCTACTTGGCATGTCAGCCTGAATTTTTCATCTGTCTAAATTATCTTCAGATTTCTATTTATTTTATGCAATTTATCTTATAGCCATATTTTTGTACGTATGTATTCAATTTCTCAGAGAAAGTGCTACCTTTTTTTTTCCTCAGTGTTTTGGTTATTTGGAGATCTTTTACTTTCTAATAGTAGGAGGGCAAAGTATTGATTTAACGATCTCTCATTATTTTAAACTTGGACCAGGTTAACTTGGAGAAATCTAGAGACTATGGTTAGCTTGTTATGTATGTGTTTCATGGAACAAGAGCATGTATTGGTGTGTGCTTTATTTAAAGTTGCATGATAAGGAGTATTTTAGTCCAGCTACCAGACCCAATGACAAGTACATGTGAGGGGTCACATAGATGTTTTGATTCTGTCGCAGAGCAGAGCATGAACTAGTGAAGAATTGTTTATACTTTGTAAGTACAATGAGTGTAAAGTTGATTCTGGTTGTTTTTTCCTTATATGAAAGCCAAGATACCTTGAACCTGTCGACAAATGTAGCCAGTATGTATGTGTTCATACGGGCTGGATGTTATACAACCTTTCAAAGAACTGCCTTAAGGATGTGCAGAAGCCAGACTGTGGTTTTCGAGGAATGCCAGTTCAAGTTAATAATGATAGTTGTTGCCCAGAATGGGAGTGTCCTTGTGAGTAATTTTATTTATAAATACTTACAACATAGAGCCTTAATATATACATTTTAGGTGATATACTAAGAGACTATTACAGTGGAAAGATGAGGTTGAATACACAAATTAATTTAAAGGAGATTACTTGGGTCTCATCAGCAAAACACAACGAAATATAGTAAATGCTTTGGTGTCTTTGAATTAACATTCAGGAGACAAGTTTGTTTTAAACAAAAACACTGAAATTAGAACTGCAACATGAATATAAACATTTTCAGGTGAAAATCTTCAGAATATTTATCATTAGAAAACATGTGTATGTCAACATTTTGGGGAAGGACACAAATTAAATACTAGCCTTTTATGAAAGAACCTCCAGATTCCACTCAACTACAGAAGGAGTTCTTACTGACCTTTAGAAACTGTAGAGATTGGGAGCAGATTTTCTGCCTAGAGGACCAACAGTTCAAAGAAAAGTAACATTAAAAACTTTACAGCATTTCTGAAACCTTTATAATAATTTTTAATATTCGTCGGGAGATAGAATGGGCACATCTCTTGCACGACAAATATTTTCTATATTTAATTAATTTAATTACATTATTATTAAATTAATTAATACACTGTCATTTAATCTGACAATGTAGAAATTCATTATCCTTACCTGTGAAACATTGACATAAGTTAATTTTTCACCAATTTAAACTTTCCTGGGAACAAAGCACTGGGTTAAGCTGTTTTCCACAGAGTAACATAAGGTGCTTCTCCTTGTGGCTCAGTATGCTGTCTGCAGAACAATGCCATCTAGACATATATATGAAAGTATCTTATATGAAAGCACTTCCTATGAAAGTGTTTGTCAAACTGATTGTTTTTAGAAATGCCTAATATTATGTTTCATGGTAACCTCATTAAATGACAGTTCTTTTTTAGGTCAGTGTTCTGTTCTGTCTGAACTGAGTGTTATTACGTTTGATGGAAACAACATAGCCCTCTGTAACATGGCTTCCTACATTTTAGTCAAGCTACCAGGAGAAATTATTGTCGCTCACATTGAAAAGTGTCCTGCTAATCAGGTAAGAAACTTGCATTTCCATGGTAATTGTAGTAGTGTCTGGAATTATCATGTTAAGGGTTCTAATAGCTGACAAAAATGCATCAGTTTCTAAAAACAGTTCATTAAAAGATGCATTATATGTATTATTTTTTATTATTTATAAGAAACATATTGCGTTTAATTAGTTTTATATTAGTTTAATTAGAAAAGTGGTTGTAGAAAAACATTTAAACACAAAGAAAACAGTCAATTTGTTTTTGCCAAATAAGAATTCTGACAGTTATCATTGCATTTCTAATCTATTTTTCAATGTTTTCCAGAGTGCAAATTCAATAAGAAAAATAGTAAGTGTGTTTTTGTCTTCTACTAATTATAAATTGTGTTAATATTACACCTATGAAAATAATTCCCTTCCTCCTCAAAAATTGTAACCAAACTTGTTCATTACTTTTCTTTCAAGGTTCCTCCTGCAAGCACTTCAGGGCTCTGTTTTAAGAAATTAAATGTAACAACACATACATCTGAACTACTTATCAATCGTTTAGAAAGAAAAGTAAGTTTATGCCACCAATATATAGCACGTGTACACTAAAGAGATAACTGCAGTGCTGTTCTATTGTAGAATGCTGTAGGTCAGACTTAGAGTGATAGGATCGCTTCTGCAGTTCATCTTCCCAGTGATTCATGATATGCTAGGAAAAAAAAAAAGTTTCTGATACTCAGATTTACTTGCCTGCCACTTTCAAAGTCTTTCAAGATATTAGAGATTTTTTAAAAGTTACAAAAGCATTCATACTTGATAATGTGTTTCCAGATAACGTCAAACAGAACAGAAGCTTTTCAAGATGTAATAAATATTTAAGCTGTCATTTATGCTGGACAGTAACAGATTACAATAGGTAAATTTGAATAACTGAGATTAGATTTTTTTTTTATTTTAACCAAATGATATGGGATAAGTACGGGATACTGCTTAATTTGAAAAGATTTCCATATCATTATTTTCTTTCCTACGCCTATTTCATCTGCAGTTACAGTGTCACTGACAAGAAGCACTGTGATTTAAGCACAACAATTACTGACACAGCATATGGCAGAGGCTACAAAAATCTTTTTTGCTATTCGATGTAAAGACATCATATAAAATACATCTTTGTAATCTGTTTTTATCCCTAAAGGCTGTATTTGGTTTATTTTAGGTAGTGGTGGATTCTGTAATTCCATCCTTACCGTTTTCAAAAGAAGGACTGAGTATTCAGGATACTGGTGCAATGTATGTCATTAATACTCCAGCTGGTATTAGCATCAAGTGGGCTCACATTACGGGCATCATAGATATACAGTATGGATTGCACTCTAACACATCAATGAAGACAGAAGGACTTTGTGGTGAGACTGTGGTGGCAATTAATTGTTTTCATATTCAACATTTACACCTCCTTTCTGTGTTCGTTTTTGTGATTTGTTATCCCTATGGCTCTCATGACTTCTAGTGATTACACTAACAATTCTATTTGAAATTCTGTTAATTAACAAAAGTAAAATGATAATTCTGTGTGAAAACAATGCTTCCTAAGAAAGTATTTTTAAAATTCTAGGCACTGAGGTAGCAAAAAGAAACAGTACTGTTAAGAATATTGTCAAATATGTACTATGCAAATACCATCTTCTGTGCTTCTCCTTTCCATCTGGGAGAATAATAGGGTTTGTCACCCCAGGCTAGCCTTCTGTGGACCCTGGAGGGTATCAGGAAGCATGAAGGCAAGGACTGGGCTATGTTTAGCAGTGTAGAAGCAAAGTAGAAAAAAGCTACAAAAATGCTGGCTGATCTCTGGGATGTGATACACTATTGTGAAGATTAAAAAGATTGATGTTATTGACTTCTTATGTATTTATTGGAGGTTTCTATTTCCACTGATGAAGTAACTAAGTACAGTCTGCAATGCATTCAGGTAGAGAGTGGATGCCAGACATTTTGGGGGGGTTTTTTTTTTTTTTTTTTTTTTTTTTTTTTAAAACTACTCTTGCATTAATAAATAGATTAGGAAAAACATTTTCAATTAAAAAAGTAGTTTGGTGTTCAAAGGGCTCCTTTCACTTTCACTATTTCTTGCATTTAGAATGTCCAGTTAGGACTGAATAAAGTCAGCAATGTGCACTTATTTTGAAAGCCACCTGCACTAATTCCCATGCAGCTGGCTGCTGTTCAGTAGAACAGTAACAGAATCTGGTGCCATGTCAGTGAATTCTTCACCTTCAACAACACCTTTTGGTAACAGTTTTTCTTAAACATTAATTCATTGTTGGGAAAAGTATTATTACTTGTATTGCATGGTCTGCTCATTTTACTAAGATGATAATAAAATCACAAATATACAATTGGAACTACTGTGGACGTGCTTGGACTTACAAATTCAGATGCTAAGTCTCACGCACAAACTTCATGCAATGTTATTCTTACCTTATCAAATACACATTTCTTTCTCAAAGGAAGTAATATACCATGTTCTGTTGGTTCTTTCTGTTTTTGCTTTGAACATGATGCTCTCTCTCCAGGGGTGTGTAATGGAGATCCTACTGATGACCTGAAAATGCAAAACAGAACCATAATTACAAATATGGAGGAAATTGAAGTGTTCATTAAGAGCTGGGAAATTGAGAAATCTCTTGATGTAACAACTAGGAGGCCAGTAAGAAACTGTACTGAAGATAACTGCACATACTGTATGGAACTGTTAAACAGAAGTGTTTTCATCCATTGTCACAATAAAGTGAGTACAAAGAAATTCCAGGTACAAATTAAATGTAAGTTGTATAATTAAGAAAAGAGTGAGAGCGATGCAGATTTTTTTTATGTTATGCTTATTTTCAAGAGTTCACAACAGGATGGATGGCTTTAATAAGTATTTTTGTCATGCTGTCCATTGTAAATAAACACAGAATAACATAATCACAGGGGTTGGAAGGGACCTCAGTAGATAACTGAGTCCAACCCCCCTGCTAAAGCAGGTACCCTACAATAGGTCACACAGGTAGGCGTCCACATAGGTCATGAATATCTGCACAGAAGGAGACTTCACAACCTCTCTGGGCAGCCTATTCCAGTGCTCCGTCACCCTTACTGTAAGGAACTTCTGCATGTTTGTATGGAACTTCTTGTGTTCAAGTTTTAGGCCGTTGCTTCTTGTCCTATCACTACACACCACAGAGAAGAGCCTGGCCTCATCCATTTGCCTCCCACTTCTCTATAGATGTTTATAAACATTAATCAGATCCAATCAGTCTTCTTTTCCCCATGCTGAACAGACCCAGGTTACTCAGCCCTTTCTCATATGGGAGATGCTCCAGGCCCTTTATCATCTTAGTTATTGAGTTTTTGTTATATAAAATGAAACAGACATTTATGTGGATCTCTGTGCTATTATGCTGTTTCTTAAATCACTGAGTAGGCAGAGCTCACAGGAGTGACAACAGATCATTACCTCGATGCAGGTGTGTTCCTAAAGAGATATTTTTAGGAAAAGCTGGACAACAGTGACTAGAAATGGAAGCCTCATGCTTTTTCTGTATACAACAGCAACTCATGCAGTCTGAGACTGATTGTACTAATTACATTTTGCGCTTCTGATGTAGTTGCTATTATGTTGACAGTTTTGAAGCTTTTCTTACAGAAATTATAATAATTTATTTTTGAAAACTGTTCTTTCAAATGGGGATGTAGCTCTTGCACGCAGGCTACCACTAGGGGTAGCCAGAGCAACACACCTCCTGCAACGTGAACTGAGAAATCCCATCTCCCTCAGGACTGACTTTCCCACTTTTCCCATTTAATTCAGAATAAGTTCTAACTATTCTTTTTCCAATCTGGTTTTGCTTTGCAGTACTCTCTGTGGTTTTCATCCCAGACAAATGTTGCTACAGGTATTACAAGCAGCTGAACCCCTTCCTTCAAACTCCCAAACTCACTCTTCATTTTTCCCAGTTAGAAATAATACAGAAACTTCTTCCTAAAGAAATGGGTTAAAGAGATTTTAGAGCTATCTGCCACAGAAACAAAATGGGAGGGAATGATGGAGGGAAAGAACAGTGGTAAGCAGTTTGGAATCAAGAAGGTAGAATAGCACCAGTGCTAGCAGTATGCTTTTCATAATTGTTTGAACATATCTAATTATGAAGTAATTTAATCTGAATAGTCAGAAATCATACTTCATTTATGTATCCAGGAGAACTCTCACAGCCTCAGGTACAATGAAATTGCTTATTTTCCTGGTCTATAACAAAATCTGACATAGCATAGAAATTGCCAAGCACTTGGTTCATCCATTAAGAAGTTGATTTTCTTTTATACATATTAAGGAGAATAATAAATTCTGGCAGATTGAATTCTGCGGAATGAATGTTCTGGAAAAAAAAACATTATATATTATTTACTTTAGGCATTAATTTTGATTTTATTTCCCTGCAGCTGTATTATTTCTTGTAATTAATGATTAATTTTAATTACAGAAAGCCATTCTACTTGTTAATTCTCAGTTAAAATGTGTTCCTAGGTTTCACCACAGGAATTTTGTGAGAAGATGTGGATCAGCAGTACTTATTTTTGGAATTATGAGTGTGATGCACTTTCAGCATATGTAGCTTTATGCAACAAGCACAATATCTGCGTTAAATGGAGGACACCCGATTACTGTCGTAAGCAGACAGCAATGTTCCATATCCTAATGTAACTTTATATTGCTGTAGTGTTCAGTGATGAGTTAAGAAAAATGCATTTCTTTTTGCTGTTCTTAGAAGTACAGCCTCATTCTATCACAGTATTAGTAAGGCATGATACAAGCCCTTGAGATTTATCACTAGTGTCATGAATTATAATCTAGATTGAATGAGTAGCTTAACTAAAGTAACACTAAATATATAAATGTATGCTTTCTATGATACACTTTCCTGTTCATACTACTTGTTTATCCAATTAAATTGGAAATTGGAAATTGTTTATCCAATGAAACAGTCAATACTCAGTTTCTTCTTTTCACAACTTGCAGCACTGAGTTGTCCTGAGGGCAAGGAGTACCAGCCTTGTGTGAAACCCTGTGAAGCTAAGACATGCTTGAATAAGTGGTTCTATGAAGATTCTACATGTTCTTATTTAAGGGAGGACTGTGTGTGTAAAAGTGGCACTGTTCTACATAGAACAGACTCAGACCTCTGTATTCCAGAAGAAAAATGTAGTAAGTGCACTAGGACAGAGGGGGTTTGCAAATATCTGCTAATATTAACTACAGATCAGTGTAAGCAATGTTTAATTCTAAGCAGAGTTCAGAAGGTGTGAATCCAGTATAGCTGTATTCTACAGAGCCTAGCTTTTATCTCAAGCTACAGCTTGAGTCTATTCTTTCACCTGATTTAATTTTGCAGGAGAAAAATAATGGTCATTCTTCCATGGTTCCCAGGCTTTCTTTCCTAGAGTACTCAGGAAGAAGTAGCAGGGGCAGCTTATTTTCTCTGCATTCATTTACTGTTTTCACCCATAAAAAAGCATTTGTTTAATATCATCATCTTTTCTTGATTCATCATAGTGCTCTGAAGTGCTCCTCTTTTAAGCAGTAAGGTCACCTAAATAACAAACAAATTCATTGTTGCTTGCAGACTTAACTCTGCACTTGTCAAAGGGATGTAACATTTTTCTCTCAGCATGTACAGATAACAGAGGACAACCCCGCTCTGCTGGGGAGATCTGGAATGGGTCCGTGAGAGGCTGTTGTATATACAGCTGCTTAGAAAATGGAAGTATTGTTGCTGTAGAACCTGAATGCAACGAGGATCCACCACCGGCATGTGAAAGAGAAGGAGAAGTGATTGTCCTTGTCATGGAAGTAGGGGATTGCTGTCCAAAAAAAGTTTGCGGTACGTCACATGTATTTTCAGTTACAGAAGTGTAAATTAAATGCTTGGTACTTGTCAGCAAAGGTTTCTTTTTTTGACAGGGTTCAAGGTGACATTTCTGAGAAGTGTTATTTAGATAATTGTGGCTGGTTGGATCAACACTATCACTTTTCTTTTAAGAACTAACTCAATGAAATCAAAATTTAGTTATTCCAAGTCTACTAATGAAACAAGATTTCTGTTTCAATGAATTTTTAAGCTCTTCTGAAGGATTTCAAAAGAAATTGAGAAATGCTGAATGACAGAATTAGCTTGGTAGTTAGGGCAGTTACTAGAGCTTACTGCATTCTTACGAATGCCTTGCTAAGTGAAGTGCCCTCTAACTTTCCATTCCTCTGTATCCCAGAAAGCAGCACTCTGTGAGGTGATCACTGACTAGTAATATTCAATTTAGCCATAGTTCTCAGCAAAAGGAATATGCATACTGCTGCATAAAAATGTTAAACAGAAGATATTTACTTCTTAAAACATGTTCAGGGAAAAAGAGATCAAATGTTCCAGCTGATCAGGTAGTTTTTCACCTCAGCTACCTGACCTGACCTACCTAACTGACACTGTATTGTTGATTTGTTCAGGAAACATTTTCATATGCAGGAAGCAGAGCAAGTAAATACCTGCTCTGGGAGGGATTTTACTTGCACAGTGCCAGATGAATGGAGCTGTATCAGCCCTGGGTTGAACTGGGAGGCCTACATGATGATGTGCTATAAGCTGACTTGGTTCCTGCAGGTTTCAAATACATGAAAACAGTTTGGTTTTTTTTGTTCTGCAGAATGTAACATGTCATTGTGTGATGCTATTATTCCAACATGCAAAAGCAGTGAAAAACTGATTGTAGGCTACAGCCCCCTGTCCTGCTGTCCACAGTACCGATGCGGTAAGGGAAACACGA
>JAOWBP010000001.1:34905365-34924570 GCA_028571105.1 Tragopan temminckii
GTTGTGAAAATGCTACTACGATGACTTGCAAATTGGTAAGAACTGTCCTTTAAATGTATTTTGAATGGTGGTCTGTGCTCTTACTCCTCCCTTTCCATTCTTTGTTAAATTAGTTCTAATGGGGCCCACCAGCCCCCAGCTCAGGTATGAAGCTGCATGGCATGAAACTCCAGGTTTCTGCACAGTACTGTTAAATGTGAAAATGTGTAAAATGGGAAAATTTCATTCTGTGTGTTTTAGGATGACAAAAGAAGAAAAGTAACTGTAATGCTATTCAGTTCAACATTGACTCAAACCAATATGCTGGAATTTTCCCCACTTCAACAATTCATAAGTATTTTTAATAATTAATGAAGGATGAGCTTTTTGATCAAATGTGCAATTTGGACAAATGCATTATTTGTTAATCATTTATACTTTCAATTAGAATGATTTAACATTATTGAATATAGCAGGTATGAGAAGTCATAAATATTTTGTTCTTTGTAGACTCTCTCGCAACTGGGACTGTGATCTGGAAAATAGCTACGAATCAATGTTCAAACTCCTATTATTACTGTAGTGACAGGGACAGCCAAATGCTATATCAAATGCTAGTAGTTTGTACTTCCCTTTATGTGAAGATTGCATAATGTAACATATATTTATGAGTTACAAATTTTAACCCATTTTACCTCTCTTTTGTAAGAAACTTCATAGCAGGCATTCCTTTCCTGATATGCTTATTATTGAAATATATTTGTATCTCAGAAAAAAACTGCTGTTTAGCCATTCTGCTGGTTAAACAGAGCAAATGATGTCCTCTGCTCTTGTTTAAAGAGATAAATACATTGAATAATTTGAAATGGGTTATTTTTTCTTGAGGTCACTGCAATTTTTCTCTTTTACAGAAGAAGAGGTAAGTGATGAAGACCATAATTTAATTTTCTAGAAAAAATTTCTCTTCTTGGCTTTACATTTATCTGTGTATATCTTTTCAAACATCTTTTTATCTTTTTATACTCAGGGAGAAGTTCAAAAAATAGATAGTAGTATTTCCAGTGCTTGTGGATGCACTCACTACATTTGTGGTAACTTTTTATTATTCATATCTGCTTGGTTTTAGATTAAACTAAAAAAGGCATGCAAAGAAAGCCAAAACAGGGCCATTATCACCTCAAATGTAAACAATCTATGTAGATAAATAATTATACTCTCATTTTTGAATTATGCTTTCTCTACTAACTCATCAATTCTGTGGCTTACAGTGTGAGGCATAGGAAGGTATTTACATTGTCCATGCTCTCTATCTATCAATCAATCTATATATTTATGAATCCATCCATCCATGTGCACTACTGATCTCAATAAGCCAGCATGAAGGTATGTTCCCACTTTTAAGACTGCTCCTTTCCACAACTCAGCCACCTTGTGTGGAGGAGATTTCACCCACACAGTGCTCAAAAGTGTGTGAGGCATTCCTCAATCCCAGCTGTAGCTCAGGCTAAACGGCCTCTAGGAACAAAGCACAGATTTACATAATGGCTTGAACATACTAATGTCTCACAATTAATTGTAGGAATACTATCTTAACTGACTGAAAGGTTATATTGCAGAATAACTCATGTAATGTCAGTGGTCTGATCTTAAATATTGTAACTCTGTAAAAAATAAGAACAACCTTTTTTTTGTTTTGTTTTGTTTTGTTTTTTTTTTAACTTCCATAGTTAGAAGGAACATTATCAATTTTAGGCAGATATGCATTTTTTTTAGCATTTTCTTGAGCTGAATTACACCCTCACCTTCTTTTCCTGTTTGGTAATTTACACCACACACTGATCAAGTCTAAAACTTGAAAGGTTTTTGCAATATGTAGAACATTTTCTTACTTCTGTTCTTACAGCATTTCTGTTAATTTGTTTGGTGATGTTTTATTTCTTTCGTAATATTTTTTCCTTTTGGTGTTAGAGAAGGATGATGTGTGCATCTTCCAAGAGGTAACTGTACTGAATCCTGGACAATCAGTGATTCAGTACTTGGATGGAGACCTTTGTTACACTGTGCAGTGTTTACAAGAAAAAGATCAAAACACAGGATACAATGCCATGTATTTTACAACAGTGAACTGTTCCCAGCAATGTGAAGCAGTAAGTATTCTTGAAACAGAGGAATTATGCCGTTTATAAATAAAACTTCACAATTAAGATGAAAATCAGAAGGCACATTTTTGCTAGTCCAGTTTGCTCAGCAAGAGCTGAAAAGCTTAACAGCATCTTTTAAGTGTTTTTCAGTAGTGCACTTAAATATATCCATCCATACATATATCATTGTTCGTTTAGGTATTGTTATTTTCAGAATTCAATGAATTTTCATATACTACATATATATATATATATATTTGTGTATGTTTAAAGCAACCTCTTTTTTTTTTTTTCTCCTTTTTTTTTGGTTTTCCTTTTCTTTCAGCATCAGTTATATATTCCTTCCTCCAGTCACCATAGTTGCTGTGGTACCTGTCAAAATGTGTCCTGTTCTTTTCTTACTGGGAATGGCACACAAATTGTGTATGAAGTAAGTACCTCTGGAGAGGAACAGAAAATAAGTATAATGACACAATAAACACAGGAGTCTGACAGTCACTTCCTTATGTGAGTCTTGCTTCAAACTTCCTTAGTGTTGCTTATGCAACTAGCAGCTGTCTGTTGTAAATTACATAATAGGGAAAAGGTGTATTTATTTTTAGACTTGCCATTTCACAGTAGATGAATACCATGTTTCACTTTATTGGTTGTAATTATCTTCCACAAAGATGGGTGAATGTCAGCAATTACTTAAGGCCGGATAAGTGCGAAACAGAGATCTAATTGTAGCTCTAAGTCATATGCTGTGATTTAGATGACCTGGGAATACTTTTGTGCTTCTGGATCCACATAAGGACTCCTGTGTCCCTCTCTTCCATGGCCTCTCTTCTCCCTGTGATTTTTACAGTAAGCAAGTGTTCAAACTGGATCATTGGGATTCAGGATCCTGATGGTGCACTCCAGCAACCACATACAAAGAAATTTAGGTGTTGCCATACCTTGCTTCATCCTTCCCATTGATTTTAGAGTTTTTAGGGCAAAATAAAGCATAAGCTCTTTTTTTCTGATGCAGACCCACTCTAGTACACTTAATATTCCATGTCGGAGCCACTGCTGCAGTTACAGGATGGCCTTCCCTCAAGTGGTGTGGACAGGTTTCAACAAACCTTACACTCCAGCACATACCTGCAGCATACAGGCATCACTTTTACAGACATTTGAATTGAGATACAGATGAACTGTGTTGTCTTTGCTGACAATGGTTTTGTATTATGCACTTAGGAAGGCAGCACCTGGATATTCAACTGCACAAACTACACATGTGCAAAGACTGTGCTGGGGGCTATGATAGTGGGCTCTGGTGTGGTCTGCCCCCCTTTCAATGACACTGAGTGCACAAAGGTTTGTACTTTGGCTGAGGTGAGTAACAATAACTTGTCTGTCAGTATGGACACACTTGAAAGGGCACACATACTTCGTGTGCTTTCTTTAAACTTAAAATAAGTGGTAAGTAAGAAGATGTAAGTGGTAAATTTCACTCTTGTTTTCCAGTTTTCTGTTTGCATTTTGGCTAACAATATCTGTGAGGAGTGCAGAAACTATTTTCAGGCTTCAATATTGACCGCATTTAAAATATTCTTGAATTGGAATTGTACTTAAGATACTGTTGTATAAAGTGCTAATCACTATGTACTACTTTACTTCAGAATAATATTTTGTCAAGACGTAGTACATATATATTAAATAAATTGGATGAACCAATTTGGAAATCTTATAAATGTGGGCCACATTAAAAATTCCTTAAATGCAAGGATTAGAAGGCTGACTGTGTATATACACTTAATTATCCCTTAAGTTAAATATTGTATAACATTAAAAAAAAAATGCTTATCATACTTGAAAGGATACCTGTATCTAAAAATACCATATATCTAAAAATGCAAATCTGGCACGTCCATATAAGCTGGTTTGAAGAATGTGGATATTTTGCGTACATTACAAATTCATTTCAAAAACTTTTACTTCTATTTTATTACTTCTCTAACTTTGTAATACTTCTCATAATTCTAATTCTTGTAATTCTGACATGCTATATATATAAACTATAAAAACAAACAAACAAAAAACAATCAACAAACATGTAGAGAGGGTAAGTACCAATTGTTTGAGTTGGAAGGGACCTTTAAAGGTCATCCAGTCCAACTGCCCTGCAGTGAACAGGGATACCTGCAGCTATATCAAATCGCTCACAGCCCCATCCAGCCTGACCTTAAATGTCTCCAAGGATGAGGCATCCACCATCTCTCTGGGCAACCTGTTCCAGTGCCTCACTACCCTTATTGTAAAAAGCGTCTTCCTTATATCCAGTCTAAATCTCAGTCTAAAACCTCTGTCCTCCTCTTCCTTATAGCCCCCTTTTATATACTGAAGGGCCACTATCATATCTTCCTGGGGCTTTTTCTTCTGGCTGAACAGCTCCAGCTCTCTGCGGGTCCTCACAGGGGAGATGTTCCACCCCTTGGATCGGTTTTATGGCCCTCCAAGCATATTCTAACAGGTCCATATCTTTCCTGTACTGAGGACTCCATATCCGGACACAGTACTTCACCAGCACAGAGTAGAGGGGCAGGATCACCTCCCTCAACCTGCTGACCATGCTACTTTTGATGCAGCCCAGGATACAGCTGGCTTTCTGGACTGTGAGGGCAACATTGCTGGCTCATGTCCAGCTTGCCATCCACCAGTAGCCTCAAGTCTCTGGCAGGCCTGTGCTCCAACCTTTCAGCTTGTACTGATAATGGGGGTTGCAGCAACTCTGATATAAAACCTTGCACTTGGTTTTGTTGAATCTCATGAAGTTCACCTGGGCTCACTGTTCAAGCTGGTCTAGGTCTCTCCAAACGGCATCCCTTGGGCATGCTGACCGCACCATGCAGCTTGGTGTCATCCACAAACTTGTTGAAGGTGCACTTGATCTTGCTGTTGATGCCATTGATGAAGATACTAAAGAGCATTAGTCCCAGTGCAGACACCTGAGAGACTCCTCTCGTTACTGATCTCCATGTGGACATTGAGCCACTGACCACCACTCTGTGGGCAAACACAACCAGTTCCTCATCCATCAAACAGTCCACCCATCAAGTCCATTCATTTCCAATTTGGAGAGAAGGACATTATGGAGACCATGTCAAAGGCCTTACTGAAGTCCTCACTATCTATTCCCTTGTTCACTGATGCAGAAGGCCACCAGAATGGTCAGGCAAGACTTACATTTGGTTGTCTCGTATCACCTCCCTCTCTTTCATGTGCCTCAGTATAGATTCCTGGAGGATCTGTTCCATTTCTTTCACAGTGCAGGGGCAAGGCTGATAAGGCTCAAAATTTCCTGAGTCAAAAGGATATCTTCACTTGCTTACATTTTTAATATCTAACAAACAACTCTGGAAAAAAAAAAAAAGAATATTATTGTTTGAGAAAAATAATTTAGCATTTCAATGGGTGTGAAGTTCTGCAATTCACCTTCTGTTTCAGAAGTCTGTATTTATGTGAATATATATGTATATATATATAAATATCCACGTATATATATAATGTTCTAAATAGCTCTTTATTAGGAACTTAGTCTCTGCTTGGCGTATGAGTGGTGTAAATCCTTTTATGTCATACACAAAGTTACAAGAATGATTTTTTTTAACTTTCTGACTAAATCTCGGTGGAGAAATAGATGCTGGTAGATGATATAAAAAGCTGTGTGTAAAACTAAGTGACTTATTTGAAGAAGATCGGATCAGGTAAGACTAGTAGCGACAACTTCATTTCCAGTGTTAAAAACTGAAGAATCTGTGAACCAAACCTTCGTGTGATGAGTGTCTGTGCGATTCTCTTGATTTAGATTGTATTATTTTTTACTAGTCAGACATCTTTAAAACGTGGCATCTCTTGAGATACTATACACTGTTGCATTGAGCACAGTCTCTTTTGATATATTCTCCTTTTATTTTCCTAGAATGGAGGAATTGTGCAGATGTACAATGATGGCTGCTGCAAGACCTGTAAGTGATGAAGGCTGCAATAAGTACTAGTTTAGTTTTGGTTTGGAGGGCTGTGTTTTTTAACCCCTCGCTGAGGCAAAGATAAGGGAAAAGCATGCAGTTCCCGCCACAAATCAAATAAAATTGTTATAGTTACTTAACCACTCTTATTAAAAGTTCTTGCTTTGTTTGGCTGCTGTCTTGGTGGTTTTTAACATTATTGTTCTGGAGTATAACCAATTTTTCCAAATATAATCTTTGGAAAATGAAAAAATTGCATCAATTAAAATATTGAAAAGATTACCTTTATTGCTAAGTAAACTGTGAAATATTGCCAATATGATTTTCACCATACAAGATAAGGATTTTTTCCCCTAAAATAGATTCTTAATTTGATTATTGTTGTCCAAAAATACAAATTCATTCTGTTTTATCACTGGATATTTTCTCGGGTCAAATACTGTAAAACTGAATACTGAAATAAAATGTTTTTAATTGGAGATGGTTTCTTTCCACTGTAGAATATGTATTGAAATCCCAAATGAGGAAAAGTTTTGAGGAGTTGAATAATATTAAAGTTCCCTAGATGCATCCCTAGATAAATCCCTAGTTCCCTAGATAAATCCCTAGATACAAAATTGACTTTTAGATATCTGGAAGTACATTCTCTGAGTGTGTCACTTTAAAACATTCTTAATGAATTGTAATGCAAGTTTGCATAAAGTTGTCATAACCTATGCGAGTTTAAAAGCAAGCTGCAAATGAACTCTGATTATCTCTTCAGTTTTGACTAGGAAAGGTTTTCTGATCAAGTTCTCTAATTATCTGTACATAAAAGAAAACTCTGTAATATGAAGTTAATATGAATATGAATTCATATGAAATATGAAATTAACTATGTAGTGCAAGAACTTGTTGAATGCCATAGAAATTACTTTCTCTCTCTTTTGACCTTTCTGTGCTCAATATCAGAATTAGGATATTCAGAATAATTAGTCTTTGGGATTTTTTTAAAAGTAAATCTTTAGTTAATAATATTGAATAGGAAGTCTTAATATTCATTTTTATCAGAAATAGAATTGATCAATGTTCTAGTTTCTATGCTTTGCAAAGCCTTGAAACAGATCTTGAAGTATTGTTATAGTCTATCATATGCAAAGCATAGAAAATAAAAGCACTTTTAATAAACAAAATGCCTTCTTTTTAATTATAATCAGTAGAGAAAATTAACAGACCAGAATTGTGCTAAATGTTATACTTCAGAAATTCTTGCTCAAGTGGCTGCTAAAAAAAGATATAATTTATACAATTATATGCTATTTTATTTATTTATTTATTTATTATTTTTTTTTAACTAAAAGCATGTGCCCAGTGGTAAAGTGGATAAAAAGAGTATGTATAAATAGAGCTTGCAACACCTTGGGGTTTTAATGGGAACAAATAGTGTTTCTGGAAGAGCTTGATTCAATGCATGCGAAGTGACTGCATATATTTAATTCTTACCTTGCCATAGAGAGTTGCAAAAGTTTGGTTTACAAGGAAGTATTCAGTTTTATGTTTATCAGGAGAGTAATAAAGTTTAGGCTATCTTTAGTGAGACTTGAAGCAGCTACACAGTTCCCAAATTTGGAGGACTATCAGGAAAGCTCATCAGCTTTTGCTAAAAGAAAAATTGCAGTTGGCAGTGTAAGAATTAATGAAATGTCATTTATATCAACGTGGTTTTTTTCATGAGAAACTTATATTCCTAATGGTTCTGCCAGGTTCTGGATTGGGTCTATTACCCTTTGCCATTAGTCCAGTAGTGCCTACTGGTAGTATTAATTGTGAACCAGGTATTATTTTTAATAATGTATTTTCTTATTTTAGTAATTTAGTAAGCACTGCTTTTTTATATCATATATCTGTCATCACCGTTAAATGTAACCATGCATTTAATGGCATTGGGCCTGATACTGAGAGATGCTGATATCCTGCTGGCCTCCCAGCTCAGTATTTTCTAAAGCTTGGTCAGGGTTCACTGCTCAGCACCTGTCAGGATTAGGTTCATTGATTTACACTATGTGCCGTGGGTGGTTCTTCCTCCTGTTCATTTCTTAAATTGATTTTAATATGTAAACTTACTGTACAGGGTAGCTATAACAAGAAATGATGTTACTTATAAAAATATCATCATCCTAAGTAATGCTACCATGAGATTTTCTGATCTTGTGTCTCTGAAGTTAATGTCTAAACTATTTTTGCCTTTAAATATAGCAAAAGTGCCCATTCCTGTCTGATCTCATCCTTGCAGATATGGATTTATGCTGTACTTCTTGTCACAAATAAAATGTTTTCAAAGCAATGAAAATGTTGGGGGAAAAAAGCATGCAATTCTCAAAGTATGATCATGTGTTAGTAAATACTCCTTAAAACAGAATTCTTAGTGATTATAGAACTGTTGCATTATGATAGAATTTCTTTTCTTTAATTGATAGAAAGGTTGCAGTAACTGGAGGATCCCTTACTCAAATAAGGAGCAAAGAAAGCAAGCACACCTGAACTGAATGCAGATCTTTTTGACAGTTGAAGAGTGAAAAGTATAGCAGCAGGGAAGTTTTCATTAGACACTGGTACCTTATATACTGAAATGTCATAAAACATTGAATCACAGAACCACAGAATGGCTTGGATTGGAAGGGACCTGAAAGCCCACCTAGTTCCAAGCCCCTGCTGTGAGGAGGGTTGCCAGCCACCAGCTCAGGCTGCCTAGAGCCTCATCCAGCCTGGCCTTGAATGCCTCCAAGGATGGGGCATCCACAGCTTCTCTGGGCAGCCTCTGCCAGCACCTCACCACCCTCTGAGAAAAAATTTCTTTCTAATGTCTAATCTAAATCTCCCTTCTTTTCGTTTCAAACCATTTCCCCTTGTCCTATCACTATTAGATCATGTAAAAAGTAATTCCCACTCCTGCTTACAAGCTCTCTTTTCAGTACAAGAGGGCCACATAAAGGTCTCCCCAGAGCCTTCTTTTCTGCAAGCTGAAAAAGCCCAGCTCCCTCAGCCTTTCTTTGTAGGAGGGATGTTCCAGATATATCTCTCTATGACTTGTGGAAGTACAAGAATTGTATCGTCTATGCATATTATGCTGGTAAATGCTTTCCGATGGAAAAAAATGATAGGAATTTTTTTTGTCAAGTGCTGCTGAGGAAAGAGAATCAAGATATTACAGGCTGTCATCATCTTCTAGTTTCACAGGAGAATCCAGTTTGATCCTGCAATGTTCAGAGTAAAATCTAGTTGAATATCTTTGTTACTCAGAGCTCACTAATCTTATAAAAGTGCACAAAAGGATTCTGGAGGAGAGAAAAGTTGTCCTTTATTTGTTCAAATGATGATGCAGGCATGTGCTGATAGTGGGGAGGCCCTACTGAACAGTGGTTGTTCTATATGCTGGATGCCGAGAATATAGAAGATTTTGATGGTTACTGGAATTTGAGATCAAAATAATTTCTATTACATAGATATCAATACTAAATAGTCTGGTAGGGACTGCAGCATAGAAGACTTTATATTTATTTCAGTATTATATTATTATTATTTCTATTACGTTAAATATGGATTTGCATTTTTCAAACAAAAGAAAAGATCTCCTATCAGTTTCTCCCAGGATGTACTGAAAATGTAGTATTTTCATAATCCTATATCCTATAAATGCTACATACTTCAGTCCTAGGTAGCAAAAGCATGTAGTGTATTTAGCAAGTATTTTCATCTCCACTTTTAGAGCTTTCTTCAATGATCTATTTCTCCAAAGAATATTGAATTTTATTGTTCTGTTTAAATTTTAAGCATTCAAATTAGCATTAAAGTTGTAATCTCATTCACAGCTTTATCTTCTCAAATGTGAAGTTCAAGGAAGTATAGTATCAAAATCATAATTTCCATATTCCCATTAAAAACAGAACTAAATCTAATACTATTCAAAATTTATGCTTCTTTCTCCTAATTACAGTAATACTTGCTATATGGGCAATTTTAAATATTTTTACTGTTTTCGTATTTATAAAATCTGTATAGCTTAATGCACCAGTTGATACCTCATGTGCCAGCTATAAAATTGATAATTCCCCAAAGGAATTTTTTATTAACATATGAGGATTTTTTTTTTTTAATTACATAAGGAAGTAGAAGTATCAGTATGTACATAAATGAAAATATTGCATAATCATTAAAATTATTTGAATATTTTCATGCTTTTATTATCAAAAATTTGGTACAAATGCAAATCAATTCATCTTTTTCCATATTTTATCAGGCAAAAAGGAAGAAAGGATTTGCCAGAAAATGACAATCAGGACAACTATAAGAAAAAATGACTGTATAAGTCAAAGCCCGGTAAGAATAAAAAAAACGTTTTTCATGCTGGTCCTATGGCATGATCAAGTCAAGTATCAAGAATTAGGCTATAGCTATCTACAAGAAACAAATAATGTTGTTGTCTTCTCAAAAGCAGGCCTTTGACCTGATGAATGTTATTCTACTTGTAAAAGGAATTAAAACAGCTGTTCCTGTGGCTGAAAGAGTGACCCCTCCTACTTGGCTTCAAATGAAAAGTACACAGAGTATTTGCACAAGTACACTAAACTCTTCCCCATGAAATAACATCCCATTCTAAAAGAGTAGTAGAAATGCGTCCAATTAGAATGTGATGGAAAATGAGCTACACTCCCCCTTAAAGAACTTTACTCTCTGGGTGTCATCTCCTCCACATAGCATGTCTCTGTATCATAAACTCACAATTTCCTTTATTTTATCATCGACTTAAGGCATCTTATTTTTCATCTTTGATTTATTTCCATCTATAAAACCCAGGACTGGTCTGATAAGGACAGAACGCTTAAAAGAGAAGCAGCTGACACAATATCTTGGGACTTCTGAAAGGCCTCCAATAAGATTTTGCTGAAGAACCTTAATAGTCTTAAGGGGAGAGGCAACACACAATCACAGATTGAAAGCTGGGCAGGTTAATTTCCAGGCTGATAGAAGGAAATCAGTGACATAAATAAGGCGTCACTACAGTAATAAGAGTGTGTGCTGTATTTATTTAGCTTTAAAAGAGTAAATATTGAGGGAGTATAATGAGGGAAATTGTTAATGATTAGGACAAGATCTAAAGAAGTTATTTTTCCTCTCTCAAATTTGATGAAAGCTGTAAGACTAACATATTGACCTAATTTCTTTGGATATGGCCCTTCTGTTGAAGTGCTGCTTGAAGGGAGTGCATCAGAGAGCACATTTCATAGGCTTCATTTGCATAAGAAATCAAATCAGGACAATATCACAAAAAAAACTAGGTCTAATATAGTCACTTCTGATTTCCTAGCATATCAACATTTGTTGAAGTTCTAATTAAAACTACCAATCTACCAATTTCTGTTACAGTATCGGCTAGGAAGATTTCACATAATGTTGTATGAGAGAAAGCTTGGCCCTGCTTTAGTCTAGTGCACAAATAATTTTATAGCCAACCTCTTCCTTTGCTGGATTGTTACGTCTACTTTCTGAATGTATTTATTATGGTGATGACACAACTAGCGTTGCACCCTTAGCTGCAAGCCCTATGGGTGCAAAAGGAAAATGCTTTTGCACTGTTACACTTTTCCTCTTGAACCTTCAAAGAGAATGACAGACTATCCTTTGCTTTCCTTAGAAGAATATAGCTTTTCATGAACATTTCATGAGCATGAAATGGACTTTAATTTAGCTATGATGTTTTGACGTTATTCATCAGTAAAGTAAGGATTCAGTTTTGTTATCCACAGCACAAAGTTGAGCTTGCTCCAAGCTAAGATTAAATGCATGATTAAATAATGAAAAACATATGATTTCACATAAACTTTATTTAAAAAATGTATCTCCATTTGAATGAATTTTAAAAGTTAACTTTTAAGACCAGAGTTCTTTTCAAATGTAAAAATGGATTTTAATAAGAAAGAAGTTTGGAATGTTGCATCCTGAAAACAAATCCTAAGATGTCTAATCGCAATTCTTTATTTATTTATAGATAAATGTGGCTTCTTGTGACGGAAAATGCCCATCTGCAACAATTTTCAATGTCAATATTGATAGCCATTTAAGATTCTGTAAATGTTGTCGAGAACATGGAACACGCAATCTGACTGTGCCTCTACACTGCTCAGGAAACGGCACTGAAATTATGTATGTCATTCAAGAGCCTGTAGACTGCTCATGCCAATGGAACTGAACATTACCATGAACATGATTTTGTTTGAAGAACTGAAATGAGTTTCCTTTCATCAGAGTGTATTTTCTGACCTCGGATGGATGTAGTACTCTGCAGAAAAGAATACGATATCAATGATGCTTAATAATGTAACTTTTCTGAAATTAAGTAGAGATTATGTTGTTTTTCAAATTTCATTTTTAAGTATCAGCATATATAAAAATAAACATATAAAACCTTTTTTACAAGGTGCAATTTAGGTGTCATTTACTTTTCAATGGCTTTCTGATGAACTGTTGATATCTTTGTTTCTTGTTTTAAATTTGTACTTACCTGTTAAATTTCAGAATTTATAAGTGGTTCTTTCACTTCTTTCAGTGGTTGGATTTTCTGTTGAGGACCATCATTGGAACTAATATTCAAAAGCAAAAGATGCATATAGTGGTTTCGTGAATGACTGAGTTAATTTATTTAAAAAATATGAAAAAAACATTCAGCGCAAACATTCTTTTATCTTGCTGAAAGGTTTGTCTTTTGTCTGCTAAACTGTTGACAATGACTGGACTCTGCTTAAATTAGAAGTCACTGAGAAACATCATGACTATGGACTGTAAATACTTTTATTTCTAGAGTAATAATGTCTTTAAATCATTGGCATTTATTTAATTTTGGTGAATAGTATAAATATTAGGCTTGACTCAGTAAAGTTTAAAGTGTTCAACCATTTTTGCCTTTGTTACAAACAAAGCTCTTTCTGATATGAAGAAAATTATTTTTTATCATTGTTTTCAGCTTACACAAAGAAGATATTGGCTGTCTGCTTGCTAGATGTAGAATAAAGTTCTATGTATATACATATTTATTAAAAGAAAAGGAGACTGCACATTTTAACTTTTCATAATGTGTTTCCTCCTTTGTTTGACAGTTTGAAATTTTGTGTCCAGTAAACATTGCTTCCTTTTAAGTATAGAAATTTGGACTACTGACTGAATCTAGGATTTATAGTTTTTGTGTACAGGAAAAAAAGCCTCCATGTGAAGTATCTTTTGAAGAGCCTAGGTGTGCTATTAGTATTCATTCAGTTTGTGAGTCTCCTGATTCAGCACCTTAAACTGAATATGCTTTCACTTTTAATAGAAGTACCATGTCATCTTATAGTAAAAGCTAAGAACACAATTTTAGGCTTGTTTTTGGAAGGCTACTTTGCTTCATAAATTCACTGAATGGATCATGGCTTAAGTGATGACAGAGGGAGTTTGGCCATTGACCCCAATGGGATCAGTATGATCCTCAATATGTAAATGATTTCAGAATTATATTTCTTGACTAAAACTTTGAGAACTTTTTGGTGAACTGTTTTTATTTCAGGCTGTCATCATCTAATTACAGAAAGGTTAGATTATTACATGGTTTTATACAGTGAAAAAATAAATACTACAACAACATTGAAATCTAAGGCAATTTTGCAACTTTGTGTGAAAAATCTTCAAACTTTTGCTATTTACAGTTTGATCGCTTATGAAAAGAAGCAGTATATGCATTAAAATCAGTCTTTACTAACAAGACTCAATGTACTCATCCATCTCATTAAAAATAGTGACCTGGTTTAAAAATGAAAGAATAATCCATTGAATTTTCAGTAAAATGTTTAGCGATTAGAACGGTACAGTGATCAACTAGTGATTGTTTTTGTTTGTTTGTTTGTTTGTTTGTTTAGAAAGTATATGCTTTATTTGCACTTTTTATGACTTGGTGGCAGATATGTCAAGACATTGTATACTAGGGCCTGGAACCAAAATCTTTTTGACATTTCTGTAGGAATTTGTGTACAGAAAGTTTTCACAGAGGACAGAAATGGAAAATAAATCATTGTCATAGCGTTAAGTTTATGTACTCATACAAAAAAATTACAAATCCCTGGACTTCTTGATTTATTAAAATAAAGATAGGAATCCTCTGTTTACTTCAAGGAAGACTGCCCCGAAACTTCTTAATGAATTTAGCATTTGAAAATAGAATGAAGAAAGTTCCTACAAGATGCCATTTTTAGACACAATGACCAAACACTTGCTGTAGTTTGATTAAACACTCTGCTTTCTATAAACAGTGTGCTTTTGTATGATTTAGAATCATATTTGTAATTAAAGATAAATTAATAGCATAAGTTGATGTGTTTCATTTACCTGTATCACTAAGGATGAACAATAGTGTAGAATCTTAGATTAGCCTAGAATTAAAAACAGGTAAAATTAAATTTAACTCAATAATATCACGTAACAAGAAAAATGATATTAAAAGATTTTTCCCACTTAACCATTTCATTTTTTAGAAGATCAATAGCAGTTGAGTCAGGATCCTCCCTGAAGCATAAGGCAAAACCTTTGGTGGAGCTGAATAGACTCTAAGGCTGCCTTTCCTTTTACAGCTAAGTGTCAGATTCAGACGTATTTGGCCTTGTCAGAGAATAAATGCCTATTAAATCTTGTCAATCATTTTCTGGACAGTCATCCACCCACATGATCTCCAAGAAAGTGAAATTTGCCTAATGTGGTATATTTTACATAACATAACATTAATTAACCCTTGCAGCCTTTGAAACAGACATCAGGTTAGAATGTGCCTGCAGATATCTTCTCAGCCTGTAACTTACATATAAATGTAGACACAGCTACTTGGTTATATCAAAATTTCTCTGTCTCCAACTCTGCATTCCTACCTCAGTCACCCACACACAGGAATTATGCACGACTTGCTTTGTGCGGGCATTTGTGAACTGGTTTTAACAGCTGATACAACTCAAACATAATCTAGTTTCACTCCACAATTAATTAGATTGTTTATTATTGGCCAGAAGAGTTTTAATATCCACAGAGTTCCCTCCCTTCCACCCCTTCTTAAACTAAGACTTGAATAATTTCTACTCCCCTAAAAGCAAGGCTGGGAATGCATACCTTTCTCAGACTCCCACACTTTCACGAGAAGATGCAAAGAACTGGAAAGTAGAATGTGCATGACCTGCTGCATGCCTTATTCTGCTGTCCCAGTGTGCCATGTCATTTCAACCCTTTGTAACTGCCTGAAGGGTAGTTGTGCTACTTTCATTCAGTTGTTGTAGTTCTTCATTCAGTTGTTACAGTTCTCTTCTACACGAGCTTGTGACTATAATTCCACTGTTTAAAGCTTGCCCATAAAACTATGCATATTTTTTTAGGGATTTGTGATTTAAGTAAATATACTTCTACTAAATAGTTAGGCTTTGGCCACGTTATTTGTAATGGCTGGATTTTATATTTCAATTCTTTTATGACCAACTCATTCATTATGACCAATTTTTGCCTAGCAGTGTTCAGGTGTTCCACCTATGTGTGTTTTGTGTATGTCTGACTCAGAAAGACTCAGTGTTTTGAGACAGGATTTCCTCGCAGCAACTTCTGATTTACTCTGTTCATCTTTGAACCTGGGAAACACAAAAGCTCAAAAGAAGCATTTTTTGTGAGGTTCCACCTGTCTCTTCACTAATTCTAAATAAAGTTCTAAATAAAACTCCAATAAAAAAAATGCATTCCTTTTTCCACAGTGCAAATTTCAGCTGCACACAGCTTTAAGGAAAAAAAGAGGAGCAGCCAACTGAAGAACAAGATCCTATCTCAAAACAATGTATTATGTCATGATACTACCTAAAAATATACAGTAAATAATAGGATGAATGTTGCTCATTTTTTATGCTATATGCACACAATTATGCTATTTTGAATGTATTCTGTGACTATTTTGTTTGGAAATAATGCATAAATGATATTTATCATCATATGATACTGATTCAATTTCAAAGAGCACAGTAGACAGCTAGTTTTCTTTTAAAAAGATTGATTTCAGAATGAGTGGGGCACTGAGGGAAGTTTACCTCCAGATTCAGCCTACAAACAAGAGGGGGGTCAACCTACATCTAGAAGGGTACAAGGTCTACAAGGGTAGATAATGGCAGGAAAAGGGGAAATGGTTTTAAACTGAAGGAGGGAAGATTTAGGTTGGAAACCAGGGGGAAGTTCTTTACTGTGAGAGCAGTGAGGTGCTGGAACAGGCTGCCCAGAGAGGTTGTGGATGCCCCGTCCCTGGAGGTGTTCAAGGCCAGATTGGATGGGGCCCTGGGCAGCCTGGTCTAGTATTAAATGTGGAGGTTGGTGGCCCTACATGCTTTAGGGGGGTTGGAGCTTCATGGTCCTTGAAGTCCCTTCCAACCTGGCCATCCTATGAATCTATGACTCTCTGATTCTATGATTCATTACTTTAAATTTGGTCAAAGACTTTTGTCTGAGCTTTTGTCTGTTCTTGCAGATTTTGGGAAATAAATAATGTCTATTTCTCTTCTGGCGCTAACTTCTGTGTTTCACAGACAGGACGATGTAGGAAGCCAGCGTTGAACTGAGCAGAAATGCATGGATTCTGAAACCACCTTTACTGCTAACTGGTCCCATTGCATCCCTTTTCACACAATCTAGAAGTTAAAATTTTCTGTTAGTCTAGCTAATTGAAAAGATTAAATGCATTAATTAACCTAAGTTGCTTTGATTGTATTTGTTACTAATACTTCCCACAGACATACTCTGAAACTCTGTAATGTTTCATTGGGAAGTATTTTCTCCAAGAAAACTACAGCCAGAACCCTGGGAGCAAATACTGCATCTTGCACATATTTGTTTATGAAGCCTCAAACGTACTGCTGCGGCATGGAGGGAGAGCTGTGGAACACCCACTGGCAGTGCATGATACTCTTCCAATATTGAGAAACCACTTAGCATTCACACAATCCTGACTTTTGGCAAGTTCCCTGTGGTGTTGGGCTTTCCATGCCGCTGAGGTGCAGCCTTGCCCAGATCACCGGGATGGGCGCCATTGCTTCCCTTCAGACAGGAGGAATCTGGGCAGCAGAGCCACTCACTGGAGAGCGGGAAGCAAGTGGCCATTGTCAGGTGCGAGCCGCTGCAACGCCTCAGCTGGCATGAGGGGATGTAAAGGGATCTGGAAGCTGGTGTTTGGTTTTTTGCCATGAATGCTCATGACTTGGTGACATTTCAGAGATAGCTCTCTGACGCATTGCTGACTGGGTGTTGGAGGAGTCCTCCAGCAAACAGGTTGGGTTTGTGCGAGGGAGGAGATCTGTTTCGAGAAGTAGTTGTTTACATGTTCTGTATGCAGTTCCACACCTGCTCATGCAGTTCCCTGTGAAATCTTACCATGCACCTGTCTTTTGATGACCAATTTTTAACAGAAATTGTCACAAATTCCTAATGTTTATATCGGTTCTTCTAGGATACTCTAGAAGTATGTTGACAGAAAGTTCTGCAGGGCTGCCTGGCACTTCTTTGAAAACAGTTTTAAGCTTACAGCCTTATTTTGAGCATTGTCCAAGGCATAGCTTGCTAGAAATATGTACTATGGAAAGTAGTTTAAGAACACGTAAGGACTTCTGTGGTTTCAGATGGATTTTAATCCTTGAATTGGTAGTTTTAAAAAAAGAAGAAAAAAAAAGAAAAAAACCCCAACAACCTGACATTTTTGCCTCTGAGGGTTTTTTACTGGCTAATGAATAATACGCATCTTCAGCTTTCACTGAGACAGTAAAGAGCAACATCCCTTTGTGGATGCTGAGAGCTCTGTGTTGGGAGGGGAAAGGGCAGGGCAGGAGGGCAGAGCCAAGCAGGCAGGCCATTGGCTGCAGCTGCACCCTTGTCAGGCATGAGTGGGTGTTAGTTTTCTCTTAGTCTTAAGTGCCTGAGCACAAGTTTGTTTCGAAGCTGTTGTAATTTGAACACAGGCATTGGGAATATAACATTTCTTCCTGTATGGATCAAGCAATTCTTCTCCTGCTTTTATTAAAATGCTTATTACAGGTAAGAAAAATGCTCCTTTCTTGGAAGGTAGATAGATTGAATGTTGCAATTTCATGGTTTGTGATTTGAACTGATTTCTTGTCACTTTGACAGTTGTGGGGAGCTCTTGTTTATCACTGCTGAACATTCCCAGCCTCCTCTCTTCTCTAAATTGTTTGAAGCTCTCTTGAGAGCCTTCATCTGCTCTGCTGCCTGCTGCATCTGGTTAGTGCTGTTCCTCAGAAGAAGGAACAGCTCCCAGTGTCTTTAACTCTTTAACTAGCTCCTATTGCTTGGTAACCCTCTGTGTCTGAGGGTCTGGTACACAGGAGTATGCTCTGCATACTGCTTTAGGAAGTATGCAAACTTATGAAGTGTAAAACTACATACATAAGAACCACATTGCTCTCCTACCTCTTAATTTTCTATTACATTTTGCAGTAATTTGGTCCATATTTATCTATATTTTGGTTTTGCATATGCAGTCTTGAATTTTCTTTCTGTGTTTTGTGGCAAGGATGATGACAGTGTCCTGTCAGTCCCACGTACAAATACTTCTCCACTCCTGTAGAGAAGAGAGCCGTGTGTTTGGGGTGGTGAGAAGCCTCCTGATGTATTCCTTCAGCACATGCAGATGGCGTCCAGTTGTGCTGTCTAGGTTTAAGCTCTAGAAGAGGTGGTTTTGGGGTCTGCCTGATGTTGCAGTCAGTGATCTGCAGCAAATAGGGATATATGCTGTTGAGAGTACTGTCAAAACTTCAGCTAGTTCAATATCAAACCTCCAGCAGTGGTGAAAAGCAAGTCCTTGGGGATGACTGTAAGAGCTGGGTAGAGCATGAGAGCTGTCCATAGTATGTTAGTTTTCCACTATTTGCAGCTTAAGATGGATGTAGTTTGAGTGCATTTAGTGAGCTTTAGTGTAACTCTCTTCCATCAGCTCGTCCAGCCTCCTCTGAAGCTTTCAATGCTTGTTGTAAACTTTGGCAAGGAATTCCACAGATGAGTTGTCCTATGCATT
>JAOWBP010000001.1:34929041-34940303 GCA_028571105.1 Tragopan temminckii
GAACAGCCAATCAACGGGGAGCAACGTGGGGATGGACCAATCGGGTGAGGCGAGGTGCCGGAAGGGGTAGAATGAAACTGAATGTTAATGTCACAAATGTTCTTTTTTTTTTTTTTTTTTTTCAGGAGCAAGAATTTGAATTTGTATGTGTGAATATTTTAAACTAATTATATGCTTTGCAGTTTAAAATAGACTCAGGTGGATTCTTGTCCAATAGGGCTAGAGGCAGTGGCCTCAAGTTGCACCAGGCAAAGTTCAGAATGGATATTAGGAAGAATTTTTTTCTCAGAAAAAGTAGTTAGACATTGGAAGAGGTTGCCCATAGAAGGGGTGGAGTCACTGTCCCTGGAGGTGTTTAAGGAAAGAGTAAATGCTGTGTGTAGAGACACGGTTTAGTGGGCAATATTGGTGGTAGGTGAATGATTGGACCAGGTGATCGTAGAGGTCTTTTCCAGCCTTGGTAATTCTATGATTCTAGATTAGATGAAATTTGTCTTTAAACACAAAAGGTTTGGGATTGTAATTTTTTGAGAATATGGATAGAGTTTGTTATATAGTTTCAATGAAAAGGAGGAAAAATTTTGGATTTTGTAAGGGTTTGGAAGACTTTTTTCAAAGTGTTTTGGAAACAACAGTGATATTGCACTGCTGAGTGGCAAACTTAACTGTGCTGTTTCGTAAGAAATGCTTTGAAGGAGTAATATTTTTGAGGATGCTTGATAGTGTTACTTTGCTCCTTTCAAAGCAGTAATGCTTTGATAAGGCTACTTAAAAATATTTAAAATTAGGAACACAAAAGAGAGGATGATATAGTTTTAAATTCAGGGAAATGAGCACTTACCTAAACTCTGGAAATTTATTAATGATTTGTTAACTTCAAGTTTTAAAAGTTAAAAAACAAACCAGAAACTAATGAAGAATGATATTTTTCATAGAAACATAAAATCATAGAACCTTTTGAGTTGGAAGGGACTCTTACAGGTCATCTAGTCCAACTGCCCTGCAGTGAACAGGGCCACCTACAGCTATATCAGGAGCTCGAAGCCCCATCCAGCCTGACCTTGAATGTCTCTAAGGATGGAGTGTCCACCAACTCAGGGCAAACTGTTCCAGTGTGTCACTACCCTTATTTTAAGAAGCTTCTTCCTTATATCCAGCCTAAATTTCCCCTCTTCTATTTTGAAACCGTTTTTCCTTGTCCTGTCACAACAGACAGTGCTGAAGAGTCCGTTTTCCAACCTCGGTGCTTGGAAATGATTTTGTTATACCAAACATGGTGGTCGGTATGATTCTAGATTAGATGAAATTGGACTTTAGGGTTAGGGTTAGGTTGTGCTAAAGAGTCTGTTCCCTTCTTTCTTACAGCCTCTCCTTTAGATACTGAAAGGCCTCTATCAGGTCTCCCCAGAATCTTCTCTTCAGGCTAAACAGCCCCAGCTCTCTCAGACTGTCCTCATAGGGGTGATATTCCCTCCCTTGGATCAGTTTTGTGGCCCTCCTCTGAATGCGATTAGCATAAACAATAATGGTTTTCTTTTTTTGCTTTAGTGGATTAAAGCTGATCATCTTTTAATTTAATCAATCAGAATTCTTAAGACACTCAAGATTTTGAGTGAGGGATATCTCATTATTAAAGATTTTCTTTTGTGGTTTGCAATTGTGATTTAATTAAATGTTATCATCTTCTGACTATATGTGGATTTTTAAAAGATCTGAAACTGTAACACTACTGTAAATGATACTGAATGTGTTTAAAATACTGTGCTTGTTTACCTACAGGCACCTGCTCCAAAGGATGGCTGGCATTCCAAAGCAGCTGCTATAGAATGAGTAAGGAGAGCAAGCCATGGAAGGTGGCACAAGAAACATGTGAAAATTCTTCACAAGGGGCTCATCTTCTTAACATAGGGAGTGAAGAAGAACGTGGTTTTATTTTATCTTATCTCCAGACAGTTAGCCATGTAGTCATGTTATGGACAGGACTTAATGACTTGAAGGTCAGTCTGTTTTATCTTCTCTGCTATTACATATATGGAGAAAGGAGATTTGTAATGTGTTGAACCCAATTCATTAAAATAAAAAATACTTTGCTCTAAACTGACTATTTGTTTGAATAGTTGTCATAGAAATAGCATTAGTATTGGTATTAGTATATTGGCAGTTGTAAGAGGAATCATTATTTCTAATATTTAGAAATACTGAAATCATTTAGCATGGCATTGCAGGGGAAAAATGAAGACTAATCTATTCATAACCTTTTCTCTTTTTGTGTGTGTGTGTGTGAGTACATCATGAGAATGTCCTTTTGCCTGTAGATGGTGCTGTTTTACCATAAAAAAAAAATATATTAAAAATCGTTTTATGCATTGTCCATTACTTTATTGGGTGCCGAAGCCTACAGTTGGCTTTCTTTGTTTTGATGCAGCTCTGAGATACTGATTTGTCCTACCTTAGCAAGGCCTGTTCAGTATGGATGCTGGATAGGCCAGTGAAAGAAGGGACTGGAGGAAAGTATTTCATATAAAAAGTTTCCCATCCCCATATCCATGATAGGAGAGTTCTTGATGCCAGCTCTCCTGTTACTGAATGACTCATTGTGACCACTGTGATGGATTGTGTGATTTGGGAAGAACTACAGTGGTAAATGAAAATATTGGGAAAACTCTGAGAAATTATTTGATTAATAGTGATTTTTAAAGGGTTGTCTGTAATGAGCAATCTCTTTAACTCTTTTTGGTTTTTATTAAAATATTATTGTAATAGAAGGGGTAGAATTTTTCACTGGAATATTTTTCATTCAAAACGTTCCCACATAATTAATTTTAGAAATAAAATACATAAATTTTGGATGTTCAGGAGGCATGCTTACTATGAGCAACTTTTAGTAATGACTTAACATAATGCAAAAATACATGCATATATTTGTTTGTTTTTCCTGCATTTTTTTTTTAACACAGGACGAAGGTCGGCTCTTGTGGACAGATGGATCTCATTATTCCCTAAAGGCTAATGTCTCAGCTTTGTCAATGCTACCAGCAAATGAAACAGACTGCTATGCCCTTCAGAGAGATCCCACTGGTCCAGACTATTTCTTCACGGGATTTTTCTGCTTTATACAGCTACCATATATTTGTGAATATGAATGTAACTATATTTCTTCCAATCTTTCGCATTAATTTTAAACTCCCACCCCTTCATCTTCAAAAATACAAATATGAAGAAAGTGTCCATGATATTTAATGGCTTTTTATTTTTATGTTTATTTTATTTTTATTTTTGCAGTACCTCTGATACCAGAAAACTCCATATTCACTGTTTCTGATGTCAAGACAACTGAAGTTGCATTTATGTGGAGTTACATGGATATCTGGCTTAAGTCAGGCTTTGCACTCATAATGAAGTACTATTTTGATTATTTGAAACCACACAGTCTGAGCTTGCCTGTGAATACAACTCAAGCAAAAATTGTGCACTTGTGTCCTGGTCTTTGCTATAGGTTTTTACTAGTGGCAAGGAACCCTGAAGGGGCACAGGCTGTCTTAAGTCCAATTCTGAAGGTAGAAACAAGTAAGTTACAAAAATGAATAGCAATAATAACCACAAAATGATACACTTTTCATATAGGTCCTTTGGTTATATTATTATTTGTATTCATAATCAGTCTGAAATAAATTAGAAATAAATCTGAATGTGAATTCTGAACCTAGGATTCACCTGCTTATAGAGAGGGTTCCAAAATCTTTATTTTGCTTTTGTACTCAAGTGATTATCTTGAGCTGCATTTGAAGAGGGGTGGCCAGCAGGGTGAGGGAGGTGATTGTTGCAGAAACACAGAATCAGAATTGTATGACTGAACTGCTGGAGGAGATGTAGGAAACATGAAGATCTATTTTAAAATGCTTGATGAAAAGAAATTGCATTGAACGATTTCTGAAATTGTGTAGATTTTTGTCATTCATCTTGCTAGGACCAGGTTTTAACCAACTTATGTAACTCATACCATTTGTCTGAGATAATGCTTCTGATTTATGTACAAGAGAAAGGACATACCTGAGGAGACTGAGTTCTACATAAGAGCTGGGTAATTCATAAAACCTAAATTTGACAGTGACAGTATTCCTCTGCAGATCAATGTTGGTTAAACTGTCAAGATTTCTTTCTTTGATTCAATTTAAGACTATTTTTAAGTCCATATTGTTAGCTTCTCAAGGTGTTTTTTTCTTTTTTTAAAGGGTTTTTATTTATTTATTTATTTATTTATTTTAAGAGGAAAAAAGACTAAAAGAGACATCAGAAGCTCTTACCCTACTTTCTATTTCTAATCTTGTTCAATAGGGCCATTGCACTCCCAGAAGTTAGAGACTACGTATGTTTCATCTGCAGAAATACATTTAAAGTGGAACCCTCCACAGCATTCTTCCTGTGCTCATTTTCATTATTACCTTATTAACATTTTGGATAGTGAAACCAATGCCTGGGAACAGTTGCCAGTTGAAAAAAACAAGACATCAACAGTAATAGGAAATATGAAACCTTATCATCAGTACCAGCTATACTTGCAGAATGTAGCAGAGAAAGGAACTCTAAGTTGCCATGAAAAGCCTATATTAATAACAACAGGTGATGTATCACGTTTCTGTTTGGTTGGCTGGTTTTTTTTCTTTCCCCTGGACAGTTTACATTGAAAATGGGATGCATAAATATATTTTTAAAGTTATGTGCCGGTTGAAGTTTGTTGGTATGTGTTGAGGGAAAATTGGGGCAATTCTTTTCTATTTTTTCTGTTTAATAATTTTAATCTTCAGAACCTTTCAAAAAAGTGAACGTACCTGTCATGTACCATGACAGTACCTATCTTCTTTTTCACTTGGTAACTTAAGCTATAATACTATGTTCTGAAGCGGTGGCATCATATTTAATGTATACTGATTTATGGTTCATATACTAATGTAATTTTAACAAAGTAGAAACATTTCCATGATGTCTCAAATGGTGTTGCTGAAGACAGATTAAATTTTTCCAAATCATTGATACTGTGACTCAAACTGTGTCATCTTTTGTGTCTGTATATATTCAATAGAACAGAATATGCTTGTAAAATCAGACACTATTTTTATGAGAAAAAGTGGAAGAATCTGCCTGTAACATGTGTCTAAAAACTGTCTATAAGCCATTTAATAAATACATAAGTAGTAGATTTAAAATCATAAAATATCTGGAAGTAAGAATGAAGCAAACTATTTTTGGGAAGAGTTTCTTAAGGGCTGGTATGATTGAGCTGTGGTTTTATACTGAAATTCTTTTTCTTTGATATAGCTGTCAGTCCACCTACAGCTGTTTTTATTCAGCCTGAGGATGTGCAAGAAGAGAGTGTAATCCTTCGCTGGAAACTGTTACAGGAGAGTCAGAAGTCCTACATTTGGGTGAAACCTAGTGCAGATGTCGGTGAAACTAAAAAGTTTCTCGTAAACAATACAGAAGAATTTAAGATCGATCTTCTAATTCCTGGGATGACTTATGAAATAGCAGTGGCAAGTGTGAATAATGGAAATATGAGTGAACTCAAGACTGTTCAATGCACTTTAAGTAAGACGTAGTTAAGCAGTGGAAATTACAGACTGAGTGTATACTCAACATCACTCTTGTTATCATTACTAACAAATTACTAACAGATTTATCGTGTCAAGTATACTCGCTTAATAGCCAGGGATCAAAACTAGAATATGAATTACATTGATTCAGTTCTTATTGTTAAAGGCAAAGCCGATGATGTTAACTTTCAGAGAGATGCAGCCTTGGGAAACACATTAGTATTATTGAATGTTGTTTAACCGTGGTGAGGATCAGAGTATGGAATCCCATTCCCTCTGACTGAAGAAATTGAACAAATTGTTGACTTGAAATAGGAAATTATAGGAATGATTGAAACAGTATTTTGGGTAGAGATGAATTAGGCATCCTGTGAAATGTGAGAGAAATTACCCTACTGTTGGTGAGAGGGTGCTGGCAAAAGATTTTGAGTTGGAAGTAGCAGTAGCTGAAAGGGAAAAAGCTGTAAATTTTTGATCAAAGATGCTTTTCTGTTAGTGTTTGTTTACTGACATGCTGAAATGCTTTTGGCACAGTATAATGTTTTTTTTTTAATTATTTTTTTGTGTATGTGAAAATAATGGCCAGGACACACTCATGATATATATGTGATATGTAAAAGCAACATCTGTCAGATTATAGATATGTTAAATGATGCCTTGTCATTTTTTTAAGTGGTTTCAGTATTTTTTAAAATATATTTTATATAGCATTACACTTAATATATCATTCACAAAATAGATGATGGGATTGTCCCATCTGTAAGAGCCAGCTACATGGGAAGAAAACTCAGTAAGTCAGTCCATGAAACATACCTTCTTCTCCATGCTTATCTCCATATTCATACATACATATCTGTATACTGTTTCTGTTGCTCTACCTACCTTCTTGGTGCAATTGTGCTTCATACCTGCAGAAGCCTGACTTGCTTTGATTCTAAATCCTTTGCCAAGTGCTTCAGGATTCTAGTAATAAACACCTAAAAAGATCAGGTTGATTAGTCTTTCTGAAAAATTATATGTTTAATTACAGTACCTGTCTGCACCATGCAAGTGTAGTCTCAGGGCAGTTGCTTCAGATTTACTGTGTGTTTTATTTATTTTCAGTTAATCTGTTGTGGCTTTTTTTTTTCTTTCTTCCTGTAGAGCCCAAGCCTGTTCAAATTGTAGTTCCTTATGTGCTTTATAGTAATGCTGTGGTATTATTTGTTCGCATGCCTGATACTGGAATATTTGATGGCATATATGTTACAATGAATGATGGACGTAACAGAACATTCAATTTGAAAAGCGATGGCGAAATAACAGTTGAAAACCTTACTCCAGGAACAGAGTATGATTTCCGTGTCTTCACAAAAAGCAGAGAAATGTTGAGCTCCTCTTACCATGTAACCGGTGTAAAAACATGTGAGTATTTTGATTCCTATAAAATTGCATAATGTTAAATTTTCATCTCTAACCACTAACTTTAGTTTTATTTCAGTGCAATAAGAAATACATACTATTTACAAATCATCCAGTTATATTTGTGTAAGCAAGTAGTACTTCTTCAAACAAAACTGTAACTATCCCTTATCATTGCTAAACATTCTAAAGTCTGTTTCTGTGTCAAGTCTATAAAAATATCTGGCAAGTATTTCAGGAATTTAGGGTATATTAAACTGTTGTGGGGAAACAAGACATATTTTGATTATTTATTTCAGCCAAGGTGATCAGCATCAGTGGAATTGCTTCTCTGTCTTGAAAATTATCAAGTTTATTCCTCCCACTGCATCTTTAAACAAGGAAGAATAGCTTGAAGTTTCCAAATTTAAAGATAATAAATTAGATAACAAAGAGATTAGGAAATACTCTGGGAAGCGGACTCCTTTTAGTAAGGTCTTTCAAAAAGAAATTTTAATAAGGACTTAAACAATTGAAGTACCTACTGAAATTCTGTGTTTTGAATTTTCAATTTTTTATGATAATGTACTTTTGTAAGTTTTTCTTCACGTTTTATGATTTTTATTTGACATTCATTTCTACTCTGTGTCCTCAGAGTGAAAATGTTATAAAAAGTACTACTGAGATGGTGTAAAAGCAAGCAAGGAAGAAAAGAGCATGAGGGATGAAAAAAAATATTCTTCAAATAATGAAAACCTTGAAAGCTGATTTTTCTTAAGATATAGTTTTAATAAAAGTTGTGTTTTGATCACTCATAAGAGAACAGTTCTTCAGAAAACTTACTTTTGATCTGTCCCTGTTGGGTCTCCAGAACCTTGGAAAAGAAATACAAACCTATTTTTTTCTTAGAAAATATATAATTTTTGGTACATTCCGGGTAGAAGGAGCTGGATTGGAACAAGAGAAATGCAGACAGAAGTGTAAAATGCTCTGTAATGTAATCTCATACAAGGCTATACTGATTAGGGATAAAGGGCATTTGCTGTGTCTAGTCTACCCGGTTTTGCTGATCTTTGTGACAAAATTTAGGTCAACTCAGAGCACAGTGGCAGTAGTATTGGAGAGATTAACTTTATTCTGGATGATTTTCCTGCCTAAGAGCATCAGCATGTTCAGCCCCATCTGATTTCAAGGAAAACAAGAAAGTAGTTTACTTTGAATTGCGTCTGTATGATTTCTGCTCTTTCTCCATTTTTTTCTGTATTAGAATGTCTGTCTATATCCTGAAATCTATTTCCTGAAATGCCTGAAATCAGATTTTGCCCACTGCTTCCTTGAATTTGTTTTTGATCCTCTTTAATGTCTTCAAAGAAGACACAAAATTGTTGGACTGAACTGTAATAGTTTTTATGTTTTTTTGTAGGTTTAGCAGCACCACTCAATATACGAGAAGGCAATGTGACAGACACTTCAATACAGATTGCTTGGGACCGTGCAGAAGGGGATTTTCAGCAATATGAAGTCACATGTACAAACTGTGCAAGTGCTTTCAGGGTATGCTTTTTGAAAAGACTGCTCAGTTAATGCAGTTATTTTTGTAAAATTTTATATTGAACATTCAGAGATTAAATTAGAAGTTATGCATCCCACTAAAATAGGTGAAGGTGCCACTAATATAACAGAAGCATATTTTGCAAACAGTTCTTTATTTGTTTTTTTAGGTCCAGAAAGTCAAGCAAGAAACAGCAACATTTTCCAACCTTTTTCCTGGTAAGCTGTACAGCTTTACAGTTCGATCAGAAAAGGAAGGCTTCAGAGATAGTGTACTTGTTGCAAAGGAAATAGAGACAGGTGAGACCTCAGTGTCACTAAATTCATAATTTGTTTTATTCTTGTTTTCTTCTACATTTACTTGAACTTTATTTTCATTTGAAATAGAAAAAATGAATTAAATCATCTTCATTATTTTCTCCTTATTCTTTTTCACTGTTATTTTCTTTATTCTTCAACTGTATCCTTTCAGGTAAATGCACTTGAATTTGGTTGTGGTGAACAATTAATTCCTGTTATTAACATCATAATGATTCAAGCAGTTTTACGCTGCTAGTGTACAACTGGTACTTGCAGACTGGTTATCAGCACATCAGAAAAAGCAAAGTCCCTTTTCTTAAACTTCTGTTTTCGCTTCACTGCTGAGTTTGAACACAGTTACTTGTTCAAAACTAAATTAGTTTTCCGATATTCTTTTGTTGGCTTCTTATATCAGTAGTAAATACAGTGTTCTATACATTTAGTTTTACTTTAGGTTAGGACATTGGATTCTCAGAAGCAGAGTTTTGTTTTAGTTCTCAAATGTTAATGGTCACTCCCTTCTTCTTCTACCTGTTACAGGCTTCTTTCAGTTATATATCTACCCTGAGACTATGATAAGTAGTTTTATGAAAAAAATCATCATCAAGTTCAGCAGTAGAGTAAAAAGTATCCAAAGTGTTAAGGAATTACAAGACAAAACAGAAAACACCACTGTGTTGTCCATCAAAATCCGGCTTCTCCTGACTCTTGAACATGGCACTGCTCTGTTCCTTTCAGTGCATGTGACAAAAGCTCTTCTGCATACCTTCAAAGTTGCTGAGAGACAATGGCTGAAAGGGTGACCCAAGTAATTCCTGCTGGGCTGCTCCCAGGTCCATCCAGGAGTCATCAGCCCATCAAAGTCTAATCTCCACAACTCAAGCAATACACAGCCAGGTGAAAGCCCAAATTAATGATTCCTGGGGTCCAACCCCTAGTCTTAGTTGCCAGCGGCTGGTGTGTGAGTGTCTGACTGCAAGGGGGCCAGGGTAAGCTAGGACATAGGTGAAGTGCCTGGGAGCAAACTTGGGGGTGAGCAGCTCTCTGAGAGCCAGCTCTGGCTTTGAGAGCACCTGTGTATCTCCCAGGGTGATCAGTTTGGGGGAGCATCAGGGGAGAAGTATGAGGCCATAAGTGCTGTCTCGGTTCATGTGAATGCTCTGAGTGATTGTGATCTGTGTGCCAGGCTATATATATGTGTGCATACATGCATGCTCTGTGTGCACGTGCCTTCTAGGAATACATCTTCAGCCTGGTTGGCCTGGAGACACGAAGCAGCAGCAGCCTTACCTTTCTCTGACTGACGTGTCTGAAATTATATAATTTCCTCTAACAGGTTCCTAATGTGAATAAGTATAGGTTCACAGTTGGCAGCAGGCATGATCAAAGATATATAATATTTTGCTTTCAAGGAATCATCCACTAAAGCTGACATAGAAACAGTGGTAGAAAAATTTTTGTGAGAGGGCAAGTCGTGGGGAAGTAATTTTGGAGTAAGTAAGAAAAAATTCATGGATATTCTCTTTGCAAAATCTGAGGACTTGAAATGAAACAGAAAAGAGCAAGAAGGGAACAAGCAAAAGGAAAAAATTGTTTCTTAAATTTGTGGATAAGGTGCAGAACTCCTGCTCACAGGATATTTTGGGTTATGATTATGGTTTGGCTCAAGAAATCCATGGGCTGCACACTAGGAGATAACCTGGAAGGTTATCACTACATTCAAGTCTTGTTTTCGGTAGACATCTGCTTTTAGCCGCCATTGAAAACAAGATATTGTGCTAGCAGGAATTTTGGTCTCAGCCAAGTTAGGTCTTCTGTTGACATTTCCCTAGAAATTCTCATTGTTTGAGGAACTACACATCAATGAAGTCAAAACTACATTAAATAGCACTACAGAGCAATTGTTTTGGGTCTGGTGGGTATTAAAAGCCCCTACACTCTTTACTGCAGTGGTATTATCTGCCTCTCACTGAGAAAAACAAGGACATAACCATTTTTCTGGAGTTTTCATCACATTTGGTTGAAAAAAGTCCTGTCGTAGAATAATGTGTTTAAGATATATTTTGAAAGTAATATTGCTTCTTATTGTCACACAGTACCAAGTGCAGTTAAGTATCTGAACTATAGCAGAGACTCTGAATCAATAACTGTTACCTGGCCACCAGCCCACAGTAAATTTGATGGATATGTCCTTTCAATAAAAAGCAAGATCTTCAACAAAGAGAACATGCTATCTTCTGGTGTAAGGTATGAGGATTACATTTTAATGTTCAGCTATTTAAAAAATAACTAACATGAACTGAAAGCAGAGATTTCATGCCATATTTATAATAAGTAGTCTGCAGTATTACTTATATGGGATATATATGGGATGTATATTTGATGTTTCAGTTGATATACACTAATATACCTCTGTGAAAAATGAGCATTTAAGAATTCT
>JAOWBP010000001.1:34940408-34978531 GCA_028571105.1 Tragopan temminckii
TGTTTGTAGAATGTACAAATTTGAGAGTCTTCTGCCAGGCACTGATTTCTTAATTAGTATTGTGACAACCAGTGGACTAAAAAGAAGTCACCCCACCATCCTCAAGATTAGCACCTGTAGGTTCACAATTCATTTTTACATTTTAATGTTTTCTCTAAAAAACATATTTTTTATTAAATCAGTGCATGAATTTATTTAAATCAATTAAATAAGTCACTAGATTAATGTATATGTGTCTTTCCTTTCAAGTTAAACATTCATAAAAGTTATCAAATAAATGAAAGATTTTTCAATACAAATAAATTTCCTACGAAGTTAATGGAATTATGCTGATAATTGAATCAGCATGCTGTTGGGATGATGGAATGTTTCTACAGAAATTTACAAACTTTGCTTGTATTTCTTATTCTGTTGCTAATACATGGAGATTAATTATGTTTTTCATATTTCTCTTCAGTACAATATGAAATCTGTAACTACGTTGATCTATAAAGTAATGAATTACAGCAGTATTTCCTTCAATTCAGTATAAAAGATTTTTCTATTAAATTTTGCATCCTCCCGTACCCTTACCTCAGGTCCTGATCCACCATCAGACTTGCAGGTGCTTGGGCAGGAAGAAAATACAGTATATTTGTCTTGGAAACTACCAAGAGGAGGATTTGAGAAGTTTCAGGTGAGATAAAAATGAGAAGAAAACAATGTAATCTTATAAATTTCTCAATGAAATTATCATCCTGCATGTATAATAAGATTCATACATACAAATATATGTATAATAACGCGTATCTACAACAATAATTATTTGTCTTTATAAACCATGTAATTATGGGAGGGAAATATTGTTTCTAGAGATGGTCAGGTTCTAATACTTTGTGGTTAGTATTACAGAGTGGCTTGTCATCATTAGCATTTTGAAGCATATCCTTTGCAACACTTAGCAAAAAATATAGAGTTCTTTTCTTCCAGTTCTCTGGTCAGAAACAATTCTCTGTGACATCTAAACACTTGGTTTGTGGATCATGTTTCACTGGGACATTCAACCAGTCTCTTTTGTATCCTGTCTTTTGCAGCCTATCTTGGATTATCCTTTGCCTTTTGGAGTCACTGTATAAACATGGTCATCCAGTCAACTCTTCAGTAATAAACTATCTAGTAGTAAACTTGTCATTTGAATTGATGATGATTTCAACGTGCCATCCTGTACCATAACTTACTGGCTAGGATATTCTTCATGACGTAGAAAAACCAAGAAACAAAGTACCTTGCTCTAATTGTTGTATTTGGTTTATACTCCAATATTAAAGTGTCCAATTCTGCTCCCGACACCACTGAAGTCTGAGTATTCGTAAGCATTGTTTCTTAGCAGTTCTTCTCTCTTCATTAGTGTACAGCTGTATTGATCTGAATGAATAAAGCCAGACAGTTAACCTACCCCAGCACCATTTGCTGAATGTAGTTTGGAGTATTTTTACAAATTTCAAAATTTAATTTGATTCTCTTGTTCATGTTCTGAAGCAGCTCTGATACACTTCTGTATGTGGTCAGGTTATTTTTATCATCCCGTGGAAAATAACTGTCATCTGTAATACTGATCTTTATGGCACTGTACTATTGCTTGGTATTGGTATCTCATACAGTAAGCAGCCGCATTAGACAGTGCTTTATCAGAATAAATGAGGTTGTCCATAAATCTTTAATAGGAAAGGCTTCAGTAGACTGGTTGCTTAGTGAAGTGCACCTGCATGAAAGGGATCATTTTACTAATCATTTAAAATTAATTGTCCCAGCTCACCAACTTTCTATGGAATATACACAAAAAAAGAGTACACAAAAGAAATTTTCCTAACTTGTTTATGCTAGATGTAAATTTTTAATCTATAGCTTTGCTTCTAGCATTTTGCAGTGTTGTAATTCTAATGAATTGATGACAGTCTCCAAGATTTAGTATGTATTAGGAGGTCTTGTGTCAGTACAATAAGTAGATGCGAGTTCTAAGGGAACTGCACTATTCCTTCCCAGATCCACAGCAGCTGAATCAAAATTCTTTCAGATCACCAGTATGACCCCTCCACTCCTGGAGGAAATAATTGGTGAGCAGACAGAACACACTGACATAAACAGCTGCAAACTGTCTTGATCTATTAGTAGTGCCACTATCAAGAAAGCCATGCAGATATGCGTGCTGGCAATGTTTGTCTAGAGCCCTCCTCTGCAGGGCAGGCACACTGTGCATCTTGCTTTTCACTAGTGCCGATGAGAAATAGTTCGCAGCAGTGCTCTGTGTCCACAGAAAGCACTATCACAGGAATTTATTCCTTCACCACAAGAGTTGTCTTGGAGGTCAAAAGGAATTCTCACAGCCTCTAAGAAATAAGGGGCCAAATTAAAGCTGGTATCTGCAGCACTTTTATTCTCTTCAGTGGCTCAAAGCAGTGAGTTTTCAAGGTATCCTAGTGAGCTGAGTTGAGTGGCTGATTTCTTGGGGCTCTTTCTTTTTTTCATTCTTTCTTTCTATCTTGTAGTTAATTGCACAGCTTATCGGTACAGCTGTGTGACTGAGCAGTCAGAGTACACTCTATTATCCTCCCTCCAGGAGTAAAGGCTTCACCTCCTCCATCTATTTTTAAAGATTAAAAATGCTTGCACCACTATTAAGAAATATTAGAGCAACTAGTGGATCAGCCTTGTGAAACATAAAACTTCAGCCCTAATCCTTATTTTGTCTCTAAAATGTGGGGAATATTGTAAATATTTGTATATAAACAGGTAGTTAGAATCTTTGAACATAAATTTTATGAAGTGAAATAACACATGACATAAGAAACTATCATCAACTATTTTTATATTATTCTATTAACACATCAGTCTAATAATATATATTTTTACTTATAACTTCTTTTATAATATAGTTGATACATAATATATAATTTCTTATATAATATTATAAGTGTAAATATGTAAGTAGAATAACATAAACTTAGTCATATTCAATTTAAGTAATTACTCTTTTTCCATAGCTTTCATATTGTCTAATGAATAATGAAAAGCCATTTACCAGAACTGTCTATGATAGCAGAGCTGTAGTGAAAAATCTGGTCCCAGGGATGAAATACACATTTCAGTTAAGGACAATTAAAGGCTGGGATTCCTCTGCGGCTGTGGAGAAAAATGTCATCACAAGTAAGGAAGCACCTAGTACTTTTTTTGTGTGTGTACTTTTGAATTAAAGCAAATATGGATACAGAGACATCTAAATCACTGCAGGCAAGTCGTGCAAAAGGATCACAGTGTTCAAAATAAAGTTTAACTTTAGGGGGAAAATTTTGCTTCCTCTTGTCATAGTTGCTTAAAGAGGGTCCTTGATGAAGTCAAGGAGTCTAAACATAGTTGTAGATACCCATTTGAGTAAAGAACTGGTCTCTCAAAATTCTTCCAGCACAAGCCTGACAGGGTTGATAGAGTAGATAAGTGTAATCAAAATATAAATCAACTTTTGGTTTTCTATATGTGCATATCTTAGACCTCCCCCCTTTGAGGGGTTTTCTGTGGCTTGTTGGGTCTGTAATTCCTTAATGAGCCAGAAGGCTCTGCAGTTAGTTTTTCAGAGATTCACTCATCTTTGAAAAAAATGAACTAGATCTTCAGAATTTTCTCAGTGGAAAATAAAAGAGAATAATTATCATCTTGGTCCTGAAAGTACTCCTTTTCAGGCAAATATTTTCATGACTGCTGGATATGAGTGCAGTATATGACCAGAATATGGAGAAATTACTCTCACAATTTTAATGACAAGACTTTAGGATTCTTTTCATATTGAATAATGCAGCCCTTAGTGGAATTATGCTTTTTTTTTTTTAATTAAAGAAAGTTATAAGTTATCACAACATTCATTTTTTTGGAGGACTGCAAACGTTTATTTTCTAACAGAAAGCGTACACTGCATATTAATGGAGATGTTATTTATGAATAAATATCTACAGTTTTAGAATTCTGGACATAACCAAGAAGAATAAAGAGTTCATCACTGTGACTGTGCACTTTTTGTTTCCCTTTCTAAGATGAACAATTTTCTAAAATCGTATGTCCTATGAAGCATTTTAGAAAATGTTTAGTTGAATAAAATCACCACAGTGTCTTTTCACTCTGATTCTCATTGCTCAATGCTACTGTTCTTGAAGATTAGATAAGTCTGGAATTCTCTTCCATAAATTACGTAGTGCACAGTAGAGTGACACTGCCAAATTTTATTCTGGGTAATATGATGGAACTGCTTACTAGATATCCATACAAACATACTTCTAAAATGCGCATTAATGTCTCATTAATCTGTGAACCCAAAAATCATTTCAATAAAAAACATTTATTTTCAAAAGCTGATATTTTTGTTACATTTGTTACAAGAAATATGTATTAAAATTGTCTTTATTAATCTGAATAACTTTACTGTAGAACCAGCTGGAATCTGCAATTTGGCATTGAAAATGGTAAATACTTCCTCTGTGACTTTAATGTGGAATCCAACCAAGACTAACTTCACATCTTACAGAGCATCTTTATCAAACAGCACCTTTATAAGCAAGTTTATGATTCCAGGAGCAGTATCTAACTTCAGTGTTACAAATCTGACTGCTGGGGGTATTTATAATTTCACACTGCGAAGATTGCAAGGCAGTATTGAAGGAGCTCCTGCTTTCATTGAAATTGTAGCAGGTCTGTACGGTTTTCTGTTTTTTCTACTTGCTGGCAAATGGTAGCTCTCAATAACCATTTAGCCTTGTGTGTATCACTGGTTGAATAACATGGGAATTTCAAGAGGTTACATGTAACAGTTTGCTGTGGTTGTGGGCATGCATTATCTGTAATGTATGCAACTTACATCTAGTGATTCACTACCAGAAATAATATTATTTATTTGTGCAGTATGTAATTTGGCTATGTTTAGTGTCTTTGTTATTTTGCAGGTCTTAATCCTGCACAGAGTTATGCACTATCTGAACTTAACCTTAAATGTTTGCAGAGTTAAGGCTTTAGAATGTAAGATGTTCCATTCAAAGACTGTTTCTTATTAGATTTGTTCTTAAAACTTTACGGGGCAAATCTCAATCTCGACATTTGCCTGCAGTTTAATGTAATAATGTAAAATACAGCTGAAATTTAAAAGGCAAAAAGATGCTCCAGAACCACCTTAACCAATTTTTATTACCACTTTCCTATACCACTTTTAAAAGTTTTACTTGTAGCAATGACAAAGTGGTATGAGGGAGACCTGAGAAGTATTGAAGGTTCTCACTGACGTGTCATGAGACACATAATGACATTTGCATGTGTGCTTTTGGGATCGTGTGCTTCAGCTGTAGTCAGGGCAAGAGTTTGAAGAGTCTTTAAAACGCAGTGAAATAGAGGTGGAAATGCTTACGTTTACTTTGGAGTAGTTGTCTCGAGAGAAAAACTATGAAGAAAAATCTTGCACATCTTTTATAAGTTGATCCATGACCACAATACTGTAATGCTTAATCATTACTAATATTTTTTTCTAATTCAGGGAAGATTTAAGTCAGTTTGGTTGATCCATTTGTGATTGCTTTTGCTTAAATGTGTTGAGATTACATCACAATGCTGAGCCTTATGGTTTATAATGGTTAATTTTGGGAAAAATTATCATGTTGCATTTTGCACGCCATGCTCCGTGATGTATGTTCTCAATTGCAGTGAATTATGTCAGTGAAATGTGCAGGAAGTTGTTTTATGCTTCACACAGATATGCTGGCTATATACTTTACACAAGTATACTGGCCACTGCTGGTAAGAAGTGGATGTTAACACGTACATGAAATAGGAGTACAGTAGAAGAGCAGGTGCTATGAGGCTCAAGTGAACTGCATTGGTGGCATGGTTAAAACTGCAAGTGGGCAGAAGTGAAACTTTTTTTCAGCATCAGTGGAAGAGGTAGTTCTCAATCACAGGGTAATAGTAGGACCATTATTAGCTTCATGGCACTACATTTCTCTTTCCATGAGGACTCTTCTAGGCTGTCTTCTGCTGCTGATTCAGAAATAATGCGACTGAGGCAGACGGCTTTAAGTACTACGATAACTCAGAGTTTAATCATGGGTTTGTATAAAAGAGCTTTACAAGCATAGTGTCTGGAAATAGTAGTACTATTGGTAACACTAGGACTTAGAATTTAAATAAGTGTAATAAAAGGAAGAAGTTGTGCTCTCAGTTACGCTTGCAATTCTCTACATTGATTTTTTTTTCCCGTTAGTATTAAAATAAATTAAAAGTAATAAAAAGAAACAATCATATATGCAAGAAATAAAAATTGAATATAAAAACATGGTGTTAACATTTGGATGCATGAATATTTCAGGTAGAATATTTGGTGGCAGAGCTGTAGTGATCTGTTTGAAATCGCAGGGAAAAGAGTTCAGGGAGGATATACAATCTAAATAGATTTCTAGTAAATAAAAATGAGTGGAGCTCCTTCAGGATAAAGGTGATGTGATATTTAGGCTGAAAAGAACATTGTTAGTATATAAACAGCACAGAAGATTTAGTTTGAATTCTGAAGAAACGAGTTAGTAAGGGAGTCAGAGGACAGAGTGCAAGGTAGTGGCATATCTGGCATGTGACAAAGAGCATCTCTGATGGGGCTTGCTGTGTCAGGGATGCACAGGAACTGTTGTTAGCTATCTGCACTGTGGCTATGTGCATGTGGATCAATAATACAATATTAAAGATATGTAATTTTTTAATGAGCTACTGATGAAGCTATAATATGATTCATTGATAGGACTTGAGTGAGTGATACAGATTTAAAAGTGCCTGAAAGGGCAGAAAAATAAGAAAGTGAGATGACATTTCAGGAATATGTGAAAACATGGCTTTAATAAAAGGAGTCCAAAATAAAAATTTTGGAGACTTAACTTATTACATTTCCTGGAATTACTAGGATTTCTGATATATGAAAAGTATTTAAAAAGAATTAACTATTTTGTATCAAGCAACAGAACAGAAAATCTGTAGTAGCACCACTTGATGCAGCAGTAGTGCTAACTTTAAGGTTGAGTACAGCAGAAGCACCGAGACTGTGCTGAGATTCTTGCTTAACCAAACAGTGGACTGAGATACCCGAGCATATCTCCACAGTATCTACACAGCATAGTTCAGAGATTATCAGCCATATCTCAGAAGTAGTGCAGCAGCTCTATTGTAAAATGCTGTTGTATATGGGCTAATTGCTAATTATACAACCATATAAAACAGCATTTGGAGTGAGTAAGCTGTTCCTGGATGCTTTTATATTCAGTTGTAACTACTTATATATTTGTCAAGGGTATATTTAGTTTAACATCTTATATTTCACGTTTCTCTTTTAGAACCCACAAAACCAGAAGGACTTAAATTCTTCAATGTTTCATCAAATTCTTTTTCCCTGTATTGGAGACTACCATATGGACATGTAGACAGATTTCGTGTGGATCTTATTCCTGACCATGGATCTGTTGTTATCTTAGATCTTGGAGTTAGAGAGTATCAAGTATGTGCTTTTATTACAGGACTTGAACAGCCAGCTTTTCCTTATGCAACGTACTGATGAGGAACGCAAGGTTGCTTCCTTAGGTATTTAATGCAGATGTGACCAGAAAAGTATTAATATAAAATTATTGAAAGCACATTTCAGCATCCAGAGTTTGGTACCTTAAAACAGTTAGCGAATCCCTCTTTTTTTTTTTTTTTTTCAAGTCTGCTACAAGGATACAGCCAATCATCCAAGGGTTCATGAATAGTTTAACAAAGGAAGGGCAGAGCTGTTGGGTAATACAGACTCATTAATTGTGTACTTGCCAGGAAGATCCGTGCTTAAATCATTAATGCAGGCAACATTTCGCTGCTGAGGCATCAAAAAGAAATAGGAGGACTTTTTGATTCTACAGTCTGGAAAATATAAGAATATTAACAGAAATAATGGCTGTTCTGGTTGGTTTGCTTTTGTTTTTTATTGGAACTACACAGATACAGGTATTTTGTATTAATGACTGTTTAAAAGTTTTTAATTATGCTTATTTCAAATGATGGGCTTACTTAACCATCAGAAAGTTGGAAGCTTTTCAAGACTAGCTTTGTGTTTATTCTTTCAAGAGGTGATTTTATAATGCTAAATATATGCTTGAATAATGAGGATGTTGCAGAAACACCTGTATAGATACACTGATAGGTGATTCTGTGATAAAATTAATAGTATGGAGGGTAGCTAAATAAGATAAAATGCTGTGCTGTAGCTAACAAGTATAACCTGCTCTTCTTACTGTTGCAAATGCTGCTGTATTTCTAAAAGCTCATTATCAGCCTTTTTGGTAATTACTCTCAGTAATGCAGTGCTTAAAATTTCAGGTTTGGGGCTTCTATTGTTGTTCTTGTTGTTGAGTTATGGGGGATGGGGCACTCATTTTCATGATTCTCGCTAACAATCTGATGTCATATTTTAGGCTGACTTTTATAACGCTACACCTGGAACAACATACAACGTTACAGTTTCTACAGTTTCTTCTTCCACATACAGTTCACCTGCCAGTAGAACAGTGACAACAAACGTCACAAGTAAGTTAAAAATGACTGCTTATGTTTTATTTCTTTTTTTTTTAACAATGATTTATTTTTTGTATTTACTATTATGCATAGTACTACAGGCAAAATGATAATTATTTTTTAACAGACATCAGAATTTTAAATTTTCTTTAAATGTAAAAAAAAAAAATATTGAATCAGAGGTGTTCTATGAGAGCATGAGAATTTATCAGATATTTCAGAAGAAACCCTCATTGTGAGTAGCAGTTGTATTCATCCATTAGCTTGGCTATTTAAAATTTTAAAAAGAGAGAGAGAGAGAAAAAAAAAGCAACAACAACAGTAACAACCCAAAAACACAAAGGAAAGCAACTGATAAACTTCTGAAAATTTTTTAGTGTCATATAATAATATCCATGCATGTAACAGTAGACATGTGAAATGTTTCAGAAAAATGTAGCCATATCTTATGAGAGTAATTTATTTTATTTAATGAAAGGAACTGAAATTAAGCATGCTAGAATATCTGAAATATTAAATTGGCATTATGCTCTGTTTTGTTTGCTGTGACGTTACTTATTTTCATTCATAAAAAAGAATGTTCCTGAAGTTCAAAATTTCATTTAATCTTTTTTTTTTTTTTTTGTAACAGTATTGTAGCCAGAAACAAACAAACAACGGAATGGAAAAGAAACAAACAAACAAATCTTATTAAACAGTACATTGATCTTCAGTAGTTTTTCTTATTTTTGCTGGCAGATGATTTGCTTTCCTTAGAGTAACTATGATGGTGTCTCCATCATCTGGAAGCTTAATTAAAGACCGTTTTTCACATATAACTTATTTATTTATTTTTAGATCCTGGACCCCCTGCATTACTTGCGGGTGAAAGAGTTGGCTCTGCTGGAATTCTGCTGTCATGGAATACACCACAGCATCCAAATGGGAGAATTCTGTCCTACATTGTTAAATATAAAGAGGTCTGCCCGTGGATGCAAACAGCTTATACACAGGTCACAACAAAGCCAGATAGTCTGGAGGTTCTTCTTACCAATCTTAACCCTGGAACAACTTACGAAATTAAGGTAAAAGCTTTATGACTACTGTTTAGTTTGAACTCTCCCTTGTTGTGCGTTGTATGAAGCTATGTTAAGTGCTCTGATTTCTGATGCACATTGTTAATAACTTCTGCTGTATAACAGAATATATGTAGCAGGTATTTATTTACTTCAGTGGTTTTTAAATATACTTAAAATAATTCCTAACCACAATTGTTCTAAAACATAGTTTCTTCTGTTAATATTCTTACTGACATATAAAATGTGGTGGAGAGCACAGAGCAGAGGTTAGAATTTAAAAAAAAATATCTGAACACTTCATCTTCACTGAGATTTAGTCTGTCAGATCACTGGTGCACTTTGGATATTACACATAGATTTCCAAATCACCTCAACCAAATCCATAAAAGCATATATTACATATACATGTGTATACATGAGTAATTCTTTATTTGATTTTAAACTTAATTATTTGAAGAAGGAATTTTCTGTCCTGAATTTTCATCTGTTATCATCTAAAATCTTGCTCTCTTTCTGATCAATAACTGTTTTCCTAGTACTGAAATGAAAAGTAGGCTTCTTTCTATATTGCAAATACACACGCATACGACACATCCTCACCCCAACTATGTACTTGTGATGGGGGAGTGCCAACAACTTCACTCACTGAACAGAAGGATACAGATACACACACAGAGACATACTTGATGAAAAAGTTCCTTTTTATTTAATCATCTTTGTATTTTTCCTTGTGTTTGTGTGTGGCCTGTAAACATCTTAGCCTGGTGTCCCCAAACCTGAATGTTTTACCTGTTATCGTTTCCTGAAATAAAAAATGTTGTACCATTCATTGTCCTTTCCATAGATTTTATTGCTTTGATATTCACAGGAGGTATCTACTGTCAAAATCAGCACATGTATTTTCATGAGATCTATATGCAGAATTTGGGTTAGGTACCTCTGATCCATCTCTGAACTCTTCAAGTGAAAATAACTTCAAATGGACAGAAATGCACTATTGTTCTCTTGGCAACATTTGCCATGAAGTTCTCTGACACTTTCACAAGGACCTTCTTTTTAGTGTCAAGAATAAAATAAAATAATATGTTTAGTTTGTTTCATTTCATGTAATGTGAATTGATACCATGGAAAAATATTGGATTTGTCAGTCAAATAATAGAGCTGTGCAGTAATCCTTTGTAATGATGATGTGCATATGTAAGAAAGTAGAAATCTAATTACGGCTTGCTACTGTGGGGAAATTGCTTGCTGTGAATCTTGCAGTGATGACCTTGCTGGTGAAAAGCAGAAATGTTTAGCCTTTGATCTGCCTGCAATCATCTGTTGAAAAAGAAATTAAATAATCAGCTCCTATTAGAAAAAAAAAAAAAAAAAGTATTATTTAGACTAAGCTCATTAATCTGTTCAGATAAAGTAATTAAGATAGTTAAGTTTATTTGTGTGAGATTCACTTTTGAAGGTTTTGCAAATTCTCTTCTTTGCTCTTCCTTGGGAAAGCTGTAGGATGTTCAAATCGTGTTTTACTTCACAGTGATTTGCCTTTGGCTGATATATTTGGGAGGCTTTTCTTCTCATTATGTTTTCTTCTCATTATGTTTTAGCCATTGATCTTAGAGCTGAATTTGACTCATGAAAGTGACTTTAGACCCAACTACACTGGGCTAGCAGGGACCATGTGGCTTTTGGCATGAGTGACTAAAAGTCTGTTGGCAAGTGGAGGGTTGTTAGACTATCTGCTGCTTTGGTGGGCTGCCCCACTAGCTGACCCACTAGCAGTCTCACAGAATCAGTCCACTCAGATGGAAATGTATGGCCAAAAAGAAACATTAAATATTTTCCTTGTCCTGAGTAATTTAATTCTTTGCTGGTATTTTTTGGATTTTTGGGAGAGGAGGCAGTGAGTGATTTTTTGGGGGGGGGAGTTTGTTGTGTCATTTAAAAGCTCTTCATTTTTGCATGGATGAAAATTTGTTATTGTTTTTACCTGGCTTGTTCTTGCTAAATTCCTTCTGCGTACCACGTATCACGACCGTACAGTTCAAAATAGCATCTTACAAGCTTTGAATATGGACTTCCAATCTATTTCTTACAGCCCAGTCTTGATTTTGTTTCTAGACATCTGATGAAGAAACATTTGTAAAGAAACAGTACTTAAAAGAGATTATTTGCTATTGCTACATATTTGAGAATTATTTGTATGTTTGCAAGATTTTGGGCACCTGATTATTGATAAATTTGTAAAAAAAAAAATTCAGTCAGCTAACATTTTTCCTAAGCTTCAAATAATTAGTGTCAACTCTGTACTTCAAAGCACAAACATTAATACTCCTTCCAAATTTGAATTACAGCTACTTGAACTGTGTGAACTCTTGTTATCCACAAAGTAACTTCGGTGTTTTGTTTTACTTGCTTCCAAGCTTTTTGCTATAATGTCACCCTGTGGCATGATCACCTAGAGATTTCTAGAAGCTAAAGGTGCATTTCACAAGCATTTATTTTATCTTCAAGGCAAATCAATGTGTATAGTTGACACCTCCATCATGCAAAAGTTTGTATACTTCTGTCATATTGCCCTGGACTTTTTCTTAAAACTGCAAATCTCAAATTGGAAGACTTTCAATGTATCACTGTTTTCTGGATTTCTTCTGTCATATCTGTTTTGTTCATTTGTACGTTTATGATTTAAAAGCTGGTCGGTGAATCTCTGCTTCTCCTTAAGGTATTCATAGTTCCTGTACATCCTATAGGTTATCTAATTTGATTTCTTTTTTTCTTTAGGTCGCTGCTGAGAACAGTGCTGGTGTTGGAGTATTTAGTGCTCCTTTTCTTTTCCAGACTGCAGAAAGTGGTAATTTTAACTAACCTGCTTATTAGAGCTGCTCTAATTTGCTCAAATACAGCATCTCTGATGCTTCATATTTTATATTTGTACAAATTCTGATACATTTAGAAGAAAATCCTTCTGATTCTTTCTATATTTTCTCACTCAGTGAAAAATGGTTCTCTTTGTCCTATTTGCTAGTAACAGGGTGTAGGGTGTGCATGTGTGCAAGTTCTCATATGAAAACACTGTTTCTCTTGGTGTTTTTCTATACAAGTTTCTAGGTGGGCTGCTTCAAGAAAGTAGTGTCAGAGGAGAGCAGAACTATCTGTGAATTACACCCACCAGCTAGTGCCTGCAGCAGTACTAGGAGACTGGGAGTACTAGGATCAGTTCTTGAATTGCCTCCTTGTGTCAGGCTGTATTTGTTCATTGCAGAATATGTTTTACTAAGTTTTTACTTCTTAATTCTAAAGAAAAAGGGGTGAAAAAAGGCATAACTGATATGAAAATATGACTTGATGAATTTGAAATAAAAAAAATATATATACATTTTTATACTATATTTCCATAATTTTTACAAATTTACTATTTTTAGCCTTGCTTTTTCAAGCGCTTCAGGAACAGTTGAACCTTGACTGAAGCGCTGGCACCAGGCCAGTTCTGTTGAGGTGTACAAGTCTAATTGAAATATAGAATTTGTGTTGCCATTGTGGCGATTGTCCCTCTGTGTGTGGGACTCTAGGCTGATTTCTGTAGCAGGACAAACCGTAATGTCAAACATAATGTCAGTTAAAGGCAGGAAGATATTCTGCATGAGATTTCTGAGATAACAATGAATTATAAAACCAAATATGAGAAGGTGTAGCTAGCTAACTTGGAGGAGCTATGCAAATCATTATTTTTCACTATTTTTGTAACAAATTGCTCACAGAAAACCAGACTTCAGTGGGCTCTATTTACTCATAGTTGACAGAGGACAATATTAGCATTTTTCCATATGAGAACTTCAGCTTTTTACTTTTTGATACTTTCTGTTCACGCTGTATTAAAGGTAAAACCCTTATTATTAATGTAATTGGAAAACCTGTTGAAATTGGAGGTGAGAGTTGTATGTATGTCACTCTGATACTATTCTTCTTTTAAGCTATTGCTGTGATGGTTAAAGAGATGCCAACAACTTGATCAAAATTTAAAATAGTGAAGTTATCTAGAAAAAGTTAACTAGAGTGGATAGTTGAGTGGACAGTATGGTTTTCAACATACAAAGGGCTTTTTTGAACCAATCTAACTAAAATGGTTGTTTTCCATTTAAGATCACTGAATACAGGAGAGCAGAAATATTTGCAATGTGATAGGTTCTTCAGGTACTGTAGTACTAAATGATAATGAAAATCATTTTAGATCATGGTAGATTTGATACTGAAATACGTATTTAATGAGAAGAAAAGTATGTCTCACTGCTTTTGTTTGTTTTGTTTTCAAGCTCCAGGTAAAGTAGTGAATCTCACAGTTGAAGCCTTAAATTATACAGCTGTAAATCTGATCTGGTTTCTCCCTCGACAACCAAATGGAAAGATAACTAGTTTCAAGATTAGTGTGAAACATGCAAGAAGTGGAATTGTAGTGAAAGATGTCTTGGTTAAAGTAGAGGATCTTCTGTCTGGGAGGTTACCAGAGTGTAATGTAAGTGCTATAAACCTTTTGAATTAGAAATAGACTGAAGCTACAGAATATAATAAAATTTGAATTTTGAGACCATTTGGAGGCTTGCTTTTCAGAACAGTCCCCAATAGTTTATAGAGTTAGGCTCGAGGAAGGATATAATGTGTGAAGAAAAGACTTTGTGTCCGAAGTAGATTAAGCAGAGAATTTTACCTTGAAGAGCTCAGTTTAATCCAGTGCCAATGGCAAGAAAGGATCAATTAACTGATATAATTTTAACAGAAAAGGGTGGAATAAACAAATTTGATGTTTCAGTTTCCATTTTTAATTTTTATAGCATTCACTGTAAAAAAAAAATGGGTTGTTGAGACATAGCACTGTTAATATTTCATTTTTATATGAAGTTTTATAAAGCTTTGTATATTTTAAGTTGTGCTCCATTCTGCATATCACATTTCAAGTTTAGTTTAATACTTTTCAAAGCAACATAAAAAGAAATAACAGAGTGATATTCAAAAATTCTTTGTGGACAGTTGTTCAGAAACTTTCAATGAATATTTAATTTAAGAATTTTTACTATCCCTCTGTTTTCAACCTGAAGCCAGTGTATAACTTTCAGAATTTCTTGAAGAATATTGTCCTTTTCAACTTTTGTTCTCCTTTTTCCTTTATTCTGAGCCATGTGTTATGACTATTAGGATGTCAAGTTGCCTAAATGTTTTGGTTTTTTTTTTTTTCAAGATGCTAGACTTAGTCATACATTGAAAAGTGCAGTTTTAATGATAAAAAATGATCAGGGATTTAGTTTCAGATTTTATTTTCATGATAATCTTAAGCATTTTTGAGGGCTGTAAACGTCAGGCTGATTTAATTTAGCACTGAGAAGAGAGTATGCCACTTACTGAATCATAACACATCAATGATTGTAAAGCCCAGCAGTTTTTCAGAGTTGTCTCCTGACAGTACGGATCAGAAAATCCCTGTCTGGTACCTGCTATGTGTGTATATATCTGTCTGTCTCTTTCCGTGTATATGTATGTATACAGAAATGTAGGTATACAATATACATATGTTGAAAAAAGACCTCCCTGGAGATAATTTATTTTTTTGTAGAGAGACAATCTGAACGATAAAATTGGGAATAGCTAAACAGAGACTAAAAAGCTCCTTCTGTTCAATTATGTTTGAAATCTTTTTGAATAAGGGCAAACACTGTACTACTGTCACTAACAAGATGTGCTAGCACTTCAAATAATGAAATGATAAACTGATTTCAATCATATTGAAGTTTGAAAATCAAAAATAGAACTAGATCCAGGTGATTTTGTTTCAAAGGGTTTCTGCCTTTTTTTTTTTTAATCTCTGCATATTAACAGTCGGTATGCTTTCTGTTTATAATATTTCATATTTGTCTTACTAGGATAACAGTGAATCATTTCTGTGGAGTACTACCACTCCTTCAACTACTTTTGGCAAGTCCACAATTCCTTCAAGTACTACAGTTACAGCAAGTACAGAAGCATCTAGTCAAACGAGCTCTGTTTGGAATGAGCCAATTAGTTTTGTTATAAGTAACCTGAGGGCATATACCACCTATCTTTTTGAAGTCTCTGCAGTTAACACTGAAGCAGGCTACATTGACAGCGCAATTGTCCGAACACCGGAATCAGGTATATATTACTTTCAAAAGTAAATAAAGTTCTCGAATTTATAGAAAAACAAAGAGAGGTAGGGATTCACTTATAGCGAAAAGTCAAAGGAATCAAAGTATGCTCAGGACAGATTATTCTTTTCTCTTTAATTTTGTGAAAAATGAAGGATAATTCAAGAACTTCAATTAATAGTGCAATGGAATGAAAATTAAAAATAAACTAGAAGGGAAATGGTGTCAGTAATAGAATTAAAAGAGCATATATATATTGTATACATAGCAATAAGCTTAAAGCTTCTTTGCATTTCAGGGGAAAAAGAAAAAGAAAGGCAATATAAAGAAAACTCCTTTCCCATGGTTCCTCAGTCTGGAGCTATTGCAGAATTTTGGTCAGTGCTGAAGAAATCTTTAAGTTCTGGAAAAATTGGTTTTTGGGTTACTCAAAATACTCTAAGAAGCTAGAATTGAAATCAAAGCTTATCCAAGAGCAGAATGGGCAATTGTGTTAATAAAGCCATACTAGAAAACTGTTGTTTCCAGAGGAATGTTATTCTGGCTTTTTGTTTGCTAGAACATTCTTCTTTTGTCTGACATGGTTTGATGTTGCTGGGTTGCTCTTTCATTCATCAAACAGTTATAGCACCATTCAAATGAAAATAAATGTAATTCTCTTCTAGCACTGTTCATCTGAATGGCTTTGCTAGCATTAAAACATCCTTAATTGGGAGTTCTGTCTAGAGCAGTTTAAAAAGGTTTACTTGGGCATTTTTGGAAAATTTTTTTTTTTCTAACTCAATATGGTTGAAAAGAATTGCAGCTCTTTTAGTTGTCTTTGGATTCTGTTTTCCATTTCAGTAGTAATATCACTAACTTGTGAAGGTATACTTCAGAAAGGAAGGTATGCTTCAAAAACAGATCAGCTTCTGTAGTTGCTTTAATTTACATGAATATTTTCATGAAAATACAAGGTGCAATGTTTTTTCAGTCTTAATTGTATCTGTTTTTGAAGTTTTGGATAATAAAATATATTATCACTGGTGCTCTCAGAAATCAGCTGTATGAGGTAATCTATAAGAAAAAAAGCCTGTTTGAGAAAGAAAATCTTACTCCACATGAGCTCTATATTGCTGAGCATCACAGTAGTATTTGAGCATCTTCTGCACGTAATCTGTATGTAATAAGTCTATATTAAACTTTCTAAAATCCCTGACACCTTTATTTTTTAAGGATTGTTTGTATACTACCAGTTCTTTTGATACCTTATGCAAGAATCGTATTTAAAAAAAAAAAAAAAAAAAAAAAAAAAAAAAAAAAAAAGACATTTTAATGAGCTCTGCTTTTAATGTAAGTTTTCTTCTGTGCATTTAATGTTTATATTTTAAATGAATTGTCTGGTATGTGATTCTTGGGAATTCTAGATATAAATTATTTTATATTCAAAGACTTTTTCCAAAATTAAGTTCCAGAAGATCCACCACAAAATTTTGCCAAGATTAACATTACTGCAAAGTCTTTCTCAGTGATGTGGGACCCACCAACCATAGTAACAGGGAAATTTAGTTACAGAGTTGAGCTGTACGGGCCATCTGGTAAGTCTAGATTGATTGATTGATTGTTTTTATGTCCTTACGCTTGCATTCTTAGTATCACTACCAGTGGAGAAAGAAAATTTGAAACCACTGCTATATATCCTTTTCAGTATTAGAATGATTAGCACTTCTTTGACAACTTTTAAACCTGCCCACTATAAGGATTTGTACACAATGAAATTCATGTTAGGTATTCTTAATGGTAGAGGAAACCAGCTCCTCTCACTCCTTCTGAAAAATGAAAAGCTAAGCTCACATCTAAATTAGAATGCATATATATTCAAATCATTCTGTATCTTACGTGTACTCTTTTTCTGTTAAATATTTCTGGAAGATTTTAATCTCTGTGTGGTTTCAGTCTCTTTTGGAGTTTTTGTGTTTGTTCTTTAACTCAGACGTGGTTAAAAAGACAAGGTTATAGGGCTATATAACTACTTACTGTTAAAGAAGTGAACGAGCTGTCTACTAAATGTTTTTATGGAATGATACAGGATAAGCAAGAGAAATTAATTTATAGACAGCAACAATAATTAAAGAAATAGATAAAAAATCTCTTTCTCTTAAAAGCCACACATCCCTGAAATGGTATTTTAGGTTTCTTTGTTTTGTTGCTGTTGTTTGTTTTATTTTTAAAGGCATTTAGTATTATTTCCAATAAGGAAATGCCTTATCCTTTTCAGAAGCAAATTTGGCATTTCATCTTCCTTTAAAAGTAGCTCTGTTCAGTATAAGCGAATGATGAACTGTTTTATTTTTGAGCTACCATCTATTTATTTTCATTCCAGGACATATTCTGGATAACAGCACAAAAGATCATAAGTTCATATTTCATAACCTTGTGCCATTTACAATGTATGATGTGTATGTCAGTGCAGAGACAAGCGCTGGTGTGGGACCAAAGACAAACCTCACAGTTTTCACTCCTGCAGATGGTAAGTAAGCATACAGAAATAAAGTAAATAGGCTGTACATAGTAACTGGTGTCAATTTTTCCTTCAAAGACATTTAGTTTCCTTGCAACAGAAGGAATGGAGGTGTTGAAAGAGAGGTCTAATAAACCTCTTAAACCTCTCTTAAAGAGAAAGGAGCTGGAAATCTATTGTGTTGATTTATTTTTCCATCTTTATTTGGGAGTTCATACACAGTCACTAAATTTATTTGCTAATAGAAGCCTTCAGAGGCTGTGAAAGAAAAGTAGCTTCTGCCTGAGCAAAAGTAGTCTTTTAGATATGGTAATTAAGTTGCAGATCAGCCTTCTAGTCGTTAGATGGCAGCAAGTGGTAGGGAAATAACATTGCAGGACTCCCCTAGGATCGCTTTGTTCAACCCTGAAATCTTATTCGACTGATTTTCTCCAAATCCAGGGTCTCTCAGCATCTCTCAGCAGTCTCTAAGAGAGCCACCTTTACAAGAGACCACAGCTCTGAGGGAAACACTGAGATTTTGTCCTGGGGCAAAGTGCTTATTAGTTCTGCTTTAGAGTCTCTCCTATGCTATGATTTGGAAGTTTGGGCTCCCAATAGCTCGCTCCTCAGGGGTCAGTCCTTTGCTTGGTAGAAACAGAATTTTATTTTTATATGTATGTGAGATTGTACAGAATTATTGGTCTGCAGGTAAGAGTTCAACCAGAAAAAGAATGGGAATTACTATGTCACAGATAGGCAGTTTCAACATTGTTATTTTTATTATTTTTGTGTTACACAGCACAAATTTAGAGAAAGTCTCAATCGCTGGTCTTGGCAAAGCTTGCTATTGAGGTGTTCCTCCTGCTGTTACACCTTAATAGTAAGCTTTGCCAAAACCAGCAGCTGAGAATTGTCCTACAGTTCCTATTTGTTCCAACACTATCTGATTTTGTGAGATCTCAGAGGCAGTTTCCTGAGATGACCCACCTCAACAGAGTCATTTTTGTCTTCTGTCTAAACTCAGTCTGAAGCCAAATCCTTTTTGATTTTTAGATGACATGGAATGTCTAATTCTAACAACGTATGTGCCAACTTTCATTATGCAAGGAATTTCAGACTTGTCTTTTTCTGCAGTATATTTGTAAGAAATGATTTTTTCATACCAAATCTGAATATAATACTTTTGAAAATAAACTATTCTGATCTCTGACAGTCCTATGCACAGTACAATATCATTATTAGTGCAGAGTTAAAGGAGGATTTGAATTGAAATTCACTGTAAAACTGAAATGAACAAGATGTATCACATTCAGTGTATTTTCTCTCAGCTTTTTATTTCATTCTTGTATGACACTGATGAATCAAGAATGAAGTTTTCATTTTCAATGTACTTGAGAGTCCATACTTAGAAATAAGGCCTACTAGAAGCGCATTGGCTTATGCAGAACTATCCTAATTTACATCATTTGACCATAGTAATATGTACGTCATATATGTGGAAAAAAACAGTGTGAATATTTTTAGAAATGTAACTTGTTTGCTGAAACAAACACATAAAGTAACTTTCTACCTGTGTAGGTGCAGTGAAGAGGATAAGAATGTGAAATTTTTTTAAATGCATATTGTACTTTGATTACAGTGTTGAAAAAAACTTGTAATAATTGGATATTTGTAATTAAATCAATTTTCTTCTTGAACATTTAGTCCCAGGTGCTGTATCAGATTTACATCTAGTAGAAGTGGAAGCTACATATATAAAAATTGGTTGGAGAAAGCCACAACAACCAAATGGAATCATTACCCAGTACAGAGTTAAAGTGCATGTACAAGAAAAAGAAGTTACACTGGAAAACATTATTCTCACTGGAAAAAATAAGGTATCTAGCTTTTTTTAATACAGATCTCTTTGCTAGATTAAATCTGGTTCTCTGCCTTGTTCAGTAGGTACAGTATATGAAATTAGCCACCTCAGATGACTTATTAATGTTTTTAAATGCCAGCTTCCCCATGCCACCGTCTTTTTCTAGCTGTGTTTGAAAGAGGTTTGAAAGCCTACTATCTGTACTACATCAAAATCATAAATAACTCTGGAGAAATGCAGATCCAGAATTTCGTAGCTACTGAAGGAAAGACTCCATAGCCAACCAACGATATTATTTTCACTTTTTAGTTCTTTTCAGCATGACAGTTCTTAGCATACCTAATAGAAGAGTATAGGTGCCTAGATCAGTAAATAGCCACATAGGAAAACTTCCAGGTGTGGGTGTGAATCCTATGAAGAAGTGAGTACAGTGTAAGTCTCCTAGAGCTGTTCAAGTGCTTTGCTTCCAAGGCAGGCCCTCTTGGTCTTTCACCCACCATCTGCATCCTTGTATTTAAGTGTCTGACACTACATAGTAAACTCCATGCTATAGATACAAGGATATCTACACATAACATACAAATAAAATCCTTTATGGGACAGTGACAGCTTCTGTAGCTTTTGTATTTTGGGCACTGATGTGCTCTGCATACATAGGCCATTTTGAGCATGCTGCACAGAACTGTAGATACTTAGCAAGCATTCAGCTCAAAAAAGTTCTTTCTGAGTTAAGGCTTTTAAAGAAAATCTTAATGTTGAACATAGCTGTCAAAACTTTGCATAATTCCTTTTTTAGAAACTGCTTGTCTTTGGATCTGACACAGAATCTTTGTTTTTGATACAGAGTTCAGTGAAGGAGTTTTCTTTTAAGTTGCATGTTATAGATTAAATAGAGCCCTGGAGCCAAATGTTTAAAAAGGAGCTGGGAAGAAAGATGAGGATAAGGATTCATTCATTAAGCCAGACTAAGATCCTTGAAAAGTGAAATTATGTAACCCTATAATTAAAGATTATATCACAATATATATAGAAAAGATGGAAAATTATCTACACCGACATAAGTTAATGCTGGGATTTCCTAATTTGTGAATTCTTAATTTAGAATCAATGATGCTTTCTGAAGCTTATTGAATTTGATTTTCTAATTAAAGAGTGAAATAAATCGTAACACTGTTTAAAGCCTCAGAGACAGAAGTTATTTCCATGTGAGTACCATTTTACTGTAAGAGGTTGGTGAAAATGAGGTATATATGTCTTTTATCCGTTGGTACTTAGGTGAGATTAATGCTGAATGTCTGGCTGTGGTTAATCTAACCTAGTTAAAATGGTAAAAAAGAATCACAGAATGACTTAGATTGGAAGAAACCTTAAAGATCACCTGTTCCAACTCCCTTGCTGATCAGGTTCCCTGGGCCCCATCCAGCCTGGCTTTCAAAACCTCCAGGAATGGAGCATCCACAGCTTCTCTGGACAATCTCTTCCAGTGCCCCACAACCCTCCGAGTAAAGAATTTCTTCCTAACTTGAATTTTTCCTCTTTCAGTTAAAAGCCATTCTCCCTTGTCCTAAGACTATTAGACCATATAAAACAGTAAGTCTCCCTCCTGCTTATAAGCTCTCTTCAAGGAAGGCCACAGTGAAGTCTCCCCAGAGCCTTCTCTTCTCCAAGCTAAACAAGGCGATCTCTCTCAAACTTTCTTATAAGAGAGGTGCTCCAGCCCTTTGATTGTCTTCTTGGCCCTCCTCTGCACCTGCTCTGACAGCTCTATGTCTTTCTTGTGCTGGGGGCTCCAGGCCTGGACATAGGACTTCAGATGGGGCCTCACAAGGACAGAGTAGAGGGGGACAATCACCTCCCTTTCCCTGCTTGTCATCCCTCTTTTGCTGCAGCCCAGGATACTGTTGGCCTCATGCCCAGCTTTTCATCCACCAAGACCACCAAGTTCTTCTTGACACAACTCATCTCAATGTGCACTTCTCTCAGTCTGTACTTGTACTTGGCTTTATTAAACCCCATTAGGCTCACATGGGCCCAATAATCAAGCTGTCCAGGTTCCTCTTTATGGTATTCCTTCCTTCTGTGGTGTCAAATGCACCACTCAGCTTGGTGTCATCTACAGACTTGTTGAGGTATACTCAATCTCACTGTCTATGTAGTTGATAAAAATAAAAAAGGCTATTGATAAAAAAGGCTTCTTTGTCTCCTCTCTCCACCTGAGGTCTGTAAGAAGAGGGCTACTGTGTATTAATTGCATCATATAAAAACATCTCTTTCTGGCAGTGAAGTTGGCCATATGTGTGAGTGGGGAGTGTTCATGGATGGCAGGATAACAATTTAGAGACACTGCAGTCCTGGATTTGGTCCCACATTCTCAAGGGCCATAACAGTCTAGTGCTTATACACCATTTTATGCTTATTCTCTAGCCTCTCTCTCTTCAACTTTCCTTGTACCTCTCACAGTGGTAATTTCTCCCTTTAAGTCTACTTGCATCCCTTTTCAAATTTGTCTTTTGCCTGTTCCTGCTGTCTTACTGACCTTTACATCACCTGCCTCCCTTTCATTCTTCTTTTCCACATATTTATTCCCCTTTATTAAACTCATCTTCTTATTTCATTAGCATCTTTTTTTCTCCCACTCTCATCTATTCTTTACTCAGAGATCATACAGATAACTTTTTTCCCTTTCATCAATGTGATCAACCTGTTGTTCTTCTTCCTCAGGGCCTAGTGGGGGCATCTGAAGCCCTCTTCTTGTTAGCACCTTCTACCCTGCTGGAAAATGCTTAGTACAAATGGAGCCTTCCAAGCTCAAATGTGTCTTTTCAATATAGCTACAAGGATAATGACATTAAATTTGGAACTTTAAAATCCACATTTTAAGAAATTTTAAAAATGCATGGTGCTGTCTGTTTATTTTTAAAATGAGCAAGCTGTAGGCTACAAGCACCTGAGCTTTCTTGTGAAAAATATTGTTTTGCAAAGTTAATTATATATCACATGAATATTATTGTAATGTTAGCAATACAGAATTTATATGGTGTATCTATAAATTGCAATAAGGAATATAATAATGACAAAGATTGTGACTTTATTTTTCTAACTTTTAGAATTTGATTGATTCTTTGGAACCATACATGATAAATGAAAATATTGAACCTTCTCCTGCCTGGAATTCAATAGAAACAGCCAATGAATTATATGAAGGTTCAGGTGAAATGTTTTCTAGTATTCAGACAGCTTCCCCAGTGATATTTACAAGTGCGTCTGATGATCATTTGTCTGCTATAAATGGAGCTGCAGAATTACATTCTACTTTGGGTAAGATATTTCAGGATATTTTTTCTACCTGTTCCTTTGCTCCAGAGGACCACCATCACTGTCCCAACTACAAACTTTAGCACATGGTTCAGGCAAATTATGAATGGGTCATTTGCTGGAGTTGGATTTTTTTACTACCAAATAACCTCCTGAAGCAAATGGGAATGCCACACAGGCAGGAACTAGCCCCTTGTCACCCAGCTGACCTTCTTCCTAGTGAAAGGAGCACCCGAAAGCCATCAGCCAAGCTGCATAGACAATCAGTTATTACAGTTGCCAAAGCAGGTGTGATTGTCAGGGATTAACATATCTCCAAGCCCTTCAGAGACCTTGATTTCTCTAAGCCTTTTGACTAATAGGTTTCCAAATGTCAGTGAAGGTAAATAGGTCAGAAAGTTACAACTTTGCTATATGGGTTGCAAACAGGTGGAGATGACCCCATGACATGGTGATGTCATTAGTGTGTACACTTGTTCTGTACTATCAATGGAACAGTGTTTCTTTGCTAAGTATGAATATTAACAAATCATTAAGCAGTCCTTAGCTGACAGGCAAGGTCTTAAAATACCACTCTGAATTTTTACAACGAGAATTTTAAGCAGTAGACAGTTTTTTAAAAGAGCTATTGAAATCACAGGATTCCCCTGTCTACACCAGTGTTTAGGACCAGAATTTAATCCATTAAATTCTGTAGTGTTGAGTGGATCTTTACTATAGTAATCCTAAGGGGTCTTCTCTGTCATACAGAGAAAACATACAGTGCTTTAAAAGTGAGTTTTCTTTTTACTGCCTCATTCAGCTTCAGTTAGTGGGTTGCTAAAATATCTACGTTGATGAAAAATTAAATTCAAACATCATCTGTTGTAATATAGTGCACAAGTATTATAGTAGTTGTTATAGTAAAGTTGTTGACAGCCAAGTTTTCAACAGTGCTTGCTGATATTTAGATGCTAATCTTTGGGCCTGATACTTAGATGTGTAAAGTACCCAAACCTTTTCATGTTGCAATGTCATAGTGGCTCCTTTATAATAGAGGATTTTGGCTAGCTCAGTTGGGCTGCTGCTGACTTTGGACTCGTGCACAGATGTGCTCTCTGGTGCAGCAAAAACTCTTTGTGGGCATGTGCATGATTTCTTCATTCTGCTCCGACTCTTCTGCTGAAAATACCAGCATGAAGTGATATGTGATGGGAGCCATTTCAAGTATAGCCGTTACACAGTTGGGAGGAAAGGGAAACAAAAAAATCCTAAAAACAAACAATGAAAATAAATCAGAAACCTCAACAACGTAGGAGCTACAGTTCTGTAATTACAGGGAAAAATACACTGTCTACAAGTATGCTTTTTTCTAGTTCCTAGATTCCTCTTTATTTTAAATTTCATTTTTGTTCTGAGATAGTTGTCACTTTTAGCTTAGTTTTAGTTTGTTACCAGGCATTCTTTCACCTAGGCCAAGCTATCTATCCTTCTTTCCATTGTCTGAATTTCATACTTCATAGAAGACCTCTGAAAAGCAGAGAGGATTATATGCTTGAGGGTTGACTTAATAACTCCTTGGTGATGAGACACTGTGTAACATTTTCTTTACATTTTTTTTATTGCCATGGAAAGTAATTCTTTTTGCAGTAAAATTGTTGTAGGTTACTGTGTCAGAGTTCAGAACACAAAAGAAAAAATAAGAGTTTACAAATAAGTGACTATTTCTCTCCATTTAATCACAGATGATCAGTATGCCACTGACATTTTGGGTGAAGAACTGTCATACGTTATAAAGGGCCTTGTACCTTTCACAGACTACACAATCAGTGTGTCTGCTTTCACTGCTATTGGAGAAGGGCCACCATCTGTTCTCACAGTCAGGACACGTGAGCAAGGTAAAATGTAGCTCAGAGCTAAGTTAATGTCTCTAAGTTCTTTCAGGAAATTTTAATCTGTTAAAAATAGTTTCTTTTGCTTACTGTTATATTGTTTGTTTGTTTATTTTCATTTAAGTTCCAAGCTCAGTGCAAAGTATATCTTATAAGAATATTAGTTCCTCCTCTGTTTTGCTGTACTGGGATCCTCCAGCAAATCCCAATGGGAAAATCATTCATTACACCGTTTATGCGATGGAGCTAGATACAAAAAGAGCATTCCACACAACAACTTCAAACAACAGCTTACTTATGACAGGTACTGTGTCGTGTGCTAAAAAATAATTGCAAATATATTATTCAAAATTGTTTATTCCAACTTTTTGTAATGTAACTACTGTAAGGTAGGTAGACCAAGTCTGCCCCATTCACACATGCACACAGTGTAGACGGGAAACTGGTGCCAGACTTGTCTGCTGTGGAGAGGTATGTGGGGAATGTGAGAGTGGCAGAGAGAACTACATAAGGCAAGCAGTGTAGCGAGTAGTAATTTCTCAAATGGATTTCTCCTTACCAATTTTTCCTCATCTCATTCTTTCTACATAGAAAAATGTTTCTGAACTGTTAATTCTTTTTCAGACTTGATTTCTTTTTCATACAGAATTTGTCTAATGTTAATAATAATTTTCTTCTTTTCAGGCAATAATATTTATGCTAACTGAAGGAAATATATTAGTTGTGCTGTTTTAGGCACTTATTTGAGCTAAACAGAGTAATGCGTGTACAATAAAACACATATTTGTGTGCATACGTACACATTCCTTGTTTTCATAATTAAAGCAATTTACAGGGTTGAAGCTAGTTTAATTATTTCAGAACCTATTGATTTGTCTGAGTGTTTATTTGACACTCCCCAGATAAATGATATTGTGCAAATTCTATATTTTAGGTGGCAAATATGTTTCAAAAACTCTTAGAACACTTGAATAGTTTTATAAGAAAGCTACAACATGTTCAGGAAGGATCATCGACAGTCATTTTTGTTTTTTTTTTTACTTAATCTTTTTAGGTTTAAAAAAATATACCAACTATAAAATGAGAGTTGCAGCATCTACCGTGATTGGAGAAAGTGCTTTGTCTGAAGAGAATGATATTTTTGTGAGAACCCCTGAAGATGGTAAATATATCATTTGCAATGATGATTTGATTTATATATTAAAGAAGTCTGGGCACATACCTAAGGATGGGAAGAAAGCTTATTAGTAAAATCAATGTTTGTTGAAATTATTAGTCTTCAATCAGTCAGTGGCTGAATTGCTGTTGACTCCCGCAAAGAGAAACATGGGAATTTAATTTACAGAGCAGAGATGAATTCAGTACTTAATCATTCCTCATTTATATCAGGTTTTTACTTTCACTTATTTTGAATTATTTCCAGATTTTATTAAAATAATAAAGAAAGCAATAATCTAATTGTCATTTATCTCTCTGCCAAATACACTACAATACAGGAGAAATAATTAAGTGGGAAAAAAGAAAGTAAAGAATTAAAGGCTAAAATATGATGGGGATTTATGAAGTTTAGATAACTAGAGTAGCCAACCAACCAAAATAGCAAACGGCAAAATGTAAAGTGTTCATCATATTGTTTTAAAGCTTTTGTGCTTCTATGCTATTAGTTTTTGCAGAGGAAAGGCATATCACGTGAATGGGAATCTGCCTACCCAAATATCTGTTTCCCTGCAAAAAAAATTTAAGTTTAAAGTGCCCTGCATCTGAATATGACAAAGTTATTCAAAGTTGAGTTTCAGGCTAATAATTAATTCATTGTTAAGAGAGATATGTAAGCCCAGGGCAAACCACTGAGACAGAATCAGTGATAATTCCTTCCTATTTACGAAGCTTTGTGTAATTATTCTCATCTTGTTCTTCTCATTCTTTAGTTTTCCTGATGTAGTTCAGATTGAGGTTCATGTATCCTTACTATAGGCAACCTAGAAATGACAACTTGCCTCAGTCCTGATGAGTTGAAAGAGAGGGATTACTCCAAATAGCAAAGTCACTACATCTAACTTAAGCAACATTAGCATGGAAGACACCAGGCTATGGTACTTAAATATTTCTTTTCCATGCCAGATAAATTGAAAAACCCATTTCAATTGAAAATTAAGCTTTTTCACCTGGGAATTATCTGCGTGGGCTGTCCTGCCTTCCAAAGAGTAGTGATTTATTACAGTGAATTTTTTTTTCATTCATTGGCTCAGAAATCAGGAATGAAAGTGGTTCCCTGACACCTTTACATCAAAAAGCTTCAAGATAAATTCTAAAATGTCTGTATATATTTATTTGTACACAAACTGAATAGCATAATCCAGGATTCTTACAACATTTTTTTCTTCAGTTTTATGGATAGGTTACTTCAGGATGTGATGAGGCCTTTAGAGAAATCAAGGTTGATGCTCAGAGCTGACTTGATTCATAAGTGCAGCCCACTCACTCCTTCAGTTCTTCAGGGGGTTATGAGCTTGCTAGAGTTGCAAGAAATCATACACTGCCAGTAGATTTAGCTAACACACTACCCTAGAGCTGGACTTGCTTTCTGTTTCACCTTGTAACCCACGTATGCAAGATTTGCACTGGGATCTTCAGTGGTTGTCATTTAGCAACTCCATCAGTGAACTAAAGGGAATTCAATTACACTGCAGAGGGTCCCTTTCCTGGTTCTCTTGGTGTTTGAGGGAAATAGGACAGGTCGTTTTTAAGAAGAAGACAGAAAGATGACATTCCGACAAAATTAAATTAGAGGAAATCAGTGAGAGGATTTGAAGAATCAGTCTGAATGAAAGCAATAGACAAAGGAAGTTGTTCTGATACAAAAAGTTGTCTACTTTTTTTAGTGGAAAGCTAAAAATACAGAAATTTACTAATAATCCAATAGGTTTATCAGATCAATCCTATATTTAATTAACTGAATGTCTCAGACATTTTTGTTCTTTGATTTCTTACTGCAGAACCAGACTCCCCACCCCAAAATGTAGAGATAATAAACGTGACTGCAACAGAGATAAACCTGAAATGGTTGCCACCTGAGCAGCCTAATGGTCTCATAACTCACTATGAAGTTCTATATAGTGATTCCAATGATTTATTTGTGAGAAACAGCTCATCTACAAATATATCACTTACTGAAATGATGCCTTATACTCTCTACAACATCTCTGTAAGGGCATTCACTAGACTTGGCCATGGGAATCAGTCGTCTTTCCCACTTCTGGTGAGAACTTCTGAAACCGGTGAGTGTATAATTTTTTGAAAAACTATTTTTTTTCTGACAAGTGCTTTATGGTGGCATTTGATGCTTGGAAGTCCATGTTTATTTGTTTTAAAAGTAGGTTTTTGCTTTGCAAAGCAGAAACTTTGAATCCTCTTTTTTCTCTTGTATACACAAAACAAACATAAGGAAATAGTATGAGTGATTAAGAAGTAAAGAAAACAATTGGAATACGCATGTCTCATGACATCATATATTTTACTATTTGTCCTCAAGTATTTCTTGTATATTGCAGGAAAATAAAGTTTTGTAGGAAAGTAGGGTTTCAAAATGTGAGATTGACTTGGAATACAATTTATGAACTAAAATTTTGTAAGAAATCAATTGTAATAGTTAAATAAATATATCAGGATTAACTGATAAGGTGCTGTTTTGTAGTTGTTGAGTTTGTTTGTTGCTGGAAATATTTTGGACAATGCACAAATAAAATTAATTTTTTCCAAGAAAAAGAATAAGTGAGGATTGGGAAGAAAGGATGAATATTAAAAAGTTGTAACAAGGCATACAGGGAGACTTTAGTAGGCTGTAAGATAAGATGATGTAGAAAAAGGGATATAAATTAAAGAGGGAGGGTCATTAGCTTTTCAGTGGAGCTAAACAGGAGTTGCACTGGGAAAAATTCTGAGAACAATGGTTGACATGGAGGAACCGATGTTTGAATTAAGCTGTAGGTTCGGGAATAAAAGGTGGCTGGTTTCCTTCAAGACTCAGACATATCCAGGTACATCTGGTATGACACTTGTACTTTTCTGAGGCTTTTTGAAATCTTCACTAATTTGCTGTCTTAGACAACTGGGTACTTTGTCTATACCTAGAGTTAGATCTGGAGTTATATGTGCTCTGTTCATTAGACTTTTCAGTAAGGAAAGACATGACTGTAGTGCTCTATCCAAAAAGGTGTGGGGAATATGCACTAGCTTCTTGATTGCTAAGACACAGTAGTTATCACTGTGAACTCCTCATTTCTGAAATGAAATTTAATTTACTGTGTGTGAAGTAGGTGTGGTCCAGAGCTGCCAAACCAATCAGAACTCATATGGAATGAGGCACCTACACAGGCACCTAGTTTTAAGAGTTCATGAGATTGAACTCAAAATAGAGGCACAAGGTACTGATTTTGTGGTACTTTTTTTTTGTTGTTGTGGGTTTTGTTTGTTTTTGTTGTTTGTTTTTTTTGACAGACACGATAGATACATAGGTATCTGCCCAATTGATTTGATGTACTTATCCATAGGTGTTTTTTTATTGTTCTTTTTAACTTAGATGTATATATTTTCTGTAAGTTAAGTTTCAAGCCCCTGAACAGTGCCTAGCTCCCCTAGTGATGCTCAGAACAAAAATTTGAATTCCAGCTGGCTGTGATAGAGAATGCAAAAACATCTTAATAATAAAATAGGAGATTATAAAATAAAATAAAAGAGGAGCTGGAAAATGGAGCATTTTTAGTGAACTACAATCTATTCATGGACTGATGTATTCAAAAGTCTCCTGAGAGCATTTTGTAATTATTCTAACATAAAATTAGGCAAAACTGGGGGCTGATTCTACTTCCTCTACTGGCATTTATTCCCTTTCTGGATATTGCCTCTTTTGAAAACAAAACAAACAGCAACAACAACAACAAAAAATACACACAAAAAAAGGATAAAAAATAAAAATGTTTACAGTGTTTTTCATTTTAAACAATTTAAGAAAATGCTTAAGAAATCAATGAAACTGACTGGAATCTTTTACAAGTCTAAATTTCATCTTCTAGTTCCCAATTCTGCACCAGAAAACATAACATATCGGAACATCTCATCCACGGAAATCGAGCTGTCATTTTTTCCACCATCCATTCCCAATGGAATCATACAGACCTACACAGTATATCTCAAGAGGACTAATGGAACTGAGGAAAGAGTTATAAACACCACTCATCTGGTACTACGTATTACAGGCTAGTACATAATGATATGAATCTTAAGGCAACTGCAACTTGTTCTGAGAAGGGCTCAGCAGACCAACTGATGCAGGACAATTGATTCACTGAATGGACAAGATCATTCTTGTCCGTATATAGTTAGGTGCCACTTGTCCTAAGAAGTAGCCAGTTGAGCCCTACAGTACTGTTGTGGAACGGCCCATGCTTAGTATACAATCTAACATGCCTCTTACTGTGTTTTAGACATTTAAATTTAATTAGACTTTTTTGACATATTTATCATTGTGACAAAGTAAGCACTGAGGTCACCAATTTTATTGTCAATATAATACTTCCCTTTTCACTCACCTTTCGATCTTTTGATTTGTTCAGTCATTATTATGCATTAGTCTGCTCTATCAGGGAGCAGCTAATGCTGGCCACTCAATACTTTAACTAGCAAATTTTCAAAGTGGTGCTAAGGACAAACATCTAACCATTCCAGAAATAGGAAGTATAAAATGGTCTAGACGGCGAAACATATGAAGTTTGTCCAGTCCTGAGGAAGGAAGGCTGAGGGGAGGCCTCATGGTGTCCTACAGCTCCTCATAAGGAGAGTAGAGGGGCAACGCTGAGCTCTGCTCTCTGCAGCAGCACCTGAGGGGACGACATGGAGCTACATCAGGGGAGGGTCAGGTTGGGCATTAGGAGAAAGCTATTCACCGAAGGGTGGTGAGCACAGCCCCAAGCTGTCGGAATTCAAGAAGTGTTTGGACAGTGCTCTCATAGGCTGTGTGCAGCCAGTGGTTGGATTTGATGACACCTGTGCATCCCTTCCAACTCAGGATATGATTTTAACTGGTAGTTAGAACTTCACCCCTTCTATTGTTCATGAGGAATATTTTATGTTCAGATTTTCCTAATGCTCATTTTAATTCCTAAAGGCACAAATGATAGGCCTCTTCAGCACTTCAGAACTTCTCCTTGTGACACACAATCTCAAGTTTTTTTCTATTAATAGAAGAAGGTTCCCTCACTGAATGTTTGATTTGCTGAACTACTCTTCTTCATTTAGATTTGAAGAAATACACAGAATATATGATAGAAGTGTCCGCTAGTACCATGTTGGGGGAGGGCCTTCATAGTGCACCTCTGCATATACTGACTGATGAGGATGGTAAGTAAGAATAGAAGTTGTGATGTGTCATTTTCTACTTGTAGTCCTAACCTATTACACTTCATGTTCAGGTTTTAGAAACGTTTTTGTAATTATAACTCCATTAATATCCATCTATCTACACATTCAACTATTCACATCCCTTTGTGTGTGCGTGTGCGTGTTTATAAAGGGAGGAAGACGCTAAGAACACAAATTAAAGCTGTATTGGCATAAGCATTGCACCATGGATTCTTAAATTAAATCTCATTCCATGTTTTTGGGAGCACTGGCTTTTGATTATAATAGATCTTTGCACATCTCCCAGGTGCTGATGTCCTTACATACATGCCATCAGTAATAAATATTCGCTCAATAGTAATATTGCTGGAGCACACTGCAAATAGCTAATTTGGATAAATCCGTCTTTTACTAAGAGTATTTTTATTTAGAGCAATGCTAATCCTGTTCTTCAGCAAGAAATATTCCCTGAATAAGAAATTCAGTATGAACTGGACAAAAAGATACAGCACTCATTATTTCGTAGATCTTTTATTATACAGCCACTGATGGTAATACATGTAAAACAATAAATACAGCTGTCACCATTTTTGCTTCTAAATACAGACACTCACTGGCAGCTTTTGTTCATGAAAAATGTTTTTTCTTAAATGTACAGAGCTTTAAAACTTTTATGCCAACTTCTAAGATAGCGAAAGAAATAACAACTGAGGAACAGTATTTATAATACACCACATGTACTTTATTCACAGGAACATAGTGTTCCAAGTTTCAGACCAAATGTTTCATAGATGTGCTAATAACTACGCTCTTATTCTCAATTTTCATGCATGACTACAATTATGACTTGAATTTTTAGTACATGATGCTTTTTGGTTTAATTTGAGAAGAACAAAAGTCATTCTACATAGTACTACTGCTATCTGTGAGTCAAGGTTTACTTCACAATAACATGCTAATACAGTGTTATCACTAATGCCTACTTAGGTACATATTTCTTCAGCAATACTTATATGAACTTTAGAGTACTTCAATCGGAATAAAATTAAACATGATCCAACATTTTCACTTACTTATTCTGTTTCCCTACAAAATTGTTACATGGTGTCATGTAAAATTCATCTTAACATGAATTTTACTGGTCTCAGTCAATGCCCATCTTTATACTTGCCCTTGTGACACATAAAACGTATGAACGTGGTCCTTATTGGATGGAGTGAATACATTTTACCACTGCTTAGTATCCCACATTTTATCATCTCTCAGTGCCATGCTTATTGATTTTTCCACATTTTGGTGCTTCATGTAATTATTTTCAGCACCTCTTTTCCCTCAGGGGAACTATTTTGCTGTATTTTACACATGTTCATACCTATAAAGCTGTTGCTTTTATTAGAAGAAAAGACATTACAGCAATGTACTCGGACAATAGGTGAATCACTGTGACCTACCCAATACACTGTTTTCTCATGAAGTACTTTTTCCATTGAATCACAGAAACAGATGTTCAAACACCACCATGCAAAATCTTCTTTTATCATCTCTCAGAAAAAGGAAAAGAAGCTGTGCTATGACACTAGTTGATGGATACTGTGCTGGTGTAGTACAAAGTTAATTTTTCATCACAAATAATTACTGTTCTATGTAAAGGTGTTGCACATCCCATAGATCTTAGCTGTTTACCAAGATGTTGTGTTCCATTCTCTTATTTTATAGCTCCTAGTTCGCCTCCAGAATCCCTCTCAGTAAAACAGTTGTCGGGTGTCACTGTGAAGTTGTCATGGAAACCTCCACTGGAGCCAAATGGAATTATCCTCTATTACACAGTTTACGTCTGGTAAGATTTCCTGGAAATAGTTCTGAGGATAAATATTAATCTGTAACCTAGCAGGAATGTTGGGTTTTTCTTACACAATATGTTGATTACATGTTTTTAGTGAATGCATATTCATCCAACACTTAGAACGTTAGCCTTTTGTGTACACAAATTCAAATATAATGTGGTAGCTGAAAATTGGAGTGTTGAATATCTTGCAAGCTTTTTCTGTTTTTTATTTTTTGTTTTTCTTTTTTTTATTTTTTTTTCCAATATAAATTAAAATTTGATTTAGATTGTGCTGGCTTTCATTCTGTAACAGTGCTCTGTTTTGAGGCAGGGCACTGGCTTATCCTGAAGTGTAAATTGATGTAAAATAGATTTCTTTTGTAGAAAGTGCATGAAAGAAATCTGAGAGCTCTTCCAGCAACCATCTAAATGACATAAGAACTCAAGAGTCACAATAATAGTCTGTATGTACTATCAGTTATCCTTAACGTTGTATTTTCTATACGTTATGTGTATAGAAAAAAAATTTAACATACGTTTTTCATTTACTATATTGTTTTCTCTTCTGTTCTTTCTGCTTCTGTGCATTTTTTTTCTTGTCATTGCTCCTGGGATCTTTTCTAATCTTTCGGAAGGGATTTTGGTATTTTAAAACTTACAGGTTCTTTGCTGTTCTCTGCATAACATAATTCATTCTAGAGATGTGCTATCTCTTCAATGATCTAAATATAACTTCTAGGATTAAGAAGATTTTGTTGTTGATTACTTTTAACAATTGCATTTACAATGTACCATTCTGTTGCTACTGCAAAAGACGCTGGAAGAAAATTATAAAAAAGTCCACCTTATGAGATGAGAACCAAGTGTGCAAATTATCAGTCTTTATTACTGAGCTTACATTTATTATTTAACATGACTGCAGTTTTGAGGTAGAACTTGGCCTTGATTTCTACTGATTTTTTTTTTAAGTTATAACTTCTAGTTAATTCACTTCTCAAATGAGCAGGAGGGAGTCATTTTTCCAGAAGAGTTAACTTTGGCCTGTCTTGTTCCTTCTACTATGTTTGCAAGGTCTTGTGCTCTTTTACCACGAAGAAAAATAAATTAACGCCTATCTTACGTCTAGGAAAGTGTTACTTCATAATATGGATTATGATTTTGATACATACTGTGTTCAAAAGTTTGAGGTTATAGCACTTTTTTTCCTTATATTGTCTAAAAGCTTACTAATTTTGCTGTGAGTAAGTTAGTGAGAATTTGTTATTAAAAACCATCGTTCCATTGAACCACCTCTCCAAATATCTCGTTTAAGCAACCACATAACTTTTTGAAGTAACCCTTGTCTGTTTTCCCTCCATATTTTCCTTGCTGTGTCTTATCCATCCTTACTGTGCCATATCTAAAATTAGACAGGCATTAGGTATCATCTTGAAGCAACAAACTCACTCATAACTTCTCACAACTTCACTTATTTATTTTTTTTTCTTTTTTACATTTTAAATATTTAATGCAATTGGCTATGTAATTTCATCCAGTTCATTGCAATGTGAGATTTGATAAGGCAAACTGCCTTGCCGTAGTTGCTGCTTTCTGCTTTTGGGGGGCATCCAATATTTTACTTGGGAGATTGTTATTCCCAGAGCTTCTTAACAAAGAAGAAAGAAGCTAATACTGATGCTAAATAAATGTTCTTTCTTTTAAATACAGTTGCAACAGTTACAGAAAAAATGGTAAATTTGAAGATTTGAGGAAAAGAATTTGCAACTTCTAGAACAAAGAGAGTAGCATTCTCATTTTTATTTTCTTTCAAGGCTTTGTCTCAGGACAAGTTGGCTTTGTGTGCTAGCAAGTGGCAACGAGATTTTCTGGGTACTTTGATCTACAAACTCCTATTCTCTGAGTCTGCACTTCTACAGTACCAAGGTGTATTAACAAAACTGTTGAACTTGACAAAAGCCATTAACATTTTTCTGTAGTAGTTTAGCAACCAATACCTTAGTTCTTTCAAGAAAGTATTTCAGACTCAAAAATTGTTATTCTCCTGTTCAACAAATTTGTGTGAGATAATTACTGACTAAATCTACTTAAGAGCACAGAGTACTGTGGTCCCTGTCTTTTTCAAGTATGCAATTTCTCAGGAGTTCTTTTGTCTCAGTTTGTCATTTAAAACTTAATATTCTTCATCAAACTTAATTCTTAAAATTCCTCAGCTTAGTTTACTCTGCTAGGCCTTTTTCTCATTGTCTGTGAAGCCTGCATCTACTTTGTCAGTGTTTTCTTATTGTTTTGATTGCAGTCTCTGTTGTTTTCCAAATAGAAAATCAACTTTTATTGAAATGCTCCAAGCTCTAGATCTTCTTATCTATGATCTAGTTGTGGAGATGTTATGAGAATGCAGTTACTTAGAATGGAAGTGTTTGCAGCAGTAAGCTGTAAGTTTTTTTCCTACTTAAGTTATAACCAGCTACATTTTTCCACACTAAGAATATAATGGGCAAAGATCCAAGAAAGTATGTCTTTTCTTCATATAGAATCCCATAACTGTAATGGCAACGTTTCGTATCTCTTTACAGACTACTTAAACTCTCAGAACTTTGAGAATAATGTAAATGTTAGTAACATTTTCTGTTATCAAGACTATTTCCCAAGAAAAGATTAGCCTTTTTTTTTTTATTTTGAACTTGTCAAATTATAATTCCCGTATGAAATCCCATTAGAGGCACAGGGCATCCACTCATTCAAAATTGTTTTCAGGAATGGAATGCTATCTAGCCTTTCCTGTGCTAGGTTTTCATAAAATATTAAATAACAGAATTTTAAAATTCAAGGTAGTTGTTCCTGTATCTTTTTTTATTTTCTGATAATCATTTCATACCTATGCTAATACCAGCGTTTTATTAATGTTGCATCTTATAGTCGTTCTGGGCTGGTTTTGACCTGACTAGAGTTCCATTCTGATCCCCTGCTACATTCCACCAGAATTAACTCAGCACCAGCTAATTCCTGTTCCATATCATCTTCTATTATTCCATTTATAACTTCAGCCTTCTGACCAATTTCACAGAGTCACAGTAGGGCATGCTCCCTGCTATAATCTTTTTATATTTCGCTATTTCTGTCTAGGGAGACAGTTTAGTTATGCCCTAGTGTGTCCTTCCCAAGGATACCACACTTGATAGCAATTACAGGATGGACATGCTCCTCCTTGATATTCCATATTATAATCTTCTTTGCTGATGTAATTTACATACATGTTTCTGTTGTGTTTTGTTTTGTTTTTAAGTGAAATTAAGAGCCCTATTGAAATACAAAAGCACAGAAGTGAGCTTTTCAAATATATATGGCAGAATTCATCAAGATCTTCCTTAAAGCCTAAATTAGATGTATTTGCCACAAGATAGCATTTTTCTGTTTGATATCATATACCACAGTTGTATCCATGCATAACTAATTAATAAAATATCTTTTCTTCAGGAATAAAATGTCAAAAAGAAGTATTAATGTAACAGAAACATCACTGGAGTTCACAGATCTGGAAAATAACTCCGAGTATAGTGCATATGTAGCAGCAAGTACAAGATTTGGAGATGGCGACATAAAAAGTGATACTATAGTATTCAGAACTTCTGAAGGAGGTAAGCTTATATTTAATATGAATATTTGATTTCCTTCAGCCTTGATTTTCTGTCATTATAAAAATATTATAATATATTTTATTAGCTGTTTTCTCTACCTTATTCTGACATAAGTTCTGATAGGAAAAATGCTCCTCAGAGTCTTTTTCACAATCTCGAAGGGGTTTGAACAAAAAAATGAAATCTGTGCAATGATTTACTTGTTTGTTTTCTTTTAACAATTTTCAAAATGGTAGATCACTTCTTTAAATGATCGTATTGTATATAGTGCTATGATTTTTTTTTAGTTTCTTTAGCATTTCTGGTTTTCCCGCCAAGTAGAAAATTATTATATTCATATATTATACAAAATAGAGCAGCACAGAACAAAAGATCACCTACAGTGTTCAGTGCTCTACTGCATTTGTGTAGAGTGCTTTCATATATGGCCAGAACTGTAGATGTAAATTCTTTTAAGCTGACGTAAGGAGTTGAGTTTGAGCCTCCTACATCTCTATGCTACTGACAAGAACCATATTCCTTACCAGATAGGAGGAGTTTCTGGTTAAAGAATATTTACGTGGTCCTTCCTGCATATTGAGGAAAGAGAGAAAAACAGAAATGATCATACCGTCCAAACTGAAGTATCTGGTTAGGCTTCAAGAATTGTGAGCCTAAACTCTGTTTATAATTGTCAAAGAGAGAAAGAGGCTTTTAATTTAGGTTTTCTGTGGGTTCCGCACCAATATGTGAAGCAACTTCTTCACAGTGAGAGTGATGGAGCACTGGAACAGGCTGCCCAGGGAGGTTGTCGATTCTCCTTCTCTGGAGATATTCAAGACCCTTCTGGTTGCTTACCTGTGCAGCCTGCTGTAGGGAGCCTGTTTTGCAGGGGGTTGGACTCAATGATCTCCAGAGGTCCCTTCCAACCCCTACAAATCTGCGATTCTGTGAAATCCT
>JAOWBP010000001.1:34978631-35018487 GCA_028571105.1 Tragopan temminckii
TGAAATCCTTTTTTTTTTTTTTTTTTTTCCTATTAACTCTATTTGGAACTTAGAGGCTTAACTTGGTCAACTTTTATGTTTATGAATTAGACAGTGTCAAAATTCTGTCACTAATTTGTGTGCATGCACAATGTAGGCTTTCCATGTGTGCAAACAATAAGTACAGGACAAATTCTATAAGACAAAAGTTTCTGTGTGCCTCTGCACCTAAATAAAAACAAGTCTGAAAAGTATGGTTTTAAAATGTTGTTTGCAGTTTCTATTTTACTACTTTTTCATTTCCAGAAGCGGTTTTTATAACATATTCAGAAATACGTTTAATCTGACACAGGATGTTGTCAAATCTGTGGAGGCTATTTCATGAGTACTATAATGTACAAAACCTTCTGTTAGGTATGCTAAAACTTAACATATTTCCAGCTCCAGGTGATCCACCAAAAGATATTGTGTACAAAAACCTTACTTCCACATCGATAATGCTTTTCTGGTCTCCTCCTCAAAAGCCTAATGGAAATATACGGTACTACTCCGTTTATTTCAAAAATGATTCAGGAATATTTATACAGGTAAACTTCTTTTTATATTCTTCAGTTGTATAATTCAATAAAGTGTTCTAATTATTATTTTGGTAAACATAACTTATATCAATTTGATAGTTATCAGTGTATTGTCTTTTCATATTTTCTTCACCACAAGGCAGTTTTCTAACTTCCAAAGACAGAAACACTACTCGTAATCTTGTGTGTTGTGTTGTATATCTCATCGGACGTTAAGCATGAGAAGAGTTATTTATGAAGCAAATAGGTCTCCTCTATTACTCTATAATGCAAAGCTTACGTACAGATATATGCACACATGTGTAATGCATGTGTAAACACAACACATATAGAGAGAAGACCCATCACACATCCTTGAGACTATCTTATTCTAATCTGTCAAGTTGAAGTAAGTCCTGTAACAGCTCTGTTTTTACTTTTTAGTGCATGCTTGTACAGTACTGAAAATAAGAAGGTAATACAGTCAAATTAGAGAACAGATTATTATTTCATATTTTTGTTACTCTCAGAAATAAATTACTTTTTAGTATCTTGAAACCAAGATATCTAGAATCCTAGCATAAAGCATAAAAGGCAAATTTTATGTGATTATTCTTTGGTGATCTGGACATTTTCTTCTAGGGTTTTGTTTGTTTGTTTGTTTGTTTTTTGTTAATACTTTCATCCTTAATTATACATCATATTTATTAATTTTACATACAACTTTTCTGCTTTTATATGCTTTTATAGAGCAGAAAGAAGCTTCCTTTACAGGTTTTGTTTTACAAGCTTTATATACGGGGAAGAAAAACAAAAGAATTTTAATGTCATGAGGAGATTAATGCATGAAAAATTACCTGTGCTGCATAAGTTTATCCTCAAGATATGTCTAGTGTGAAGTATGTATGTGTTTGAGGATAACTAGAAAAAAATTTCACAGATTTTGGAAATAACTGCAGTTGAATCATTGCTGATGTGTTTCAGTGTTCACACATCTCTGACTTCCCTGAAACAGTGTAGTTGCTAGACACTGCATATTTTCTGATGCAAGCAGGACCATGCCATGAATTCACATTCTGATGAGATTAAAATTAGGGCTACAGTTCAGAGTGTCAGCTTATACTTGCACACAGTACTGGACCAACAGCATTTTTCTTGGCCTAACAAATCCCTGGAGAAACTTTTACACCAGTTTGTTGCCTGAACAAACACATCCTGTGAAATTTGTCTAATGCTTGGACAACTAAAGGGATGTTAGAGGAGGTCTACAGCCTATTACTGTCTTTAGGAAGGTGGGACTCTGAGATGAAAGAGTAAGGTGAAACTGAAACAGTGAGACTTATTATCCCTCTGGATTTGCTGAGGACTCTGGAAATGAAGGATAGGGAAGATGGAGCACAGTACCATTTGCCAAACAAGACGAGGGACCAGTTTTGTTGTAGCGTAGAGGAGTTGCGCAAGGGAAGGACAGTGACATGGGTAGAAGTTACTGCTGCATTGTCTGATTGTGTGCTTGACAGCAGAAAGACACTGCCTGTAGCTGCACTTCTAGGTGTAGAAACCACTGTTTTCATCCTTTCAGCTTTGCTTTTTAACTCATTCCACTATGGAAAACTACCAGAAGATAAATTTCAGGTACTGCTGCATCTGTCTCTTACTGGATCTGGAAGATCATCATTAATGTATCACTCTTATCTGTCTGCTCCCCTTAACTCCCCCTGCCATTCACATCCCTCTGTTCACTATTTGGCATGGCAACCACCATACCTACTACTATACCATTCTTTGGCATTTCCATGGATGTAAGGTATTGAAACAGGAGAAAATAAACAACTTTTGCAAATTTGTCTCTGTCAGATACTTCATACTAAACTTTTACAACAGAGAAATGTGTGTGTGAAAGCCAGCGTGACTGGTGTATGTGTAGAAGTCCTCACACATTTTCCAACTCCTTGGAGTATAAAGCACTTAGTAAGAATAACATTGTTAAAAACGGGGAATTGGTAGTTGCAGAGTAAAGCACTTCATTTAGTAAAAAAGAATCAAAAGACCTGAGATTAAAAGCGCTATCTACTTCTTGGAGTGATACAGAAAGTCACAGGAAAAGCGTGGTATCTTGTCCTAAAGAAGAAAAACTACAAAAGTTCATAGGGTAAAGAATAACGTATAGTTCCTTTGCTTTACAGATCTACATGAAAAGTTGCACTATGGCTGTCCATTTAGAGGGCCTTCAATGCTCAGACCTGGGATTTAGACCAGAACAACAGAACGAAAACTTAGTGATAGAGATTAGATTTGAGGGCTTTGGTTGATGAGTGGGCAGCATCAATGGAATACTGACAGGGTCAAAAAAAAAATTGTCAGAGAGGGAGAACTGACTGGTAGCCAAATACACTGATCATTATCAAGTAAAGGTAAAGATTTCCAGAAATACAGTGAGGTGAAGTGCTAGTCTGTGGTAATAACTTGAGTGCATTCCAGGCAACGTTGCTAGCAGGTAACAGAAGAAACCATCCCTTGCTCCAGGCTAGATTCAAGTTCAGCTGGATCTTTCAGATTCTGCTGTCATGAGTCTAGGGAAATTGCTACTTTTTGTTTTCTGTTCCTGGCTCTGCACTAGTGTGGTAAAGATACGACGCATTCTGACCAAGGGTAACTCCTGCACTGTTGCTCTTGTTCTTGCCACTGCCATGTCATGCTGTTGGATTTCTGCAGTTAAAGCTTTCACAGTTTGAAACAGCAGCTTTTCAAATTTTGTTCAGTGGTTCCTTGTGTGATGCTTCAAGCAGTCGTACTACCCACATTCTCAGTCTTACCATGGAAGTAAGTGAAAGCATCAATGGAAGCAATTGTCTTGTTGTTACATAATGATCCATGTGCAATATTATTGACTTGAACAAACTATTTTATTCAATCTCTCTGCACTTGTGTTTTGATTGGAAAGAAAGTGAGAAAGGTGCTAGTTTCTAATATAAATTTGTGCTTGGACGCATGACAGCTGTCCTGCTCCAGACTAGGCAAGAGAACCAGAAGCTAAGTAGAGGGAAAAAAAACATGCTGCTCTTCTAACTGAATATTAGACCCCACATCATCCAACTGGAACATGGCTGGATGCTGTTCAGAGTGGAATTTGACTTGATTCATCTTAGAATGCAGACAGGGGTTGCAAGCAATGTGCTGTATTAACAAGCAACTTTTTTCTCTTGTCAGTATGACCAGTAGGGGAAAAAGGAAAATATTCTGAAGTACAACACAGATTTTTGAAAAGCTGGTCTCAAAAGAGTGCAGATCACAAGAAGCAAGAAAGCAAACAGTGTGTTTTATATTCCTTGAGGGATGGCTTGGATTAGGCCTCAAAGTATCACTACTCACCTGATATCAGAGTAATGTGATATTCTAACTTAAAATAACAATATGGTACAATGAACCTAAAGAAAAAAAGAACAACAATAGGAAAAGGTCAAGAGTGAAGAAGAGCAATGCTGCATTGTCTGAATAGAACTAATTACAGTTTTATGCCAATGGAAATTTCTGCTGCTGCCTAGGGTGAAGAAGATACTACTTTCTGCTGACACTTTCATGGCCTGTATTGCTTACATGTAGCTGCTTTTAATAATCTGATACTTCGCTATGTCAAAACTTCTTTCATGTATGAATGAAGAAGGAGATAGAAGGAAGAATTTCTTCAGCTGTAGCCAAAGATCCTAAGCTGTTTGCTTTCATCTACAGCCACAGTTAATTGTAAAACTTCCTATAGTGTCCTGTCCCCAGGGTACAATTAGTACAAGTTTCATCTTTTCTCAGTTTGTACCCACACAGCTCTTCCTGTTCAACCTTTACTCTTCATTATGTGTTCTTTTCTAATACTCTGTCATACTGGAAGTTTGAGGTATTCCCCACTTATCGTTCCTTGGGATCCTTGTATTAATAGGACTCTCTCTTTAAAAAGCTTTTTGTTGAACCAGCAAAACCCCTGTTGTTACAGCATTCACATTAGTTCACCACATGCCAAACTGACAGGCAGCTGGCTAAATTGTAAAGGTATGTCTTTTAAAGTAAGAGTTGGATTTTCAGCTGTTCGTATTAGTAAACTCCTGATAAATCTAAACTCAAAATTTGATGTGGTACCTTTGACACATTTAGCTTGAAAACTCAGAAATATTTTAAGTCCTTTTTTGATCATACTAGATGTTATTACTATTCAGTTATTACTGTCAGTTACTAAGTAGTTACTAAGTATTACTCATAATAAAAATATACAATAGTAGGAATAACAGGAGGGTAGTAGGATGATGCATCTCGTTCCAAAGGCATTTTCTGTCATGCTGTGCTTGAGCATCAGATTGTTTAATTAAATCCCTTAGAATTTGATCCTTAATTTCCTGCATCTTCCTCTGCCTGAGTATAAAGAAAACTCTTCCCAATCTTTTTCAGTTATTTACATGAAGACAGTGTTATCTTCCATCTATATTTAGATGAAAGTCATAAGTAAAGGTAGAATTTCTTTGTATTTTGCCTGATGCTGACCTAACCTGATCTTTCATACAATCCTGTCCGTGTGCTTTAAGTCTGCCAGTAGGAACAAATATAGAAATCTGTGCTGTCAATTTGTGCAGCTTCTGTTCTGTATTCATAACAAAAACTTACATTTTCAGCACTGAATGAACTGCTTACTCACTGTAGATTAGTGCCAGTAACTGTTGGCAAAACTAGGTTTTCAGATACAGGTGTGAATATCTCAGGGAAATCAGTAAGTATTACCTGTTTATGTTTGGTTTTGTTTTGTTTTCCTACAGAAATAACATAATTTTGCCTGTACAAAATAGTAATAATAGGTCATGTTATATTATTTATAAATCAATAGAACTTGCAGGCAGAAAAAGAAATTGTGTACCAAACACTCAGCTATTTAGTAGAGAATATCACAGTGATTTCTTCAATAGGAACTTTCCTCAAGAGAAATATAGCCTAATTTTATTACATGGTTTTAGTATGCCTTTCTTTATGCACAGTATTTCTGAATATGCAAACATTATTGTCGTCTTCACTGCTGATGCCATCTGCTCAATGGGGCACCGTGGCTGCTTGAGAGGAATTATACTGATACTTCAAAACTGGAGCAAAGCTTTGACTTCCTACCCCTGTACAGGATCTGAGTATCCTTATTGGGTGCATGACCACTCTACAGTTTTCAAATGCTAAGCCAAACCACTGTGAGTTTTCTGATTGAGGTTTCTTTAAAACAATAAGATGTGGTCGATTTTGCTATATGGTATAGCTGACCTTACATAAATAATCTGAATTATTTTTTTCTTTACAGTTTCCAAAATAGTTCATTCCAAAACAGCTTCCTCATAGTATCTGATCTGAAACAGTAACCTATTGCAACAGTGAAATTTTGTATGTAGTTTGAAAGAAAGTAGGATTTGGTTCTCATGCAGTTTTGATAGCAAATAACTGCACAAGGAAAAGAATTCTGTTAGTCCCTTCAGTTCAACACAATCCACTGGAGATGGTTGTTTGCATTAGAAATAATGACTTGTTATAAATGATAAGCATAACTAACCAAAGGAACCATTTATCAGGTGTTATAGTAAGATCTCTGCTCCAGGAAACTTTTAGTTCAAAATTAAAAAGGCAGTTTTATGTAAGATCTATTTACAATAGGAATAAAGTGAGGGAAGTGCTTTGGTTTACTTTATACAGATCAGACAAGACAATCACACGTGCTCATGTAATCTATGAACAATTATCAGATATTTTTTTTTTTTTGTTGTTTACCTGTTGTAAATTCACTGCAATATTACAGATTTAATGTGATTACAAAAAAAAAAAAAAAAAAAAAAAAAAAAAAAAAAGTGGATTGATATTCAATTACTGCAAACAACAGGAAGAGTCAATTTGGTATACTGTGATGAGTAGCAGGAGTAATACTTGACATCTTTGAATATATAACTTGCATATTTCCGTAAAAATTGGAACTTATTTGTAGTCAAAGTATAGATTTACTTCCCCTGAATAGTATGGTGAATCATCTCTCTCAGAGATGATGGCTAAATGGGAAGCTACAAAAAGAAATCAGTGAATAAATAACATTAGTTTTCAGTGATAACACATTTCTTTTTCCTTCAGAATTTCACAAGTCGTGATAATGACAGCAATGTGAATATGTCATCTGCAGTTTTGGATGATTTGGCCAAATACAGCCATTATACTCTGTGGTTAACTGCAAGTACAGCTTTTGGAGATGGAAACAAAACCAGTGAAATAATAGATGTGTATACAGATCAGGATAGTAAGTGAATAACTTCTTAATGTTACAGTATATATTAGTGCTTCTACTTGTTCACTCATTTTAAAATATGATCTTACCTTTAAGATGGAAGAGTTAAAATAAAAAAAAATCCAGTAAATCATGTTTTTAAATTTTCCTTTGCTGGGAAGTCATTTTGATTTGAGTCTTTGCTTTGTAATACAGCGAATGTAGTTCAGAAGCTCCTTTTTTGGATGCAATCAATAAGAAAATTATCTTAAACCATCATTAAGGCTCTTTAATTAGTCAAATGTAAAAGATATGGTTATACATATATGCTATGGGAGTATTTTGCTTTTGATAGTAAAAAATAAATAATTTTAAGAAGTTTTACAAAATATTTAGTGTTTTACAAATGAGATTTACAAATAAACATACTTTGGGCATGTATTTCCATTTTGGTTTTGGGTTGTTTATTGCTATAATCCACACATTTATTTTTTGTTCTTCTCTCCCAGTCCCAGATGGTCCTGTTGAAAATCTGGTCTATCAAAACATTTCCTCATCTTCTGTAAATGTAAGCTGGCTTCCACCATCCCAGCCAAATGGTTTAGTCTTCTTTCATGTTTCTCTAAGTTTATTACAGCTGGGAACCAGTGAGATATTGTCTTTTCTTACTTACAATACAAGCATCATTTTTGACAATCTGGAGAAATACACTGATTACATTCTGAAAATCACACCAACTACTGATAAAGGATCTTCTGAACTCCATGCTCTAAGTCTGCATATAAGAACTGATGAGGATGGTAAGTTTAAGAATAGTTTTTATTCATTCCTAAAGAAATTTGGAAAATAAATAGTTTTCAAAAGGAAAAAAAAAAGTTTATCTTTCCCATTTTATTTAACACTTCATTTTTTGCAAAATGACAACCAACTGCTAGACATTTCTCTGTTGAGCCCATGAAATTGTATTTTACCCAGAACAAAACTTTAACCAAAACTAAACTATTTAATCTAGCTGAAACACGTTTTTCATTATAACTCTCATTTTTTCTGAGGTTATCCTTTTTTATTCTCTTTCTTATTTCTTTTTGTAGTCCCAGAATCAGCACCTATAATCAAAACATTTTCAAATCTCTCAACTACCTCAGTTATGCTTTCATGGGATCCTCCTGTTAAGCCAAGTGGTATTATAATAAGCTATGATTTAAATTTGTTTGGGTCAGAAAAGAATGTCTCATTCTCTACCACCAATAATTTTATCATCTTGGAAGACCTTGTACCATCCACGCTATACAGTATTTATACAGCTGCAAGAACAATAAAAGGATCTGGTCCATCTTCTGTGCTTCATTTCTACACGGATGAGTCAGGTAAGCAAATGCGATTGTAACCAACATCGAAATTTTGGCTGTATGTTATTGCATCTGACTTAAATCTGACATCCCACATTGAAAGAGCTGAGATGAAACATTAATTTTCCAATGTCTTGTGTGAAGAGCTCTCAGAAGAAAGAAACACTACAAGATAAATATTTTCTGAGTTCTCCTCCCATCACAGTGTGCCAGAGGAGGTCATATTCTGCATAGGATTACAAAAGTAACTTCATGGAGGAACATCTTTTGCTTCCAGAATGTATTACAGTTGACCAAGTGTCAAGGAACTTGAAGAAAGCAACTTCATCTCTTCTTTGTGCATAACTGAAAAATTATAAAACATGGAAATATTTCTGACATTCTTTCAGGTCTCCTTTACATGGACCTCCTCTCACCTTTGTGGTAAATAATGCTATCTTGTAGATATATGTATAAGCTGTAGGAAGACAAATATATTTTATTCCAAGAATAAATACTACGACTTTTGTTAAATGTCTCAGTTCTTACAGTGGGCCCGTTTAAATGATAAATAGTTTTTTTTTAGATATCTGAGAAGATCCCTTGCTGATTAAACGTATTCCTGGTTAATGGAATCTCCCTCAGCAATTCCAGAGACTTGGTGTACAAGACAAGTGTTTGTGCTGTTAAGCTTGTGAGTTCCAGAAATAATTCCCTGTCTGCCTACTGTGCAGTCTTTTGCAGTCCCCATGAGAAATGAAGTGCTGTCATGACCCCAGTTTCTTCCGTGGTCCTTGTTTCAGGCCAAAAAGAAATAAAAGTAAATAAATAGGAATGAAGAGCCGATCTGTTGAGTTCAAATACAAATGGTAACAAACATTCATATGTTCTGCTGCTTCTCTGAAGTGTTTGGTTTTGCCTGGGATATTTGTAATTTGGATCTAAAGAGCATTTCTCTTTTGCAGTGCCATTATCTCCACCCCAGAATTTGACCGTTACCAACTACACTGCAAATTCTGTGTGGCTAAAATGGGATCCAAGTCCTCAGCCAAATGGTGTTATTACAAGATATAATCTAAAGATTTATCAAAACGACACTGAAAAAATATTTTATCAGGTACGTTTGTAATATTTGTGTTTAATTTCTTTGCCAGATAAAGTCTTTTTCCAATCTTTTACAAACAAAATTTATGACAAATACCTTAAAGGTCTCTTCTGCTCCTACAGGTAGAAACCTTCTATACCCTCCCACCACGCATATAACTCAGATTTTAAAATTTGATAGAAAAATGTAGTTGTATCTTAATTTGCTTTCAGCATCTAATATTTCATCAATTACAGACTTTATTAGTCTTTAGTTCATATTTCCTTTTAAGTTTAATGTTAGAAAATGACAGAAGTAACTTGTTTTGTGGCTGCCTGTGCTCAGTCATTTTTTATCTGTGGGCTTTCAACATTCAAAAAGAAGAAAAGAAATTCCTCATCATCTTGAAAAAAAATGGTTAAAACTTATTTAGAGGTTTTCATTTGTTTATTTTTACAGAATAACACAATAAACTTAACTGCAATAGATGCTATGAAATTAAGTATAGAAATTGATCAAGGTATTCATGTCTGATTCCTTGAGTGGTTAGCAAGCTGAGACCAAGATTGCATCTCAGGCTTAGAAACTGTACAGTGTTCACGAGAAACACAGATAAAAGCTAGAGTGAAAAGGCATTGCTGCAGTCAGCTATAAGTTTGAGACAATGTGAGGTCTGCTGTGAGACTGTGAAGAGAATCTCCCTAAGCAACTCCAGAGACTTAGCATACAAGAGAAGTGTTTGTGCTGTTAAGCTTATGAGTTGCAGAAATCATTCTGTCTGCCTACTGTGCAGTCTTTTGCAGTCCCCATGGGAAATGAAGTGCTGTCATGACCCAGTTTCTTCCATGGTCCTTGGAGGAGCAGAGATAACATGCAGATACAACAGATGCCTTTGGAATCACATTCTCTGAGAGCTCATGGAGTCCCCCAAAGGTTATTCTCCACTGTCTCTCTGAGGCAGACTCCAATCCAAATAAATTACAGAAACTGCATTAGTATTTGAATGAAAATGCCACACGGAGGGACTTCAGCTGCTCCTTATACATTTCCCCTTCACCATCTTTGTAACACTTTTTTTCTTGCTGAAGTTCAGATCTCTCCCTGGTGCTTTTGGAGTCCTTTCAAAATACACACAAAATATGGCATAAGTGTGTGTGGCGTCCCCCATGAGATCTTCATAGAGAAGTTGTCAATGTAAGAGCTGGATGAGCAGACAGTGAGTTGGATTGAAGGAAGTAGGTGGTTGATAGAGGGTTTGATAGAGAGAAGGTGGTGTAGAGGTAGCAAGAGTTCTCAGTTTTGGGAAAAAAAGGGATATGCGGAGTTAATCTATTCTAAAAATGCTATGGTAATTATGATGCTGTCCTTTGGCATATCTTTCTTACAAGCCACAGTGAAAGAAGGAGAGAAAGGAAAGGAAGAATTTGACCCTGCATTCCTTTCAGTTGAGCTCAGGAACTACTTTGTCTGACCGAAAGCTGACTGAGAGAAGAGGCAAGACTATAGCTCTAAAATTTCTCCTCATTTCAGTGGGTTCAAGATGAGGCCCGCAATATTCACAAAGATTAAGTGTGTACTAATAATTTTTCCTTTTTTTAAGAATATTTCAGGTTCAAACAATGAGGCAAGGCTTGATGGATTAAAACCATTCAGCACTTATTTTATCAGTGTCTCTGCATTTACCAAACTTGGGAATGGCAATCAGTTCAGTAATGCTGTCCAGTTTACAACAATGGAATCAGGTTAGACACGGCTTTTTGTAAGCTACCATTTTGTTTATGTAGATTTTCAGCAGTCTTCCCCTTCTCTCCAGAGAAAGTGTAACACGACACTATCTCATTATCTTCTGCTTCTGTAACACCAATTCACATTTCTATTGTACCGGATAGACTGGGTTTGAAGTTTGATGTTGGAAGTGTAGAATTAGAAATGTTCCCATTGAAATGAGAAGCTTATATGGCTACTATCAATCTTTTAATAGCATCATAGATAAAGGGAGGAAAATCAGATAGATATCAGACTTTGCAGATCAAAACAATAATTCAGATCCTTGTGAGAATAACTGAATTTTTAACAGTATCAAAACTAAGTAGACAAAAGATTGGCAAATGAACTGGAACGTCTTTTAAGAAAATGTAATTTTTTAAAAACATTTTTTATCATTTATTTTGGGGGAAAAAAAAAACAATTTTAAATTAAATATCATAATTTGTTAGATCTTATTCTTCCTGACATCTGGGGAGGTCAGTGCAACATAACTGATTTAATTCATTAATTATGTATAGTTTTGTTATGTGCCCTCTACACATCTCTAAGTTGTAGGTTGTTTCAAAGCGAAAAATTATATAATGTGGAAGAGAATACTTAACATCTGCTAAAGAGAGGCCTGGAGCACTGTGAATGTATGAAGCTCACTTTTGGGCAAAATTGCAACTCTTCGTTGCAATCCCCAGGCTGTTCTGCTCTACGAGGGATGTCTAGGCTACTAGCATGGATAGAAGTCCATGTCTGAACTCCCAGGTTCCCTAACATAGAGAGCAAAGGGAGCAGAGGAAGTAACAAAACATTCCATACGTTGACTGCAATTCTTCAAGGTTATACTTCCAGTGAAATATTCTTTCCAGAGCTGATATGACAGCAGTTCTGGAAAAAATTATGTGCTTTACTGTATCCAGTGTTTAGAACACAAAGAGAAATCTGGACTGTCAATGAACTGGATCAGGTTGGAAGTTGGATCCCTGCAGCTGGAAACCGTCCTGCCAAAAAGCCGAAGTCACCCTTCAGTTGAGTCATTCAGCAGTTCATTTTGCCAGTACTTTCTCCAGAAATGCTGGAGGTACACTGCCCACAGGAGTGTGGTCTAGTCATTTTTCTTTTTTTTTTTTTAATGGTCAAGTAGCTGTAGGACTGTTTTCTTTCCCTCCATCCCAGGTTCTGGGCAAATTTTTGTTCAGTTCTTTGTTGAGTTCATCTAATGGTACATTCTCTAGTCTTTATTAAACATGCCAGTAAATCTTTCTTCAGATATTGCTTTTTTTTTTTTTTTTTTTTTTTTTTTAAATTCATCTACCTTTATGCATTGATGAATGATGATAGTGCTCCCCTCTATTTCTGGTTCTACACTAACAGTTCCTGGACACGTTTCAGCAGAGGAAGTATGCTTATTATGTATTCACTTCCTCTTAGCTTGTAAAGCCAGAAATTTAGCCTTTTCCAATTAATTCTTTGCTCTGTTTAATGAATTGTTCACATCTAAATGCTTTATTTTCAGCATGAGTATATTATGTGCTACCTTTTCTTCAATTTTTATGAACACTTTCTCCTGCTGGGACCAGCAAGAAGCTGAGGAGCAATGAGGCAATAGCATTGTTAGGACAGCTCTGAAACCTGTCAGCTGAAAGGAGAGAGATGATACAGCACCTTAAAAAAAAACAACAAACCAAAGCTGAGATAAATAAGAATTTTCTGCTGTTGAAGCTGTTGCAGAGTATATGAGTTTAACACTTCTGTGTATGTTCTACTACAATTCAATTACTAAAATAGGGAAATATGAGAAGTGAAGTTAAAACTGGAGCATGCAACTAGAAAAAAGCCAGATAGGTAGCCTCTTCTATGTCAGGTACTAGCAGAGAGATTCTTTTTGTTCTCTCAACCTGTTTTGCTTATGGTATCTATTTATACGTCACTGGAATATTTCACCTTCTCTCTGAATATCATGTCCCTGCTTCTCCAACTATATTTCTCTGTGATTATGGTTTTAATTTTGTGAGAATGTTAATCTTTGGGACGTGTGTATCTTTTAAGTACCAGATGTTGTCCAGAATGCTCATTGTATTGCGACAAGTTGGGAATCGATCTTCGTGCAGTGGGAGCCTCCTGCTTCATCCAATGGTGTGATTACCCATTACGTTGTAACAGTTGAAGGAAGTTCTACAATTTTTTCATCTAATATTACACTGCATACTTTCCAAAATCTGCTTTCAAATATTTCTTACCAGTTTAAAATAAAAGCTGCAACATCCGCTGGTGACGGTGAGGAACAGATATGCAATGCCAGTACACTTCCAGAAGAAGGTAACCTATTAATAAAGTTAATTATTTTCTTTAATTTAAATGATGACTATGAAACAAGCAGGCCTGAAATACTAGCTGAATCCCTGCCCTTTTAATATTTGGTTCTGCTAGCGAATAAGAAAAATACAGGGCTTCTTTCTAGGGTTTTAGAATACATCCCTTCCTTTCTAGCTTTTTGGTGATTTATAAGTTTCACCTCAATATTGCATCCTCTTGTTTGCTCAGAGCCTTTTGCCCATCAACAGGATTCAAAATCTGCTTTTGAGGAAAGCATTATTTTAACATTAGAGATAAGCATGATCGAATCTTACGACATTGGCTGGAAAAAATGCAGCGATCTTAACTGCTGTGTTGAATGTGGATGCAGGCAAGCATTTACCTAAAGTACGCTTTCTTTTAAATCAGAGCTGATGAAAAGCCAGTCCTGATTCAGAGCTCCAGCAAGACTGAAATTGAGAATGAGTGTCCAGACTGGCAAGCTGATGCCTGATTAAAACTGGGCTTGTCCAAACCCAGAAACTTTTGAAGACAGATTTATGAGAGGCATGTTACCCTCTGGTACAGAGGAGAACAGGAAGCTTTCTGGGCCGCCTGCTTCCTTGAAGGTGCAGAAATGTTGCTGGGAACCTTGAAGAAGCCTGCCACCTGGAAAAGTTAGCTGCTGGGATTTCTGAGGAATTTGGGGTTGGCTGCTAGTTTTTGAGGAAATCTTGGAGAATCTGTGCATGTAGTACTAGCCCTTGGCTTGAAAGACAGGCTACTAGCCTGTTGTCTGTTTTATAGATTTGTACTAGTAGCAGAAAAAATAAGACTATTTTCTAACAACACATGGCTTACATATCTTATCGCTAAGAGTTTGCCTGAGTGAAGGATTATACTACAATATACTTTTTTATTGTTTTTTGTTTGGTTTTTTGGTTTTTTTGTTTTTTTTTTTTTTTTTTTTTTTTTTTTTTTTTTGCTACATACAGCTACATACATAGACTCTTTCTTTCTGTTTTAGAATTTGACTTGCAGGTTGTTGCTTAGTCATATTTACAGCAAACTAGATATTATTAGGACGTTCCCTTAACTGTGTGTTTGCATGAATTGTTTTCTGGTGACTGGCTACTAGCAATTGGAGATTCATGGTTGGGAATGGAAACAGTTTTATAGCTGTTGTCAGCTTCTTATTTATGGTGGTCTAAGATTAGTCACAGAATATGTAGCCAACACTGAGTCACTGACAATGCATTTATTTCTGACATAAAGTGAAATCGAATTTGGCTCCGTGTCTTACTGCATAATGTTTGACCTTTGCATTTTTACCGAGTTCATTTGCCTCTTTTTTTTTTTCTTTTTCTTTTCGTTTAGGTACACTTGTTCATATCTGGGTAAAATTAAACATGAATCATGAAAATTAAATTTATGAGGAGATTAGTAGATTTTTGTGTCTAATATTGCTCCATTGTCATGGTAAACCACTTCTGCCAGGCTGCAGTGCGTTACAAAAACTATCAACTTTGTAGTGGTAATGTTACTTTGTGTTTAAATACATTATGCAGTATATGAAATATAATATAGCAAGTACACATGCATAAATGATTTGGGATTTTATGACTGAATAGCTGTCCTTGGATTATTTTCAAGAAAATGCACACATTAAAATGAAATTTTATTAGGGTTGAACGAGTTTTTAGAAGGGAAAAAGAGTCGTAAATTGGTAGGATAGTTCTCAGAAAGGCATGCTAAAACTATGCGGCTTCAGTTAGCTCAGAAGTCTAGGGACAGTGTAAGAGTCATTCAATTAAGAATAAAAATAAGAGAATTAAAAAGCCATTAGGGGCATTTACTATTCTCTGAAAATCTATTTATTATAATATTAAGGCATGCAGTGTGATTTTTCTCTCCTAACTACTAGTCCTATGTAATATTATAAATGAACACAAAGCCTTGTAACAAGTTGAGGGCTGTGTTGTACTATGGTGATAGTATTTACTATTTGTTTTCTACTAAACAGAGATTCATTCATAACTTCAATTTAAAAGAAATATTACAAAGAATTTGTCAAAGAAACATTTTATAGATTAATCTTTTCTTAATTTTTCTGGCGTATACTAACTTGCAGCTGTATACAGAAGTATGCTCTGTGAATGCAAAAAAGGAGTGCCTGAAAGGATTATTAATATAAAAGTTTCTTAGATCTTCTAGTGCGGAGCTGGCAAATTATCATCATCTGTTATTCCTTGGATATAAAGTAAGTTTATTCTCTGAACAAGTAAACCTTTAAGGATTCTGGTTTTGTACATCCAAAATGAAGTTGCCCACTGGAAAATATGGCCAGTTTTGTCTAGGCCTGTGAAGCACACAGAATGAGCTTAAAACTTTCTACATCTCCAAGAAAATGGTCTGTTTCCTCCAACATATGCCTTTTTGCAGCACATCGCATCTCATGACAGCCCTGTGAGTTGGAGTAATGTGAATTTCTTCATTGCCTTGTGAAGAGAACTACATATGAGTGTAATGCACTGGAAGAATCCTTTAAATGGAAGAATATCATGACCAAGAATCTTTCAATTTTTTTTTTTTTTTCCAAGACTCTCTCAGTGCTCTTTTTTCCCACAGATTTCAATTTTCTTAATGTAGAGTAGATCTTTTTTTAGATTTTCTAATTAGTTGGTATGTCCGAATATAAGTTGGTGGCTTTGATGTTGATGGTAAATCTTCACTAGACAAATGCAGTGATCAGATGGTGGCTACCCATTAAATTGCATTGATGTTATTTTTGTAAGCAGGTAGATAAAAATAGAGGAATCATATAGTGTAGGATGATTTTTTGTTTGTTTGTTTTTAATAAGGACTAGGTTAACTCTGAACATAAAAGAAATGATGGTAAGATAAACATACAAAGCTGGCACTGGAAGCATTTACAGATCAAATATATTGTTTACTGAAAAGCAGACAGTGGTCCAGTTTGTCAGTAAGTTGAGTATTCTTGACTGCATTTAAGACTAAAGTATACTGACAGTTGTCACTACTTTTCTAAGCCTTATTTAAGGTGTGCATTTCTCCTTGGATACGTAGGATTTGATTTTTCAATCCTTATATCCTACAGTTAGGTACTGAATTTTCTAATGTCAGAGACCTAAACCAAGGATGCTTTTTTAAGACATGTTCTCAACTGTGCAATTTCCTTTAGAGCATGTCTGATAGTATCAGTCCCAAGTCATGGGAAAAACAGTCTACAGTTTTTTTTCACTTTTATGTTAGTGAAATCATCTGGGACCTATTTATGATGTTCTTGTTCATACCAAGCAAGACCTTATATCACAATGAGTCCCACTGAGGTTAGCAGTCCACACTAGAGTAGTATTTAGTATCACCAGGGATATCAGCTTAACCCAAGAAACTCCTTTGGGTAACAAAACTTTCAAAAATTAATGGAGATAATCAATACAGAATATTCATTTTCGTTGCCAATACCTCAATTTTTTGAAGATCATTTTGTTGAGTGCCCACTGCTATCTGTTCTACTTTGTTCCTCACTTTCCTCCTCTTGATGCTCTTAATACCACCCCACAGACTTCTAGGCTGCCACTGTTCTTTTAATCCAAACTCCAGCTACAAGCAGCTGTTCTGTAGGCAGACTTTTTTTTATTAACTTCGTTAGGAACTATGCCATATCAGATTACTGTCTTCTGTTCCCCAGCCCGTGCAGCTGTAGTCGTTCCTTTCCACAGAAGTCTTTACAGAAAGCTGTAACTTCTCTCTTTTCTCAGTAGATCTTTTTGTAATAGTGTCCTTTGCTGCCCTTGGTTATCTTTGGATTGCAAATAAGATTTTTCCTACAAAATATTTCTGTGGCTTTAAACAGTTCCACTGACACTTTTCGGCTTGATCTGAGTCTTTGTACAGTCAGGTGCCTTTTCTGCAAGGAATTTCCTTTCATTTGTTTTCTCAAATAAAATGTTAATCTCAGAGCAGTCTGCCAGCTTTGGAAGGACTGATTAGCATTGCAGCCAGACGAGCATAGGAAACTGGGGCCAAGATCTGTGAAAGTCACTTCTATTTAGGTGCTTAACTTCCTGTCAACTTCAGTAGGAGTTCAGGCACGTAAATAGGTTTTAGGAGCTTAAGATCCCATGTGGATCTGGCTTCAGGCACTTTTCCTTGGAGTTTGGCCATCATGGGAACAATGGTGGATGAACCTGAAAATACCTCATTACTTCTCCAGTCCAGAAACGGACTTACCAGCATTTCATGGCTACCCACTCTGCCAGTATCCTGGCTGGCTTTCAGAACCTGAATTAAAAGAGATTAAATTGAAAACTATGGAGAGCACTGCATCAAAGTTTTCAGACTTTGGACTGACTCCCAAAGCTAGATGAATTATAGCAAATGCAGTATAGTTGGATAGGGAAAGACTGCAGGGTATAGAATGATTAACTTAAGGGCTACTGCCCATGATTTGTGGAAAATTTAAATATGTGATTAGCACTAGAATTCCAATAAGCTAATCAGGGCTCAGTCCTAGACAGTTAGTGTCCTAGTTCACCCCAAGCACTCCCTTTTTCTATTTTTTTCTTCAAATACATCCTTCTGAAATTCATGAAGAATAATAAAGTGCCTTTTAAGCTTGTATTAAAGCAGGAGTATGTAAGTGCAGATAGATAGGACTTTGTTATAGTTCCAGTTTAGTCTAAAAGAATAGTACACAAAGATGCAATTTTTGGCTGTAGTTGCTTTTAGTGTGAACAGTGATCACTTCATCATAGTTGAATCATGTTTGGAAAATTTAAACAAGCTGCATGATTACTCTAGGAAGCATGGAATGGTTTGTTCAAATCAGTACCATCTGTGGAGAGAAAAAGTTGGGGGAATTTTAGTCATTCTTGAGGAATGGAAATCTGATTCTCCATGCTGGAGTAATTGTAATCCTTTTTGTATCTGTAACCCAATAGCGTAGTTGTCTTGAAATTGTGTCATTGAACACAGTCATCTAGTGCAGGAGTGCCACTGGGTGTCACTGCTCCTTGCTGCGGCCCTTGGAGTACCCCTCCAATGGACTCTTGGGGTCACATCATGGTTTTTCATTGTAATGACAGATTATGTTTATAATTGTTTTTTATATGGAAGAAATGATGTAAGATGAACTAAGTTTTAAATTGAGAAATTTTAAGGCTCTGATTCTATTTTAAAGATCTAGCTAGGCACTCGCACAAAAAAATTTCTTGTATCTTCTACCAAGTGACCAGTTTTTGTAGATTAGAAATATTTTGCGCACATAGGTCTTAGAAAACTGGGGGAAAAAAAAACAGTGACATAAAATGGAAATAAATGCTTTTTGTACAAAAGAAGTCTTTGTCAAATGTCTGTTGCCTTTATACATGCAGTCTTATCTTTCAAAATGGCAGTTTTTATGTAGTCACTGGGATTTTCAGGCCATCTTCAGACTTGGAAGAGTAATTTTTACAGGCTCCCTCTGCAGGTAGGGGGAAAAAGGACTCTTCTCAAGGTGACAGAAGCAGTTTCTCTGCCCTTCATTCTTCTGTTTGCTCTTTGAGAGTTTGTCAGTACAAAGAGCTGGCTTTATTCAGCTGTAGATGTTACGTGTGAGTGCCCACAAATCACAGCCACTGTGTAGTTCTCTCAAAGTGTCAGGCATCTCTTCTGTCTTTCTTACATAACTGTGAACTCTCAAGTTGAAATTAGGGGACTAGGACAATCTTCTTGAATGGGAAAGCCCACCGTGTGACTAGAACATGGGCAAAACTGCCAGCGATTGCGTCTTTAACCTGCCTAATTTTAGTTGCATAAGACTGCAGTTGTTCCACCTGTAGCTCTAACAGCTGTGCAGTTGGAATGAATATATATTTCCACCTTCCTTTTGGCACCCAGCAATCAACTGGTTACTGTCCACATTAACTTGTTTCTATATTTTTCCACTATTATATTCAGACAGGCTCTTGTGGTTCTGCTTTTCTAACAGGAACCTTGAGTATGGTAAGATCTGTGGATAAGGAATGCTTTTTAAGATCTGCTTTCCTTGAAATCTTGTGATGAGGAAGCATGAAAATGAATTATTTTTCCTATGCTCAGGCAGAAAGCTTTAAGCTTTATGCAAGATGTTGTATTGTCATTTAATCCAGTCTATCATTTAAATGGGAGTGTAGTGCAATAATCAGTTCTCAGCTGTAGGATGTTTGTGATGCTAGACTAAGAGTTATTATTATTAGGGTCAATTGTTTCAATGTCTGCGTTGATCAGTTTTAAATTTTCATTCTAAGCCATTCATTGTTGGGTGTTCCTATCACAGCAGAAGCTCTTGGTCACGTGCCTGGGATAGTGAGGTCATATTCCTTATAAAAAAAGAGTAATCCTCCTTTTATTGAGAAGGAGGATGGAATTTCCTTAAATTACCTTAATTTTAATCTGATCTGATGTCTTTGGAACTGCTGACTCTTAAATTCCTGGAACATATAGCATTGAGTCTTAAAAAGACTTTAATTCTAGTACAAGGTGCGACTTGGTGGCAACTTTTTTTTTCACTTAAATGATTTTATCCATTTTATCTCAAATTTTGTTATCATCATAATTGAGTGCGTAAGATTAATATACTTTGCAGTTCCTTAACAGATTGCAATAGCCTATATCCTAATTGAAATTGGGATTTTTTAAAGGATACAGAATTTTCATAATAATCATTGAATGTTCCTCCACCTTTCTTTTCCAGTTGCTAATGGATAAAATATTCCCTTACTTGTATTTTCCTAATTGTGAAAATAGGTGTTTTATTTCCCAAAGTGAACAAATTGAATATTACCTCTCTAAAACTGATGAAGCTAGACAGTTTCAACCTGATTTGCTTTAATTTACTATTTCCTGTACTTTGCTTCTCTTCACTGTAATAATAACTGAGCAAAACAACACTGATTTTGGTACTTTGCAATATAGTGATAAAAATTAGTGAGCTCTGCCAAATACTTTTTTTTTTCTTTTTTTTCTTTTTTTTTCTTTTTTTTTCCAGTTAGCTTTTGGTCTGTGTTTGCTTATTGAGCATCAAGCTGGGAGCACGTGGGGCTACTGTATACTGTGACAGAGGAAGTCCCTGTGACTTCTGTGTCTGACCTCTGTCCCGCAGGCTCCATATTCTTTGGGCTCATATGAAGGGATTTGAATTTCTCAGCCTTTTTGTTGTTCAAGCTTGTTTTGATTGTGAATCTGCATCTCTTTCTTGTTAAATATTCACATTTAGTGGAGAGGCTTCAGCTTGTTGTGTTATGATGATGTTTTATGCACAAATTGTGGCAGGTGAATGCTGAGATCAGACATTCCCAAAAGGCTGAAAAGAAGTATTGAAGGTTTCCTCTTTCTTCTGCAGTAACATTGGCCTGGAATCCTTTTATTCTTTATGTAAGCCTTTGGGCTTCTTCAGTTTCAGTTTGGGATATATCATGTGTTTTCTTTTACCAGCAATACTTCTTCCCCATCCAATGCACTCTTTAAAGCTAAGTGCATGAAATGATTTCTGAGCTGATTTCTCTGCACAGTTTTTTAGCCATAGAGTATTAGTATTATCTTACAGAGGGTCTTAGAGATAATATTAGCTTACTGTATGACTATTTGATATAGCACAAAACCATATGTTGCATCCAATCTGAAAGAGCTGAGAGTACACTGTTGGCTTAATATAGATGGGGTAAATGTGTGTGTATGTGCATGTGCATGCACATTGCTATAAATCTGTTTATACCTATGCATATGTACATATTTAAGTAACACAGAAAACTTTGTGGAAAGTTTCTTTCTCTATCTTGTATGGCCATATTATTCATGTACTACTGTTTTCGGTGTTTTGTGGTTTGTTTCTTTTTTTTTTTTAAATTTGTTGTTTGCTGAACAGCTTGTAAAACAGCGGCATTATACAAAGATACAGAAACATACTGTGTGTGTTGATGCCATTCAGAAGGTGAGACGAGAGAGGGAGACAAGTATTTCTAAATGAGAGGTGAGGAATCTCAGTCAGCAACAGCAGTAAGAGATGCTATGGATAGGCCAAAAATAACTGCTTGATACTCTCTCCCTGAGTTGAGACATAGCCCCAAATGTAGCAACAGCAATGTCACACCTCTCAAAGCTTGCCTTGCATGCCACACCTAAAAGTATTTTTCTTTATTTCAAAACTGTAGTAAATGTATGCCACCTATATATATTTGGTGTAATTTAAACCAATGCATTTATTCCTTATTAACCTTATGAAATTGAATCCTGTAGTTCAGACATGCTTAATAAATTATTTTTTAACCACTGGATAAAATGGTTATAGCTGCAATCACTTTTCATTCAATTGAAGATCTATTACAAGAGCTTTTATTTGTAGTTCCTAGTGCTCCCAGGGATATTGTTTTTTCCAACGTGCAATCAACAAGTGTGACTTTGAATTGGAGATCACCGAAATTGGTCCCTGGCTACTTTCAAAACTACAAGATTACTACACAGCTACAGTCTATCCACTGCAGTAATTGGGAAACTAAGGAATGTATTGAAGATGAGATTCATCAATATTTATATGAAAAAGCAGTCAATGCCCAGATAGAAGAGACGGTGTATGGACTAAAAAAATACAGATGGTACAGATTTGCAGTTGCTGCCAGTACGAATGCTGGATATGGAAGTTCTTCTCCTTGGATTTCTACACAAACACTTCCTGGCTGTAAGTAAGGAAGTTTGTTATATGTCATATTGCTATAACAAAGGGTTGGTCACCTAAATAAGTAAGAGCTTGCAGTAGAAGTTATTGCTTCAGAGACCTATAGTGCTAGTGAATACAATAAGGATTAACTGCAGTTCTTCAAGTTCAAAATATCATGATATAAATCATTTGGTAGGTTTGCATACATTACACTACTTTAGATTTTACTGTCATTTGGTTGTTTTACTATCCTGTTTGCTCAAGAGAAATTTCATTCCTCAGCCCAACTCTATATCTAGAATTGGTACGTCTGAGTTGATATGGTACATCTGGGTTGATATGCTGTGTTCATTTCATCTTCGTATGCAGGTGTGTCAATGAAAAGTAGCTTTTTAATTCTTTGACTAAAAGCCTGTTCATTCATGTGAACACTTTCCAAAAATTCTGCTGTGCATTCCTTTCAGTAGAATGTAAGCAGTATTTTCAAAGGAATTATGATTTCTTTTCAATACCATTATCTACCTTAAGTTGCAGAGCAGAGTAGCCATGTATTGTCTACAAGGCCATCATTAGGACTGCCATACCTCAGCTGAAGATTTCATTTAATTATGTTTGAGGAAAGAGAAATGAAACATAAATTGTTTAGGTAGTTGATATGGGGACATGAAAACCCTTCCTACCAGTCTGCAGCCAGCCTAAGTCAGAGCATATTTGAAATCTGGCCTTTGGTCTGTGTGGAGCAAGAGAGAATCACCATGAGCAGCCTGTCTAAATCTCAGCTTCTTCACTCCATTTCACAGTAATCTTGATAGACCGAGGACTTAAATAGCTGTGTAACAAGGATTATTCAATGGTCCACATACTTACTTTGTTCCATTCATGTTTTTACAATCACGTGATGTGAACTCAGGAGGGTTTTGTATTTGTTCTTTGTAGTATCTGTGCACTCTATGCAGTAATACTGTCCATAAATATGTCACAGTTTTCCTGGAAGTTAAGGAAATGTAATCTTCATTTGCAGATGAGAAACTACAATAGAAAAATTCTAAGCTCAGAAGTGCAAAGAGATTTAGGCACTGTGATAGCCAACTTCACAACAACTCATTTTTTCATGTAAAGCACAGAAGCTGCCCTTTGGACTGAAAAGTACTAGAATCAGCTACAGGGTCATTCTCATGTGCACTTTCTTTGTCCAGTTCTTGTGCAGATGCTATGCCTGTAAATTAATACAATATTTAAATGAAAGTAAAATAAAATAAAAAGATATGACCCCAGACAAAGGAGAAAATAGATAACAGAAGTTGTACCACTTGTGAGCCAGCAACCAGAAGCTCTGGGATATTTCTTTATATTACATACATCTCAGATGCTGAGATATGCAAATACCTTGACAAAATGTTGTCAAGTTTAGAAAAATTAGATATTTAAACTGAACAGAGAGGCAGATAACCAAAACACATATCATCACATCAAGTATCATCTTTAAGATTTCCTCTCCAGACAGTGTCAGTGTGGTTTAAGAAAGAAATAGTTTCTTCTCTCTCCTACTGAAGAGACAGAAGTTAAAGCAGAAAAGCTTCAGTGGACTGCACAGTCCCTTCCCATGCCCTGTGTCTGTGGTGGGGTACAGGGCGGCAACAAATTTCCTGTGAACTGAGATGACATATAGAGTGATCAGCTGCCTATAAAACACACTGCCCCAGAATCAAAAGGCATGGGCAGGATTCCAGATATTGTAGCTGGATGCTGGCCTTTATCCTGGGGGCAGTGGCAATCAGCTGAAGAGGAAAATGAGAAACAGGACATGTCACAGCTGAGTGGCCAGCTGGGAACTTCAAAAGCACCAGGAACCTCCCTGAGCAGTGTTTGGGCTTTGGCAAAGGCAAGTCTCCAGCTACCTGACCTGATACATCCCACAGACCAGTCTGTAAAAATACTGTTAAACACAGACTATTGTTAAGGATTGTTCTTTTGCAAAGTTTACTTCCTGTAGTGGAGAAAAGAAATTTGGGTGCTCCAGGAGGTCCTGCAGAGTGCATCCACTGAACAGCTGCAGTTTTCCCTCCTCTCTCCCATGTGGACTGGGCCAAGCACCTTCTGGATTAGCCGATATACATGGTCTGCTGGGCTTAAGGGTGCTTAGATGTTATGTAAAATAGCCTGAGTACTCAGCCCATAAAATAATGAGAGTTGAGTGTACAGGTTTGAAGGCAGAAGTTAGCCACTCTGAAGTTTCTGTTTCTCTCAAGCCTATATTTATTATGCTCATATTCAGGAAGTTACAGCATTTAAGCAAATAAATTGTTAGACTTAATTTCAAGAACATAAAGAGATGAAATCTCATCAACAACAAAAAATACATAACAGAAGCCCTAGATAATCTTTACATTTTCAAGTGCTGCATATTACATTTGTACTACAGCAGAAAAACTAATAATTCTGAATATCCAGTGACTAAGATGAGAATCTCTTATATTTATTTGCTGTTGTTCATTATGAAGCTAAACTTAAGGCCAAAGGAATTCTTTTTTAAGATTCAACTCAGATGCATGGAGATGTTCTATAGTGAAATAGGCTACAGTTCTACTCTGTGGAAAATGTTACAGGTTATCAGTAAGGTCCACTTCTCAGAACCAGATAAACTATTCACACTTCTGTCTTGCAGATAATTCTCACAGGATTTGTACCACTGTCTCATAAAGTATTTTGATAGCACTGTAATAGCTTAGCTGACTGATTACCTGAGAGCCAAATCTACTTTGCAAGATGAAATATTTTCAGCTTAGATTTATGTAGTTACCAGTACAGAAAATCACAGTGCTGTGTCACAGTAAGGAAGAGGGCAACAAACGTTTTCCACAGTTGAGGAAATTTTGTTCCCTCTCACCTGCACTTAGCCTGAGCTTCACCTTTGCATTTATAAGGAGAATAAGACTAGCCAAATTCATTGCTTCTAAGGGAAAAATCATTCTGAAGGATCAGCATTATCTGGAAAATGAAGGGCAGTGAAATCATTGAGCTGATTTTGGATCTCATGGATACTGCAGTGCTTTTTGGTTAACTGCCAGGTCTCCTAATGCCAGAATATACTGAGATACAAAGGAAAATCCCAGATGTTAGAGTGTCCCATGAAGGATAGGATAAAGATGCATAGAGTAGAAATGCTCTTATGCTTCTCTTTTCAGCACCTTCTTTTCCAATCCCTGCTGATATTTGGTTGCTTGGTATACTTAAGGAAATTTTTATGTATGGTGAGAAGGTTTTGTTGTATACAGGTAGATTTTGCCTCAGATAACTTGGTTTTCTATGCTCCTTTCATTCTCTCAACTAAATACTGGAGAGTAAGTATGGCCTAGTATAAGATATAATTGTTTAAATATTGGTAACCCAGGTAATTGTAAAATGAAATAACTGAATGTCACACTTAAATTTTGGAGGGAAAAAGAAAAAGGATTGGGCTTAGCCAAACTGGCAAGCATGAATTTCTGTTAGGAGACTGGACGATTCCTTCTTATTTTTGAGGATTATCCTAAATGATGGGCTATCCAGACTTATCTTCAAGCTAACACACTTAACTGTTGCCTTAGCATCAGGACACAGATGGATGGGAAAGATGACCCTGACCTCCATAAGACTCACATTCCTCTGCAAGGATAGAAGCATGATAATCAGGAAATGATGGTTATTAGTTACAGAAAATGCATTATTGTGAAAACCAGGAGAAAAGTGCTTGTGAGAGGAAGTGATTGGATTATAGGGGAATGAGAGAATAAGACTAGGTCATTTCTACTGAGTAAATTGCTGTGATTTATAAGAGAAAGGGTATAGTGATATCATGGCCTCGTATTGACTAGATTAATTTCACAAACAAACCTAAATCAGAACATGGCAGTTACCCACTGAAGTCAACAGTTTTTAAAAAGATTTTTTTTATAAGACATGAGAAATTTTAGGCATACTTCATTTTCTAGTTCCCTCTCTAATTTCAGAAAACATTCCTAGATCTTGGTATATTTCAGTTGATGTCTGATATTGGACTTTTCACAATGAAAGTAAACTGGATATTAAAAATTTAATGTATTTTGGATAAGAATGTTAAATACAATATACTCAATTAGAATTTTCTTAGAAAGATCTAAAAATATATCAAATAGAACCTGCATATGGAAATAAAGTAATAACTTCAGATTGGATCATTTGTAGATGAGTTTAGGCTTAAAATTATCTCTACAATCATTTTGTAATGTAAATTTACATCTGAAACAAAAGAATTCAATGCTTCATTAATGTTGCAGAAGTGTAATGGAAAACTGTCTTTGGAGGCTTGGTTAGTTTGGAAGGATACCAAGACTCGGGAAGCTGTGTATACCCTTTTATAATATTTTTGAGAAATTTCTGTTGGAGTTAAGGTAGGACCACTGCCATAGTAACTGAAAGTCACTGTCTGAAGATGAAAAATAAGCTTGACTTGCTCTAATTCGAGTTTGTAGGGGAAAATACATGCTCTTCTCTTTCCCTCATGTGCTTTCATAGTTCATTCAGTTAGTCTTCATTCTGTTGTTCCACCCTATTCTCTATTTTTGAAGACTACTTCCAGTGGCTGAATTTGATCCTCCCTACAGAGTATATTGTATTCCTGCTAACAGCAGCACACCAGTCTAAACTCTGTTTCCAGTATCTTGAACTCTTCATAGCACTTTCTCAACTCCCTGTTTTTCCTATTTTATTTTGCCACTGCAGAGGAAAATATACACCAAAATCTCTTCTTATGAGGCATCGCATCTAATTTCAGTAGTTACATTTCTCCTTCCATGCTATTTTTCTTAACATATTTTCTACCTACTAAGCTAGGTAGCCTTGTATACACTCCAGCTTTCCTCATCAAGTTCTCTGACAGACAATTCACTGATATTTGTTAATCATAGTCACAATTTTTTTGTGGTAGATTATAAAAAAAAGGTACCATGAAGCCAAGGAATTATGTGCAAATCTGTTGTGGCTTCTATAATAGTTCACTGAGCTGTGTCACAGTTATCTTTTTTTGTTGTTTTTGTTGTAGATGAAAAAAAAAAGGCACCATGGAGTTAAGTTCTGGCATAATCTACAAATCTGTTGTCACTTCTATTCCAAAATTTAGCTCCCCCAAATTTACCACACACATTAAGAAAAAGTAATACTACTTACTGAGATGTGCTCTGCTCTTAAATGATTCATGAATTTCTTATTTAGAAACAAATAACTAGGTTAATTCACATACTATATCAAAAAAAGGAAAATGTAGAACTCTATTTCTTAATGCAATTGTTCTTACCTGCTTACAGCTCCTATTACTTCTCAATCTGTGTTTTCTAGAGATTCTGAATAAGTTAAGAGTAAATGAAAATGAAATCTAGAAAACTTCTGTTTTTCTGTAAAACATTATGTGTACTGGTACTGTCCAACATTATTGGAATCTTTTGCAGAAGACTTTGTGTTTTTGTAATTTCTCATTCTTTGCATGATTAGTTTGACATCAACTCTCATATATTAGGCATGCCTATTTGTGTAAAGAGCTATGTATATACTTTGCTTGTGTCCTACAAAATACATATAATTAACCTGTAATAAATTAATAAATATATAAACAATGGTTATATTTTCTGTTTATGAAGAAGTTCTAGATATTTAATACCCTATAAATGCTGTGGTACTTGCAACAAGAGCTGTGTTTCTAAATCCCAGTGCATGCTTTATCAGATGAGAATGAAAAATGTTATCATGATTTAAGTGGTATGTGGTAGCAAATGTGTGAAAATATTATTTTGAGATTGGAAAATAATCTCTATGTTAAAATTGAAGGGCTATTTGTTGTGCACTTCTTTAACTGTGACTCACATACATGTTTTTTCTATAGCTCCAGATGGTCCTCCAGAAAATGTGACAGTGTTAGCTACATCTCCTCACAGTATCAATATCAGCTGGAGTGAACCTGTTGTCATTACTGGTCCAACGTGCTATCTCATAGACATTACCTCAGTAAGACAACTTTGTTTTATTTTCGATAGTAATACAGATGTTTGGTGATGTAAGAACTCATAGTATATGTTTTTAATAGAAGTTGAAAAACACGCAAATTGGAATGAAATATAGTATAACTGAAGTGTCCATTTTCACATAAGTTGCACATTCATACATTTCTTACTGGGAAGCAGATTCATTAGTTGGTGTGAAATAATGTGTGCTAATAAGAAGTCTTGCAGAGAAAAAGGTTTAGCAGTAATTGTATACTGCCAAGCAGTAGCTGAGCTTTGCAGAGGTGTACCTTCGTCAAACAATAATGATGCTGTTTACCAGTAAAAATGATAATGGCTTTTTTCTCTTTGAAGTAAAAGGTCTTTGTCATAATTTTACAAAAGAGTGGAGAGCCTAGCAAAAGGATGGGACTTGTACAAAGTTACTCAGTGCATCAGAGGGCAAATTTTAAAGCCAAACTAGATTTTCCACTCATCAGATTAGCTGTATTTTGGTAGTGCAGTAATAACACTTCTTTCTCCTTGATCTTTATAAGCAAAAAAAAAACCTGACATAAGAGAAAAGCTCTAGTGGCCTTTCTCTTTTCATCCTGTACTACACTTAAAACAACCATTAATAAACCTCGAGTCATTTCCTGCCCTGTGGCAAGATATGGAACTTTATAAGTTTGTGCATATGAGAAGTTTTAAGTAGGATATAGGATCCCTAGTTCAGAAATTATAGAGATAAGGCTATCAGTGTAAATGGAAGCAGTTCACTAGACTTTATCTTGGAAAACTTGCTGTTTGCAAGTTCAAAAATTCTGCATAAGCCTGCTAGTTAGTGGGAAAAAAAATTGAAAGAGTATTTCAAACTAGTTGAAGACTATAAATATAAAGTGATTTCAATTTTCTGGGATAAGAGTAACATTATCTATATATTTTCAGTTTTTCTAAATTAGTCATAAGGATTGTGGGTATGCTAAAATGTTAATGATGAGATTTTTGTGCAATTAAAATTTCTAAAGAGATCAGTAAAAAATACCGAATATTTTTATACTCCTCAATGAAGTTACAATATAGAGTAATGTGCACTCTAAATTCATTCTACATTGTTTACAGTGCAATCTGTTCAGTTCTGAACACACTTACCTCAACAGTAGAAGGAAGGACAGGCAGACAGACAAGGGAATAGCTAACAGGGAAGGAACCTTGGCCTTGCCTTGGCCTGCTGGGTAGGTCACAAGAAATTACATTACAATCTGTATTCCTCTTTTAATGAAGTTAGAGGAGATTTTTTTTCCTTGTGAAAATTTCCTGACACTTTTTGACTAAATATAATCATAGTGGATCAATAGAAAGACTTATTTTGATGGTTTTAATAAAACCTTCAAATTCAATTTTGAAAGCTTGATGCTTTGTGCACGTTATTTAATCAATTTATATTTAAACAATTCCTCCTTAAATTCTACGTTGTAAAGAGGGTGTAATCAGATTCTGCACTATGAACATGTTACTAATATATGAACAGTGTAAGTTACAGTAAGTTTCTTATTGAGATAAACTATGCATCTACCAGAATTCATAATCAATAACAATAATAATTATAAACTTACATAACAATAAATAATAAACTTAAAAACGGGTTTTGATATGTTCAGTTTCGTGGACTTTTTGTGTTTGCTCTTACAAAATCTTATTTTTTTTCCAAATACATTTCAAGTATCTGTCTTTCTGTTTAGAGGTTACTTGTTATCTGATGTTGATTTTCTAACGATCAGTAATGATAGTTGTCAGTTCTGTAGATAATTGTCTTAATAGACAAATTTATTCCTTCCCAAAGGCCAACATAACTGTCACAATCTTTTTGTGATGAACATCTGAGTATATATTCTATTGTCCCTGCGCAAAATTTTTTGTGAAAACTCAAAACTCTACAAACATTCTGTACATACGGCTTCCTCATTTCAGTTATCAAATGAGTATCTTTAAGGATTTATAAAAGTTGGCTCAAAGAGTAGAATAGTTTTATATTCCTGCTCCGTCACCTTTATTCCTAAAAGTCGGTAGTTAGAATTCATTAGTTAATGCATTCAGATTGTTCTAAAATTACTAGGATGTTTCTTTCACTTACTTAGATCAGAAAACTGACCTATGTATATTTTATCAATGTCGTATTTTAGTTTGTCATGCTGCCTATTGTAATTAGAATTAGTCATGAATAAAATGTTATTGAAAACAAGTAAGGAAGATACAACCAAACCATATGGCTTTTGGAAAATTATGAATATAATGATTCAGTGTTGTGATTGTATTTTAGCTTTTGTGTAAATATTTATATGCCAGATTTTTGATAGTCAGATAGGAAAAAGTATTTCAACTCTTGATGGCCATCCCAGGAAATGAATGTCTGCTTAGTCCATCAAAAAGTTTAGTTCACGTTAATTCTCAGTGGGGATAGATGAGTATCTGTCAAATAAAAGGTATGATAGAACTGTTCTAATGTTTTAGCAGCTGTGTTTAATACAGATTGCATCCAGTGGGAAAACTACTGTACAGCTACCTAATCCTCTTTTCAAACTACATACTAAAGAAACAAGAATGAAAACATCATTAACTGAAGCAGCAGGAACAGACACATGCTAGAAAAGTCCCCATTTTTCCTTTTTCTCTTTTTTCAGCTAAGATTAGAAGTGATTTGTTGGATATAAAGCCAATAGGTTTATAGATTTGTAGATTATTTTTCTGCAGAGCTGCAGATTACTTGAGACATTTGGATCTTGAGAAGTAATCTGGTCTATAGTGTTGGTCTAACACAGGAACAAGAGTACCTGGAATCCTCCTGGCAGGTGATTCATTATCCCACTCTTAAAAGTGAGGAAACTCCTCAGCAAACTCCTATAGATTGTTCCAGTTTTTCACTAACCTTACAGTCTCGGTTTTTTATATATATATTTAGCTAAATTGTTGCAACATTTTGTATCATTTAATCCTGGTCTTTTTTTTTAATGCAAAGGTAATTTCTGATTGGATTTTCAATGTTTTGTCCTAGTAAACATTGTTTTTATATTTTGCCGTTACTGCTGTCCTCTGCTATTCTCTCTTTTCTAGATTAAGCTCCAATTATTTCTACTTTCCAGTTCTTCTAGTAACGGAATCACTCCCTTTTCACTATTTTGGAAATAATTTTGCTATTATATTTTGCTATTAATTATCCCAAGAGGAATTTCTCTCTCTGTGATGGTATTAACATTATAAATTACTACCCAATTTCATTTCTTTTTTTTTTTTTTCTTTTTTTCTTTTTTCTTTTTCTATTCCAAACCATCTTCCGCTACATAACTACTCATTTTCTGCATCTCTGCCTAGTTTGGTTCCCATTTCAGATCACTTCGTCTCCTATGACCTTTTCTGTAAATTGTGTTATGTTTGTTTCATAGATGAAAGTACAAAGTATCTTCCAACCCAAAGCAAACAAACAGCCCATTTCCTAGTCACATACTACATAAAGCAACAAGTGAGTGGGAAGGAAGTATGCTCCCTGTGCCTCTTTTTAGTCTTTTTAGCTGAAGACTTGTAAACTCTTTGTAAATGATTAGGAAAGGAGGAAGATAAAAGTTAAATATGGTGTTTAAATATCCTGCTGTTGATTGTTTGAAGTCTTGCTTTTTTAAAATTTTATTTTACAGGTAGATAATGAAAATTATAAAGCCCGGTTTCTGAGGACGAATGATGAGGATAAAATCATAGAAATTTCTGATTTAAAAGCATTTACAAGGTATTCTGTAGTAATCATTGCCTTTACGGGGGATGTTAATGCTGCAGCTATTGAAGGCAAAGCTAGTTCTCCAGTAATTGTCTCCACTTTTGAAGCAGGTTTGTATTTTTCTCTACTTTATATGAATCAATGTTTGCATTTTTTTCCTTCATTTGATAAATGGCAGTTTTAAACACATGGTGCACTTTTAATACACATTTGTTCTCACAGTAATTTTTGCTTTAGTATTTAGAAGATGTCAATTAGCAAGAAAGTGATGGTGATAATAAATACTGAGAGTTACCTTTAAGTGAAGTGAATTCCTGTATATGGCACCTGTACTTATCTGAGTACATAATTTGTGTATTCTGGATGGAAGGAGGTTGCTAGCAAAGGCCTACAAGAATCCATACTAGAGTCATATCTTCCACACATTCCAAACAATTTGGAGAAGGAGGTGGATATTAAGGAAAAAGAAAATTGCTGAACTATTGAGTTATTCAGAAAAAATAAAGTGGAGGGATGAATGTGAGGAAACTATATGAGGAGTCACGACACCAAAGTTTACATTGAAGTAAGTAGCCAACACTTGCTTAGGAAAATAAAGACTGATGTACATAGGGAAGATATAATCCTAACCTAACAAACACAGTTTCTGATTGTGCTACATCTGATGTCTGCTGGTATTGAGTTGCTTCTCCTGTGGAAAAGTGAATGAAGATTAAATTAATTGGTAGTTGAGACTGTCTTGTGAGCTATCTTTATTTTGTAGCTCTTTCTTTCATGTTGAAGTGTGATACATTAGAAGGTGCAGTAACCTCGCTGAAGAACAGTTAATTTTTCCATCATCTCATCTCATCTGGTTTCTACAGTCTAATTTACAGCAGAGTATCTGAGGAAGTTACACAGACTTACTGCAGAGGAGCCTGAGTTAGGATTTGTTGTTAAGGGTTAAAAAAAACTGGAAGATTTAACAACTGTATCTAAATCCTGGATGAGGGAATGTGTTTACCTTCAGTTACTTGATTTCACTATTTAGAGGTCATACTACAGATTTGTCTGCTCAGGTAGAGCTGTAAATATTCAGCTGCTGGCAAAGAATGTTACAGCCTTTTTTTTCAGACAGGGACATAGGGAAAATGATTTATATTTCCGCTGTCTTGACAATATACTACTGGAGTAAAAGTTTGATAAATAACCGTCTTTGGCAAAAGGGCATGTTGTGTTTGTGTAGTTGCTGGCTTCTGGTATATTTCTGGACAAAAGCTGAAACACTTGTTTGACCTGCTGTGATTCCCTTCTAGTGTCTGGGCATCAGATAGTGGAAAGGTTTTTTGTTAGAGATAGGAACATGGTAGCTTGCTTATATGTCGAGAGGAAGCAAGCTGCTGACAGGGCTTTTGGGAAAGGCTACTCTAAACTAACACTTGCTTCTTGCTTGTCAGCCCATGCGAGGATTTGTTTACCTTTGTTTATTTCAAAGTACAATGATGCCTTCAGGCTTTCTGAGTAGAAAATTGGAACTTGTCTGAGTAGAAACTACTGAGGATTATCTAGCAATTATTTTTAATATTTGTAGCATGAAGTGCCATCATCAAGAATAGTATTTCAGTACACATTTAACTTTTAATTATCTTTATAAATATTTACATATACAGTTAAAATGTTGAGATGTTTTTACTGGAAAAAGAAAATACAAACGAAATAATACAGATGGACAAAAGTATTGTTTGTAATTTTTCAGTTTTCACTCTAGTGATCAGAGGAGTGAACTGATTTAAGTAGATGACTGAAATGTCTATTTCAGTACCCGAAGACCCACCTAACAACGTAACGTTTCAGAAGATACCTGATGAAGTAACAAAGTTCCAAGTGACGTTTGTGCCGCCCTCTGAACCAAATGGGAATATTCAGGTGTATCAAGCTATGGTGTACAATGAAGATGATCCTGCTGCTATCCGGATCCACAACCTTAGTGTCATTGATAAAACAGATCAGTCAGTCACTGCCATGATAGAAGGACTGAAAGGAGGACATACCTATAATGTCAGCGTAAGAACTGACACTTTTTCTTTGGATTTTTCCCCTGGTACGATTGAGAAATTAAAGAACAGAGCTAATTACAAGATTTTAATACAGAATGTAAGGGGTGTGAAGAGTGTGAAATCAGAGGAAAGAGAGGAGTAATGGGATTCATGTACATGTGAAGCATGAAACAAGACTAAATTTCACTCTTAATTCCAGCACTTGCATTGCTCGTTTAGTTCAGATGAAAAGTCTTTTTCTGCAAGGGGAGCTTACAAGGAGTATGCTTTAGGAGTAGTAGAATCATAGAATGGTTTAGATTGGAAGAGACCTTAAAGATCATGCAGTTCCAACTCCTCTGCCATGGGCAGGGTTACACCCACCACATCAAGCTGCCCAGGGCCCCATCCAACATGGCCTTGGACACTGACAAGGATGGGGTATCCACAGCTCCTCTGGACAGTCTGTTCCAGTGCCTCACCACCTTCACAGGAATTGCCTTCTGATACAAATCTAAATTTACCCTCTTTTATTTTAAAGCCATTACCCTTTGTCCTATGACTAAACTCCCTATATGGAGCAGTTCAATCATATAATTGTAGAAGAGTACGTGAGAGGTGTTGCCATAACTGTTTAAGTGGGTTTGTTTTTCTCATTCTGTAAGAACTACATTACAAATGACAAAGGGTTACTGTACTCAGGATTGTAAAGAAATAAGAAGTAAGTTCTAGCAAAGTGTGAATGACATAAAAGAAGTGTTTCAGCGTTCGTTGTTGTTTCAGACAGATACAGATTTGACAGATTTGAAGCTAGTGCAAATACTCATTATAACATCTCTCTTTTTAAGGTGTATGCAATTAATGGTGCTGGTGCGGGGCCAAAAATTCAGTTGAAAATAACCATGGATATCAAAGGTATGTCTCATAAATTGTCCCTTATCTGAAATCTCTATAAATACTTTAGATAGTGCTGTTTTACCTGTGACTACACAGCTGCGTGCCTTCAGCTATTTCTAGAGGCATCATGAAGTAGGAACAGGAATACATAGCTGATAGGTTTGAATTGCAGTGCTCAGTTTTGCTCTCTGTCACTGATCATATGCTAAACCACATGCAGTCTCAGTGAAATAAACATTGTCATCCGTATTTTAGCTGACATGAGCAAACAGCTTAGAACACTGTCACAGAGGTGTGTCTATCACATTCACAGAAATAAATATAATTGACTGAAATTTTTCTGAAAAACTAAGGCTCAAACTTTTTATTGTTTTTTAAGTAAAAACTAATATGGAAGGCATTTATGAGAACACATTTTTTTTAGAGGCTTAAAACATGGTTAGGACATGAAATTGTCCCTGAAAATATGGTGATTATTTGTCATCCGTAACACAGCTACGTGCCTGAACTTGTTGTGAAAAGAACTGAAAACAAAACTCTGTGGTATATCTTTGTTTAAAACCAGAACCACCACGGCCTAAAAAGAAACCAACACCTGTTTATGATACCAATGGGGCCTTACTTGTCACAGCAACAACAATCACGATCAGAATGCCAGTATGTTATTACAGCGATGATCATGGACCTATCAAGAAGATACAAGTTCTTGTTGTGGAAGCTGGAGGTATAATCCTTCAAGTCAATTTCAGGCTTTTAAAATTTCTTTATTTTCAGCTTTTTTTTTTTTTCCTTTTTTTTTTTTTTTTTTTTTTTTTTGGCATGTGGGAAGCGATTGTCAGAAACTTCATGTTAGAGTAGCTAACAAAATCTCTTTAGCTATGGCAAAATTATTATGAGCAAAATATCTTCCACAATACCTGTGGGCTGGATTTTGAGAACACTTGCCAATGAAGAATCATCCACGTTGCTTGAGGTCACCTGTATTATTCTAGCCCTACTGTTACTGTTATATTTTCTTTATTTTCCATTTCTTTGAATGAATACATACATTTGGCTTTTGTGAAAACTGATTAAATATGAAAGATTTTTTCTTGCAAGTTTTTCTTCTGTTGCTATCAGTGTTGCCTGTCAAAGAATGCAGTCATGTGCGGTTGATATTTCTATTTCATAACGGGGGCAGAGGGATTTATATAAATCCCTTCTGTAGACTGTGGGTTAGAATGTGTATTCCCTTGTATGGACTGATGAACATTTACTCATGTGAACAGTCTCGTGATACTCTCGAGTAATTGCCTACCAATGTGTGTGGGAGTTTCATGGTTGGACATCATATGGTCAGGCTTAGTTTACCTAAGAAGAACAAATTCCAGGTATTTAAATCCCTTGTTTTGCCTGCCTTAAAAGCATGGCAGTAAAGCACTCATGTTAAGTGGATACAGTTTCTCACCTTTTCCAGAATGATGTATTTTAGCACTAGCCTGAGAGACTTTTAATTCATAGTTATTGCTGTGAAGGTTCTCTTGAACTGATAAATATGCAAATACAATTTTAAGCAATGTTTTGAAGATTTTTCTCCTGTCTGAGTTTCTGGATACTGACTCTTTATGGAAAATTAGTTATTTCATTTATGAAACAATTTCTACTGTACTTAAACACTTGTTCTTTCTTTGCTAGCCAGGCCCAGTTTCAATGTCAAATGTCTCGTATACAAGTTATATCTTCTACCAACATAGCCTGCGTATGAGACTGCCCCTGAAATTTTCTAGCTGTGATTCAGCTGACTTACTTTAAAACACCAAAATATAGTTGGTGTGGGTAAAAAGAATATTTGGGTTGAAGTACAAACATGATTATAATTTTTGTTGTATAAATGTCACTGATAGCTTACTAAGTCCTTAAAAATAACCTATTTAACTTTAGTTAAGAAGTTTAGTTTAACTTCTTTTAGTTCAAATGTAAATTATTTTTAATTTCTTTTCTTGATAATAGCTCAGCATGATGGAAATGTTACTAAGTGGCATGATGCATACTTCAACAGACCAAGGCCATATTTTACAAATGAAGGCTTTCCAAACCCACCATGTATAGAAGGAAAGGAAGATATGAGTGGTAAAGAAGAAATATATGTTATAGGTGCTGATACTACATGTATGATACCAGGCAGTCAAGACAAAATATGTAACGGCCCACTGAAACCAAGAAAGCAGTACCTGTAAGTACATTTATCTCTCGATTTGTCCAAGAGGAAGATTTAAGTGAAACATACATTTATACAAACATACAAAACATACAGCTCAATTATGAAACAGTGGAGCTTGAAATGATTGTTGTGACTCTTACCTTTATGTTACTTGTCTGAAAAGTAAGTATGGAAGACAATTAAAAAACCAATGTTTTAGGTAACAAAAGATGGATATTGAGTTCCTGAATTAAGACCAAATTCAAGATAAGTAACTTACTTCCTATAATTTGATTATACGCTTTACACATTGACACCGAGTCACTGACATGTCATGATGTCACTTTTGCAGGAAGATAAGGATAGCAGAGTATATTATACTAAAACTTTAAAACAGTGTTTAGTTTCTAAATTGAATATTTTTAAGGAAAGAAACACAGATTTTAATTTAATTAGCTTTCTTTGTTTTATTTTACAGATTCAAGTTCAGAGCAACTAATGTTAAAGGACAGTTTACAGATTCTGACTATTCTGACCCTGTCAAAACTTTAGGTAAGGAAAGTATCACTTGTTTCTTTTGTTTCCAAAGAATCAGACTATTCCATGCTCCTTTTTAGTAGACTGGATTCCCTGCAGTAATTTATGTTTATTTTTGGTAGAGCTAGCTTAACAAGAATGGTTGTTATCTGGTGAGGAAACGCATCCATTCCCTCATATGTCCTTTTCAGGATGTTAGGAGGCCTTAACTCAGCCTGGACTGTTAACTGAAAAAGAAATATTAACAAAGTTCTTTAGTAGAGATTCAGTCATAACAATGAAAATACCATTTTGCTAGAATAGCTCATCTTGACTGAGTGAATTCTCAGAAGCTATATTGTTTGTGCCATTTCCCTCTCTGTTGCATGTACTGGTACAGCTATTCCAGTGAGCCTGGTGTAGGAAACCTCTCAGCCACTGATCATTCTTCTACTGGCAGCTTATTTGAGGACATGATCCTGGAGCTCTTCATCTTTTAGATGTAGACAAAGTTCTGTATTAATTAATAAATCAACATTATCTAATAGAAACCATCTAGTTCTGATTTCACTGGCCTAAAGCTAAGGCAGCTGTTACAGAGTCTCAAATCCAGCTTAAACTCTTCCATGACAATGTTGATCAGCCACCGAAAATGGGAATGAAAATTCTCTTAGCAGATTGCAGTAAGATCTGTAAGTTCTTTTAATACATTGGTAAGCCAAAACTTACTTAGCTAAGCTCTAGCCCTGGCGTTCTGAAAAGGATCCCAAGACAACTGGATTAGTACCCAGAAGAATTTTAGTGGGCACATATTTTTCATTTGGCATTCAGCTTCTGTGATATGAGCTCCCTTATCCATCTGATCCATGTTAGAAATTTGTTACGTGATCTGATATTGAAGAAGTGCTAATTCACTACCTGAATATTCTGAAAGGATCTGGCACTGTTTCTCCAGCCTTGAATGTTTTGTAAAATACAACACAAAAATTGTTTCATTAGCCAGTGAAGTTCTGAGCCAATGAAGCAAATAGCTTGGCCAGAGGGGGAAAGACTTAATGCTTGATTAGAGAAAACAAGTCTGCTGGAAATGAGTATGATTGTATCCAGGCAGATACACATACCTGGGCATCCTTCTAACAGGAAACTGAAACCATCATGACAAAAAGAGAAATCATGCTTTATTGTCAGGCAAATATTATAATTCACACACTTCATTATTGTTACTGAAAACTTGTGACACTGTATCCTGTGGTATAAATCATAAAGAAGCAAGTATTATTTGTGTAAAATGTAAAAGAATAAAATGTAACGGGATAAAAAAAAAAAAAAAAAAAAAAGCTTGATAATTTTCTCAAATTTCTGTGGCTCATAATACCTATATTCCAGAGCCTTCTATGCTAGTGTTTAACATTCAGTGCTGTTTTTAAAACGGGTACTACAGCAAACTCATATCTGTCCTTAACTTCTACATTTCAAAGCATATCTAACAAAGCTTAAGTGGAATAGGCAATTAGAAGTTCCTTCTACTCTTTCTTACAAAGTTGCTGTGAAATCAGTACTGCAGTTGATTCAAGACACAGCACCAGCCCAGCTATTACTAACACTAGCACTTCCATTACTGCAAGTTAGATGCATGAAGAAAGTTAATTTTTTTCAGATATGTTTTTGTTGCATAGATGTTTCTTTATAGAACATGCTTTTGTAAGAAGAACTTCAGACTTACTTTAAAATCATAATCCAGAAAGCAAGCTGGTAAAGTCAGGATCTGCTAGGCATCTCTGTGCAAATGACTTCTATTCCACTTGTAACAACAGTATCCCTTCAGAAGAAATCTACACTGCCTGCAATCAGAAATACAGTTCCATTTTGAATTGATGATGATATTTTGCAGTAATCACTGAAATTTGTGTTTTGCCAACATGACACTTTGGTTTTAGTAGATAAAACCACAACTTGAATTTTCACAGAATTATTTATGACAACTTTCCATATTATTTTTTTTCTAAGTCTACTTGTATAATAAGTAGATCACTGATCTGAAAAACAGATCTGAAAACCTTGTGTCTATGCAGTTTACTACTGTTAAATATGATTGAAGCAGAAAAAAACATGGAGCTTTATGAGATAGATCTCTGTGACAGAGATCCTTTTCCACTTTTGGAGATTGATCATTCATACTTGTTAGAACAGTGTGTCTGTGCTTGGCTGCACTGAGCCTACAGCAGGAGTTCAGCTCAGGCTAGTGCTAGTCATGCGCCAAATGATGTTAGTGCAGTGTAGACCTACCTTAACCTGCTCAGCAGGTAAACCTGAAAAGCACCAGTGGATGGTTACACATATAGTGTACGTATTAAATAGACCAGCAATGCTTAGGGACTGTAAAATAAGTTGCTCTTGTTTTTCTCATGGTTTTCTTTTTTGAGCAGCTCTGCAACTGTCACAAAACAGATGTAGTTGTTTTTGTCACTCATCTCTACCTGATTCTCTCCTGTTAGAAACGTAAAAATGATGCATCTATTAAATATTAGATTTCCTCTT